>BTHU01000012.1:111014785-111717285 GCA_036184795.1 Tokudaia tokunoshimensis
TTTCTGACTCATTCTGTCTGTTCCAGAACCTGCCTCTCAACTGAATTCCTCTGAACTGAATTGCTTAACTGAATTGCATTCACTGACCTGAACTGTACTGAACTCCCCTGACTCACTCCTAGCTGCCCCTAAATAGCTGCTCTTTCTCGTCTGTTCACATGAGAGTTGAGTATATCTTATCTCTGACTCATTCTATCCAAACTTCTGATTTGTTAGTTTGTCTGCTTCTCAATTAGATATAACTTTTAAACATGGCTGCTTATTTCTACTTAACAAATGCACTAATTGCATGACTGCATTCCAAAGGGATTGAAGGTATATCATTTCATCCAGATCACAGGGACCTGGATGGACTTTGGATGTGATTCCTTGTCATAGCAGCCATGCTGCTGGATTACAATTCCTCTATACTCTAGTTGCTCAGTAAAGGAAAAATCACACCCACACCCACACACACACCCACACACACACACACACACACACACTCACACATACTTCACAAATTTCCTCCTATACAGAGCTCACACGTTGTTCTAGAACTCTGTCCTCCAGGTAATACATACCCATTGCCATCTTAATCAGATACTTCCTATGCCAACACGCTCAGCTGTAGGTAATTTTGCCTCAGCTTCCTATGACCAAAGGAGATGCTGGAATCTCTAGGTAGTAGGACTTTAATCTTAGGAGAAGCTCTATGAATTTAATTTTAAGGAGTTTGTTCTTCATGTGAGGGTAAGACTTCTCAGAGACACAGCTGTCTGTGTGCTAGGTATGCCCCTTATTAACTGCTTATTCATGATCATATAAGCTCACTAAACACAGTCTACCAAGACAGACATGGAGAGAATTTTTACTTCAGTCTTTCTTTGGTACTCTACTCTGACATTAGTAGATATTTGTTTTGTTTCCTCAGGAGATTGAATTCTGACTAATAATTTCTTGCCCTAGCACATAGCTTAATGATTTTTTTAACTATCAGTTTATATTAATATAAAAAAAATTCTAACAGTCCTCTATACAAAAAGTAAATATACTTCAAAGTATAAATTTTGGTGAATAAATAGTTGGTTTGTGATAATGAAGTAGAATTATAGAGATGCCAGTGTTAGTGTTGGGGATAAAAAATCAGGAAAATTCCACTTTCCAAATAAGCTTTTTATATAGTTAAACACACACACACATACCCCCCCACACACACTGACACACAAATTTTATATGTTCAGAAATAGACAGTATTCCTAGGTATGTTACATAATCATATAATATTTATATCCAGTCTGTCTCTATTGTGCTTTTATGTATAATACTATGTGTGTGTGTGTGTGTGTGTGTGTGTGTGTGTGTGTGTGTGTGTGTGTATGTTTTCTGAGAAACTGAACATAGACCCATACACAGGAACGTGGTATGAACAGGCGTGGTTCTTTCTGCTTCCCAGCCACAGGTTAATGATGATGGTATGTTTTTGACATTGAATATGCTTTCAAAACCTTGCATTTTCCCTTGACCACAAGAATGCCAGTGTGCACTATAACACAATCCTTTCTTTTTTTTTTCTGTCTAAACACCAGCGTAAAAAAGTTATGGACCAAAGCCCAACTTGGCCCAAGTGAAACATCAAATATGAATGAGAAATAAGCTTGTAAAGCATTCAGAAAAAGTTATCCAATAGACTACATAAACTTCATAAATAATGTCAATTTTAAAGCACTTCCTATGTAACAACAGTTTTTTAACTATTTTAGTCATTTTCAGAACTTTATGAGTTACATACAATACGTGGTTTTTCACAGGAAATGTAAGTACAGAGAAAGCACGTTGTTTAAAACAACACAACCAGAAAATAGCAGCGCCAAAATGTGAAACGAAGAATAGCTTATCCTTACATATAGTTTGTTTTGCTACATTTGAATATTGATTAACAAGAAGAAATTACCTAAAGATAGAGCAGGTATAAAAACTAATCACATGAATAGTAATGGAAGCACAGATATCAATATGCAGAGTTCTGGTCGGCTCCTTCCAGGTTCTATGAAGTAATATACAGTCTCTTCAAGAGACTTTCAACTGATCTCACAAGTCTAGGCAACAACTCTCAGCATGGGTGGTCGAGAGCTTCAGCTTTTTTTTTGCAATATGTTAGAACATTGCCAGCTAACGTTTTTAAACTTTTTCTTTTCCTTTTAGTCAAACCAGTTCCAAATGTTTAAATATTAAATTGTGGGAAGAACTTCGAGTAGCCAGAAAATTTTTTTCTTTTATGAAACATAAACATTTTTTTCAGAACAAAAAAGCTAGATTAATCTTTTCACTCTAGCAGGGAAGGCAAAGAATTACCCAAACCAAGGCATCTTGATTTAAAAATCACATTAACTCAACATATTCAGGATATTTTTTGATATTAAATAGGTGTAACTATAAAATAGCCAAGGGTTATAAAGGAAAGTAGACAGATTTTATATCAATTAGAAATGCTACTAATTGAAGAAACAGAAAATCAGTTGTTTTGATAATGTAATTTGTCACAATTTTTATTCTTCCCTTATTTACACTCTTTTCTCTATAGTCATGTGTGTTATTTACATTCTAATCACTTCACTAATTTCAAGAACTTTCATAGAATCAGGACAGATTATATACTAAATTTCTGAAATTTAGGCTCATTCTCCTTTTTTTCTCTTGTGTTTCTGCTTCTGGTGAATGTGACTGGATTATATTGCTCATCACAGGGGAGATGAACCAACATGTGAGAACGTGATCCACTCCCAGACAAAGCCAGCCTAGTTTAACTCACCTTTGGCTAACCTACTCACTCTTGAGATAAATAAATACTGATTACTGTTGTTTTTTTTTTCCTGGAGACATCATAGGTGTTTCCATGTGTTAGACAATGCATATATTATTTCAAGATAGCTTCTCCATAAATAACTGTTTTTTGAAAACTAAGAATGCTATTCACAGAGCCATGGGAACAATAAGAAAAGTGATCCTAGGAAAGTATTCACTTTTTATTTCCTTTTTTAATTGGATATTTTCTTTATTGACATTTCAAATCTTATCCCCTTTCCTGCCCCCCCCGCCAGAAACCCCCTATACCATGCCCCTCCCCCTGCTTCTATGAGGGTGTTCCTCCACCCACCCATCCACCCACCACTCCAGTCTCTCCGCCCTGGCATTATCATTCACTGGGTCATTGAGCCTTTACAGGACCAAGGGCCTCTCCTCCCACTGATACCCAACAAGGCCATTCTCTGCTACATATGTGACTGGAGCCATGGGTCTCTCCATATGTACTCTTTGGTTGGTGGTTTAGTTCCTGGGTTCTCTGGGGCATCTGATTGGTTGATAATGATTAGGAAAAAAAGAAAAAAAGAAAATATTAGCTCCAAAGAATAAACTGCAGAAATAGAGGTGATAGATCGAGTTCTTCTACAGGAGGATATCACTAATATATCTCAGGCCCAACTCCCTTACAACTTCTCAGAATCTTCTCTAAAGCACAGACTCTCAGCCAACTCCACAGCTAATCTCACTAGCCAGTTTGTTCCAAGCATCTGCTCTCTTAAGCTTCTGAAGCTGTAATTAGAGGCAGGCTGGCACACCTGCCCTTCAGTTTTGTTTGCTCTGGATAGCTGCAGATTGGTCCCAGTGTGTGTACAACTGTTTTAACCCCTGAATCAGCACATCTTACTTTTGAAACAGGGTTTCTCACTGGATGTGACCTTACCACTTAGATCAGAATGATTTGACCTGTAAGCCCACAGGGATTCCACTCTCTGTCTCACCAGAGCTGGCATTAGAAGCTTATGCTATCACCCTGAGATTTTTATATGGGCTCTGGAAAGTCAACAAAATTCTCATGCTTGTGAGATAAGCAGGTAATAACTAAGACATCTCCCAAGACCCTAGATTCATAAATTATGGCAGCATCAGGAATATATGTGGATTATTTGCACAACAATGTATTGTATACTCTCTTTTTATGCATTATCCCTAAGACATGTATAACTCATTTTTAAAATTCCACGTTGGCTATATATTTCCTTATTTTAATTCTCAACAAAAGAAATAAATAAAAGAAAGAACTAATACCAGTCGTGACTAAACCCAGATATCAGTGCCATGCTAAAGAGAATGTATATTATGCTGCCATCCATAGTAATCAGAGCAGATGCTCTTAGGATTGTCACTATTAAAATAATGAAGAATATTTTCTTTGTGATTGCTGTGCTCCAAGTCCTGTCTTGATGATTTAACAGAGTTATCAACTGTTATTCATTCGACTTATCTAGAAAGAATAAAATATCATTATTGCTACATTCTAGAAAAAAAAGCACTTGATAAAGTCCAGTTTGTTCATATTTAATAACTGCAAAGTAACAAAGTCACAACCAAATGTGCATATTCTAAAAGAAAAAGTATTTTAGACTTTTTAAATGTTGTATTTAAATAATTACAACACGAAACAAATTGAGTAGTCTATGAAGAGAAATGAGGTATGTGTGAACCACATTAATCAATTAGAGAATATTTAGAGTTCACAGTTCACTATCATGATTACAAATGCTTATAAGGTATAAAATGTATTCTGTAGTCTAAACTAGAGGAGAAATTAACACTTTAAAGCTTACGTCTGTCTGGAGGGAAATTGCTCAAACTGATATATACCATATTACACAAGTTGCTGATTGCCATGCAGTGACATAAACAAGTATTATGGTCCTTGGATGCTTCTCCACACAAGTATCAAGGCCATCAATCACATTCTCTTCATACCCTCTCCACAGTTCTGCCATACCATACTTCCTGATGTTGGTTTAGGATCTCACACACATGAAGCTCTTAACACACAGCATCAGGAATATATTTGGATTATTTGCACAACAATGTATTGTATACTCTCTTTTTATGCATTATCCCTAATACATGTATAACTCATTTTTTAATTACCATGTTGGCTGTACATTTCCTTATATGAATTCTCAACATGTTTTGCATAAGTGATAGTCTCTATTATACATTTTAAAACACATATTTTGTGTGGGAACAAATTTGCCCCAAACTCATATTCCAGTTATGTTATGTCAGTAACAGTCCCAGGCAACTGAACTGTTGGATCTCATTGTTTTCAGACACTCTGAGCCTCAAACATTTCCCATGACCTTTAAGTGAGAACTCAAAGTCTATTTTAGTGTACATTTTTACATGTGAGATTATCTAAGCATCTATAATACATGACAACTCCAGGACATAAAACTTTTCTCTACAGTCTGAAATTTGGTATCCTTTTTTTCATGATTGGTATTTAGCAAAAACAACCTATAGCATCTGAGAAGCTACAAAAAAAAAAAACCCTTAAATATTAGTGCAAGTTAGCATTCTGTAAGCTGACTACTTCAAACCATATCTTTCAATTGGATGCATGTTTAATTTTACCAATCAACATATGTTTACTCTACTTGATTGATGACCCGAATTTCAATGTGCTATATTGTTTAGGTCTAAAATTTGAGAGATATTTCATTTGTAATGTATTATTTGTTCTATTTTTTTTTTGTTACTCAAAATACTTTCTAAGAGTAAGAGTTCTATCTGAGGCCAGCAAGGCTTTTAAAGAAAAATATATCAATGTTAGCAACATATGGTCTTGCTCATTGCTCCTGTCTGAAATTTCCAGCAGCCTAATTCTTTTCTTTGGAGATCCTGTCTTCTTCTATCTTTCTCTAGCCTTATTCTTCTTTAAAGTCTACAGAGATGTGTACACTCAAATGTTGATGTGCATCCAGAATACCTCAAAAATGCCAGAAAAATACCTTTCCTCTTTGTTTAACAAACATTATTAAAACTATTCTTCAGTTCAGATAGATCCAGAAGGTTTGAAAGATATCTAAGTTGGTAATTTTCTCACTGAGAACATATTAAGATGTGGATTTGATCTAGAAATTATCACAAAATAAGCTGAGGATGATTGGACAGACTTGTAATACCAGCACTGGGCAAATAGTTGTGGATACCTTGAATTTGCTGTTCAGTCAGCTTAGCCAGTGAGATAATCTGACTAGGAAAGAATATGTATTTGTATATATCAATAAAGTTGACAGATGCTTGTGAGCAATGCTATTTGAGGTTGACCTCTGGCTTCTGGGACAGACATTCTTATAGACACTCAAATACATATACATACTTTTATACACCTCTGGAGAACTAGATCAGTTAGTTCTTTACTGTTGATGGATAGCCACTATCTATGAAAAATACATATCACATTAGGCAATTATTAATAATATTAACCTTATCTAGTTTCAGTACTAATGGTGATTAACCTTGAACAAACAAAACTCAGTAACTATAATTGAAAAAAATCCTGCTTTCATAAAACCTGCTGCCCCAAATGAGGGGAATTAAAGGTGTTTGTGATCTTCATTCTTCCTGAAGGATTTCAGGTGACAAGTTCACCAAGGTTTAGGGAGAGTTAAAGAAATGAACTTGACCTGGAAATGTCTTTCTCAACCATGTGTACTCCCACAGCACTGACTTTGATTAAAATAAGAACTTTATTGTGCAGTCACCAACCTTTACAAATGTTGAATGTTTACTAGCACTAGACTTAGATTTTGGATCAGAAAATATAAAGTTAAATTTGTTTCCTATAGATACTATTATTTACAACTAGAGACATTTGTTGTATTGAATAAAATCTGTCCTCATTCATTTTCAAGGTAGGACAAATGGCTATTTAATTCTTGATCAAAGTACCCCGGGGACATTGTCCATTCTATAAGATGTGAGGTATATGCTATGATGTTATTCAGTGTGACAAAGAAGGGCTCACAGAACTGGACCCTCAACTTTTCCTTCATTTATGTGATTTCATTCCCACTTGAATACACATGGTCTTCACCCTGAAGTAGACATGACATGGTTAATCCTTAGGTACCAGGATCTTCACACATTTTGGTAGTAAATTATAGCAATATGATGTGAACAAGCAGATATTGCTAGACATCATTTATTTCAAAAGACTTCAAAATTCACTATTAAAATACTACCTATGGATTCAGAAGATGTGATATATTTACACAATGGAATACTACTCTGCAATTAAAAACAATGAATTCATGAAATTCCTAGGCAAATGGTCAGAACTTGAAAATATCATCCTTAGTGAGGTAACCCAATCACAAAAGAACACACATGGTATGCAGTCACTGATAAGGGGATATTAACCCAGAATCTCAGAATACCCTAGACACAATTCGCATATCAATAGATTTCCAAGAAGATGGAAGGAGAGACCCCTGGTCCTGGAAAGACTGGATGTAGGGGAACGCCAGGACAGAGAAGGGAGAGGGGGTTGAATGGGGAAAAGAGGGAGGGAAGGGGGCTTATGGGACTTTTGGGGAGGGAGGAAACGGGAATGGGGAAATGATTTTGAATGTAAATAAAAAAAAAAACTTAAAAAAAATGCTACTACCCATGTCCCCTGAGATTCATTTCGGGTGACAAATACATTTTGATTTGGTGTGTTTGAATAATATAGTTTGATAATTAGCATGTACCTTCCAAGGCATTGCTTGATACTTGCTTCAAAGCACTCATTTGTGCGATTCTGAGAAAATTACAGTCCTATTCTATGGTATCACCGTATTTTCTAGGAGAATTATGTATTATTTCACTTTGCTCTTTTTGACAACATGGGGCTTTGATCATTTTAGCAATGTTTCATTCAAATTTACAGATTAAAAAAAAAGAGTTCACTCAGTGGGTTTTCTATGAGTAGCTTCCTGTAAATTCCTATGGCCAGTTATTTTCAATGTACTAGTAGATCATACATTTCAAAGGACATAAAGTATGACTTCTTAGTATATATATATATATATATATATATATATATATATATATATATATATATATATATTTCATCTATTTTTCATTATAAATTATGAGTGTATTTGATAGACCAAATTGTTGTTACACTTAAAACGTGTCCAAATAAGAAATATTGTGGAGAGTGAACTCTACTGAGATAGCTTTCTAAACTTATTGAGGGTCCCTATGTCAATCTCTACAAACCAGTCATAGGACTTCAACTACAATAAAGAAGAAAAGATTTACAGAAGATAGGGACAAATTAGGAGAGCAATTAAAAAAATAAAACAAAACATCAAAGTATTGAATAATGAGAAGTATCAATAATTTCAAAATAAGTTAATTTTTCATAGCATGTATTTTAACTGTAGAATTTCTGCAATAAAAATACAGAAGACATATTGAAATGAAATAGTTAAGAGACAATATCTTAAGATGGAGAACAGCTTGTGCATGGAATCTATATTTCTGCCACTTCAATCAGGATCTGTTATGGGGACACTATTAATTTATTTCTATGAGCCTGGAAGGGTAAATTCTGCATTCATACAAAATGATATATAGTAATGACTTTGAACTAGGAACCTGATAGGAGATGCACATTCAAGATATTCATGGGAAAACCTCTACCTTGGAAATGGGGTTAAGGAAGTATTTCTAGTTGTAAACAACACTAATGGAAACTTTACCAATAGGGGGCTAGGCATGATGCTTAATCTTGATGTTTTCCATTAATAAGATTTAGAAACATCACAGAAATAAACCATGTCCAAATATCTAAAGAGTAATTTTCTAGACTAGGTATATTAAGGGGCAAAATCCCACATCAATTTGAGTAGTTTACGATCTAGAGTTTTGGTTTAAATAATAAAGAGCAAACAAATTGAATACAATTCATCTGCTCATCATGATGTACTATATGCCTTGCAATTATATGCTAAAATAAACCCTTCTTTCCTGAAGTTGATACTTGTCAGATATTTTTGTCATAGCAGCAGACAAATAGTTGATATATTAAATATAAATATTCCTTCTGAAAGTTGTTTTATCTCTGGTCTTGAGATTACATTTGACAAAAATAGTGTAGGATATTATCCACTTCCCAAGCCAGTGCTGATTTTGCTGCAAGGGATTTTTAAGACAGATTATCAACATTGAACAAAAACTTTGAACAATTACTTGATGGAATATACTCAAAGAATACTTCTTTCAAGGCATCTAACATCTGATAGAGTCAGAAAACAAAAATAGCTTGATGACTATACTCAAGACAGAATCTAAAGAATTCATTAAAAGATATCGTCAAGAAAATAAGATCAAGGATCTTTTTATTACATAAAGTTTCTCTTTGAAAAAAAAATCATTTCCCATTATAAGACATTTTTAAAAGTTATTTTAGGGGAAATTTTACTCTCAGGGTAGATTGTAGCCATGAAGTTATCCACAGGCAGCAATTATTCCTCTGTCTTATTTACTTCATTTCCACTTAACTGGTTATAATGTGGTAATTAATTTCCAGTTCTCCAATGAGGCTTATGTAAGGATTTGCTTTTTTAATCATTATTTACATAGATAACTCAATGGTAGTTAAGATGAAACGTGGTTTTAAAAACTAAGCTACAATAGACTACATTTACAAACGCATTAATGTGCACATTAAAAATCATTTTCTTCTAAGTAAGGGGTCTATAAGGTGCTTTAAACATGTTAACAAAACAAAAACTATATTCCACAGAAATATAGTATGACTTTATTGACTACAGTTTTGTTTAATTTATTTTTTATTTCTGTAGTGGATGGGAAGGGCAGTTGTGAAACCCAGATATTATGTATGTAATGATTAGAAAGATTCTACCACACTTGTTAGCTTTTTACTTTTGAGAACCAGACCTATTACAAGTTTAGACTTCAAGTTACATGAAGCAAAAGAAGAAAGAAAGAAAAACCAGAAAAACAACAACCTCAGCTCCCACATCTGGCCCTGTGGAGATTCTCCGCTCAGTTTGACCACCAGTGGACAAACATCTAAAATTCCAGTGCTTGAACTATGAACTCTTCCAGGAAGAACTGCTGCATTTAGTGGGTTCACACAGAGATTGCATCCTGGCTCGCCATAAAGTAAAATCCAGGTAGAAGAAGGGTTCTGTTCCACTTGGAGAAGGGGTTACTTATGCACATGAACACCTGTACTCAGTTACACATATATAATCTTTATATAAATTGTCACCACATAAGTCATATCTAATGACAGTCATGAGCAAAAGAAAGGTAAAACTTTACCATTCTGAGAAACACGTACTTCTAATGTCTTAGTTCAGAAAAGAACACTAATATGGCCTAAGCATAGGTAAGATAAATTTGAATTAAATTAATTTAAAAAGGGAAACAGAGGATTCTTTTCTCAATTACAGCAGATGTTGCTAAAAACAAAGGGGATAAATAAACATTTAATTAGGCAATCAACTCACTTAAAGTAATATAAGGGAAAAATGAGATTTATTCTCCTTGAAATGTAGATGATTTTACCCAAGGTTTGAATTTAGTTATTTGTATTGCAAATATATTTGTGAGTCTCAAATAGTCTTAATTTGATTTCTGTGACATTTAACATCATTCCTTTACTGAATGCACACATTATATCCCATTAACCATTAGGATATACAGCCATTCTAGACACACTTCTGCACACACACACACACACACACACACACATCATTTAAATTGAAAGGGAATGAAAGCAAGTAATATCATGAATTAATTAAGTAAAGTGTGTTAAGAATCAGAGAAATGCAAAGCAGTAACAAGAAGTTTCACATAGGAAATTTGGATTAAACATAACAATTACAGTGGTTTTCACCTGGAATGGAGATAAATCAACCAAGATGGTTAGAAGATAAAGAATGTAAAAAGAGAAGATATTTTAGTAAATGAGTTCCATGGTTTTAAGAAATGACAATGTAAGATATCTGACCTGGATAGTCACTGGGAAAAATAGGAATGTGTCACTTTGCCTGAACTGAAGTATGTCCACAAAACTAGAAAGACATTATTGAGGGATATACTTGTGACAAACCTCTGTAAGATGATCAGACTGAAGCCAAAGGATCAAATTCACCCAGGTAAGTGGAATCTAGTCTATTGTGGGGATTCAGGTTGAGGATGCTTGTAGAACAAAATAGCAGACAAAAAAAATGATATTTCTATGTTTGACATGGGATATTTCTCCTTCACCTGTCCTTAGACAAAGTGTGGAACTCTTGTCTTTGCCCTCTGGTTTATGGCCAATACTCATGACATAGGTCATTCTGGTTTGTGATATCTTCCAATTGCTCTTCAGTACTGGTTGATTTCTGGATTTCAGGTGGCTGATCATGGGGCGTCTTAGGTCTCATAATTATATGAGTGAGTTTGTAGATTGGATCTACTAATTTCATTCGATTTTGTAATGTTGGATAATAAAGTTAGGTAGAATTAAAACTGGAATCTGTAGTATGCTTGGCATTGAACGGAAGCAAACAAAGCATTGCAAAGCAGGAGGCAGTGGTCATTTCAAGTGAAAAATTATGGAACAATCAAATAAAGTGGTTAAAAATCACAGTGTCATCATTTCTCATATTTCATGTTTGTGTGTGTGCGTGTGTGTTCTCTATTCACTCTTATCTGTTAGCAACTCGTTTATCTATCTTTTATCTATTTTCTCTGTGTGTCTTTTATCTATCCTATGTGAAAGTTTTAAAGGAATATTTTCATGATAGTATACAAGCTGACAAGGCATCATATGGTTTTGCAAATTTGAAAGACTCAGAACTAAAATAGACAATGGCAATACTATAATACTTAAGCAGGGGCCAAGGGCATTAGAATCAGATTGAGCAACACCAGTACATGTCTTAGAGATTCAAAAGTTACATGTCCTGGTGTTTTAATGTCCAGGGAGAAAACTTGTGTCCCAGCTTTATACACCTTTACACACACACACACACACACACACACACACACACACACACACACAAAGAGAGAGAGAGAGAGAGAGAGAGAGAGAGAGAGAGAGAGAGAGAGAACCCGCTTCTATTCTGCATCCTCTTCTCTTTAATACTGTATGTATGTCCAGCTGACTGGTCTCAGCCAGACACTTGTGAACCAGTCTCTACTGCTCAGAATGTATCCTTCCATTCCCACCTCTTCAGAACCACACTGATTTACAGCATAATTTCTTATCACTTCTCTGGATATTGAAAATGCAGTTGGCACCAAATATCTCAAAATATTGAATTGAATTTATTTTCTTGCCTCTTCCTTCTTAGAAGCAAAGTAGTGAGAAACAGATTCAAAACACTCACCTTGATTTACCCAAAAATGAAGGATGTTTTTGCCAAAACAATGGCCTTATTGGTAGTTATTTTGAAAAGAACAGGATGGAGAAAACTTTGAGGAAGGGTAAAAATGACAGAACTCTGGTAGACAGAGGAAAAGAAATTAAATATGGGGAGAGGAAGTTAAGGTAAGGCAGAAGAGTGTAGAGCAGAAAGGACAATATAAGATGACAGAAGTGAAGAGGATACAATAGAAGAGAAGAGAAGAGAAGAGAAGAGAAGAGAAGAGAAGAGAAGAGAAGAGAAGAGAAGAGAAGAGAAGAGGGGAGGGGGAGGGGAGGAGAGGGGAGGGGATGGAAGTTAAGGGAAGGGAAGGGAAAGGAAGAGAAGGGAAGGGAAGGGAAAAGGGGGAGATAAACATGGATTTATTTTCATTCTTCTACATGCAGACATCAGTTAGACCAGTGTCATTTGTTGAAGGTGTTCTCCCTTTGCCATTGTATGGTTTTGGTTCTTTGTCAAAAATCAGTGTCCAAAAGTATGTGGGTTTATTTCTGAGTCTTTGGTTCAATTCCATTGATCCACCTGTCTGAACACCAGTACCATGCAGATTTTATTACAATTGCTCTGTAGTAGAGCTTAAAATCAGTGTTAGAGATAGCTCTAGAAGTTCTTTAATTGTTCAAAATCATTTTCACTATCCTGAGTTTTTGTTTTTCCATGTGAAATTGACAATTGATCTGTCAAGATCCCAGAAGAATTGTGTTGGAATTTGTATGGGGATTGCATTGAATCTGTAGATTGATTTTGGTAAGAGGGCCATTTTCCCTCTGTTAATCCTGCCAATTCATGAGCATGGGAGAACTTACCATTTTCTAATATCTTCCTCAATTTCTTTCTTCAAAGACTTGAAGTTCTTGTCTTACAGGTCTTTCACTTTCTTGGTTAAAGTTACTCCAAGTTATTTTATGTTATTTGTCACTACTGTGAAAGCTACTATTTTCCTAGCTTCTTTCTCAGACCATTTATTGATTTTGTAGAGGAGGACTACTGATTTTTTTGAGTTAATCCTGTATCTAACCACTTTGCTGAAGGTGTTTATCAACTGTAAGAGTTCTCTGGTAGAATGTTTTGGGGTCACATAAATATTCTCATATCATCTGCAAATAGTGATACTTTGACTTCTTCCTTCCCAATTTCTGTCCCCCCAATCTTCTTTAGTTGTCTTTTTGCTTTAGCTAGAACTTCAAGTACTATTATGGGAGAGTGGAAAGCCTTGTATTGTCCTTGATTTTAGTTGAAAATTTTTAATTTTCTCTCAATTTAATTTTATGTTGGGTGTGGGTTGGCTGTATATTGCCTTTATTGTGTTTATGTATGCACCTTATATCTCTGAAACCTAGCAAAACTGTGCTCTGAGAGGCTCCATCAAGCAGCCAATATAAATAGGGCCAGAGACATTAGATGTGGCTTGGGGAGTCCTACACAGGAGTTGGGGGAAGGATTAAGTGACCCAAAGAGGAAGGACTTAATGGAAGACCAACAGAATCAACTAACATGGACCCTTGGGGCCTTTTAGAGACTGAATCACCAATAAGGGACAAGAACCAGCTGTACTTAACCCCACTGTACATATGTATCAGATGACCAGCTTGCTGTCCCTGAGCCTATTGTCTGCCTGCCTGCCTTAGGCCCCTAAACGAATTTCCTTGTCTTGCCGCAGTGGGAGAGGATGTGCCTAGTCTCACAGCTACTTGATGTATGTGTGTGTGTAGGGGGGTGGTGTTCAGGAGTTGTGTTATTTGGAGGAAGATATCCAAAGTGGGGCTTTCCCTTCTTAAATAGAATGGGAGGTTCGAATTGGGTGAGGATCAGCCTGAGGGGATACTGGGCAGGGGAAAAGGGCTGATATTCAGTTGTAAAGTGCATAAATAAATATATTTAATTAAAAAGAAGAAGACAAGGAGAGAGTGGGACAGAAAATATGAGAGGAGAGGATAGGAGAGGACAAAAGAAGAGAAGAGAAAATAAGAGAAGTGAAGAGCAGGGAAGGGAAGGGACGGGAAGGGAAAACAAGACAAGACAAGACAAGACAAGAGAAATGAGAGTCTCATTAAAACTGGTGGCAAGACAATTTATGCACCAATCAGACATCTGGAGAATTCTTCAGCCAAACAGCATGATAGGAAGGGCCACATTCCAACAGTATGAGTGGATACTGGGCAGAGATAAAGGGCTGATATTCAGTTGTAAAGTGCATAAATAAATACATTTAATTAAAAAGAAGAAGACAAGGAGAGAGTGGGACAGAGAATATGAGAGGAGAGAAGAGGAGAGGACAGGATAGAACAAAAGGAGAGAAGGGAAAAGAAGGGAAGGGAAGATTAAGATTACCTTAATCTTGAAAAAAATGCTATGTTCTCAACACAAAATCCAAAGTCATTATCTAAAAAAACAAAAGTGTGGAATTGTTGCTTTCAAAAAGTGAAAATGAATAAGGCCTAGAAAGTTCTGAATAGTGCTCCAAAGAAATACAAACAAAATGTTTCTTAAAATGGACATATCAGTTGAATTTTGTGAAAGGATTTAATTGACAGCTCTATTTCTCAGCACCTTCACTTCCCATCTCTCTCCATTTTCCCACCCCTCTCCTTCTTCCCACCCTCTCCACATTACCACCTTCTCCATCTAACCATCTCTCTCCATTTTCCTACTGAATGTGTGAAACAATGATTTTGTTTGTTTTCAAATCATTCAACAAACCATTTTTCCACTTGGATCTTTCTTAAATAATTTTTAAAAATGCCTATAATAGCCAAGATGAATCATTATATATAAGATCTGATATGCAAATGTTGAGGTATTTGAATTTTTTAGAGTAAGAACAGTCATTGTTCTTATATTGAAAACATGAGCTTATGGGCAGTTTCTCAGATTAGAGACATGATGTATTCCATAGAGAAAAAGAAAAGAAAATATAATTGTTACCTGTGAATTTTTTATTTCCATTTAGTGCTCATTCAGCAAATTATTGATTGAGCATACACTATATCCTGAGACCAGTATTATGTAGAAGAAATAAAAAGTATTTCCAACATTTTCCAGGCCACTAGGAATCACAATAAGAACATATATTTTATACATTAAACAGAATTATCATCAAGGTCATCAGCATCACCATGATAATTGTTAATATATATATACATTGTCTGTTTAGCTTCATGCATTATGCAACATATATCAAGTTCCTTTTTCTTTTCTTTGTCTCAGATTTCTCAAATTATCAAAGAGGAAACATAAGCCCAGAGAGTCACAGTATCTTAGACATACTCCCATCTGCTCTAAAAGCAGAATTGAAAATAAAATAAAATCTAGGCTCCCAGTTGTTGACCCAATATCTTCTTCACAACCTCATGTTCCTTTCCAAAAAAAAAAAAAAGATTGGATTCAAAAATTGAAATTAGGTAGACTTTATTTCAAATCCAGCTTCTTACATTTAGTTTTACAGATGTATAGGAAGAAACATCTTAAGAGATTTTGTTTGGTTTATTCATATTTTTTACTTTTATTTGTTTCCCCTGTAAAATGTGAATGAAAATATCAACCTGTTGGTTTGTTTGAAGAAAGAAAGAAGAAAGAAAGAAAGAAAGAAAGAAAGAAAGAAAGAAAGAAAGAAAGAAAGAAAGAAAGAAAGAAAGAAAGGAAGGAAGAAAGGAAAGAAGAACAGAACATTGATTTTAATAGGCTTTCTTTTGTATACGGCACACTGAAGGCTAAATTCTATTTTATTTCCCAGTCCTGATAATAACACCTCTCTTCTAATTATAAATAATCTTTGTAGAAGATGTTTCCCTTCCTGAAAGCATGGGTCAGCCCTCCCTCCAGTGATTTCAAGGAGTAAATTTGAAGCCTTTCGGTAGAATCTCTACAGCCTCTTGCAATCCATTTTTTCTATATGCTCTCAAATCCTTGCAACTAACATATTAATCTCTTAAAGTCTTTCTTTCATTGCTAAGCAGACTAATTCCAATAAACTTAAATTTCAACATGTTGTCATGATGATTTATAATTATTGCTGAACTTTGTATCTGCATAAACTTGTTCTACACAAATAAATGATAACTTTCCTGTAGAAAACAAGACAGACAACACACACATACACACACACACACACACACACACACACACACATTAAAAAAAACCATCTCATATAGTTTTATTTAAACTCGAAGGAAGGAATGAACACTAACAAAAAGAGAAGTTTATTATATTATGTATATAATACCCACAGTTCTAGGGTAGAAATTATAAACACAAAGTGTATGAAAACAGAATCTAGGATAGCCAAAAAGGTTTATGAGAGAGAATATAAATATGATTACTATTATATTAGACTCTAGATATCATAGGAGATTGAAAAGAGGGAATACATTTGTCACTATGAAATAACCAGTTTGTAGTAGAAAATCTCTTGATTGAAAAACTTGTGGGCTTCTTTCCAAACTCTGACCAAGGAATTATTCATATCCTGATCTTGAAGAATCACACACCCTATTTTATTCAACAACGCTGTGTATGAACCCGGAAAAGTATAAAATATTCCTCTATGACTGATGATTCACTTAACAATATATAAAAATTTTCAGTTCCTTGATTTTTTTTAATTTAAAAAAGCAAAGAATAATAAACAAAATAAAAAGCAGCAGAAATTTATAATTTGACTCAAATACTTTAAGTGGTCTATTTATTAAGAACTCATCTCTTGGGACTTTCTGGACTCCATTTCAAACATAATGCAATGTACAGATATTCTAAGTCAATGGTAATTTACTATATAACCCTTACCATTCTTTCAGGCTCAGTAGAAAGTATGTATGAAAACTACATTCACATCTTAAAGTTTCTATTCAAGATATTTTTATTATGTACCTCAAAGTGTTTTACATTAATGTCTATCTATAAATTGTATGCAATTTAATACTCAGTGGAGTTATTGTACAGAACTAAAATGCTTGTGTTTATGACACCAGGGAATTTTGTATATGGTGAGAACTCTACAAATCCATACCAAGTAATTCCACCTCTTATGCCTACTCGAGAATTCCTGTCTACTCCTCACAAAACCAGCTCTTGAAAAATAATCATGAAGTCAGTTCTTGGCATGGAAACTATTTGTTTTATTAACACCATCTTAAATCTGAAAACAGTTGATAAATATTGTTCAGAGTTTCAGTTAATTGTGGTTTAAAATATACTCCTAAGGCAGAACAGGTCCATAGCAAGTTTCAGCATGAGGCATAAACATTTTACCAAGTTTATGCTTTGGGTAAAATATACACTTCTTAAGGTCATACATTAGAAAAGTAACTTTTCAGTGAAGCAGTTAAAACTCAGTGAAAGGTGTTTGAGTAATTGAGTTTGTCCCATTGATTCACTGTTGCCTCCATCTCACAGACTTACCTATGGTACAGAGTTCCCATTCTCCCTTTTTTTATTTCCCAAGCGTTTGTGAGTCAATCCCATTGTGCTTCCTCATATTTCAAGCATGATGCCTTCAATAGAAGCAAATCAAGTACCACAACTATGCTCTGAACTTCCTTGCCTCCAGAACCAGGACCCAAAAGAATGTCTATTGTTTGCAAATCAAACATCCTTGCTCATTTATTATAGTGAATGAAAATAATTAGAAGTGTTAATTCAAGATATACTTCCCAGTCTAGCTATGCAGTCTTACTAAAACAATTGCCTTCAATTTTGCTTCATGAATGAGAACATATTAGTTTCAAATAGATGCAAACATCCTGATTTTATTCTTTCCACTCTTCTCATGATGGCCCACAGGATTCAACATAGAATTACTTTGTTCTGATTTAAATTGGCATCATATTCATTGTGTAAAATTTCATCAGAGTATGAATGCTCTTCTTCAGGCATTAATCAGGTAAGTTTTGGAGGTCATTTCTAGGAAGCCCCAGGAAGTGCTTTCTTCGCTCTTTTTTTCTTACTTCTGTGTGGACTGTTAAGACTTTTACATATCTCTTTCATAAATGAAAAATTACACAATTTAATGTTCAGGTAAGGTAACCATCTTGTTCTAGCTTCCTGTTACAATTGCCTCCTTGTTTTCCAGTCTTCATTGAACCCTAATGAAAACACACCCTGAAACATTTTTTTTCTTTTTCTTTTTTTTTTTTTTTTTAGGAATGTTAATGTTAAAGTGTACCAATGAAGAAAACTATAGAAGGTTGTTAGGAATGTTGAGGTTGAGAAAGTATTGAAAATTGTCTAATTATATCTAGGTAGACTTACTGATCTTTTCTAAGAACTCTTAAGATCCTGGAGGGGAAAAGTCCCTGTCATTTACTTATTCTGTGTGCCCCTATGAAGCATAAAGTTCAAAGATATTCATGCAATAGATTATTAATAAATATTTCCGGCAATTGTTGAAATACATAATATATAACCTTGCTGGACCAGACCCATCACTGCCAACTGCTGAATGCTAATCATTACTTGTGCTGAATGACCATCTTTCTAAATCATCACTACTGGATGCTGCTGACAAGACAAGGTCTAGGTTATTCTAATAATTTACTAGATAATAGTAATGCTTCTTTAATGCAGTAGACTGTGTGTTAATATGATATATAGTTGTTATTAAATTTTAAATGGTTTTTTTGAGAGAAAAGTCTTTAATACTAGGTAGAAGACATTGTACTATATCTGACTTGACATTTCAACAGGTATTTCCCACAAAGTCTTGTGGTATATATTTTAAAAATGCCTTGTTTTATTCTTATCTATAAAATGAAACTTCATGGAAGACTACACATGTCTGTCCTTGGATCAGTCTTTGTATAGTAGAGTAAATAATAAAATAAAAGGGTGAATAAAGAAGGTATTAAGGGTACTGAGAAAAAATTTTAAAAAGAACAAACTGAAAATAAACAATTTTTTAAAAAAAATTATCATAAATTAAAATACAAATTAAGTAATATATGCATCCTTTATATGTGTTATAATTCCTGTCTGAAATGACACAAGCTTTAAGATACACAAAAATTTCCAAGTCCAAGGCCATGAGCATTGCCCTATTAAGTCTCTAAATATGGAAAAAACTGAGGCCCATGCATAAAAGAATATACAGGTGTCAAGGGCTACATGCTACATTATCTTCAGTTCCGTATATCAAGGAACAAAGGCACAAGATGTACAGTAGAGAACTCTCATCACAGCAAGTCTTGCAACTCTAAAATATACAGAGGGAACCAAGATTGCATATTAGGTTTTTAGCCTCTCATTAATTAAAAAATCTATGAATGGTCTTGGAAGGAAACTTGGGAACAATAAATTACTAAATTTAACAAGGAAAAGTCACGGAATGCGATCATGAGTACTTGGCAGCTTCTAAGAAAAGGAAAGTAGAAAATTGAAAGAAAGAAGAACATGATTTTTGAGTTTGGATCCAAGAAATTCATCACACTCCATATCAGAAGTTTGCAAGCAGATGCATAGCAGAAGAGAAGGGGACACAGAGAAAAAATTAGAAAGCCCAATTTATCAATGTTGCATTTTCTCATTTTCTCATTAAGGGGAAAAGTATTACTTGATACTTCTCATTATTCAATACTTTGATGTTTTGTTTTATTTTTTTAATTGCTCTCCTAATTTGTCCCTATCTTCTGTAAATCTTTTCTTCTTTATTGTAGTTGAAGTCCTATGACTGGTTTGTAGAGATTGACATAGGGACCCTCAATAAGTTTAGAAAGCTATCTCAGTAGAGTTCACTCTCCACAATATTTCTTATTTGGACACGTTTTAAGTGTAACAACAATTTGGTCTATCAAATACACTCATAATTTATAATGAAAAATAGATGAAACACCATGAGTATTGAGAACTCTTATCAGAAATTACAATTTTTTTATTTTTTTATTTCAATGTTCATGTTCAATGTAAGTTTTATTTTATTTTTTGATTCAATGTCTTGCTCATTTGTTTCCTTTCATTGAAAACAGATGAAATAATAACTTTTAAATACAAAAGTTAATATGATTTAAGATGCAAAAACTATACTTACATGTATAGATATTTGTTTATATTTATGTCTATATCTAAGCACTTGTTTCACATTAAAGTGAGACTGAGAATCATAGTGTGTGTCCACTCCACTAGGAGTGAATAACAGTACATTCAAGGCGTGCTTCCCACACACATTTCCAGCAACAAGAAGCCTATGGATCAGAGAGAAAATCATGCAGAAGGAGGCAGCAGGCCGTCCTTATGTCTAATTAGCTGCTTTCCTATACCTGTTCCTCTGAAAAGGATCACAGATGGAAAAGTAATTAATGCACAAACTAATTAGAAATCTCATTTGTCGATTTTACAAGATAAATAAAACAGATTGCAGGAAACACTCAGCTGGCTGAAGCAAGGTGAAGAGATGTTTATCACTGGCCAGTTATTCACTCCTAGTGGAGTGGACACACACTATGATTCTCAGTCTCACTTTAATGTGAAACAAGTGCTTAGATATAGACATAAATATAAACAAATATCTATACATGTAAGTATAGTTTTTGCATCTTAAATCATATTAACTTTTGTATTTAAAAGTTATTATTTCATCTGTTTTCAATGAAAGGAAACAAATGAGCAAGACATTGAATCAAAAAATAAAATAAAACTTACATTGAACATGAACATTGAAATAAAAAAATTGTAATTTCTGATAAGAGTTCTCAATACTCATGGTGTTTCTGAGTAACAGATACTTAAATGTCACACTTTTTTTTTGAGAATTATTTCTGATTTTCCTAATCAGTTGACAGATGAGTAAATAAATAGGTACACACACACAAACACACACACACACACACACAAATCATCATTCATAGTTCAAGAACAGTGAGTGTATGTATACTTGAACAAAAGTAATCAATTTGTTATCTAACAGAAAGATCAAAACAGGCACTGAATTAAGAGAAGGGGATATAAATTATGAAGGGGGTATTCTGGACAGATTGCTTTATCTAAATGTGTTTAGAATTTAGAGCTACCAAAAGGCAAGGTGGGTGATCTATTGGTCCCATGACACTAGAGATGTCATAAGGCAGGGATGGGGCAACATTGGGAAGAACAACAAACATTGAAGAATGTTTTTCTGGTTTCAAACATCTTCCCCAACATGAAGGTCCTCAGGAGAAATGGCTTTTTCTAGTTAGTTGGCAGTTTATTCTCTCTACATATGTTTTACCATCTAGATTTCTATAACAGAAGGACTTAGTTATTCTGCTTACCCAAGCCAATTTTCAATATTACTAAAATGCCAGATTTTGATTGATATTATAAATGTAAATAGATACAGATATAGATGTATATATTAGTGAGATCCATTAAAATTTCATATATAATTTATTATGTATATTATATATTTTTAAAATAACATATATATTTAACTTATAATATAGGAAATTAGATAATATACAAGTTTATGCCCTTACTCTTTATTTGATATTTAATAATTAGAATTCACTTTTCTGTGACACCACATGAATGGAGCTTTTTTGTTTTGAGCCAGGGTCTCACAACATGGCTCCACTAACTTGAAACTTGCTATTTATATACAACTCTCTGGCCGCTAATTCACGGAGACATGTCTGTTCCTCCTCTACTGTGTTGTGAATAAAAGAGTATAGCATACCACACCCACAGCATGGCTATTTTTAATGAAGTACAGTACTGAAGGGTCAGTTAACTAGTTTTCCATATCATGAATCCTTCCTTAAGCATTTTGGAGGGGTTTTTCTTCTAAATCTTTAATTATAAATCTCCTATTATCTCCTTTATTTGTGCTGAGGTATTATTAGAAATTGCTCATCTGGCCATCCCTCTACCAAGGAACTATGTGCTCTACTCTTCGGCAGATATTTTAGAATTCCATGATATAAAATTGTGTGGGATGTAAAACCATCCCGGGAAGGTTTTTTAAGGTAGAGCAGCAGGTAGAGACATGGAGACTAGGTGGGCACACATCTGAGACTTAGATGATTCCTAGCTCCTGGTCACACTCCTGACTTGGAACACATGTCATACTTGTCCCATAAAAGATTCATGACCTGCAGTCACACAGGCTCAAAACAAAGTTCTCTATGCTACTGAGGTCCTTAGAGGCCTGAGGGACTTAACCAATAATCTTCCCTTCCCAGACATTTCTCTTTACAAAAGGTATTTAATCTCAAACCCACCATAAGATGTGGGGTCTGATTTTACACATCCATTCTCTGCTATGACAATAAACTGTTTAGAACCATGGTTCGTCTTTTTTACCAAGATCCACTGTGAGGAACCATGAAGAAGGCCTTCAATTACAGAGGCACAGCCTAATCTCCCATAGAAGGCCTCTCTGCACTCCCAGACACAACCACCACCAAACCTGCCTCCATCAACATAAGAACAATCACCCCAGGAGAAGAGCTGGAGCTCCCTTCCCCTCAACCCCCATCTCCCTCTGCCCCCGGGATAGACTCTGTCCCCAGCCTGCTTGCCTCTGACTCGGTTTTCTGCTCTCTGTGGCTCCCAGCACTGTCTGGATGTCCATGAGTCTGAGAACCCAACAGCCCCCGGCTTTGTCTGAGTCGCAGCCCCCCAACCCAGGAGCTCTGGCTTTCTCACACCTACAACTGTGCTTTCCCATGCCCGGAGTGGTGCTTCTGCACTTCCTTACACATGTCCCAGTGAGGGTGTGGGATAAGTACAACTCCCCAATTTCTACCTCCTCAATGGCCCAATAACCCTACAAAATTGCCAAGTGTAGACTTAGATTTTTCAAAGCCTACTTTATTTAGGGTTCTGTAACACTTCAACCTTTCCTCTAGCCCACCATGCAAAGGAAAGGGAGAAAGGTGGTTAATCTGACAAAGAAAGTCATGGACCCGTTTAGAAGTAGTTCTTCGGGGCAAGTCTAATTTTAGTCTGTAGTCCATTACAATAGCAAACACCAAACAGGAATCAGTAGCAGCAGCTGGATCCAGCAGAAAGCAGGAGGCTCTGTGGAATTGGGACAAATAAGGGTAAGCAACAAGAAACATCTAGATTGCCACAAGAAATTCTTTGGCATATTTATTTTCAGGAAGTCAGAACAAAGACCAGCAAAGACCAGTGAAGACCAGCAAAGGACTGCAAGTCACAGCAATGCAAGGGCATCCTCTCACTCTCGGTGAGGTTCTACTTATACTCTTTCTACACATTATGTGCCCTCTCAGGAGGCTGCTCTAGCAAAACATCACATGCCCTTTCTCATGTCTGCTTCAGCAAGCCATCCTTTCATGTATCTGTGCCAGCAAAACACCACATGCACTCTCACAAGACAGCCTCCACAAAAACATCATATGACACAACTGGGTTTCCAAAGAAACCTGAAATTTCCACTTCATATCACCCTTCTGTTTTAAAAAAGAAAACACATACACACAGAAAAACCCCAAAACTTCTCTAACATTAACAATCTACACACGATAGAAATAATTATGAAACACATAAAACTAGAATTTTACACAACAACTTTAAATAAGCTGCTATGCACAATGTACCAAACAATAGCCATAAAAACAACTTTAAATTCTAGCGTTAAAAAATAGTTAAGAAAAACAATCTTAAATTTCTATCATTAAACACCAGTCAAGCAAAACAACCTTAAATTTCTAATAATATACATTAGCACATGCCAAAGTAAAATATTCAAGACTTGTAAATTTATTTTTATTTATTTTTTATTTATTGTTATATTACTCTGCTTTACCCTTTTCCTCCATCACTAGATAAGAGAGAAAGATAACATAAAAAGAAAAATAGAGGGGAGAAATCCCTGATTTAAGCCTTATTTTGTTTACTCCCTGGTCATAACCAATAACAACCTACCACCCTAGATGATAACAACCATAATACATCAAACGACCAAAATTATCCTCCCCAACTTAAGGGACTTGACAAAAGTTTCCTTACCATTGCTTCCTGCTGAATTGGGGTAAAGAATTCCTGTTTGGGCCTCAAGAAAAAAATGGTTAGTCTTAAGAAAGTTAGCTGTAGAACTCGTTGTCCAGTCTCTGTGTTGTCTGCCCAGTCTCTGTGTTAGCCAGTCTCTTTGTAAAGGATCATTAGGGATAGGCCTTTTTACTTTTATTTTTATGTATATTTTTGAGATATCAGTAACTTATACAGTCTGTGACAGTGAATCACATAGACTGTGTGCTTTTTGAAGGCATTTATTTTTCAGCTAATAAAAGGTATTCCCTGGTCAGATCTAATCTTTATAAGTTTTGTTGGTAACCATGTTTTTTATTCCCTGAAATTACAGAAACATAGCCATATCCCCATCTTAAAACTATTGCAGGTTTCCATTCTCATGTCAACACATCATTGTAATATATTGTTTTACCTTGTTTCTCCATTTTTCAATACCCCAGTGTCTCTCAGCTGCTGTTGTTTCGTTTATACCAATATTAAGAAAATTTAGAGTTAACAGAGCATTATTTAGTCTGTTCCTGGGGGTTTAATTCTTCCTTTTTATTTAATAAACATCTCTATTAACTACAGTTGGCTTTTTCTATAACTGTTTGTCCTGTGAGATTGTCCTCTTGTATAGCAGTAACATATTTTATATTTTAATATGCAAAGAACTGCTTCATCTTATTGGATACATATGCAGGATCATTATGAGTCTTAATTTGTGTGTGTATCCCCATAATAATTGCCGTATTTCCAATAAGTGTGTAGTAACACAATCAGCTTTTATTTTTAGAACTTAAAGCAGTTGCCCATTGAAAACCCAGGTACATGTCAATGGTATGGTGTAAATACCTTTCTTTTTCAAACTCTGTGAAATGAAAATCATCCATCTGCCAGATGACATTTGTTTTAGTACCTCTAGAATTTGGTGATATAAAAAACACATAGGACGTTTTAAAAAATATTTCATTGGCTTCTCACCAAGTGATAGAAAACTTTTTTTCTTTAAATTTTACTCATTGGTATATTTTTCATGAAATTTTGAGGCTTCTAACACATTTTCTATTAGTAATTGGTCAATTTTATCATTTCCTTGACCCAATGAACCTGGAGAACCTGTATGAGAGCAAAAATGAGCAATATATAATGAGTAGTTTCTATTTCTGATGGCTTGTTGCAATTGCATGAATAACAAAGTTAATTCTGAATTATCAAGAACAAATTTAGCACTGTCTATATGCAAAGCAACTCTTCCTGAATAGAAGGAATCAGTAATTATATTAAGAAATTCAGGATAATCTAATAATACCATAAGGATTGCATAAAATTCTGATTTTTAAACTGTGGTATATGGACTTTTGACTGACTGATAACTGACTTATAACTGGCTACCAACATCTTGTTTGCATGAATACAGAATGCTGGTGCCTCTGGAATTGTTATTCTCTTTACACTATGTGGAAGAATCTAATTAGTTCTTTTAATAAACAGTGTAAATTTACTCTTTGGATATTTGTTATTAATTTCCCATAGTAATTATGAAAAGCTCTTTGTTAGTCTTCGTTGATCACCCATAAAAACATAATCTCAGCATGTAAGAGCTACTAAAATTTAGGCCATACTGTTTGTGAAAATTAGCATAGTCTTATTCAACCTTTTATAATTAATTCCGAAATCTTTTCTATATATCTCTTAAATTTTTTACCTAGTTTATGAGCTAGGAAAATCAATTCCATAATACTATTTTCCCTTTATATAATGAACCAAGTAGAATGTAAAATGCTGCAAATCCAATCAAGTTTAGGATCAATTCAATCCACATATGCAACTTGTAGTCTTTTTTCTACAAAAGTTAACTTTGTTTTGCTTCAGCTGTTAGATATCTTGGATTGTTTAAACTTGAATCTCCTTGTCATGTTTGAAATAAATTATTTAACTCATAAGTACTTAATCCAATTACAGGCCTCAACCAGTTAATATCTCCCATTAGTTTTTGATGATTGTGAAAAGTTTGCAATTGGTCCCTATAGATCTGTACTTCTGTGGTTAAATTTTTGTTGACTGATTTTATAACCCAAATAGCTAATTGAATTTCCTCCTTTTATTTTTATTTTCTTTTCTGGAGCAATATGTAACCCACAGCATGGTAGAATTCTTTTGTGTCTTTAAAAATTTCTCTTACTCATCTTAGTCAAAATCAGCCAACAAAATTTCATTCATGTAATACTAAATGATAGATTGTGGAAAGTGCCTATGAATAATTTCTAATGTTGTTGCACAAAGTATCATCATAAAGTTGAACTATTTAATATTTCCTGTTGAAGTACTTTCTAATAGTTATCCTTTTATTGGACTACTGTTTTTCAAAGTAGGTAGTAACAAAGTAAACCTTTCCTTATCCTGTTTATTCAAGGATATTGTGAAAAAGCAATCTTTCAAGTCAAATTTTATTACAGGTCATGATCTTAATAGCAAAGATGGTAAAACAAGTCCAGGTTGTAAAGGACCTATTGGTTGAATTATTCTAATTGTTCTTAAATGTGTCTCAGCCTCCATTTTCTTATTGTTTGTTGTTGTTTGGTTGTTTTCTTTTGTTTTTATTTTTGTTTTTAACAAACACAGGGGAGTTCCAGGGGCTGGTAGACTCTTCTGTATGTTGAGCCTGTAACTGCTCTTTTAACAGTTGTTCAAGTACCTGCAATTTTTCTTTTGTTAGGCACCACTGCTCTTGCGACACATGTCTGTTTGATAACCATTTTAGGGAATAGGCTGTTGATATGTTAGCAGTGGCCCTTTTTATATATATTTTAAAAACCCAATCCCTATGATGGCCTGTGTTTGGAAAATGGTAACAACTTGTGGTTGTTCTTGATTACCCATATCAAAACCTTTCACAGGAACATTCACCATGCCACCCATAATTTCATTATTTGCTGTACGTTGAATTGCAGGAATATTAATTTGAGGACACCATTGTTGAAAAAGATTCTTTCCTCATAAATTTATGGGTATGTTATTTACATAAGGTCTCAACTTCTCTGTTTTCTCTTCTGGTCCCATACAGATAATACATTGGACATGTGTTATTTATGATAATTTACCAATTTTCTATAAGCTATAGGTAAACCTTCTGAAGTGGCCAATCTGGAATCCAAGACTTTTGGGATTGAATATTAACATCAGCTTCTGTATCCACCAAAACTTCTATGTCAGCATCATTCATTAGTGCTATTAATTTGGGTCACTAATCATTAACAACTCTTTGCAGAACACATATTTTCCAGTATTCCCAAAAGTCCCTGTTCTTTTTACTAGAATAGTCTTGCCCTTGATGTAATGAATCAATAACAGCTGAGCAATTCTGTCCTCTGCATTAATTTGCATCTTCTTTTTCACATAGGTCATAATCTTGTTTCCTTACTGTCCCAATCTTCTATAAATGGATGGACAAGTTAACCCACTTTTTCCCAAGATTTTTCCTATTGTACCTGAAGGCACATAAACAATAGTGGTTAACTTGTAATATTCAGCTTTTGGTGATAGTGTAAGAAATGTAGATACAACCAGATCCAAAGCTTCATTTTCTTCTGTAGCATGTATAATAATCAGAAACAGTTTTTAATATCTTACTTGCTTGGTGCCTCCTGGCTGATCAAAGGAAGATATGTTATATTATCTGCTGTTGGGTCTAGAGCTATCAGACCCTTCTGTTTATTTTCAATGGAAGAGATTACCTCCTATGTCTCTTTTGTACCTACAATCCTTAGAGTAATGGTTGCTCTCTCCATAGTGGCTTCAATACCATAAAGGCCATTGTGTTTCACTGTAACCAAAGCCTGTTTGTTCTCTTTTACAAATACCATATCTCCTGAGTCAATGTACCCACCATTTTGAGCTCTGAATCTTCTAGTCTTATAATTTCTTTGGAAATAGCCAAGTTCACCACAATTATACAACAGGCACTTTCATTTCTGAATCTTCTAGCTAATATTTGTCCTGTGATATTGGCATTAAGCTCTTAAGAACCTATACCAACTATCTCTCCTATTAGGGCTCATCATGCTTTCAATGGTCTGATTGCTCTCTATTGTTCAGTATTTGCATTTTCAAATGCCAAGATTTCCATCAATGACTCTTAAGTTTCAGATAGATCTCCATTTACAGGTGAATCCAATCTCTGTCAGACGTTAGTAAATGCTTCTGCAGGAACCTGTGTTACTTTTGTAAATGAAGTGGATTTTCCTTCAGCTCCTCAATCATAACTCAAGTTCTTAAAGTTGCAACACAATATTGTTCAATTATAAAATCATCAGATCAGATCTGTTCTTTTAGGTCAGCATAACTCCCTTCACCAAGTAGTTGATAGTCAGCAATATTAATCCTCCTTACTATATTACATTTGTTCTACTTTCATAGGGTTGTGCATGAATTGTAATTGTTGAACAGCTTTTAGCAGAGCTGACACCAATCCTTTCCGATCTTGGGGAACATATCTGTGCTGCATAGCCCAGATATTTAACATTTCTTTAACAAATGGAGAATGCAAGCCATACAATAAAATAACCTCCTTAAAATGCTTTAAATCTAGTATTTCTATTGGACATCATGTCAGCTCATTCTAAGCATGATCACCATCTTTAGCAGGCATAAGATCCACAAATAATGGCAAGGCTGAAGGTGCACGTGTAGCCCCAAGCAAATCCTCTTGTGATGTACTTAGTTGACCACTAACCATTGTACCTGTACTGCCTCTCTTGCCCTTTCCTGCCCCTGGTCTCACAGACTTGGTCTGGACACCTGGCAGTGAAACTGCTTGGAGCATGGCAGGGCAGTAGTTTATTTCCCAGTCTAGTTTGCTTCTCTCTTCCATAGTGTGGTAAGTTCCTAGTCTCAGACACCATTCATGAAACCTGCTGTTGTTCTCTCACTGGCACTTTTTGCTTTCCAAGAAATTTAAACTCTAGTCACAAACTCTGTAAGTGAATAGCCAGCCCTTTAATACTTTCTAACACAAGAGAATTGAGTGAACATTCTTGCCCCCCAACCCCAATCTTTTTCAGAATGGTATAATGAAGACTACGGAGCAAAACCAGAAAACCCCCTCCAGGGGCAAGTTAGGATACTATCCAGAAGCAGTAGCTGCTACTTTGCCAACCTCTAAAAACAACATTTTTATCCTATTAAAACCTACATTTCCCTTTACTACATTAGAAATGAAATTGCCCGTCACGCCCAAGCCATGTCAGGTATCACCTGTAGGCTTAGATTTTTCAAAGCCTACTTTATTTAGGTTTCTCTAAATCTTCAACCTCCCTTCTAGCCCACTGACCAAACATACGGGAGAAAGGTAATAGTACAAAGGGGATTGTGGACCTGTTTATGAGTGGTACTTTCAGGTCATTCTAGTCTTTCTTATCAGGATATCAGCATCCCAGTCCAGTAGTAAGCATCGAACACAAATCAGTAGCAGTGACTTGATCTAGCAAAAACCACAAGGGTCTGCCTAATCGGCATGAATCAGCAGAAGTGGCAAGAAGCAGGGAGAATACCAGAAGAAGTTCTTTGGCCAATTTTGCTCTATAAAATCATGACAATGAAAGATCAGCAAAGATTAGGGAAGCATTGCAAGAAATAGCAATGGAAGAACATCCTGTCATTCTCAGTGGAGTTCTACTTGTGCTCTTTCCATATATTATGTGCCTTCTAAAGCATCTACTCCAGCAAAACCTCACATGCCCTCTCACAAGTCTACCTCACCAAAACATCTACTTATGTGTCTGTTTCTGAAAAACACCCATGCTCTCTCATAAGACAGCTTCCACAAAAATATCATTTGACACAGCTGAGTTCCTAAAAAAAACGGAAAATTTTCCTTCAGTTAAGTGGACATATACATGAATTTCAAATTTTGACTGACCCCCAAATGTGATAACCATCATAATCCCATTAAAATTTATGAACTTTAGCCTTTATCCCAAATAATTTTCAAAGATAAATTGAGAAAAAATCTAATGACATTCTGCTATACTCATCAATTAGTGCCTCTCTCAGCTATCATCAGAAAATCTTCCTCTTGCAGTAGGTGAAAACTAACAGAGATTGAATGATTTTTGGAACACTCATTCCTAAATTTGATGTATTCAACAAATCTCTCTTTATCAGGGCTCAGAGAGCTATATGGAAGATGGGGTAGAAAGATTTGAAGAGCCAGAGGGGGTAGATGGATCTTTAAAAAAATACAGATGTACATATGAACATGCAGAGATAATGACACTCTAGTATTGAGAAGGGTAAATGGACACAATCTCCTATCCTTAACTATGAAGCTATCTCCAGTTGATATCTACTTGCAAAAGAAAAGTCAATTTTCTCCAGTGCAATCTCTCTGCTTATGCAAATTTACTTAAGGTCAGTTTCCATGCCCAAAAATAGGTGTTCAATACAAAATAAATTCAGTGCTAATTTTTATAGAACTTTTTATCTCAGATGACTTGGTTTGGGCTTTTTTTCTTTTATCTCATTGTCTTATTTGCCTATACATTATTGTTTACAATTTTGTACTTCTAGGAATATTGTTTGTAAGTGTATTTATGTTTTATATATATATATATATGTACATGCATATATTTCTTGTCCTTTTTTTATTATCATTGTGATTTGCTGTTTCTTTACATCTTTATTTCCCAAATAGAGAGAAGGAAATCATGTGAAGAGAGTAGGTAGAGAACAAATGGGAAGAGTTGGGGCAGGGGAACTGTGATCAGAATATATTGTATGGAAACATTTTTCAAGAAAAATAGCACCATTAAAAAAGAAAATCAATTTTTTACAGGCCCATGTGTAATGGACATTCATTTACTATAATCTATCTCATTCTGATAACTAAGAAAATTAGCATCTTCTCATTATGTATTTTCACTTTTTAAAAGTATAACTTACTGACTAAAACCAATTCAAATAGAAATGCAATACTATGCTAATAATGGCCAATAAAAAGGTATAAAATATCAAGTAAGATTGTTTCATGTCATAAATAAGTTTGACACAACTTATCACTAGACACAATCCATGGGAAAGTTCATACACTGCAAGGATTTCCATAATCTAGATGTTCAATATTTGATCTTAATCTTACTCTAAGATTGACTTCTTGGTTTGTGTGTTGTAAGGTGGACTTGTTGAAAAGTGTTGGTATTACAGGAAATGAGATGATAAAATGAGAATAGAAATATGAACTTCTTTGGTTGTTCTTTCAATTTTCACTATAGATCCCATTTTGTAAACAATTCTATGCATTATCATCCAATACACCAAACAGATGTTCCAAGTAGGTCAAGCCAGGGCTATTTTATATCGACCATGCTCAAAGGTTTCTGAAGAAAGTATGTCCAGAACTTTCTTTGAGTGTCCATCGTTTACAGCTTATATATTCAATTCCTTTCTTAAATTGTTGAACATTTACAGCACTCCACCAGCATCTAGGAGATATTTGCAAACACAAGTATATTCATTGAAAATTTTCCTTTCTTGGGGTAAAAAAAAATCCTTCCCTTATGAGTCTTAGGTTTGAGAAGAGTTACTGCCAGATATTCGACCTTTCATTAACTTTCCATTATTATTCAAACCTCATTTCAAATAAACTATAAGAAAATTAATGGTATCTATTAATTTATGTTTATTCTGTTGTAAGTTTTATATACCATGATCTGTGAAAATATATAAATCATAAAGACATTGAAGAATTAAATTCAGCTCTGATCAGTATTTTGGGTTCAGAATCTCTCCCAAAATCTTGCTTGGATAGCCTTTTCAAGTCCAAGTTAGTTAATTTTTTATATATATATGTGTGTGCGTGTATATGTATATATATATATATATATATATATATATATATATATATATAATGTCATATATATAATCTACTCTAGATTATTGCATACACTTAATGACAAGTACTGAAAAAGACTAAAAATATTAAATAACAAAATATAAGACACATTGTTGTGATGGATAGAACAAGTTGAGTATGGCAAGTTATCTTAGCAGAAACAAATGGACAGGACTCTGTGATGATGGAAACTGAATAGAAAAATGCCATTGTAATAAAATACATGTTCTGCTTGCTTACAGACAGTGTTGGAAATACATTGGGTTATATTACTGGACATTAAATAATTGACACTATGTTTTAACATAAAAATCATGTCACGAGGGCTTAACAAACTTTTGCTTAAAACAAGAACTCATTAGCTGTGTAACATTAAGGAAGCTTTAACCAATTTTATATTATAATTTTATGTGGAAAAATGTAGAAACACATATGAACAGAGATCTCATACCCTACAAGTGAGGGCATAAATTAGCATATATACTTGAGAAAACTACTTACTTGGCAAAGCCTCTTAAAGTTGAGTATATGCATACCTTCTGAACCAGGAAATCCCAAATTTTCTCTGAGATAAATATTCTAAACAAGTTTTTCTGTATCTATCTATATATATATATATATATATATATATATATATATATAATTTATATATATATATAATTATATATATATAATTATTTGTATTAATACCTAAAAATTAGAAATGATAGGTAAAACAGGCAATACAATTTTCATAGGTTAAAGCCACCCAAAATAGCGAAAACAAATAATCCATATGCAAGCTACAGTATGCCAGACTATGGACCGATCTCCATAAATTACAGAGATGTAAATGTATGCACTGTATAAACCTATTTATGTAAAGTCCACCATTTATTAGAAAACTGTTAGGAATTGAGAATACAGGTGTAGTTACACTGAAACTGTTAATTACAGTACATTCCTGCTAGGGCTGCAGATCTCAGTACCATTCTGTTACCTCCTTTAGGTTCTGAGCACATAAAAAAAAATCATTATTTTAAACAACATTTAAGATCCTGAATATATTTAGGATTGCGTACCACACTGCGATACAGTTTGTATTAAAGAAACTCATCTTTGCATATCTTCAGGAAATTGTAATAAGCATTTTAGTTACGTTTATTATTTTTCAATGTCTTCCCATAGGATTTGGGAGGTGAAGTTAAAAAACAAAAACAAAAAAAAAACACAAAAAACAGTTGGGCAGCTCTGTATTCTTGGGCTTCTATCCCAGAGAAATAAAGAATTATGTTCATACCAAAACCTGCATAAAATGTTTATAGCACTATTATCTCTCATAGTATCCCTAGACTGCCAGCAATGGATAGATATGCCACAGATGCTTTTTTTTCAAACAATTAATAATTAAGTGAACAGCAGAATCTTTGCACCATGGGACACACTATCCTGCAGTAAAAAATGAATTATTCTTACATGCAACAATTGCATGTTGCTTAAGGGAATTATACACGAACAAGTAATAGGAAAAACAACCCTAATCTTAAAATGTCAGAATGTTTCTTGTGTAACAGTTTTAATCTGAAGGCATCATACAGGTGAAGAACAAGTGAGAGATTCCCATAAAGCACAGATGGATACACAGGGTCAAAAATGAGGTATGTGTGCTAGTGGAAGTGCAACATGAGGAGTCCAAGTAATGACAGATGAAATTGTATTTTGTTGGCATGGGATGTGCGTGGATCTTCACTTGTAATAAAAATGCACAGAGATGAACATACGTACATACACAAATACAATTGAGACTATATGGATGAACCATTCTTCTCTATGTCTTTTATCAAAAGAAAAAAAATGTATCAATGTATTAACCTGTCTTCTTTTTCACTCAGGGTAGCAATTCATTAGTGTTTTGCATTCTGTAGATATTATTTTGTGATGTTTTACATTTTAATCTTGCTAAACGTGAAAGCCTTTAGGTCTTCAATTTATTTGTAACAAAATGCTATTCTTGAACTTCTACTTGCATTTTCAGTACTTTCTGAAGCATTGCAGACATAAATTTGTGCAGAAAAATCATTTTGTTACGTTACTTCTAATTACACAGTCGTCCCTCAGCCTTATTTCAGCTCTTCAGTCCAGCTTAGACACAATAGCTTTGATTGCATTTGTTCTGTGTTACATGTAATTTGCCAATGTTTATGCGTGACATTTGGAACGTTTAATTAAAAACTTCAAGAGTCTTAAAAGTGTTATTTATAAATAATGACTTATCATTCTGTATCTACATCCTGACTGTTACATAATGATTTAATTTATTGTTTTTTAATTGTGTGAATAACTGATTTGCTCTATCTATTTTTGTTTAAGTACTGACAAGCTCTATCTTTTATAATTTTAGCCCAAATATTTGTAACTTATGGCCGTGTGGTCACGTTTGCACTAGCTATGATGCGTAAAAATGGTTCTCTTGAGTTGTCAGTCAACATTTCTCTAAATAAGTCCAAAATTTGTATTGTTAAGTCCAAAAACACCATGCTATGATTTTACTAGATTTGCATAAAATCTAAAAAGGGAAAATTAGTTTATCATATTCAGTTTCCCATCTGTGGACTTGATATATCTCTCCATTTTTAAGTCCTCTTCTGCGTGTCTCAGCAAAATAAACCACATTAGTTAGAAAATGATTTTTTTCAAGTATTTTTGTTGCTGATTCTGAGTGGACTTGTTTACCATCTACCATATTCATATTTTATCGCTGGTAATTTAATTGATGTCTCAATTCTATAGCCTTGCTATTTAAGTAGATAAAGCTAAATGTAATATCTTAGTTCCAATAAAATAAACTTCTTAGACTTACAAAAAAGAATTCTTATGACGGACAAACATTTCATAATGTCATTGAGACTGATCCGCAATTTTATGCCAGTTTTCTTATTGTGTTGCTACATAACTTATGGAATAATGATATATATCCCTTGTCTGATTATAATGGAATTTTTGAGATATACTCAAAATTATATATGATATTATATGCTGACTTTAGTAATTGCATTGACATGCATCCTATATTTTTCTCTGGTCTGGAAAGATGATAAATCTTGGAATCCAATATAATGCTAAAGCCTAGAAAAACATACCCTGAATGTTCCTTAGTCTTGTACTGTTAAAAAGACTTTCAGATCCTTGGTCCTTAACAAATAGATATATGCTGACCTGTTTGCTTACGTAGGTTGGTCTTCATTAGATACTTTCTGCCTTTCCATGAAGTCTACATTCTACCAAATCTTTTCTAGAAAGCTTCCATAGATAGGGCATGTTCTTGGTATATTCCACAAATCCTTATATGTTCTTTTCTGTAATACATTAAGAATACCATGAATTACATTCAGTTTACAACCTTAAATTCTTCTGCCCACCAGCTACAGAAACTTTTTCAACAGAAAGGAACTGCAGGTTTTCAATAGTGCCTGTTTCAAACAAATTACCAATAATTACCAATAAATGGAAAATAATCCACTAGAATTGTGGAGATGAATCATCAATACCATGTTCCATTTGCCATGTGTCTCTTTCATTTAGTCATTATAATTTACTTGTAGACACATTGTACTATTACATTATTTCTTACATCTATAAAGTGCATTTATAAAAGTTCAATACAACATATAAAGTGTTGTAGAAACAATAATAAAACTCATAATAAAAATGACAATACAGACAATTTGACTTTAGTGTTATAGATATGGAAAGTGAGTAAGATATTCTGTGTAATTTAGAAAAGTAACTGTTGAACCCATGGCTTTAATGTTATAGATATGGAAAGTGTCTCATGCTCTCTGTAAGTTACAAAAGTCTCTGTTGAACTCATGCTGTAATGGCTAGTTTTAATTGTGAACTTGAAAAAAATTTAAATTATTAGTATAATGTCTAGATTGTGGGCATATCTGTGGGAAGATTGTCTTGATTACATCAGCTAGTGTAGGAAGAACCAACCTAAGTCAGCATTCCCTGGGATGGCTCCTAGATTACATTTAAACAGTAGAACTTTGACCTGTGTCTGTTCTCTCTCTGCTCTTGACTTTGGATGTGAATAGGTGCCACACGTTCTTGCTGCCTTGCTTTCTCTGCTATGATGTACTATATGGAATCATAAGCTAAAATTAACCCTCTCTTTGCTAGGTTGTTTGGTCATAATATTTTATCCCAGAACCATAAATAAAATTAAGACATGGTTCTTTGTGAATTAATGTTGAAGTTTTAGCTCCTTTCTGCTGTATCCTCTCCAATTTTAAGGAACTGTTTTTATTTTACAAATGACTGTTTCACAATCTACATAATAGGTTAGAGATGGCACCGCAGTCTAGCAAAAAATTTTCAAGTAACTGGCCTTTGAAAGTTCACTAGTCAATGACAAAAGATATTCATGTGGAAGATATTCATTGATGTTTTGTAGAAATGATCATACTTGGTTCCATTAAAGAAAATCTGAAATAAAGTTCAGTTAAAAATATGCTACACACACTTTCATCCGTGAGGCTAAATATTGCCTCAGATACTTAAAAATATAATCAAACAAGTATATGTACATTGACATAAAATTAACTTTAGCATCTTTCTAAAACATAAATAAGAAAGTCTCACTTGATCCTTCAAGATCACTCTTTCTATTGTGTGAGATTACAGACTGATCAAGGAACTGGTAAGAATTAACATATGTAATTTAGGTTTGAGATAGACTATATTAAACTAAAGCTTTCTATCCCAATTTCTTTCCTGGAACAAATCGGTGAATGCCTATATTATCAGTAAGGATGATACTGTCCTATTTCACCTGATCTTCAGACATTAATAACCTCAATTTGACCTCATCTATTTTCTAAATCCTGAATCTTTGTAGAGCAAGTGGAATTGTCTGTCAATTGGATGATCAACTTAAAATTCCTGGAATACTAAATTTTCAGTGTGGTACTTTAATGCTTCCATTTATAGTTTGATACTGCATTTTTTCCTTACTGACTCTCTCTCTGGCACTTCCTAGGCTTTGGCTGAATTTAGTTGGAATTTCAAATCTTTCTCAGATGTATCATTCTACCTACTATTTTTAAAAAGATGAATACACTGATGCTCTTGAGGCCAATTCTCATCATATCTCTCCAATGTGCAGTGTTCTGTTTTACAGGAGATACCTTTGCAGCACTTTACTTCTGCACTCCGACTTCACCTAAGATCTCACAGTCTATGTAGTTATTACCCTTGACCTGCTAGAGAAACCTCTGAGGAACAAAGTCTGTGTCGTGTTGGAGCACATTCATGCTCAGCAGCAGCCATCTCTTCCTCTCAGTGGAGCTCACTGATATTTTATCTAGAGAAATGTGAGGCTCTGGCTATACAGGAGATCTTTAAGTGTGTATGTTGAGTATTCTCCTTCATGATTTTTCAGAGATGTTCATGTTGAGAGTTACAAGGAGGCAATTTTTAACAAATAATATAAGCAGAACAAGAACTTTAAAATTTTAGTATTCTGGAGGCTGGAAAGATGGGTCAGTGGTTAACACTTGTGGCTTTCGCAGGAAATTTGAGCTCCATTTTTAGCATCCACATTGGGTTTGGTGACTCACAACTGCCCACTTCTAACCCCCTCAGGTACCCACACATAATATGGCATGGTCTCACACACACACACACACACACACACACACACACACACACACACACTAAAGTACTTATAATTAAATTTAAATAAAATGGGCATACTAAGTAGTATACTTGCTTTTATCACTGATTTTTGGAGACCAGATTTCAGCAATGTGTGCAAAGTTCTGTGGGTATGTTAACATGGCCAGGACATCTGCCCAACTCTCATTTCTTCTTGTCTATGGTTATCTCATTTTCTCTAATTGCACATCAGATCTCTCCATGCTATAAAATACATGGTTACTCCAAGCCCATGCTCATCATTTCAGCAGTGAGGAACTTTCTTTGTAACCATCTCTATATGTCTTTCCAGATAAATATCTCAAATTTTTCCTTGTTTTGTACTTCAGCTGCTGCTGTTTATGTGGTAGCAAAAAAACTGGTTGAGATTGGTCCATTCCTGTTGCTCTGCAGGAGAAGTGAAACATAACTGAAAGACTCCCAGGGTTATGCTTCATAAGAAGATGGTGGCTTCATACACCGACACAGAGATATCAGGGTAGTGTCATTTCCACCTTTACCTAGAAAAAAATACTCCAAAACTTATTTAAATTTGATTATTCTTTCAGGACATCCACAGTCACTTGGGAGTCCTAACATTTGATTTTTGTATGAGCTATACTTCATTGCTTAGTACAGAAGAACATGCACATTCATTGCACACCAGATGCCAGTTGCTACCTTGAATATTCAATAATATTTATTGAAAATATTTTCTGTGCATATGAATATCCGTATTTAATGGATTCAAACTCATATTGCAGATCCTTTCCAGCCTTTCCTCTCTGTGTGTTATATACAAGCTGCATGTTGGCCTGAGATTAAGAGTTTATCTTTAAAACCCTGAGTTTCATTTACCTTTGTTCAAACACACAGACTCTTGGCCAATAGAGGAAAACATAGGCCAGTATTTGATGGCTGTGGTATTCTCCACCAGGAAATATAGCCTGTTGCTTTTAAATGAATCCATGATTAATCAAGACATGACAATATTTGTATGCATTTAAATATTTTGGCTGTCATTTCATGAATAGAGAATTGGAAATGACTCTGTTCAAAAGCTTGACTTAGCTATCCAAGGGTTTCTGGTAAGTGGCCAGTCTGAGTGACTAGCAAAATAGTCAGGAGAACCGTAAAGACACCTTCAAAGAGTATTCAGCAATACAGATTTTGATCAACTGGTTTTGAAAAGCACCCTAAAGGGGATATTTTTGAGGAAAATTCAAGTTACTTTTTCATGAAAAGTGCCAAACTTTTGTTTAAAAAGAGCCACGATACATGTCAAGAGTCTCAAAGGTATCAAGGAAACATTGGCCATATGGAGTGGGAAGGATTCTTTTATTTTTATGACCGATAAGGGTGTCTGCAAAACCCAAGGAGGTTGTGAATATAAAATGTTAATTGCATGGGTATCATGATGTGTTTACTGTTTTAATCCACTTTCTAAATAAAAATTGGTGAATCCATTAAAATCTTACCTTCTAGTCCTAGGCATTGACAAATACATAAATATTGCTCATTTTTATTCTCAGTATTTACTAATATGTTTGCCATGAGCATTGGAAGGGGCAGTCTGGAATAAGTCTAGATTCAGGTATGTAGTTTTGTTTATTTCTTAGTTTGTTAACTTTTAAGAAGTTTTAATGATTAGTATTTTGTCCTTTGGGTAAGGGTACATATCCCAGAGTCAGCATGATGACTGAGTTGAAAATGAACTTAGCCACATAATTCTGAATGTGATAACGATCATGGACTCTGACTATATAAGGAAGAATTTTCTTTCTCAAACTTTAAAGTATAAACTTAGTGTCTTTTAAAATCATAATCTTCCCAGAGGAGCTTTAGCATTTTACTTATTTTTCATAGTCGTGAGTCCTTAAAAAGGACTTTAAAACACATTGAGGATAGAGTCATACGCAAAATGTGATAAATGGCCAGTCTCTTGGAATTTTGCACTGATGTGGCCCAAGTTACGCAGGGTTCACCTGTCTATTGTATAGTAACTGGAAAGTCCCAAGAGAGGTGGCCTTTTGAAGATCTTAACATAGTCTACATCAAAGCTGCCAGATACAGTTTCTGTGATTGTAAGTTTTCACCCGAGCAAAATAACATCTCGATTCACTCTCTTAGATGTGTGGATATCTTGAAGGAGCAGTGAGTGTAACTGATGTCAGACCTTCTGGTCTGTGAGTGCCTGAAAGCCCCTGTGTAGCCCATGGTTCATATTCTGCTATTTGAACAATCATGGTGAATTTTCATATGATGCTGAAAGTCTGATAACCTCTGACATCAAAGGAAGACTCAGAAAGTTTCTTTTAACTGACAGTTCCTGACAACCTAAAGGAAAATTTCTCCAATGTTTAGACTCAACTTAAACCTATGTGATAGTTCTCTTCTGATAAAGACACAACTAACTGAATTCAGATAAATAAAATGAAGCTGGCACATGACAAAACTTCTGGGGTCTACGAAAAATAGAATGCTATGTATAAACATGGTTTGCGTATATGAAGATAAGGAATTGAAGGAGCATTTATGAAAGTTGTTAAAGCCAACATCTACAGAGTGAGTTAGCACGGAAATTACTTTCAGTATATAGACTGACTAGCTATAGGCATAGTGAAAGAGCAGGTTAATTTAATTCAGATTTCAAGGTAAACAAAAGCCAGTGTCTTAATCCGAAGAACTCACGTAAGAGGAAATCCCTCATAATTCTATTCAGCTCTGCAACTTATTGGATGAGTATAATCCATATCAAGGAAAGCAACATTCTTCACTCAGATTAAAATATCAATCACATCCAAAATAATTTTATTAAAATACCCAGATTATCTGGGCACTTTACATTTTATTTAAGTTGACACATAAATTAAGCATTATACCTTTTCAGTATTCCAGCCTAAACACACACACACACACACACACACACACACACACACACACACACACACACACACATGCAAACCACATTTACATTTTACATTCCCTTTTTATGACAGTTATGTGTAGTTTATATTTTCTTCCTTCTTTCTTGGTGATGTATGCAAATCAGCTTTGTGAGAATTTACTCAAAGTCATCTCATTTGAATTTTGATGAGAATTTGGGATGTCTATAATTTGTGCTATCACATTTTATTAATATCCCATACATATCTACTAGGCATGTACTTAAGAATGGAATTGCTGGGTTGTAGGATGAACTATAGGTCAGCACTGGTATCTCTTCTGTGTACAGAAGGCCAAAAAAACTTCCACATTGAAAGATTAAAGGAACCTTCAGTGAGTCTAAGGTTTTATGCTTTCCAGTACTTTATCAAAGAAAATATGTACATATGCATAATCTCAAGGAGTATATAGCCAAAGTATTCATCTCTCTGGACTATCCACTTCTTCCTAAAGATATGGGATTCTTAGAACAATGGACTAACTTATTCATTAGGAAGCTACTCGGCAGTATTCTTCTTTGTTTATGTAAGAATACTACTAACAAAAGGTTCATTTTCTTTGCTGATTGCTATGTTTTAGTTGTGACTTACCTCCTGAATGGTCCCCATGTTAGAGGATTGGTCCCTAGTTAGGTAATATAAGAGATGAGTGATACTCTACAAAATATAACTACACCATATTGATATCTCTGTGTTGTTCTCATTGAAAGGCTCGCTAATGTGTGCAAGGCTTGACTTTTGTTTACAGTTAGAAAGGAATCCTTTCTAGAGACAAAGAGGTAGAACCCTACAGAGAAGGAATGGTGACAGGAGTAGGAGCATGGATGACCACACTGCTTCAGTGATGTTGAAGATAATGCTCAATGCTATACTCGGTCTACTCTCTCTTTTTAGCTCAGCTCAGTACTACTAACCATGAAATGGCACTGTCTAAACTTATGGTAGTTGTTTCTACCTCTGTTAACCTATTGTAGATAACTCAGCACAGGTAATTCCTCACAGACATATCCAGAAATGTGTCTGTTCTATAATTCTATAGCCTATCAAGTTGACAACATTAACCTAACTACTACCTAAATTGCAAAAAGATAAGTGTCAAGCAAGATAACAAGAGAAAAAGGTGAAATCTAGTGAATCATGGAAGAAAGAAATGGGCTCTTTAGGAAAATTATCAATATTAAATGAAAATGAATTTGCTTGAAACATGCACAATAAACAATAAAGTATATAGCTGATCCCTGAATATAGTTAACTCTTAATTTTTATTTCTGTAACATTGGTTAATTTTGGTTGATTTGATATCAAAAAAAAAAAGGAGAAGACGAAAATGACCCATGTTAGCATATCAGTTCTTGGAATAGACAAGTAGAAGTTCTGACACAGGTTTATTTGAGCATTTATTCAATATGTAAGTGAATCAAGTTTGAGGTGACATGCATTTTACTCCCTTCACAATTGAATACATAAATCTGGGTAAGACACTGTGTAGCCTCCTGGAAGCAGGCCCACTGTGGAATCTGTAATGTATTTCAAAAGTTATGGAATCTCTTTTTGAGCTGGTTGCAATTATTGCAGATGAAAAGGATGTCTGGGGTACATGGGAAGGGTTTTGTCTTAAATGACAACTACTACATACTACAGCATTATACTACTTCATGGTCATGTATTGTTTCTGATCCACTTATTAATGCAGGAGGCAGAACATGTTCCCTTTGATGAGTGACAGTGATTTAATGGAGCCTGAAAACTGGTCCTACTAACCAGGCCTTGATTAAAGCAATGAGTAGACATCTCCTAATGGCAAGGTATAATTAAATGCCTCAAATGTGCTTAATAAAATGAATATCTATATAAGAAGCAACAATGCAAACATAGTGGGGCTTTTCATTCAGGTAGAATATTGAAATCATTACATTATTTAACAAATGATGGAACTATCATTTTTACAAATGAGAAAACCTATTATTAAAACACTTTGTTTTTTGAAGTGTTATTTCAAGTGCTATTTCCAACAATACAGTATCATTCTATTATAATCTACTCTATTTTATAACAAGATTATTTAGTCCAGTTTTGTTTCCTAACCAAATAAATAGCCCAAGGTCAACATAATTTTAGAATAGTATATTTACTGAGGAAATGAGAACAGTAAGACAAGATGAAAGTAATTCCTCAAATTTATGTTGAATTTTCTAATTTTCTAATAGTGTTTTTAGAATAATTTTAATAAAAATATTTTAAACACATTGTCTTGATATAAAAAGTGTTTAACATCTATTTTATTGTCTACTGGGTAAATAACTACTATCTTACAGATTTTCTTTTTTTTATTAGATATAATCTTTATTTGCATTTCAAATATTGTCCCCTTTCCTGGTTCTCGCATCCCCCGAAAATCCCATAAGCCATCTCTCCTTCCCCAATCAACACTCCCCCACTTCCCTGTCCTGGTATTCCTCTACACTATGACATGAGGTCTTTCCAGGACCAAGGGCTTCTCCTCCCTTTGGTGTCTAACAAAACCATCCTCTTCTGCCTATGAGTCTGGAGCCATGTGTACTCTTTGGTTGATGTTTTTCCCCCTGGGAGCTCTGGGAGTACTGGGTGACTCATACTGTTTTTCTACCTGTGTTGCTACAAACCCCTTCAGCTCCTTGGGTTCTTTCTCTAGCTCCCCCATTGGGGACCCTGTGCTCAGTTCAATGGCTGGCTGAGAGTGTCCCTGTCTGTATTTCTCATGCACTAGGAGAGCTTCCCAGGTGACAGCTATATCCGGCTCTGGTCAGCCAGCACTTGTGGACATCCACAATAGTGTCTGGGTTTTGTAACTTTATATAGGATGGATGCCTGGGTGGAGTAGTCTCTGGATGATGTTTCCCTCAGACTCTGCTCCAACTTTTGTCTCTGTATCTCCTTCTGTGGGTATTTTCCCCTTTCTACAAAGGACCCAAGGATCCATACTTTGTTCTTCCTCCTTCTTACAGCACACATTATAGATATTGTAGGGTTGGTTTCATATCAGCAATAAAGAAAGCCTTGCAATAAAGTAAGCCCACATGAATTTTTTAGTTCTCCAGTGTATATAAAAGTTATGCTTATATTCCAGTGTACTCTAAAACTGTGCAATAACATCAGATGTAAAACAGCAATGTAGATGCCATAATTCAAGTACTTTATTGTTAAAAACTAGTAATAATAGTTAGAACTTACTGTGAGTTACATTGTTGTGGTCAGGGTCTTCATCATTTGAAATCCTTTAAGTAAGGTGCTTATTATGATATGTTCTCTGTTTATTTGAAAATAAATTCTTCTTTCATACAATACATCTTGGCCACAATTTCCCCTCCCTCCACTCCTTCAAGCTTCCTGTCACCTCACTCTCCCTAAGATCCACTGCCCCTCTGTTTCTCTTCAGAAAGACCTTTCAAGAGATAACAACTGAACACTACAAAAACAAGATAAAACAAGACGGAATGAAAGCCCTTATAGGGGGCTGGACAAGGCAATTCAATAGAAGAAAATGAGAAACAAGAGTAGGCAAAAAAAGTCAGAAACACACCTGCTTCCACTGTTAGGAGTCCCCAAAATGGGAAGTAATATGCAGAACACATATACAGAGGACCTAGCACAGAATCAAACTGCTCCTGCCTTTTTGCAGGTTTAATCTCTGCTAGTTTCTGTGTGTCCTGCTTAGTTTATTCAGTGGGCCATGTTCTCTTGGTTTCCTTTATCTTCTCTGACTCCCACAGTCTTTACTCATATTCTTCTGCTGGGTTCCTGAAGCTCCTGAGGGAAACAAGGGGAAGGACATGATGGAGACCTCCAGTTCAGGCTCCTTCTACATAACATCTGTCTGTGGGTCACTGTACCCACTTCCATCTTCTACTGGAGGAAGGTACCTTTTTATGAGTACAGCAGACTCATTGGGAAACATTTCCGTGATTTTTTTTCCAGTTGCATTTGGATTTACTTCAGATCTCTGAGTTATCTAGTCTCCCTCAGGTTCCAGACTATCTAAGCAATATAAACCATAGACAACCTCTCAGAGCTTTGTGATTGTATTAGTGCCTGGATTGCTCTTTTTATACACTGACAAGTACTTTCTCATACAAAACATACTAGAATGTAGGGTTGAAGGCTCCATATAGGCACCAGCTAGACCCCTTTACACTCAAAAAGCTATATGGATATTGTCCTTAGCAACGTGGCCCCACTTTTCAGAAAGCAGCCTAATATTCTAGCATCTGCCTGGGTTGTTTATGGATCCTTATGGCCCCTCCTCAACCAACAACTTAATCGAATGTAAATCAGTTCCATCACTGGAAAGCTTGCCTTGGTACAAAATATGGCCATTTCTGACTCCATAGCCTCTGTTACTAGGAGTATCCCTAATAGATCCCAGAAAGTTGCACTATACTGAGTTCCACAGTACCCACCTTATGGCAGCATTGAAGTTTGTCACAGCATTTATCTATTCTTGAAAGATTCTGAAGTGTTTTGTTGCATTGGTGATTGTGTTAGTGTTAATACTGATTGCTGGTTTGTTTGAGACAGACCCTCATTTTGTAGCTTGTGCTGGCCCTAAACTCATAGTAATCCTCTACTGAATCCTTCCATGTTAGGGTGACTTACACGAACTGTCGTAACCAGGAATTTTATTTTGTAGTGTTTAATACTCTGTGCTAGGATTTTGCACAAATAGAGCTCACAGAAATTAAAATCACTCCTCCCTAAACATTTGGTCCTGTATCAACTGAGCTTATATAATGCCAGAGTCTTTGGTATCACCTTCATTGGAAGCAGATACCATCTCAACATAACTTTCTTTACTCTTCTATCAGAATAGATGCCTATGTTGTAATCATTTTTTTTCCACAGAGGCAGACATTCAGTCCCATTTTCAAAATCCAGTTGTAAATTTTGTTCTTTTATTGTCTGTACTATCTACCTGCTCTTCCTCTAATGAAGTTTTGAACTCCAAATGGTTATCCAATAGAGCTGGAATCTACTTCTGCAAACTCCTGTTAATATTAATGTTTGTACCTCATGCTGTCAATTACAAATGATTTTAATGACAACAAGAATATGTGCTGAGGACATATTGGTTGGCTGGGTCTGTGGCAAAAAAAAAAAACAAAACTTTACTCAGAGAGCTCTCTCATCAGACCCTTTTAAAGCATTACCACTTAAAGAATACTTGTTACTTGGTTCTGTATTAAGAGTTTCAAAGGTAATATCTTTTCCCTTCATTCCCATCAAGTGTTCAAAAAAGACTTCAGGATCTCATTTAAGACACTGAACAGAAAGGTGTAGTGGTGCACACCTTTAATCTAAGCACTTGAGAAGCGTAGATGGATGGATGTCTGGGACTATCCGGCCAGCCTAGTGCACTACAGGAGAGCCAGGGCTATGCAGAAAGACCCTTTCAAAATTAAATAGACACTAATCAGAACTTCATACTCTGCTCTAATTAATATAACCTGAGAAATTAGATGACTTAGAATAACCAAGAAGCCTGCACAGGTGCTCTAACAATGATATCAAGCAGCAAGGAGGAAGGAAATCACCCTATGCTGTAAGGTTTGGGAGACTACTTCAGAATGATTGTGTTAAGGCATGAATTCCTGAAAATTGACGGCCAAAACAGAGTTTGGAAGAGTATGTAGCAGCAGATGAGATCTGTTGCAGATCAGAGTAGGACAGTCAAAAAGTGGGACTGCAGGAAACCAGAATAAACTATCCCAAACCATGCCTATGTGCCATAAGCATTATTTTGAGCTCATTATTTTAAGAAAGTACAGACACAGGAAATGTTCTTAATCTAAGTAGAACTTGTCCTTTTTAAATGGACTTGGCAATCTTAAAGGAGAGCTCTCTTTATAAATCTCTCTTCTTGTACTGTGAAACAAGGCTAGGAAATCACTGGAGGAAGCAGAATGGCAGAAGCACCAAAGATTGGAGTTAACAAGACTAACCCCCTTTTTCTGTGCCATTCCTAGCCAGCCCCCCTCTATTGCCTTCCTAGCACCCTTATCCATTTCAGGAGAAATCTGTATTGAAGCTGAAAGTCACCTTCTGTACTAGTTATTCACACTAGAGCTAAATTTCTTCCTGTAGCAATTCAACACAGGAAAGGCTTATTTTGGCTTACATGCAGTGGTAGGGATACTATCCAAGATGGAAGAGAAGATGGCTTGCAGAAGCTTGAGGCATCTGGAACCACTGCATCCATAGTCAGGAAGCATAAAGAAATGAATCTTGATGTTATTGTTTGTTTGCCGGTGTGTCTTTTTATTTATTTTGTTTAATTCAGTCCAGGATCTCAGCCCATGACATCAAGACACCCATATTAAGAGTATATCTTCCCATCCTAACTGAGGTAACCAATCACAAACGAACACACATGTTATGCACTTACTGATAAGTGGATATTAGCCCAGAAACTCGGAATACCCAAGACACAATTCACATATCAAATGATGCCCAGGAAGAAGGAAGAACAAAGTATGGATACTCTAGTCCTTCTTAGAAAGGGGAACAAAATATCCACAGAAGGAGATACAGAGACAAAGTGTGGAGCAGAGACTGAGGGAAAGATCATCCAGAGACTAGCCCACCTAGTGATCCATCCCATATACAGTTACAAACCCAGACACTATTATCGATGCCCACAAGTATTTGCTGACTGGAGCCAGATACAGTTGTCACTTGGGAGGCTCTGCAAGTGCATGACAAATACAGAGGGGGACACTCTCAGCCAGTCAATGAACTGAACACAAGGTCCCCAGTGAGGGAGCTAGAGAAAGGACCCAAGGAACTGAAGAGGTTTGCAGCGCCATAGGAGGAACAATGATATGAACCACCCAGTACTCCCAGAGCTCCCAGGGACAAAAACATCTTAAGATAGTACACATGGTGTTACCCATGGCTCCAGACTCATAGGCAGCAGAGGATTGCCTTGTTGAACATCAAATGGAGGAGAGTCCCCTGATCCTGGAAAGGCTTGATGCAGCAGTGTAGGAGAATACCAGGACAGGGAAGCAAGAGGGGGTTGATAGGGGAACAGGGGGAGGGGAGATGGCTTATGGGATTTTCAAGGGACCAGAAAAGGGGAAATCATTTGAAATGTAAATAAATAATATATCTAATAAAAAATAACAAAAGGAAAAAAAAGAAGAATAAGAAGAGTATATCTTCCCATATCAATTAACTTAATGCAGAAATATACACTGATTCTCAGTAGTTTGTCTCTAGATGATTATCGACTCAGCTAAATTGACTTTCAACATTAACCATCTAACCTTGCTTAACTTTACTCATCTCTCTAAGTATCTACAATGGATACATGAAGTGTCAAAGCTTCAAACATATGCATCGTTTTCTCTTGTTATTCCAGTGTTCAGTACAAAACTAAACCACCCTGACTAAACCATCCCAATTAAGAATTAGAAAGATTATAGAGGAAAAATTATCATTTTCCTGTTCTATAGTTGTCAAAATCCCCAGGGGATTTTTATCTTGCTGCATAGGTGTAAGGTCAAATAAACCTCAAAGGGATTACTGGTTGGCTTTGAACTTTCTGTGTCACTAAAGTAGTAGATAATAAGGATATTTTTGAAGCTTTGGCACTTCATGTATACATTGTAGATACTTAGAGAGATGAGTAAAGTTAAGGAAGGTTAAATGGTTAATGTTGAAAGTTGTTCTATAGCCATAAGATTCAAAGAACAAAAGAGCAAGCAATCTGAGGAACCAATGTTGTTGTAATTTGGCTTATGGTCCAATAGGATAGAATTGAACATGGTGGAGGAAGCAGGATAACAGAATAGAGATGCATCTGGCCATGCTATCTCCATAGCTGGGAAGAATAATGAGTGGGAAATGGAATCAGGGTATAACATCTCAAAGCTTATCTTCAGCGATCCACTTCCTCAAGTGAAAACCTACCTTCTAAATGTTCCACCACCTTGTTAAAAGCAACCATCAATAGGGATCAAGTACTTCACCCAATGAATCTTTTGAAGAACATTATGTATCCAAATCATAGACTTACCAATGAAGAAAGGCTTGCAAGGGAAAAATGTCAAAAGATTAGCATGTTCTCTCACATGAGAGACTATAAAGGCAAATTCTAAATGTAAGAATGATAGGGACCTTAAATAAAGTCTGACAGAAGAATCATTAGTTTCAGAGTCAGTTAAAAATAAAAAGGAATAAAATACAGGGCAAATAATTGGATTTTGTAGATATTGTCTGTTCTCATAGCAACATACCAGTATTGCTGCAAAATTTACAAAAGCCTCCAATGGTTTTATGTTGTAAACTTGGAATTCTCTCCTACTACCAAACACTGCTTACCAGCTGTTCTCACTTACTAGCATGTATCAGAATTACTGGAGAGATATTGCGACAGTTTGCTGGCCTTGACTCAAGAATTTCTGGTTGGGTAAATCTGAGGTATCAACCAGAGAATCTTTCTCATTAATCCAGGTAGTAAAGATGCTGCTAGAATGGGAGCCACAGTTTGAGGAACTATACATTAAAAAAAAGAAAGAAAATCATCACTATCAATGAAAATGTGGAGAATGTGGAGATATAATAAAAAGAGACTCTTTCCCACAAGATTTATTATTTAATGTGTGTGTGTGAGTGTGTGTGTGTGTGTGTATGTGTGTATGAGAGAGAGAGAGAGAGAGAGAGAGAGAGAGAGAGAGAGACAGAGAGACAGAGAGAAAGAGAGAAGCTTAAAAGACTTAAAAGGTATAACACAATTGTGAGAAGATACTTCTGTTATAATAACTTTCTGACATATTAATCATTGTCCTTATACATAATATATTCATTTCTAGTATCTCAATAAATAAAACTCAATGAGATCTAACATAGTTATTTCTACTGTTGATGCAGGATATATTCTAGGACTGATGGTTTGTTTTGCTTGGGAAAGAAAGAAAGACAAACACCTGTCGTCATCATCATCATTAGCTTGTCAGGAAAGAGAAAAGCCATATTTATTGATCAAATATTGCCCCAAAGAAGAGAGTGCAAATCTATCCTTATTATCTACTACTTTAGGGACACAGAAAGTTCAGAGCCCACCAGTAACCCCTATGGGGTTTATTTGACCTTACACCTATGCAGCAAGATAAAAAATTCCCTGGGGATTTTGAGAGACATATTCAAACTAAGTACATGCTTATGTTACATAACCATGGTAAACCTCCCTTAATGTTCAGGCAAAGGACACTCAGACACAGTATAGAAAACCAGTCTCCATGAAGGAAAAATAGGGAAGCCTGGGAGGCAGAAGAAGGAAAGGACAAGTTAAAAAGTCCTGTGGGAGATTAAAGGCTGCTGTGGCACTTCAAATTATGTTAGCCTTACTTCCACACAGGATTGAATTTAGCTGCCAAAAAAAATGAATCCACTATTGCTTTCTTTCTCTTTTTCCAAAATAACATTAAATTTATTTCAACAGGCTGTCGGAGCTACTTGGGTTTGTTATGAGCAGATGAAAATCCATCATCAGCCAATGACAGATCCTGCCTTTTCCTCACTCCAATTTCAGGTGTGAGTACAAGCAGCTGCAGCATTCCTGTCAAAGCTCAGGCATTTCAATGGCAAGTCCTCCCTCTACAAAGATTGAAAGTTGGCCCCTGTTCCTATATCTCCATGTCACCTATCAGGCAACCTGCTTCCTTATCACCTTCCTGAATGAAGAGACATTCATTCTATCATATAGGGACAGCAAGACCATAAAGTCAGACACACTGGGCTTCTGATCTCATCCGTCCCCAAAGGCTAATCAGACCTAGGCTTGAAGTGATTTTTTACTGAACAGCTATGGGAACTGTCTATTTCTCCCTATGACTCATTATCTAAGTTGAGCACGCCTTTTCATATAATCAGGAACTTCAGCACGATTTGTTCCAAATGCTCTGTCTTTTCTACCATTACCGTCACCCTATGGCATTAGTGGATTATGAGTTTCTAAATCTGTAAAAAAAATGAAGTGTTTGCATCACCAGCTTTATGAATAGGAAATGGATTGATCTGGTAATAGAGCTCAGATATAGTGTATTCACACAGGTATAGTCTCTGAAGATGTACCAGAGCACAGAGAAATTGAATATATCCTATGTAATCCTGAAAAAAATTCTAATTCCTGTTGAGAACTGTTTAAGAATATGAATGCCCAATACCAATTATAAAGCTTGATGTTTCATATAAATTTGGATCAATTAGCTGTATTGAAAACGCTGTATTGAAAATTTAATCTTATGATTAAAGTTAGAGAAATATGTGCTAGGGAAATGGTTCAGATGATAAAGCAGATATCTAGCAATTATGAAAATGCAAGGGGAACTTCCAAGAATGAGCATAAAAGGAGTCACATGCTTTGTTTTAGAACTATAAGCCTACTTTTAGAGACACGGAGAAGGAAGGATTCCTAGGGTTGGATGACCAGGTAGTGTAGTCTGATGGGCAAGCTTCAGGTTTAGTGAAAGACACTGTCTCGAAAGAATAAGATGAATATCAAGCGAAGAAGACACCAGGTATCCACCATTGGTCTGTATGTTTGTAAATCTTCAGAGAGGTGCGTATGCATGCACACGCACGTGCGCACACGTGTGCGCACACACACACATACATACACAGACACACACAAAAACAAAACAATAGTAGGGTTAACAATACTTCAATTTTTACTAAAATAGGTGGAATTTACCTATATGTATATTGCTGTAGTACTAGTTACTGTAATAATATTCATGAAATAAACTATAGAAATGATCCCAGAGTGTGTAATCCTTGTGAATATGGTGACTTGGTGAAGAAACTATGAATGCCAGAATAAATATGAAATGAAATGGAGTCTCACATACATACAATTCACTGGTAATATTAATATTTAGTACATTATTAAAAAGTATCTACCTGATGATTACATTATAAAATGATTCCTTTCTGTCCAGACTTTTCTTTCTAAATTCAAAAAACTTTTCTTTAGGCATTTAATGCTGCAAGAATCTTTACTCAAATTGTAGTCACCTAAAGTTCCAAAAAGAAAGGGTTAGATACAATTTTATAGGAGAAATTGTTGCAAAAATAGTTCCTCACACAAACTTTATTTGCAATGGCATCTTCTCTGCCCTGCCATTGTGAATCTCAGACAAATCATTTCCTGTCCTTGATGAGACTTGCAGAAGTATAAAATATTGTCAATTTTAAAGCTACCTTACTTCTTACTATCAACTTATGTAAGATAAGTTATTCCTGATAAGCACTTTTTTTTTTTATAATATTTGTCTTTCTGAGCATGGATTGCCTCACACAGGAAAATTGTTTCTAGCTTCATTCATTTATTTTGTTTTAATTTTTTATTGGATATTTTCCTAATTTACATTTCATATGTTATCCCCTTTCTCGGTTCTCTGCCCCCCAAAACTCCCTATCTCATCCCCCCTCACCTGCTTCTATGAGGATGTTCTGCCACCAACCTACCCACTCCTGCCTCCCTGCCCTCGAATTCCCCTATACTGGGGTATCAAGCCTTCACAGGACCAAGGGCCTCTCCTCCCATTGCTGCCCAAAAAGGCTATCCTTTGCTACATATGCAGCTGGAGCTATGGGTTCCTCCATGTATAGTCACAAACAATATAAAACACATTGGTGTGACTCTAACCAAGCAAGTGAAAGATCTGTATAACAAGAACTTCAAATCCCTGAAGAAAGAAATCGAAGATCTCAGAAGATGGAAAGATCTCCCATGCTCTTGGATTGGCAGGATAAATATAGTAAAAATGGCTATCTTGCCTAAAGCAATCAACAGATTCAATGCAATCCCCATCAAAATTCCAACTCATTTCTTCATAGAGTTAAAAAGACCAATTCTCAAATTCATTTGGTATAACAAAAATCAAAACAGAACAAGTAAAAAAAAAACAGGATAGCAAAAAATTATTCTCAACAATTAAAGAACTTCGGAGGAATCATGATCCCTGACCGCAAACTATTACAGAACAATAGTAAAAAAAAAAAAAACTTCATAGAATCAGTACAGAGAAAGGCAGGTAAATAAATAGAATAGAATTGAAGACCCAGAAATGAACCCACAAACCTATAGTCACTTGATCTTTGACAAAGGAACCATCCAGTGGAAAAAAATACAGCATTTTCACTGAATGGTGCTGGTTCAACTGGAGGTCAGCATGTAGAAGAATTCAAATCAATCCATTCTTATCTCCTTGTACAAAGCTCAAGTCCAAGTCAACCAAGGACCGCCAAATAAAACCAGGTAGATACACTGAAAGTAATAGAGGAGAAAGTGGGGAAGAGCTTCGAACACATGTGCACATGGGAAATTTTCCTGAACAGAATACCAATGGTTTATGCCCTGAGATCAAGAATCAACAAATGGAACCTCATAAAATTGCAAACCTTCTGTAAGACAAAGAATTCTCTTAATAGGACAAAACAGCAACCAAAAGGTTGGGAAAAGATCTTTACCAATTATACTTCCAATAGAAGGCTAATATTCAACATATATAAAGAACTCAATAAGTTAGACTCCAGAGAATCAAATAACCCTATTAAAAAAACGGGGTACAGAGTTAAACAAAGAATTTTCAGCTGAGGAATATCGAATGGATGAGAATCACCTAAAAAAATGTTCAACATCCTTAGTCATCAGAGAAATGCAAATCAAAACAACACTGAGATTCCACCTCACACCAGTCAGAATGGCTAAGATAAAAAACTCAGGTGATAGCAGATGCTGGCAGGATATGTAAAAAGAGAAACACTCCTCCATTGCTGGTGGGATTGCAAGCAGGTAAAACCACTCTGGAAATCAGTTTGGTGGCTTCTCAGAAAAGTGGACATAGTACTATCTGAAGACCCAGCTCTACCACTCCTGGGCATTTACCCAGAAGATGGTCCAACATGTAATAAGGACACATGCTCTAGTATTTCATGGCAGACTTTTTATAATATCCAGAAGCTGGAAAGAACCCAGATGTCCTTCAGCAGAGGGATGAATACAGAAACTGTACAAAGGAGTACTACTCAGCTATTAAATATAATGAATTCATGAAATTTTTAGGCAAGTGGATAGAAATAGAAAATATTATTCTGAGTGAGCTAACCCAATCACAAAAGAACACAGAGGGAATGCACTCACTGATAAATGGATATTAGCCCAGAAGCTTAGAATACCCAAGATATAATTCATAGACCACAGGAAGCACAAGAAGGAGGAAGACCAAAGTGCGGATGCTTTGGTTCTTCTGAGAAGGGGAACAAAATACTCACAGGAGCAAATATGGAGATTAAGTGTACAGCAGATCATGCTTATGAGGAAAACCAAAGGAAAACAAACAAAAAAACACAACCAAAACAAAAACAAAACAAAAAAAAACAACCCCCTAAAAAAAAAACCCAAGCTGGTAGCTGGTACAACCAGTCTGGAAATCAGTTTGGCAGTTTCTCAGAAAATTGGACATAGTATTACCTGAGGATCCACCCATACCACTCCTGGACATATACTGATAAGATTCTCCATCCGATAACGAGCACACTTGTTAAGCCTTTTCTTAAGACACAGATGTGTGAGCCTCCATCACGGTGCTTGCTGCAGGTGTAATGCTGCCAGATACCACCTGCATAACAGAATCCAAGATCTATACACTCTAACCATGCATGTGACATAATCTTAGTCCTAGTCTTGCCATAGTATTGTGACACAATTTTATCAGCTTTGTGACTCCTCATTTGTCACATGGTCAATTTTGTTTTAAAGGTATTATACTAAGTCTGTGGTTCGAAAACTTTGGAGTGTCTCAGAACAGTGTGGAGAGTTTCCTAAAGTAAATTGCTGGGGCATAAACCAGAACTTTTGATTCAGTTAACCTGGGCTGGACTGGAGAAACTGTAGTAACAGCACTTTCCAAGGTGTTCATTATTAATGTTACTTGAGGAAAGGCTACTGTTTTTTCACTTGTTTTTGTTTGTTTTGTTTCATTTTCTTTTTGTTTTGTGTTTTGATAACCACTCTGTTAGATAAATCTTATATTATGGCTTTTCGATTAGAAAACAAAAATGCTTATTTAGTTGTCTTCATGAGATTCAGTTTCCATGATATAATGATCTCTCTCTCTCTCTCTCTCTCTCTCTCTCATGCACACACGCACGCACGCGCAAACACACACACACACACACACACACACACACACACACACACAATCATACACAAAGGACAAACATTATCTTTGTATATGATGATAATGCCTTGGTATGGGTGTTAAAACCAATAGCTCATTATTAACTTGAAACCACCCTTAGGGCTGATCCAGTCTGAGGTTTTAATGGAATTAGCTTGAGCATTTGTTGCATGTATTCTGCTTTCTAAACCCATACTACTCTTGCTTCCCCTCCTTTCCCCATCATCCACAAACATTGCACTCCACAGAAAATTTTAACAAACAAATTGCTTGAAAATGTTCACCTCAGACCTCTTAGCTGGGAATAAATCCTAATCACCAATCACCCCTTAAGTTTGTACTAACAGCTTTGTATATTGTTTATTGATTTATTTATTTTTCATGTTTGTTATACAAATAGGATCCTGAGATATTGTCTCCTTGAAAGGCAATAATTGATTTTCATCAGTTGCTGCCTAACTGTTAAAATGAATGGGCAAAGAAAAGCCTAGTTTCAACTAAAAAAGACAAACTCAGAATCCTGGGTGGTCATTTTTATTCTCACCTATTTTAGACTTCCTTAAAGACATAAATAGTAGGTAGAAAGATAGATAATAGATAGATAGATAGATAGATAGATAGATAGATAGATAGATAGATAGATAGAACAAAATATAAATTACTCCTTTCTGTTGATTTATTTATAAAAATTAATAGCATTAATTTTAAAAGAATATTTTTGGAAAATGCTTAAATAGGAAACTAGAAATGTACATAATTGTTTTAAATATAAACAGTATTTTTGATATCTGAAACACTCAGTATATAAATGCTTCCTCTGGGTACATACCAATAGCTGTTCATCTAGTTAGAAATTTCAGTGTGTGTATTTTAATTGCATTCATATTCATAGTTAGACATGCAAAGTCATTTCAGCCTATTAAAATTCTGCCTTGTACACCAGACAATGTGACCTGTGTGTGACCACACAGCTCCTGAGAGAAGAAGTTCCTTGTATTTTTCTTTCATCTTTCCTCATTTGTTCGCTAGAAGCAGGTGTCATATCTGTCACTTCTTGGCTCAGGGGACTGTGCTAATTAACTTATAAATTACGTCCATGTGGCCTTGCTTCTCTCCTGTGAGCCAGTGATATTTGTTTTTTATGCTGTTCTGAACAGGGTTAAAAAGGGCCACCAGTTCTGCATAAACACCGACCTAATTGTTTGAACACTGGAGAGCTTGTATTGTGTTTCTTTAATTCCCTACTGTTGTTTTCTATACTTGAGGGCCCATGTGTACTCGTTGAATGATCTGAAAAGTCAAGGGAGATTTCTCTGAATACATCATCTAGGCAGTTAAGAAGGCAAAAATTCGGCTTCGTGACCATGAGAAGATAAAGGACCTGGAGAACAGAAACTTAACTCTGGGTTTCTGTGCCTTTGCCACCAAACTCTGCACACCCTTGGACCTATCCTTCAACACTTCACTCTCAACTGGGTAATAGATGTTAATCCTGGCCATGAGAAAGGCAGGAGACAGTGGAATTTATGTTAATTCTATTTTCTGATCTATTTCAGGAAAGATTCATTTATAAACTTCAATGAAGTTTATATCAAGTCAACTCCCTGATTACAATCCTTAAGTAGTCTATATAGATGGTCACTGACTGAGAAGTTGGTCTCCTGGGGAAAAGTAGGTAACACTTAAATAAGACCTGATGTATATGATAGACTTGCTTTGAAATGTATGAAGCTTGGTTGCTTTCTCCAAATTGCTCTTAGTGCCAATACTTGGTCAGAAATAGAACTATTGAAGTTCCAGTAAAAGACAAATACTGACTCTTCCACAATGTGACGTTTTTATTATAACTTGAAAGCAGTTCCTAAAAATTGATATCTTAGAGTCTAAGATACACTTTGGAAAAAACAAGTTTAAGTGGAACAACTAGAGCATTTCTGTAGTAGAAAAATGGAGATTATGTTAATTTTTTTGTATTAACATAATATTTTCTTGGTTATTTAGGAATTTTATCTCATGCACATGATCTCACTCAATTTCAATCCTTCCAAATCTGCTTCCTCAGCCTTACAACTACCCGACACCTACAAAATAGAAGGAGGGGAGGCTGAGAAAGAAGAGGAGGAAGAAGAAAAGAAGGAGGAGAAGAAGTGGAAGAAGGAGAAGGAGGAGAGAGAGGAGAAAAAGGAGGAGAAGGAGGAGGAGGAGAAGGAGAAGGAGAAAGAGAAGGAAAAAGAGAAGGAGAAGGAGAAACAAATGTAATTTGTGTTGTCCATATACTCACAGAAGCATGATGACACTTCCAGTGTCCAATACCCTTAAAGAAAACTAACATGTCCTTTGTACTACCCAAAGCATGACAATGAATATCATAGGAATATCACTGATAATACAAATACAAAGATCCTACATAAATCTGCATGGATTTAATTATAATTTACTTGAGAAGCAATTGTTTCTGCTTCTTTTATAATTCCCGTGCTTGTTAAATGAATCTTATTTTACCAAACAGAGCAAATAGCACACACAAAAAAACATGTAGTCACTTTTGTGTTGGATGTCTACTGTAGCATGTGGTCTGATCTGGAGCATGATTGATATACCCAGCGACATTCTATTGCAGAAAACTGATTTTAAATAAAAATTTTATTTTTTAAAAATTTATTATATGTGTGTGTGTGTGTGTGTGTGTGTGTGTGTGTGTGTTCCCAAATGCAAACAAAGTAAATGTAAGGAAATTTCACTAGAGAAAAATCTGAGTTTGATCAGAAGTATGGTCTAAGGACAATTATGGACAACTCAAAGAGATGAACATTTATTTTCTTTTCAAATTGGGAATAATAGCCGCTGTACATTCATTCATTCTGAGAAGTTAATATAATACACTATTTTACATTTGAGGACTATATGTATGAAATTATCACAAATCACTGTTAACCAATTAATGCTGTAAAATTTTCTTCAAATTAGGTAATTTAACCTCTAACATAGATACATTCTGAGAACTTCTCATTTATAGACACTTAAAATGCACAGTACTTTTATTCTTGTTTATCTACTGTAAATACTGTCCATCATTTTGAATAATGACCTCAAGCTGGTGATGAATTAATGGTAAATGAGGCCATCAGGTTTGATTGCCAATGATAACTAAAGAGCTTTAAATTATTCTCATTGCAAAAATTATGTAAAGCTAAGTGATCTAATTATTTTAAAATACTGATGATATTGAATCTATTTAAATTATTTGACTTTATATTATATTCAAATGATGGTACTTATGATAAAATTTGAAATGTAAGTATGGGTTCCAGATTATAAGCACTTCAAAATGGACAGTTTATAAAATGGTGCAAAATCTCAAACATCTTAAACACATTTATATTTTGAAAATATCAATACAAACTGGAAGGAGATCATAAATCACTAAATATTTAGGTAAAGTTCCACTATATTGTGAAAGGATGTATTCATTGATTTGAAAATGTTCTTAAAAGATAGGAGAGACCCCTGGTCCTGGAAAGGCTGGATGTAGGGGAATACCAGGTCAGAGAAGCGAGAGGGGGTTGAATGGGGAACAGTGGAAGGGAAGAGGGCTTATGGGACTTTCGGGGAGGGAGGAAATGGGAAAGGGGAAATCATATGAAATGTAAATAAAAAAATATAGAAAATAAAAAAGAAGAAAATGTTCTTAAGTAGACTTTTGCAATAACTATTAGTTATCATTTAGGAATGATACTGCATTTACCAGATTAGCGAAGGAAGATACCAGTGATAGGAAAACAAATAATCAAACTTATTCTGTTATTTAAACATGTGTTTCTGCTGTGGGAAGCAAACAGGTGGTGGAATGATGGGAGAGAAAGGGGAAGGCAAATTGGAGGAGAGATGGAAGATGAAGAGAAGGTATGCAGTTTTTCTTTTGTGTGCTATGGGAAGAGGAGGGACTGGAGACAGGAAAGCAGTTTGCTGTTCTTGTTCCTTGGGAAATGTGAATTACACTGTCCATCGAGTAATCCAGTAACTAAAATCCACAAGTGCCAGTGGGCCTATGCCTTCTTCCTTTGAAAACTGTTACTACTGTGTGAGTTGCTATGACTCCCCAAGCTGCAACCTTATCCAAGAGGAAGAGTAGTCCCAGCAGAGTGGAGACTCACAATAACTGGATATGTTCTGCTTGTTTAATTCTCATCACTGGCCTATTTGCTAATCTCTCTAGTTGGTTGTGGTGGTGGATCCACCATGAGACTGTACAGCCATGGTAAGGGAAGGAAGAAAGGACAGACAAATGCCGGGTTGGCTGTTCACACCAACTACACAAAACATAGATCCTCAGTGTGCTTACTATGTATAATGTAAGGCAGGAGCATCTAGCTAGTCTCAGTAAAAGGTCTCTGTAGGCAAGAAGTCCCATGCTGTGAACATCCAGAAAAAGGAGACTTGGTTGCTAGTTTTTCACATCCAGATCAATTATTTGCAAACACTCATACTTTCCCATGTTTCACATTCTCCAAAAAGAAGGTTTTAACATCCTTTCATGCCTCACCCCTGTGAGGTGGTAGGAATTATTCCTTGATGTGACCATGTCCATGTCAATTAGAGAAAAGAGGAGGAGGACGAGGAGGACGAGGAGGAAGAGGAGGAGGAGGAGGAGGACGAGGAGAGAGAGAGAGAGAGAGAGAGAGAGAGAGAGAGAGAGAGAGAGAGAGAGAGAGAGAGAAAGAAAGAAAGAAAGAAGAAAAGAAAAGAACATTTGCTGCTAGCTTCATCCTCTCTTTACACATGTATCCAGGGTTTTTCCACTCCTTATAGTAGCATACACCATTTTTTTTAGATAACTGTGTGAAAGAGAAGCAACAATAAAAACCCAATTTATCATTCATTCCATAAGTAGATGTCATCTATCTAAGAACTGGAGATAAATTTTATTTGTGGAGAGTAGTGGGGAGTGACGTAGCCCTCAGATCTTGGAATAAGAAGTCTAGATGGTCTAAAACTAGCTAGTGAAGCTAATGAGATCCCTTGTCCTCCTCCAGGTAATACTGCTCCTGGTTCTTGGAGGGCTTGTTCTAAGATAGTCAGAGAGACCTGAATATGAACAATCTCCAAGTGAGAATTTAAAGCTACATGGAACACAGGAAGAATGATTATATTGTAGCCTACTTTAGAGGATATTCTTTCTGCTTGTGCTGGATTCAGCAAAATGCTAAGAATCCTGGAAAGATAAAGATCTAGTCAGGACACAAACAGGTATGTGTTTGTTCCATTTTAGCCTTGGTAATAACTAGATATTGACTATTGATGTGCTAATGCTGCTCTGGTCTTCTCAGGAAGATGATGAGCTTATCATCTAGACCTCAGAAAAGCTATGGTACCCTAATCAGTGAAAGCTACTTTTTTTTTTAAAAAAAAAAAAGAATGTTCTTATAAAGATACCAGAATGTGTTACACAACTTGAATTATCTTTCCCAAATCAATTTCCCCAGATTATAAAGCAAAAGAGATCTATATGGAAGAGTCCTCACACTTGCCTGTGATAGTCTTAGCTCTGATGATTCTTGTGAATTGATAGGAATGTTTAGAGTGCTGCTCATATGAGGTTTTTATTGTAGTCAAAATGAACCCCTGCATTTAAAGGTGGGTATCATATCATTTGTGTGAAGCATTGCCGCTTAAATTTTCTTGAAAAAATGAAACACAAAGCTCAATTGTAGTTGCTTCACATTATTTCCTATTGCTTCCCACAGCACACAAAATGTTCGAAATGCCCCTTCTGACATCTTTTGTAATGCAAGATGATCCTCTTAATCTTAAGCAGTCTTATGTTGTTGCTCTTCTTTCCACTGAACAGCCTCTCTTTCTCCACTAAACACTCATTTTTACCTCCCTTAAAATAAAAATTAAATCAGAAGCCATAGGAAGTAAGTTCTTGATTGATTTCAGCTCTCTGTGTCTTTTCCTATCTCTAAGATGAAATGAGCCATGTGACATTCATTTCCTGTATTAAAAGGATTGTCTGTAATTGAGAGCTCAATTCAATCTAAATCCAGTAGAATAATGGGAGTGTGTGCCTTAGGTTGTTCTTATGTCTTTCCCTCAAAATCACTTAAAACACTTCTGGACTTTTACTGCAGAGTTTGTAGTAAGGAGAATTTTAAAATTATTCTCCTCATCCTAATATGGTTCTGGAAAGCTACACCCAATAGTTACCTTTGGAACTAAAGAAATTGCACCAATGATTCATATCTTCTCCAATGTTTGGAATAGTACCTTGTGTGTGGTATGTAGGACTTTCATGTGGTTGTCTCCATGCAAGTTTTGAAATGCACTGCTTTTGTTTGTTGGGACAATTGACATGGAGACACTTAAGCCCAAGCTGGACAAGGATTGTACGGAGAACCATGTGATGCCTTGAGACTCGGGTTTTTCTTTGACTTGTGAGCATGATAAGTTTGCCAATGATTATGGTTCACTTTTCATTTGTAGGATGATATATAGTGGATTAACACAGTGACCTAACCTCAGCAATTGTGAGTTTGTTAGAGCATAGTGGGTACCAAGGGACACTTTATGATATATTCAGCTGCTAATTCCCACATCCCAGTGCACTTGGTATTGCTCAAGTCCTTTAGATTTTTCTTTGCTGAATTTTAGTCTGTTACTGGGTTCATGTCTGAGAGACAGGAAAAGCTGAAACCGGAAACCTTACCCTGTGCACTGTGTTCTCTCCTTTCTTTAACTAGGAGAGGAAGCTGGGAACTTCGAGCAACACCATGTTTCAATTATTTTTCTTTTTAACCACATTGGTAAAGACTAGTTACCACTGTTAGACAGGATGTCATTGTATCTCCTTGGTAGGTGCCCGGTGATCTTCAAAGAGAAAGACTTACATTCTTTGACTGTCCAACAAACCTTAGCACCACACACGCAGGGAACACCACAGAGCAATTCATACCAGCTGACAACTTCTGAATGAACCTTCACATTGAAGAACAAAAACACCACACTCTGTGAATTCACAGAGTTCTTCCTTCTCATATGATGAAAGCTGTTGTTTCACTAGTCTGTAGTTTAAAATGCCTATGGTCAAAAGTAATTTAGAATTCAGAATGTTTAGATAATATGTATTACATAATATCCCGAAGTGATCTTGTCAGACCACAGTAAAAGACATTAATAATTCTTTAGCAGGATACATATTCATATTAAGGAATACAGCCACAGTTTTAAAAGCATAGTGATATAAATTGTAGCAATCTATACAATTAGTTTAAGCTACATCAGATTTTGCTCTTACCTATACTGTATATTTATAGTATGTATATAGTATATTTTATATATACATATATATAAAATAATTGAATAATATACATAGTGCAATTTCACTGTTTACATATTGAAATTACTTATTAAATGGACAAGTGAATGAATGCCTGTTTTTCCCTTTATAGAGTAGAAAACAAGGAAGATGTAATATATTTTTACTGCCAAGGCAGGAACAATTAGTCTTTTCTTAGTAAGAGTTTCCTAATTGGCTATTTAATAAGAAGTAATCTGCCATATATATATATATATATATATATATATATATATATATATATATATACAGGCCATACTAAACAGAGATAGCAAGTTGTAGTTATATATTTATGTATTACATATGCAAAACTCAAAACATTGACCATCAAGATGAGAGGTAGGAATGAGGTAAAGAAGGGGTTAAAGGAAAACAGAGAAGAGAGGAGGTGATATAATTGTATAGCAATTAATATATCTAATTAAAAAAAACACAGGATACCTGTGTGTATGAGCTGATTCTTAGCATGCAGTTATGTCAAATGTTGCAACACAATTTCCTATCCTGTTGCTTTGTACAACAGTTGGGCCCAAGGTTACTTTCTTGTCTCCTAGTTTTATATTAGAGCTTATATATTCTCAATTAGATGATCACTTTCTCTTATAGATTTGGTAACTCTTAAATGCTTAGTACTTTTTCAGCAAGGACAACTAGATTTGTAAGAAAGCAAGTCTGCATAAGTTCAGGCTAGTCTTCTGTAGGAGTAAGTGCCTCTAATTTGAAGACAATTTTCAGTATTTATTTTTTAGAAATGTCTTTAATTTACAAAGCCTGAATGTTTGGCATTTCCTTAGCAAATAAAGTAGGGAAAATTGTGGATAATTACGTATCTGTTCTATTCTGGACATTTATTTATTATATATGTCATATAATTTTTGAGAAAGAGTCAGATGAGAAGTCAGTAGCAAGGTCAAAGAGCTTACAGTATATTATCTTCATCTTCAAAAGCTACCTCATGCTATAAAACTACCTTTTAAGAGACCACCTGCAAAGAGGGGAACCAACCCATCAATGGGCAACACTTTCCAGGTTCACTCCATCTCCTGCTATATCAGTACATTTACCTCCTGCTATATCACCACATTTATTCATAAAGTCCCCTTCTATTCTCAAAATATCACTCTTTGGATAAAAATCATATAAGTTATTTAATTAATGCCATTTGTCATAATTTTGGTTTAAATTCTTCCACTTTCTAGGCCAGGTATAGAACCCATGCCCTTAATCTAATAACTTGGGAAGGAGAAACAGGTGGATCTTCATGTATTCAACAGCTGCCTAGTCTACATATCAAATTCCAGGCCAGCTAGAACTACATTTGTATCCTCTGTCTCAAGAATCAACCAACCAAAATTAAACCCATCTCATAGTTTCAGAAAATTCCATGATTTATCTCAACCATAATCTCTTGATACATATTGAATATTCCTGTTTTGTCTAGCAATATTAAATGGAACCTTCCAGACAGTAATTATCCATGTAGCAGACAGGTTTTAAATCCTTTTGTTAAAATATATCCACCCAATATGAGGAAATTTGGGATGGAAAAGGCATGGAACAGGTGTTTATATAGGGGGAGTAATTGGGGAGATGACTGGAATTGGGGGCACATTTTCAAGGCATGAAACCAAGTGCTTTCAAAATCCAGGAATCTATGAGGGTGACCCTAGGAAAGACTCGGTAATGGGGATACAGAACCACAACTGACCATGTCCTGTAACCAGTGTAACATGGCTTCCAGTGGAGGAATCAGGACCCCAATCCAGCTACTAAAGTTTTGAGCTACAATTTCCTTCCTGAAAGATGTGCTGGGGTAAATGTGGTGACGAACTTGTGGGAACTGTCAACCAGTGACTGGTCCAACTTGAGAGCTATGGCCCAGGAGGCAGTCCATTGACCCTGACAACTGCCTGGATGGACAAGAAATAGAAGATAGAACAAACTGGACTCGCTAAAATAAATAAATAAATAAATAAATAAATGTAATAGTTCCTAATGATGCTCGCTATACTTGTAAATAGGATTCTAGCATGATCAGCTTCAGAGAGGATTCATCCACAGACCCACAGCCAAACATTAGGTGGTGCTTGGGGAATCCTGTGGAAGTAGGGAAGGAAGAATGGTAGGAGTCAGAAGGATTAAGGAAACCCACAGAGTCACTAGCCAGGGCTCACAGGAGACTGAACTGACAATCAGGGAGACTTAGATTCTCTGCATATATGTTATGGTTGTACAGGTTGGTGTTCTTGTGGGATTTCCAACAGTGGGATTTGGGGGCTGTCTCTGGATCTTTTGCCTGATTTGGGGACAGATTTTCTCCTCCACGCTTGCATTATCCAGCCTTAATATGAAGGGATATGCCTGCCTGGTCTTATTGCAACATGTACATTTTTGGTTGATATCCCTGGGGGGAGTGTCTAGGAAGAGAGGATGGATATGGGAGAGAGCAGAGGTTGGCGGGAGGGACTGAGAGGAGAAGGAGTGCAAATCGCAGTAGGAATAAAATATATGAAAAAAGACTGCATTAAAAAACTTATTACCTAAAAAATATTCACATACCTTAGAAAAAAATAACTTTTTTTACTTGTAAAACATCTTAAAATGTGCTTTTGCCATTTAGTCTGCACTAAAGCATTGTCTTTCTTTTATAGTATATTGCCATAGGCACTCAATGTATGTAAGTTCTGTGGAAAAGAAGTGAACACTCTGCAAACTTTGCATTGCCAAGCCACATGAAATGCATCTTCTTTCTCACCAGCCAGCATGGCTCAGCATTCCTCTGTCTGCCAAGATTAACAGAGGTGCAAAAGGCATGTGCTTAACACTGGACCTATTTATTAGGGAGGAAGGTGGAGAAAGACATGTTCTGGGAAGATACTCAAGAGGAGGAAAAAATGAAATATGTGTTTTCTTGGTTTTTGGTTTTTTGGTTTTGTGGGTTTTTGTTTGTTTGTTTTGTTTTGTTTTGTTTTTTTCTACAGGGAAGAAAACAAAGATTAGGTAAACTGATTAATGAAGCTACCATATTTATTTGTAGATCTTATTGATATGGCTACTAGTGGCTATATGAATAAAATATTCATCAGGACTGGAGAGATAAGTAGTATGGGTGTTTATACTTATTTTTCAAAATAGAAAAATAATCATTTTAGCTGCTCCATGCCGCTAGATGGTTTAATCACAGTAAACATGTTTCATCGTTAAAGTTTGTAAATGAATCTATTGGCTAAACTTCTTGTCTTCAAGAAACACAACCATTTATTATTATACAGACTAATCCCCTTATATGGAGTAGGAAAGAGATTAACTGTATGTAATTTACCTTGACAACCAGCAAAATAAAGCTTTGTTCAGAAGAAGGAACTTTCTTCAAGGACATGGAAGCTTCTAGACCTCAGACCTTATGTTTGGCTCTAGTAGGATTTGTAGGTCAGTGCTGATTGATAATTCCTATGATTGCATTAGCTATAGTAGGCCAATGGCCACTATACCATAACTCTGCCTGGTTTCTGGTACATTGTTATGAATATAAGAATATCAGAGCTAACAATGAACAAAGGGAATAGTCAAAAATAAAAAGCTGACCTCCACCAAACAAGAGTAGATCACGGTTTTTTGTTGGTTTTTTGTTTCTGTTTGTTTTTTCTTTTATTTTGTTGTGTTTTTCTGTGACCAAATGGTTAAATATGAGGTGTAAACTTTTGAGGGCTCTCAAGAATCTCATACCTTGAGATGTGGACAGTAGACTTAATTGATGATACCTTAACCATTTGTTAGTAACTCAGAACTAGGAAAATTTGGGTTGCTACAAATGAATTCAGAAGAGCTGAAAATAGAGTACAGTGGTATAGTTTGCTTGGCTGCTGTACACAGGGCCATGGGTTTAATCTCCAACTCTCAGAAGACAAATTCATGCTTAGAAGAAAGCATGAAAGTCTAGGCAAGAAAGAATAGTCCAAATTTATTTTGATTGCAGATTGGGTTCTTTTGGGTCCTACTATTTTAAAGGAGAGAAACAGCTACTTGCAGATAGAGCTAGCTTCCCAATCTATTAAAGAACAATTGGTACTTTCTCTACTTTCCACTTTATTCCAGACAGTATGAGAGGTTCCAGTGCTAACTTCTTGAATATGTCAAGCAATCAGATCATCAAGGAGATGGAAATAGCGTTCACAGTCAGGAAAAATGCATAGGGAGCTCCTTGCTGCAAACACAGGCCATGAAAACTAGAATAAGATGATTTTCTCCTCAGACTCAGCAGGGAAATTATCTATGAGGGAAGTCAAAATGATGCAAATGTGATTGGCTGCTGAATGACAAAGACTTACAAGGAGTCTTCTCAGGAGCTGGGGACCTGGGTTTTAATGAACTTGCAGATTCTGCAGGGCAGATGAGAAAAAAATAGGACTTCTGTAGCTCCTGTATCTACCTGAGCTGGTAAGGCCCACAAACACACAGGAGTGTGTCATTTTGTACATATTCTTTCAGTTCTTCACTATAACCTGGAAACACCTCCCCTGGAAGGCAGATTCTTGTGGAAAGTCTCCATTAGTGTCTTCATTGCTTGTATGGACCAGTAATATCCTGTTCTAGTTGTCTGTAAGAGGAACAGGCTCTGAGCGCAGGTGTGCTGAAGATCAGACAGGCATTTAAAATAAAGGAAACATTAAGCCAGGAGGTAGGTTCAGGACTCTTAACCAAGCCATTCTACCCAAAAGTGGTATGGCATGCCTCCCTCTGTGAAGGTGTGGTCAAGCTTAAGGGAGCCACTGAATATGAATGAATAGCATTCCTTTTAGTGGAGTCAAGGGGTACCATCTAAGATCCCGCAATGCAAAGGATAGTCCCTCCTAGCACAGACTTACTATTATGTTTTCAGAATCATACAAGATGGAATCTCCCTGAAGTCAAGTCATGGGCTATGTGAAGCATAATATGAAAACTTGGCAACCTGGCCCTCTTCTAGCAACATCCCTGGTAATTAGGACTCCTATATTTGCTGACAATACTTAAGACAGGTTCAGATCATTAATTCAGAGTTTTCAGTATTTTTTGAGTGCAGGAAATTCATTTTATTGTTCTTAAACATCTCCAAATATTGAACCTTGTGTCTTATTTTAAAGACCACTCAGGGTGGATTCAAGGAGTTGGATTATGTACTGCACCTTGTCTGGATGCTTGTGAACATCCAGTGAAAGTGGATTCGAATGAGTTTTTTGAGTTATTTACAGGAGAGGGGCACATAATACATTCACAAGCTACAGAGTGAACTTTTCTCAAACTCAACAAAAATTAATGGGGAGAAATAAATCCCACTATCTCCACATGATAAGAGTGTGGAATGTTGACTCGAAGTCAATTCTGTAGATTTTTTTCCTATGAAAACTCAGAAGGCATCCTATCATTCCCTCCTTATCTCTTTTCATTTGGCACTCTGCGCAGAAAAGATAAATTTACCACCAGTTCCCATCATCCGAACTTGCATGGTTGCTCTTCCTTGGGCTGTGTGTACCCCAAACTGCATGAATCATCACTTCTTGAAATGCTGTGTTTTAACAAAATTGTACCATTAGAAGTTTCAGAAGATTTTAGCTCCTGACATAAATTCTCTGATTTGGGGTGATATTGCACTTTCTGTTACATTAAAATCATTACGTCTAAAACCAATCCTTCTTCAAGGCAGGAACAATATGTATGGAACATATGTGCATATATTTTCCTATTTCCTGGCCTTTCGTGCTCCAAGCCCCTCTGAAATAGCTATAGTTGAATTAAGGACAGTGAGTGACTCTGCTTTCATATTCTGAGGTAGCTCCTGAATATTCTCAAGGCTTCTTCCTTTGAATAAGATAAGAGAATTACATCTTACAGTCTTAGTTCAGCTTTTATATTAATCATTCACTTAAATCACAGCTCTAAGATAATTAATATATATCTTTCTGATAAGTTATTACATATTTGCATTGTCATTGTACATTTCAATCCAAACAGCCAAAGCATAATATCTAGAACAGAGAAATAGTGATGGTTATCTATTTAAAATGCCAACATAGATTTAAAACATGTTTCTATTTGTGTGCTATCTACAAAAGTATTAAAAGTCTCTTAAATGAATGTCATGTATTAAAAGTGTGAATTTTGCAAATTCATGTAAATTTTATAAATCTAAGTTGCTATTTTGTCAGAATGTACCAGAAGCTATAAGAAAATATAGATAATTATTTATAAAACAAATTGTGATTATTCTGACTACAAATTCTATAACCCATTTGATATGTATAGAATATATATAATTATTAATAATGTTGGAAATATTTGACTGACTATCTCAGCTCTTATTCATTACATTAAGAAAACTGTTTTTTCTCATTTTATTTGAAATATATCCCTATCTCTTCCATCTCCAAATTTTTCTAAGGTCAACATTACCCTGATTAATATTCTTTCTAGTATGTTTAGACCTAGATAACTAATAGATGATTGCAACTATTTAAGGTTAACATCTAGTAGCATTCAAGTATTTGTTTTACATAAAAGAATCCAAAGGAACATTCAGTGTTGGGAATTAAATGTAAAACTGATATTTGTTTTTGTACAAATCTTGAAAGTAGAACAAAATGTTCAGCAAATATTAGAGCACAATTAATTTGTGAAATGTGTTTTCCTAATTGAAAAGTAAATTCTGAGCTTCTACACTCTACTAATCATTCTTTGTTTATATAATTTGAAACATTTAACAGTGAACAATGTATTATTATTTTATGGTTTAGAAACATACAAATGTTACCTTGAAAATGCCAGCCCTAGTCACTTGCTAGACCTTTATTTTGTCACTATAGCATCCAGTGGATCTCTAACCACCTTGACTCTAAGGTAGGGCCTTTTCTTTTTATTTTACTTTTATTTTATTTTATTTCATCTATTTTTACCATCCAGATTTTATCCCTCTACCAGTTCACTTTCTGACTGTTCCACATCCTATACATCTACCCTCTCCAGTCTCCACAAGGATGTACCCATCCCCACCCCTCACCCCCTACTCCACCAGACCTCCCTACTCCCTGAGGCCTCAAGTGTCTTGAGTGTTAGGTGCATCTTCTCTGAATGAACACAGACCTGGCAGTCCTCAGCTGTATATGTGTTTGGGGCCTCATATCAGCTGGTGTATGCTGCCTGGTTGGTGATACAGTGTGTGAGAGATCTCAGAGATCCAGGATAGTGGAGACTCCTGGTCCTCTTACAGGGTCACCCTCCTCCTCAGCTTCTTCCAGCCTTTCCCTAATTTAACCACATGGGTCAGCAGTTTCTGTCCATTGGTTGAGTGTAAATGTCTGCATCTGAATCTTTCAGCCGCTTGTTGGGTCTTTTGGAGAGCAGTCATAGTTCCTTTTTTGTGAACTCTCCATAGTATCAGTAATAGTGTCAGGCCTTAGGGCCTTCCCTTGAGTTGGATCCCACTTTGGGCCTGTCGCTGGACCTTCTTTTCCTCAGTCTCCTCTCCATTTCCATCCCTGCAGTTCGTTCAGACAGGAAAAATTGTGGGTCAGAATTTTGACTGTGGGATGGCAACCCCAACCCTCACTTGATGCCCTGTCTTTTTGCTGGATGTAGGCTCTACAAGTTCCCTCTCCTCACTGTAGGGCATTTCATCTAAGGTCTCTTCTCCCTTTGAGTCCTGAGAGTCTCTCACCTCCCCAGTCTCTGGTACATTCTGGAAGATAAGGTAGGGCCTTTCCAAGTCAAGTGCTAGATCTGTCTCAGAGGCATTGTTTCTTCACACAAAACTCATGATTTCACTCATAAGTCTTCAGGGTTTAAGATCACTATGGAAATACATGACACACACTTTACATGGGTTAATCATTATTCACAAAGCATACTGAACAGTTTTCTCATAGACATGTGTGGAAATAATTATTATGAATTTGCATATTTAGATTATAAATTTCCTGTGCATTCTTGGATATCTTTGACACCAGTGACTATTGGTCAGTGTCAGAAACATTTAATTGAGATACAATATGTTCTGTTGTTCAGATTCAAAATAGATAAAGTAGATGAGAAAGTAATTGTTTCAAGCTAATGACCAGGCAATGATTCCGAATAAAAGTCTTATCTGAAAGAAGGTAGAATACTGTAACAATGTATCACAAATTATGTGACTTCAATTTCAAAAATGTATTCTTTTTCACAAGTGGATGAAAAATGAGATAGGAACATCATCCTGGGCCTTCTTCTTAGATGGTGCTGCCTATGTGGCAAAGACATGGGTGAGAGAGCTCATTCCTTTTCTTGTGAATATGACAATCCCAATTATGAAGACCTTACCTCAAGGATCTATCCCCTAACCCTGAGATACTACGATTTACAATGCCATCCTTTTAAGATTGCTTAAGCATGAGTTTGAGGAAGAAAGAAACATTAAACTTATAGCAAATATATTCCTACGCCTGTAGATCCTCCCCTCTCCCAACTTACACTTTTCCCATATCTTCATATGTTCCCTTTATGGCTACTGGGCGAAGGAGAGTGTGTTTTCTTCAGACAAGAAGTGGTTCCTGAAAGGGAACCCGTACTCCAGTGAAGGGCCTAGACCTGTGCCAGCACAGGAATCACTAAGTTGCATGTTTTCCTTTTTGTTTTTCCTTAAGAAAGCTCAGGATTTTTTTTAAAGAGCTATAACTTATACATACATTTCAATTCAATTATTTGCCATTTTATTTACTGACATTTGAGTCTATCCTTTCAGCATATCTATAGCCTAAAAATCATTTTAGAAGTTATGGGCTTTCTAGGTTCTAGTGATTAGACATTATTTTTCATAATTGTTATTTATGATCCTAATATCTTCAACACATATAAGAATGACTGAATTTTATAAACAAATATGTAAACACTAGTGATTATTCTGATTTAACTTGTTAAAATAAATATATGCATTATTTAATTTAATTATTCATCTGTGGAACTTGAATAGCTTCTCTTGAAATTCAGGAAAAACATTTAGACACATAGCTATTGAACAAATGGGTGATAAACTCTCAAAACTTGTGTATCATAGTCACCTTTACACACTGTAAAAATTGTTTTTTAAGATTGTATTTTGTTTAACGCATAGCCTCGCTTGTGATAAGGCATTTCTTTACCCTCTGCTATTTAATCTTTGTAAGGGATTTTACTCAATTAGAAAGTATGTTCATTTCAAGTACAATTCAACTGAGTAATGTATTCTATCAATCATGATTTAGATGAAATAGGAAACTGTACCATAACCTCAACAAAAAAGCTTACATGTAAAATATTATTAACTATAACAATAGAATAATCATAAATTATATGGAAAATATTAAAAACTATTTAAGGTAGTAGGAAGTCTACCCAGATGGGAAAATACTGAATGGTGCACATGACATGAATGAGTGCCCTCCACATTGTGATTAAAATTTGGAGGTGGGGTTTCAGTTCTTGGAATAGTGGGAATGCCAGCAAGGTCAAAACTTTTCACATTTCGAGGAAAGTAAAAGGCAGTCTTTGAAAATGCAAGCATCTAAAGGACAAAATTGTGAACTTATCATATGATATATCTGCAGGATGTTGTTCAGTTCTGGTACTGTCTACTTTACACCAATGATGTAATCAACATACTTTGGTGCACATTCAAGCTAGTTAAAACACTCATGGCTTAAAGAACAATCTTAGCTTAATATAAAAAATTCAAAGAAATCAAAACTCTGCAAATATACATGTAATCTAATTTCAAAGTTATCTATTGTCATGGCTCTTTTTGACATATTTTTGTGAGGATACTAAAGCACGTTTACAAATATTATGACTACAATAGGCCTCTTGGTGTTCAGTAAAGGTAAAAAAAAATGTATGAATGAATGAGAATGGCCAGGACAGTGCAGTTGCCCCTGATGATAACTAGAAATTGCTATAAATGAGTTATCATATTTCTTAGGCACATTCTCTATAGCCAACATTAGACTTATTATCTAATACTTCTTCAAAACCATAGGATTTTAGCATAAACGCAAGCCTGGTATCTATCAATATTATTATTGAAAGATAGAATTAATAAGATTCTTTTCAAATTTCCAAGGAGACACTTACATATCTGGGAAGGGAATCTTCCCATCAACACCTTCCTCCATGAGAGGAGGGAAACTATTACCTGTATTAACATTCTTGCTGCCACTACTATTGAGATATTTATTGCTTATTAAAACAATGCTTTTGTTGTTTCATTATAAAAATAGTGGAGGCAGGCACACCCTGTGTTACTACTGCATTGCCATGATGAAATCACTGAGGGAACAGGGATGATAAACAAGAACACATTGACTTTGGCACAAGCTTTTAGAGTTCAGTCCAAGAGTGTATAATCATATGGGCTTGGGCAGAGCATAATGGCTGCAAAGGGTTTGATGAAATTATGGAGCAGAGAGGCAGACACATCCCTAATGACCTACTTCCTTTAGTTCAGTCTCACCTCAGAAATCTCCAGAATAACTTCAGCAGCTGAGAAACAAAAATCATAGCACATGAGGGTTTGAGGAGACAAGTCAGACATTCCTAAAGTATAATACATGTGGATGTACATTCCTTAAATAACATACTGTTCCTATTGTTTTATGGGAAAATTCTCTAGAGTCCACTCAAGAATATGTGCAGAAGGCAACTCCACAGATCAGTGGCCTTTTGATAACCCAAGTGTAGCATTTCCTGTAAAAAACATAACTCAAACTGAAAAACCACAGTAACTGCTCATCCTTTCACATAAGCATGCTAAAATATCCCCTTCTCACCATCAAATAAGCACATGGTTTACTCTTTCTTCCCTCTCATAAACAGTTATGATTCCACAGATTAGGAAGCATGTTTGAATTTAGCACTCTAAGCCTCTGCCTGTTTACTCTACAGTAAAGCTATTTATATTTGTCAAACAGAATACCTACTATTTGGCTTCTTTGTACACTGTGTAGGGAGCCTGTTATTTTTGTACAGTTATTGCTATTTCATTACTATTTCTTTTTTATTCTTTTCTTGGTTTTCCCCTTTAAGTTCATCTATTTAATTCTCCCCATTGTAAATTAGCACCCTGAACCATAACTCTAAGCGTATTTAGCCTTAACATTATCTTTTTAAATAAAATATTAATATTAATTATAGGCATTTACCTACATTTAACCTGAAAAATAACTGAAGTATAGAGGCAGTCATTAATGAACTCAAGTCATACAATATTTAAGTTGATTAAAGTAGAATATGATTTGAGTTCAAATATCTTTGGGTATAGAATGGAGGTAATTAATCACAGAATTTTTCTCCTTTGAAATAAAATAAAGCAATAATAATATATTTTTATGGTTCTCAAGAGGAACAGAACTAACAGTATTTGTGCATTTTAAATTGAGATAGTCCTCTGACTAAGGTAATTTCCCGTGAGGTGTCTTCTAGGAATCTCAGAATCTATATCCATGAAGTACCTACATATAAACTGAACAAAGACAGCGACCATGGACTTATTAACTTTGACAGAGAATGCTCAGAAGACCTCGAACTTACACCAATAATTATAGGCCAAAATGAGAAATAATATAACCTAAAAACATACATACAAGTCATAGTATACAGACTGAGAAGGTTGTATCAATATATTTCTTTCTATCTATCTATCTATCTATCTATCTATCTATCTATCTATCTATCTATTATCTATTATCTATCTATTATTGATCCATCACATATATGTGTATACACTTGTTCATATATATGCATTTAAGATATTTCATTTTATTTAAAATTAATGAAAAAGTAGGCCATACATTTGAAAAAGGGCATGGAGTAGTGTATGGGTGATATTAGAGAGAGGTGGGGGGAACAGGAATTGGTCCAATTATATTATAATCTCAAACAAATTTTAAAAATTAATTAAAATGGGGAGATATGAGTTGTCTTATACAATATGAGCCTATAATTCAATAATGGTTAACTGCATGTGAAAGAGTAATAGAACCAGACTGGCCCAATGTAACAGGCTGGATTCTGTGGCAGTCTCAATATCATTCTTTAAGTTCCCTACAGTTACTGTTATTGTGTCTATGTTTAAAGGCTAGGTATCTGAAATCTGATGTCAGCCTACAATACACCAATTACCAATACACAATGAGAGGAATTCCTCACATGTGCACAGAGACTCTATCTTGCTCCAGGACTGCCAGATATCCGGAAGGCCCCACTTCATATACAGGGCTGGTCTTCAGCTAGTTGTTCTTATACATATGAGTCTCTCTGGAAATCACCGTAGACTATACACTTGCCTGTTTCATCAGGACTAGACATCTCTTAATTCAGTTAACTTCACAACCATGACTCAATGTTGTCATGTGATATCATGAAGTCTAGGGGAGAAAAGTCTGTATTTTAACATTGTACTTTAAAGCTCATAGATATTAAGCAGTATTACTTAAGAACAGCTCTATGCTTGCAATTTGGAATATAATGTCTCTAATGTATGTCTCAACCATAACCCACCAAATAAGCTTCAGGGAAGCTAGGAATAAAGCCCAACACAAAAAATGTAAGCTTAATTAAAACACTACAAGTATATTTTATTTTTTTGCTATTTTCCTCTTATGCTAATACCTTCATCAGGCAGTTCTCAAACATGGAAACTGTAGAAGACAAAGACAAAGCTCAGGTCATATTTTATTGAAATTATGAATTAGAGTAATTAAAATGGATTTGTCTCAAATTATTAGGTTAGATCATCGAGTGAAATTGTTTCGCCAAAAGGGTATTAGTCACAACAAGCATCTCTGATTATAGAATTATCCATGAAAACATTTTGTATGTATAAATATGTACCTCTAAAAGCAAAGACGGAAAATGGCATAAAAGTCTTCATGTGTGTACACACAAAGAAAACAATTGCAAGGCTTAAATACTTAAAACAAATAAATGAATAAACAAAAAAATAAAAAAACAATAAGACTCTGTCCAGGGAAACAAATAGGATAACTACTGATCATCTCTGCTCCCTCCATCTTTCAATTCTTTTTAAAGATAATTTTTATTGATTATATGGAAATTTCACATTATGAATCCCAACCATACTCATTTCCAAGTCCTCCCAGCTCTGTTCCCCAACACTTAGGGCATACACTCCCCTGGGGGGAGAACAGAGCTAGCAAAGAGTTCTCACCTGAAGAATATCTAATGACTGAGAAGCACCTAAAGAAATGGTCAACATCCTTAGTCATTAGGGAAATGCAAATCAAAACAACCCTGAGATTCCTCCTCACACCAGTCAGAATGGCTAAGATCAAAAACACAGGAGACAACACTTGTTGGCAAGGATGTGGAGAAAGAGGAACACTCCTCCACTGCTGGTGGGATTGCAAGCTGGTACAACCACTCTGGAAAGCAGTCTGGCGGTTCCTCAGAAAACTGGGCATGACACTCCCGAAGGATCCGGCTATACCACTCCTGGGCATATACCCAGAGGCTTTCCCTGCATGCAATAAGGACACATGCTCCACTATGTTCATAGCAGCCTTATTTATAATAGCCAGAAGCTGGAAAGAACCCAGATGTCCCTCAAGGGAGGAATGGATTCAGAAGATGTGGTATATTTACACAATGGAATACTACTCTGCAATTAAAAACAATGAACTCATGAAATTCCTAGGCAAATGGTCAGAACTGGAAAATATCATCCTTAGTAAGGTAACCCAATCACAAAGGAACACACATGGTATGCAGTCACTGATAAGGGGATATTAACCCAGAATCTCGGAATACCCAAGACACAATTCACTAATCAATAGATTTCCAAGAACATGGAAGGAGAGACCGCTGGTCCTGGAAAGACTGGATGTAGGGGAATACCAGGACAGAGAAGTGAGAGGGGGGTTGAATGGGGAACAGAGGAAGGAAGTGAGCTTATGGGACTTTTGGGGAGGGAGGAAACAGGAAAGGGGAAATCATTTGGAATGTAAATAAAAAAACCTTAGAAAATAATAATAATAATAAAAATAATGTAAAAAAAAAGACACAGACTAACAAAATGGAAGTGAAAACAAAAGCCATTGATTTTAACATCAAGGAAAGAAATAATTTCTGGGTAAAAGTTCAAAGCAAATAAATCCTAGAAGTAAGCTATTGGAACAATGTTATTATCTGATAAAATAGACTTCAAACCAAAATTAGTAAGAAGATATAGGAAAGGATACTACATACTCATCAAAGGAAAAATTCACCAAAAGACATTACAATCTTTAGCATCTACAAAACAAGCACAAGGGTACCCTAGTTCATAAAGGTTGATCCTCACACCATGATAGTGGGAAGCTATGTTGCTTTATTGCATCACTCTCACCAATAAAGAGTTCCTCTAAAAACAGAAAAGCTAAACAGAGAAATGCTGGAGGTAACTAATATTATAAACCAGAAATCTAACAGATATTTATATAGCCTTTCCCCCAAACATAAAAGAATATATGTTCTTCTCAGTGCCTCAAGGAACTTTCACCAAAATTAACCATGCACTTAAACACAAATCAAGTCTTAAGATATATAAGAAATTTTAAATAACACCCTGGATTCTATGTGACCCACTGTGGAATAAAGCTTGATATCAAAAACAGCAGAATCAACAAAAATCTTAGTCTCTTGGAAATTAAATAGCTCCCTTCTGAATGTAAATTGGGTCAAGACAGGAAAACAAAGAAGTTTAAAATTTTGTAGATTTGAAAGAAAATAAACAACATACTCGATCTTATGGGACACAATAAAGGAAGTTCCAAGAGGTAAATTCATTCCTTTAATTGCCTAATTTAATAGGATAAATATCTTACTTGTAATGTAGCAGCACATCTGAAAACTCTAGAACAAAAAGAATTCTCACTCAAAAGGAGTAAATGCCAGAAATGACCTTAAACTCATCACTGAAATCTATAAGAACAAGAAAAACAATACAAAGAATCCATGAAACAAAGAATGAATTCTTTGAAAATATTTAATAAGATTGACAAACCTTTACCTAAATTAACTAAAAACTTGAGGCAAATGATTCACCTTAACATAATTAGAGATGAAGGAGAGACATAGCAACAGATTTCAAGGAATTCGGGAGAATCATAGAAATATACTCTAAAAACCTGCAATTTACCAAACTGGAAAAATCTATTCAATAATTTTATCAACAAATTTCATTTACCAAAGTTGAATCAAGATCAAATAAGCATTTAAACAAATATATAAAGTCAGCATTTATATGCAGTCATTAAAACTCTCTCAAAAAAACAATACAAAAAAAACCAGAATTCAACTGGACAATTAAACATGAGTTAATGAATTATTCTATAAAATAGAAACTGAAGGAACTTTACCCAACTTATTTTACAAAGCCACAGTTACCTTGATCCTAAACCCACATGCAAAACCCACAAAGAAGGGGAATTGTAGACCAATTTCCTATATGAATACAGGTACAAAAATTCTCACTAAAATATTAGCAAACTGTATTGAAGAATAAATCAAAAAGATTATTCTCCATAATCAAGTAAGCTTCAATCCTGAGAGGCAGGAGTTGTTCAACACACATAAAAAAAATTATAATTTACCATATGAAACCATTGAGAGACAAAACCATATGAACATCTCATCAGATACAGGAAAGGTTTTTGATAAAATACAATACCTCTTCATGGTAAGAGTCCTGGAAAGATACAAGGGACATGCATCAACATAATGAATGCAGTTTATCGCAAGCCTATAGCAAACATCAACTTAAATTTAGAAAAACACGAATCATTTTCACTAAAAGCAGGAATAAAATAAGTTGTATCTTGCTGCACCATAACTATTCAGTATAAGGGTACCAAAGCATACAAAGTAGAAAGGTGTAGTTGGAAATTGTTAAAATATAGTACTGCCACACCAGGCCTCTGCTCCAAGTCCTGGCTGGTCCCACTCTCCTGCCCAACACCTACTACTTCCAAGTATCTAATAAAGCATGACTCTTAAACTTGAGAGGTTAACCAAATATATTTAAGTATATGTTATTTAATATATTTAAGTATATGTTAATTACATAATGCCAAATGACAATGATAAAGTTTTATCCCAATATTTCTAACCTCTCAGCACACCAGAAACACATCTGAAGCCATCCAGATCTGTGTCTCCTCCTCTGCTCCCTCGTGCAGCTCCCAGGCTCCCTTACTCTCTGCTGCTCCTTCTCTTAGCTCCTCCTCCCTTTTCCCCTCCAATCAACCTATCACTGCCTCAATGTGAGTGGATAGGAAATATCTTGCATCAGAAAGGAAGATGTCAAATATCTTTATTTGCAGATCATGTAATTGTACTCCATGTGTGACACTAAAAATTCCACCAGGAACTCATACAGTTAATAAATATTTTCATCAAATAGATGGATACATAATTAATCTAGAAAAAAAATGTAGTTCACCTATATGCAAAAGCCAATGAACTGAGAAAGAAATCAGAGAATCAGCACTTTTCACAATAGCCTCAAATAATATGAAATGTGTTGGGTAACTAACCAAGCAAGTGAAAGATTTGTATGATCAAAACTTTAAGACACCAGAGAAAGAACTTGTAGAAAATATTATAAGGTGAAAAGATCTCCAGTACTCATGGATCAGTAACATTAATGAAGTAAAAATTGACCATCTTACAAAAAGCAATCTACAGATTCAATGAAACTTTCATCAAACTTTCAGCACAGTTCTTCACAGATATTGAAAGGACAATCATCACCTTCAATGGAATCAAAAAAAAGAAAGAAAGAAAAACTATACCCCCAACACAAGGAACAAACAACAATCAAAAACAAAAGAAAACAAACAAACAAAAAAACCAAGCACATCCTTGAATAATAAAAAAACTGTATCATCATCCCATGCTTAAAATTATACTATAGAACTATAGTGATGAAACAGCATTTATTCGGCAAAATGACAGATACCTTGATCAATAGGATCAAATTGTAGAGCCAGATATAAATTTACACATCAATGGACATTAGATTTTGATAAAGACTTCAAAAATACACACTGGAAAAAAAAGACAGTATTTTCAGCTGGTCTAACTGGATGTCTGCATGTACAAGATTGCAAATAGATCCCTATTGATAACCCTGTACAAAACTCAACTCTCTACGAATCAAAGACTTCAGCATTAAACCAGATGGACTCATTCGGATAGAAGAGAAACTGGGGAGTAGTCTTGAACTCAGTGGCACAGGAAAAGACTTTCTGAATAGAACACCATTAACTAAGGCAGTAAGATCAACATTAACAAATTTGACCTTATGAAACAGAAGCTTCCACATGACAAAAGACACAACCATTCAGACAAAGCCTACACAATAAAAAAAAATTTTACCATCTACACATCTGTTACAAGTACAAGGCTAATATACAAAATGTACGAATAACTCAAAAATTAGAAAACAAAGATACAATGAACCCAATTAAAACATTGGGTATACATTCAAACAGAATTCTCAGAAGAGCAAACTCAAATGGCTGAGAAGAACTTAAAGAAAGACATGTTCAACATCTTTAGTCATCATGGAAATGCAAATAAAAACTAATTTGAAATTTAATTTTGCACCCATCAGAATGGCTAAGTTTGAAGCTCATGTAAGTGAGGATGTGGAAAAGTGGAATTGATCAACCTCAACATAAAACTATTCTACTCTGTGTCATATACCTCCAAACAGCTTCATCTTACCACAAAGACCCTTTGTCAACCATGTTCATTGATGTTCAATTGATAAAAGACATAAATTAAAAACATCCTATATGTTCTTCAACAGAAGAATGGATTTAAAAATGCGGTAGTTTCACACAACAGAGCGTAATTCAGCCATGAAGAAACAAGATCATTAAATTTCCAAGTAAATGAATGGAACTAGGAAAAAATCATACTGAGTAAAGTACTTCAGACCCAGAAACACAAATATAGTATGTATTTGCTTATATATGGATGTCTTAGAGTTTTATTGCTTTGAGGAGATGTCATGACCAAGCCAACTCTTATAATGAAAAACATTGAATTGGGGCTGATTTGCAGTTTCAGAGGTTTATTCCATTAATCATCAAGACAAGAAGTATGGCAGTGTGCAAGCAGCCATGGTGCTGCAGATTGTGCTGAGAGTTCTACATCTTGATCCTCAGGCAGCAATGAGAACTGTCGTTCACTGGGCAAAGCTTGATCATAGGACTCCTCAAACCCTGACCCCAGAGTGACATACTTCTTCCAACAAGGCCACACCTATTCCAACAAAGTCACATCTTCTAATAGTGCCACTCCCCATGGGCTAAAGGTTCAAACATACGAGTCTTTGAGTCCAAACCTATTCAAATCAACTCAGGAATACAGAGACCCACAGCTAGACATTATTCAGAGAATGAGAGACCTAGGAACATTCCATCCAAAGCATATCTCCATCAAATCCCTCCTATTAGGGATCAAGGAACCCTGCTGAAGAGATAGGAGTATAAGAACTGAATGGAATAGAGATTGCCAAGAAGAGAATGTTCTCTAAATCAACAGGATCAACATACATACAAACCCACAGAGACTTGAGCAGCATGCACAAGGTCAATGCTGGTCTTTACAAGAAAAGGTCCTAGAGATGAAAGAAGGAGCCACATCACCCCATCCTTAATGTAGAAACAATCTCTAATTGATAAGCACTTGCAAATGAAAGCTTAGTTTGCTGTAAGGAAGCCTCTCTAGGGAAACCTGCTACTCTTAAAGATTGGCCCCATATGGAGCAGCAAATGAGCAACATAAAACTAAATCAATGGCAGCTTTGGAGTTCCTTTTCTTACACTGTCACGTGAGAATTTTTCTTTTTTTTTAAAAAAAATATTTTTCTTCTTTCCTTTTACTTTTTGTAATTCTATATATTTGTTAAGTTTTATTTTATTACATATTTTTCTCTCTTTTACTCTACAGATCTTTGGGTATATATCAAATAGATTCCTGTTTAGTGTGTTTATGAGTTTCCGGAGTATACAAACAAGTGGATCCCTGTGTCTGTATCAGTTTCTTGTGCCTTCTCTTGCACTCCTTTCCCTATGTTTGTTTGTTTGTTTGTTTGTTTAAAGTTCAATTCCAAGGTGTTTTATTTTACCATATTTTATTTTATTATCAATTAGAACTGTGACTCTTTTCTAAGGAAAGACAAAAATAACAAATAAAAAATCCAGATGAGAGGGAGGAAGTGAGGATCTGGGAGAAATAGAGGGAGGAGGAACTGTAATCAGAATATATTATGTAATAAAAAACTATTTTCAATAAAATGGGGAAAAGACAAAGCAAAATAAAACAAAAAAGGAGCATAATCTTTCTTGGCAAGGCATATTCTATGACATATTAGGGTTGGTGTAGAAATGCAAAGTTACTCTTTGTTTATAAATAGTTAATAAATTAAACTATTTCCCCTATGTTTTAAATTTGCATTTTGATCCTAGGATAATCCAATTCATGGTAAGTTGGCATGCATCAATTGCTAAGTCCATAATTATCCAGGGTGAATAGAACACTAAGTCGAATCTTCCCTATTATATGAGACAATGTTCACTGAGATCTCTAACTTGATTGCTTTTAAGCAAGGGAATAATCACTAAATAAGCATGGTCTAAAGAAAATATAAGCTGTAGAATGGACAGATATTACTGAATAGCCTGTCATTTCCTTCCTAAAATGAGTAATTGTGGGTTTCATGATTTACTTCTCATCTGGTTGGGAATTCTTCCTGCTTCTTTTAGTTGGTTTGTTTGTTTTAAAGACCAGCAGTGCAGGAACAGCAGCCTAACGCAACTTTCTTGAAAAGTCTTTTGTGTCTGTTCATTGTGGCCAGAGAATTAATCCCAGACCAGCCTGTTTATATGACAATGTTGATATCTGATTCTGTCATTCAAAAGAAAATAGGAAACTTTTGCCTGACAGCCATAATTCTACTTTTCTTGACTGGGGTAAGATACAGACTTTATTCTAGATTCTTTTCTTTCAGAGGAAGAATGGTTACCCCAGTTGATTTAAAATTCATAAATCCATAAATCACTAGCATACTTGTTATTGTTTATTTTTTAAATATTTCAGGTCTCCATGGAACTGAGCCCAAAGCTTTAGAATCGGCTCATCCAACTGACCTTTAGAGTTTCAAACTATACTGTTGGTTATCACCCTTTTTTACTTCCATGTATGCTTCGTTCCACGTTTCTCAAATTCTGATTCTTCATCTGTACTACCTATAATTTGTTTATTTTAAAATTAGCCTAATTTAATCAACACTTGTGAGCAACTGTTGAAAGGAATCAGTTATGCAAAGAAACAATGATAATTCATCCTGAAGAAATTTTAACTGTTGCATTAGTCATTTCTAAATTTATTAAATCGGGTTTTAAAAGACTACATAATTTAATTGTCAAAATGTTACTCTAATGACCAAAACTGGCACTAAGCTCAGTAATCCTTCACAACATCTATGTTTGCAGAAAATAGTAGGGGCTGATGTGAGTCACTATTTAGCCCTTCATATTTATCTTACAGACATTCGGAGCTCAGTTCCAGGCCTCCAAGTTAAGCAGCTCACACCCACCTGCTGCTTCAGCCACAGGGATTCCAATTTCCTTTTCTGTCTTCCACAGACATCTGTCCTCATGTTCATAAACCAAAACACAGACAAAAGTATACAAAATGAAAAACAAAACAGTTATTGGAAAAAAGAAAATGCTAGAAGACACCAGGCTATATTTGAACTATTTCTACCCAGACTTGGCACTTTCTCCTCCACTTTCATCTTCCTTAAGGTCTAGAAGCAGGAAGTTTTAAATTCTTGAATTTAAGTTCTTAAACTACTGAAAAATAATGGAAAAGATACTCTAAGTGGTAAAATAATACCTTAAGCAGAAAAAAGTTTTAAGAAATTTTCAGAGTGTGTGTATTTGTGCGTATATATGTATGTGTGTGTGTGTGTGTGTGTGTGTGTGTGTGTGTGTGTGCTTGTTTCTGAGCATAATTAAATAAATCAATTTATTTTAAATAAACATTTTATATAAACTTAATTTATTTAAGTTTAAAATATATTTAAATAAAGTATATTTTTTTTAAAAATAAACCTTACCAATATTTTTTTTCTAATTTCCATTATGTTCAACTACTAAAGTATTAAGCCAATGAGCTAGCCATATCTAAGTAATATAGATCATTGTTTTTATTAGATGAGTGTTTAGGACTTAATCTGGGGAATGGAATGGTCCAGAAGAAAGATGATATAATTACATGAACTTCAACTGAGTTGGTTTATCTAAACAGCCATCCGTGTATTAGGCACCATGAAATCAGAAGATGTAACTGGAGGCTACTCCATGTGTTTACAGTCAGCACTAAATAGCTGAGAACAAAAAGCCCAGGAAAAGAAACTACTTATAACCAGGCACTTGCCGAATTTTCGAAACTTAGGTAAGATCTAGTGGAAAGTACCTTGAGGTTATGAAGCATTTTATGATTGATTAAGATCAGATTATGCTTAATTGGCAGTTACTCTGCTTACTTAGGAAGCCAAGATGTGGGCATCATCCTAGCCTAGAGCCTTGCAATTAAGTGCTTTTAATAGTATACAATGTGCATTTAACAATGCTAGCTAGTAGATATGTATAATTTAATAGTATATTTTTATTAAATATTTGATCATTTGACACTGTATCCTGAACATATTCATTCCCCAGCCCACCCCATGCAGAGGGGACTGTTGGCTGAGCCTGAACTGGACAGAATCCTAGGCAGAATCTTGTTTGGTTCCAAGTGAGTGCCGAGAGTTATCTCCTTCTTGTCTGGCACTTAGGGGAACTCCAGACCACCATTCTCAACTCTTCGTGGTCCCCAACTGCATCTGGGTACACAATAGAATGAGAAACTCAGCATCAGTCCCAGACCTTACTGTTTTCTTCCAGAGAAACACGGGCTGGAACCCCTAGCACAGACTGCCTTCTGTCTCCTCTGAGTGGCTTTTCAGTGGCACTCCAGTACCTTAGCAGCAAGGCAGACACTCACAGCCCCTGACACTTATCTGTGAACTTCAAGAATTTAGAATCAGTTAGAGATTAAACTTAGCAGTAATAGGTTCTTCTCTAGTTCTTATGGCCTCATCAGCTTTTAAAACTATGGACAGTTGCACTAACACTTTCCATGTATCTGCTACACACTTGCTAATCTCCTGGGGTTGATAAGTATATAGATGGGATATATAAGAAAGCTTAAAGATTTGATATACAAAATGGAGGAATATGGCTGGAGAGATTGCTGAGCTAGTAAAATACTTGCTGAGCAATCATGAAGACAAAAGGTCAGTCCTTTTCCACCCATGTGGAAAAGCCAAGTGTGTAGGTTGTAAGTAGATGGAATGACATCAGAAGTTGACCTGTGCAGTCCACATGTTTCTTTGTACATGTACACACACACACACACACACACACACACACACACACACACATACACACACACACACACACACAAAACCACTCACTAGCACATGTGAGAGGGTGAATATTCTTCTAAAAAGATTTTTAAAAATCAAGTTAGTGTTAATTACTCCATTTTTCTTATGTTTTCTGGACTTCTTGTGGTGGTTGGGTAGCTTGCTTGGCATCCAATGATACAGTCTTCCTCATTGCTTGTACTCCTGCAGTCTGGGAAACTATCACAGATTATTGTCTGATCTTTGCCCATAAGACAGTGGTTCTCAACCTTCCTAATACTGCAACCCCTTTAAAACATTTTCTCAAGTTGTGACCAACCCCACTGCAATGATAAAATATTTTTGTTGCTTCTTTGTAACAGTAATGTTCCTATTGCTATGAATTATAATGTGTGTGTGTGTGTGTGTGTGTGTGTGTGTGTGTGTGTCTGTATTTGGAAATAGAGGTTTGCCAAAGGGGTCTCCACCCACAGGTTAGGAGGCACTCTACAAGGTTATCTATTAAACCTGACTCTCGAGACTTAATAACCCTTCTTAGGTTGGCAATCCAAAACGGCATGACTCTGATGTAGGAACATTCTGTTCCCACCTGGCCTTGATAGAGCCACTCTGATAGTCTCTCTACTTTGCTCAGACTAGGTCTCTTCTTTCCAAGGATAGTTCTACTAAGAGTCTGCCTAACTGTAGTGGTTTTATTGGAAATTTAGGTATGTGTAGAACCTATCCAGAAATAATTATGAGACCTGTATTTGTCTCATATCATATTATGTGCAAGCACCCCTTTAGAATCCAAAGGAGGCTTTCCAGGTTAAAAAATAAGGGTAATAAGAAAGGTTAAAGTACAGAGATTATTTAGTCTGGGAATGAGACCTCTGAGGGACAATTTAATAGTGGTATCCAATTATATAGATGGTTCTTTTGAACATCTTTGCACAAAAATTGCAAAGATTTAACTTCTTTAACTTCTTCCAAGACAGAAATCATGGATATGAGCATCCATTACAGAAAAGGTAGTCTAACAGGATACAAGTTAGGGATAAAAGAAAATTTCCTGATGGGATTTGCTTATAGCAGACCCAACACAAATATAATATGGAACAAAACTAGTTCCATGCTCTGTTCTATATTTCCATTGGGAGAATTAAATTATTAATATCTGAATGACTCAGCTTTTTAATAACTCATTGCAATAACATTTAAGGTCATTTGCTTTCCAAGTGATAAGAATAAGCCTGGAGCTGTCATGGATGTGCTGAACTTTCACTTTACTGTTTAACTTTCTCCATCCTTGCAACAGATCTCTCTCATGGTGTCATATTCTCCTTCTGTTTCCAGTAACTGACATGGAGCTGAGGACAAAAGGGTTGGATATGACAAGATATCTGTTGTCAGCAAAAGGCAGCATGGATTTACATTGTTCCATATCATATTGTAACAACATCCATTTAAGAGAAAAACATGGTACCCTTGTTTTTTGAACTTTCACTCAGTCCTTCAGAGGCATGCTTCCAACAAAACCCCAGGTGCAAATCACTGTGTAATCCATACGTAACAATTAACCACTACATGTAACCGTGCTAGGGTCATGTTACTTAGCCAGCATAATTGAAATAATTTAATATAGAATTTCATGCTGCACAAATCTATAAGCATTTGTTAGGAGCTTACAGCCACAGTGAAAGAACATTTATATTTACATACATTTGGTACTTTAGTTAACATCTCAGAAGTAAGATGGATGATAGAGAAATCACCAAGAAAAAAGCAGCAAATTTATTTAATATAAGCTTTACACAATAAAGAAAACTCTGCAAGATCACTAATGGGCCAAATTGTCTTTATTTAACATTTGATGAAGGGGCAAAGTTTATGAATAACTAAAGGTGGGAATGCAGGGAGTAAACAAACAGAACTCCATGGGCTGGAGACTTCAAGTTGCTTGACATCTTCCCTTTCTTAAAGATGTGAGCATTCCTTTCTTCCCTCTATAGGGAAGAGACATTTCTAGAATTTTTTTTTTATTTGCTGGAGTGGTGGTGGTGGGTGTTTGGTTTGTTGTTGTTTGTTGTTGTTTTAATTAGTCAAATAGCTTCCAGGTTTTCCTTTTTAATATTTAACAAGAAAATACATTCAGCCGAATTTAAGAAATTAGAGTCCATTAATTCCCCCATAAAATAAACCACTGGAAATATTAGGCCCTTTATTTAGGGTCAAGGAGGACAGTGATTCTCATTTAAACTGCAGGATGCTTTGATCTATATTTGTTGGCACCAACATACAGAAAGAGCTCCTAGGACCTGTGTCTTAGCAAAAGGGGCAGGTCACTAAGTCCTGCTTACACCTGTTATTCCTCAAAATTCCCCAGCTAAAATAAAATGCTCTCTTCTGGAAAGCACTCTGTTCCCATGCCTCTACTAATAGCTTACTTGATGCCCAGTCTCTAAGGAAGAAATTTTGTGCTCACATTTCGATTTTTTTTTCTCAGTTCTTGGAAACTCAGAAAAGCCTACTTTTAAGAATTTTATGTCAATCTACTAGTGAGCACCTATAGCATCTGAGAAATAGTCTCATTATCAGGCTATTTTCCTTTTCAAAATTACCTATAAATATTACATACCCAGCATTCAGGAAGCAGGAAAATATATTCTCCTAGGCAACCTAAAGACTATCAACTGGAAGCCAGGCTGAGCTATTAGGCTAATGCTCTTCCTAGGTCTCCTACTGAAGATCAAGTCCCCTCTCTAGGACCAGGCAAAGCACTGAACTTCTCATTACCATATAAAGAGGCTTTGCTTCTATTGCCTATTCCAATCCAAGGCTTGCAATGGTTTTAGCAAAATCCTGACAAAATCTAACATTATTAGAAATCTTTCGAGCTCTTCCTCTTTTAACTTATACATATTTATATAAACGGGGAGTGCTACAGTGTGAATGTGTTCCCCAGATTCATATGTTAAAATGTACTTGCCCATGTGATTCTATTACATGGTGGTATGTTTTTGGAAGTGTAGGAATCAGAAGGGTATGGTTCTTATAAATAGGATTGCTGATCTTAAAGTAGAGGTTGAAACAAGTGCCCTAGTATCTTTTGCTCCTTTTCCTTCCCTCATAGAATGTTAATCATCTCTGGAGGATGAATCTTGGGGCCAGAGACTGAGTTTTCCTCATACACAGAACCTGCTCTAGGTTTGATGTTAGACTTTTAAAAACACATTTTCCATCATTTCCAAACAATTCAATAACTGGTAGTTTTTCTAGAGTACCACCAACAGAATAGGATGGATTTCTGTTATCAAACAGTCCTCAGTTGATGGAAAGGGGATCACTGGGAGATGGACACACCTCCTTACTTTCGCCAGAGTGGAGCACACTTATGGCTCATTGGGGATGAAGATAGATCTTCTTCTACATCTGGGAGAAAACAACTTCTTCAGAGTTCTTTTTTGAGGGTACTTCCTTTTCCCCTTTGCTTCTACAGCTATAATATTTGTCTTTGGGGAATCATCATGAGTCATTTCTTCAGAGCCTTCAGAATAGATCTTCTGAGTGCAGCTTAGCCATAAGGCAGTACTTAGCATCTTTTAAAAATCTCTAATTCATATCACCTTTATATTGTTCCTCATCCTGAGGAATCCCTGATCTATACTTTTTGAAATCTGGCAGTGCCTAAAGTTTAACAAGTTTTCTAGATGATTCTAACAAGTGCAAGACTCACACAGCCAACCATTGAACTGAACCAGAGGACCACAATGGAAGAGCTAGAAGAACAAAAGGAGATGAAGGGGATTGCAACCCCATAAAAAGAACAACATCAACTAACCAAATCACCCGGAGCTCCCAGGGACTAAACCACAAGCCAAAGTGTATACATGGAGTGAGCCAGGATTCAAGATATGTATGTAGCAGAGGATGGCCTTATCTGACATCAATGGGAGGGGAGGGAGGCTTGACACCCCAGCGTAGAGGAATGCTAGAGGTGTGAGGCAGAGTGGGTGAATGGACAGAGAAGTACCCTTATACAGGCAAAGGGGAGGTGGAAGAGGGACGATGGATGGGGGAGTTTGAGGAGAGGTAACCTGGAAGGGGGATGTCATTTGAAATGTAAAAGAATAATATGATTAATATAAATAAATAAATAACCAAGCTAAAACGCTTGTCCTTCAGTTCAGACGTTCTGTTTAAACAATTCAACTTAATAAAAAACAAAACAAAACAAAACAAAAAAAAATCCAACTAGCTTAAAATGTTCTGTTACAGCATCTGAGGATATATCGTCATTAACTGTCAAAAATCACTATTTCTTTGGTTCAGTTGAGCTTCCAAAAATTTTCATGACTCTTTCATTCAAGCCCATAGGTCTCTGCATCTATCTTGACCTCCAGTCTCTGTGTTACAGGCTAGAAACCCGGAAACTCAGAAGGGATGGCAAGTGTTTTGCCTGTTCCCAGGCACCAGGCCCCTGTTACTAACTGCAGCCCCCTCTATAGATTTATGGCCATCAGTTATGTAAGGGCAACCCCCTAAATCCCTCCACATGTAGAGGACATGACCTTTGGTCATGTAGGCTCAAGACAGATCTCCATTTGAATGAGGTACCTAAAGGTCTGGAGGCTTAGCCAATAAGTTTTCCTTTCCAGACACTAGTCCCTGCAAAAGGTATTTAATTTTAGTCCCACTCTAAGAAGTGAGATATGGTTTTACATACCCGCTTTCCACTATGACAATAAATGCCTTAAAACTATGGGTTGTCTCTTTTCATCAGGATCTGCCGTGGGGAGCCATGGAGAAGTCCTTTCTGTGCTTTCAGCCATGGCCAACAAGCCAAGCCAAGCCCAAGTCCAAACCTGCAGCCATCAAGGCAAGAACTCCCATGGGACCAGCCTGAGATCCCCTTATTTTCCCTCTCAGCCACAGGCTAGATCCAGCCCATTGGCCCTCACTTCTTTCTCAACTCTTCCGAGGTCTGGGTGTCTGAGAGCCTGAAAACCAGATGGCCCCAGCCTCGACACAGACCTGGGGAACACCAAGCCAGCTCCACCTGTCCCTGCATCAGACCAGGCTTCCCCACCTCAGCAGCAATGTCCCAGGGCTTCTCTACAGCCAGACACCTGCCCTGCGACAGCATGGGGTAAGTGCAGTCTACTTCCCCAGTGCCTCCCCCAGTGACTGAGTCCTGTGGATAAGCGGAGGTGAGATCCAGAACCCTATATCCTTCCTTATAAAATGGGCTGGGTGTATTCACTTGAACAACTGAAAGGAATTTGTTTTGTATTGTAGCTTTGTTGACTGGAAGAGTCAAATGTCAAACACATTTGGTGTTTATTGCTAATCTGTAGCTGTTTGAACATGGCTTGCACTTGGTCTCCAGCACTTGTGTTCCTTGGTAGGACACCTGGAAGGAAACAGAGGGTCCCTGGCAATGGACCTTGAATTCCACAACTGGGCCCTGTTTTTAGGTCATTCTCTGCTTACTGGCTACAGACATAATGTGACTCATACCATAATGGCTTCCCTACCTGGAAGGACATATCACTCTAAACTATAATCCAAGACAACAACAACAGATAGTTCTTCACCTCTGAACTTTCTTTCTGTCAAGAATTTGCCACAGTGAAAATGAAAGTAACTAATATGCTCATACTATGTAAGGCCTGAACCGTTTAAGTCTAGAATGCTGGATATGAAGTGGTAATTAGCATTTCCACACAAAACAACTTGAAGCAGCAACTTCCTATATAAAACACTACATAAAAAGCATCTGGCACCAGAAATAACGTAGAGAATTTGTAAAAAGTGAGTAAGTGTATAATCATATGAATAAATCAAAATAATTCTTAAGTGCAGGTGATATTATAGCATCAATTATGTTATAAAACTTAGAGTAATACTACTTCAAAAACTGTGTGTATGAGTGTGTGTCTTTCTGTGTGTATGTGTATCTGTGTGTGTATGAGTGTCTCTCTCTCTCCCCCCTTCTCTCTCTCTCTCTCTCTCTCTGTGTGTGTGTGTGTGTGTGTATGAGTCTCTCTCTCTCTCTCTCTCTCTCTCTCTCTGTGTGTGTATGTGTGTGTGTGTGCATGTGTGTGTGTCTGTGGGTATATAAGAGTATCTCTCTATGGTATGTGTGTGTCTCTGTGTATATGAATCTCTCTGTGTGTCTCTGTGTGTATGAGTCTCTCTCTGTCTCTGTATCTCTCTCTCTCTCTCTCTCTCTCTCTCTCTCTCTCTCTCTCTCTCTCTCTCTCTGTGTGTGTGTGTGTTTCAAAGTCAATGAACAGCTTGCTGCTATTGGTTTTCTTCTCCTTCCAGGTCCTGGGCTGAACTATGTTTGTCACTCTCTGAAATGTCAACTTTAACCTCTGAAGCTTTTCACTGTCACCCAAAATCTTTTAAGAGAATGAAAGCCAAAAAATAAAATACTATCAGCAGAATAAATAAAATATAATCACCCCAATTAATCGTAGGCACTAGGGAAAATGTGGCTAATTTCCTATAGCATGTAATGCTACAATTAATAGAAATTAATCTATCATTTAAGTTAATCTATCATTTTAATATAACATAATGTGTTCAGAGAGCTATGAATCTACAAAGAGAAGGGTTTGAGTTTATTTATGGTGTTCTGTCTTCAACTGAACCTCATTTTCTTTTCTTAATCTTGCTGGCTTGGCTAACATATTCTGACAGAGTGAATATTTCCAAAGCATCATGGGTCAAAGTTCACAGCAACACACCGTCTACTTAATCCAATTGACGACGACATCAGGACAATAATGGGTTCATATATTTTTGTTTGCCTGCACTACACTAAAAGTTGGGTATCACTCTCTACTGGTTAACTGACTTCAGCAAAATGATATCTTCAGTCATTTTCACTTTAGTACACGCTTCTGAATATGAGATTGAAGCAGAAATGTTACAGTTTGAAAAATGTTATCTTTTTTCTGCTGAACACATCTGTGAACATACATATATACAATAATGAATAAATACTCAGACACTAGAAAATGAAATCTTAAATGTTAGGTAGCTGGCACTGCTCTCCCTCTAATGGGTGTATTTTGAAGAAAAGAGGAAATTCTTCTATGTAAACTCTGCACTCATGTGTAGAGGACAGAAAACAATGGCAGAATCCAGGAAAATCCATGTTACACTTCTCTATCTCTTTAGTATAAAGACGTATATTTCCTCCCACCTAGCTCCTGAAAAATAAGGCAACCTGCCTAGGGAAGGTGGGAATTCCACTCCGAGACCAAGCATTTTGCTTTTTTGGCCAGCCCAGAGGAGCTTTGATGATTTACTGTGTATTACACATTTCTATTGCATAAAACAGCACTCATAGCAGTAATGTGATTACCTAATTAAGTTATTAGACACAAAGGTGCTTATCATACGATAATTACATCCCAGGGAAATAAAGAAAAATACCGGAGCCCAGCTTGAGACAGGAGTGCTTCCCATTAACAGTGCTCCTTCATCACAGGAATGATATCCAAGTGAGCAGGTTGAAGAGGTGGTAACTGTTTTCTCTGCGGAGAGAGTCAAGGCTGGAGGTCAACCTGAAAATCCCTTGCTGTCTAGACTTGACTTAACTGAGCAGACTTCACTAATTAGTGCTGGGATACCCACAGGCATGTGAGCATCTCATCCTTAATACAGAAGAAGCATGGAATGAGCTCCAGAGAGATGTGAGCAACCATCAACCACAGAGCAGAACACAAGTGTTGCCACTCTCATGAGGTCCAAGTGCCAAGAAGGTTAGACAAACAAACTAGACAGCAGTTTAGCGGTTTAAGCAGCTTAGCACTTGGAAATTGCAGAAATCACTGAAAAATAACCTTATTTATTACTATTAACACCACTGAAACACTTTAGCTATGTAACTTTCTATATAAGAGTTTGTAAGCACAAATTCCAACACTACCACACTACGTAGACACAAACACATGCAGGTACTCACAAACATCCAACATACAAATGCTAAAATGTGTTTGGAGAAGGTAGGATGGTTTTCCTTTTTTAACACTTCATATATATATATATATATATATATATATATATATATATATATATATACACAGAGAGAGAGAGACAGAGAGAGAGACAGAGAGAGAGAGAGAGAGAGAGAGAGAGAGAGAGAGAGAGAGAGAGAGAGAGAGACCAGGTATATTGAAAAGAAACAAAGAAATGTAGGTATAATTAAGAGGAAATGGGAAATAAAAATGTCCTTACTGTCTAGGAGTCAGAAACTTCCTACAGATGCCTTGTCTTCTCAATAAAATCTCAAAGATGCTGAAAAGCTGCATCACTATGCATATTTAGATGGATCTATGGCTGATCTGAGCTTCATTGCAACTGTTGGAAAATAGGAACATGGCAGTCTGAAACTATACCCACTATGCTTTCAAATGGGAATCATGGCTTCTTTTCTTCATTGATCTTTAAAAGTAACAATGTTTATCAATTTTCTGAGAATTTTATATGACATTGCTTGACCAGATCTACCCAGCCTACCAATCTTTCCACATCCATATTCTCTACCTTCACCTCAGAACACATGAAACATTGAGTTTTCTTCATCTCTTTCTTATACCATTTCTCCTTCCTTCCTTCCTTCCTTCCTTCCTTCCTTCCTTCCTTCCTTCCTTCCTTTTATACTTTCCTTCTTTTCCAACTCCCATGGAGTCCATTTTGTGTTACCCATCTGCTCACCAGAATGTGGCCCGCCCTGGAGAGTCAGTATAGTCAAACAGGAATCAAATCAGTAAAGAAAGCTTCATCTTTCCCAGAAGCTGTCATGGAATTCTGTACTCACCTGTCCCCCTCGATGCTGAAATTTTCTGTTTGAGTTTGTGCAAGTCTTATGAATATTATATATTTGCTTTCACTTTGTATGTGGAAGTATCATACTGTGTCTGTTAACTGACTTTTTTGAGGCCATCTACCATCCTAGCTTTTAAAGTTTTTCTGCCTCCTTTTCTGTAAACTGAGATCACATTTCCAATTAATTGAAATTAATTATAGAAAAGAGAACTATCCCAGGAACAACCACGATGGATGTTTATAAATTTCTTTTTCTCAAGTGATTAAAAAATAGAAGAAAAATGAATGGGAAGTATCCTAAGTTATTTATTTATTTATTTATTCTTTTTTTAAATCACTGACAATTATTTGAATATTTCTACACAGGTTTGAAATTGATTTGTAGATTTCAAACATATTTTCTTTTTGTGGTGTAAAAATTTGGCCATGATCTCATTTTCACATTGGACAAATCATTTGACAATTTTATAAAATACGGGATACATTGTGATCATGCTCCCCTTCATGTCCCTCTTATCCCTTTCCTACATCTATTTCCTCCCTTCTTCTTGTCACCTACTCTGCTTCTACCTTCATATTCTTTTATTGTTCTTATAAAAGTTACATGCAGGTAGGCATATGTGCTAAATAATTGAAAATTACTATATAATTTTCATAAATAGGGCTACTGTGCATTCTCTGGTTCTTAAAATCTTTCTGTTCTTTTTCTCATAATGGTGACTGGGTCTTGAAAGGAGTGGTACTATCTGTTCTGTGTGCTTTTGTATGTTCAACAGTTGAGTCATCACAGAGAAAGGAGTCTCAGTTGAGGAAATGCTTTCATGATAAACAACTATAAGGCATTTTTTTTTCATTTAGTGATCCATGAGGGTATTCCCAGACCATGGTGGATCTTGGGTTCTATAAGAAGGCAGGCTGATTAAACCATGAAGAGCAAATCCATAAACAGCACCCTTCCATGGACTCTGTATCACCTTCTACCTCCAGGAACCTTCCCTGTTTGAGTTTCGGTCCTGACCTCTTTCAATAATGAACAGCAATATGCAAGTGTATAAATAAACCTTTTCCTCCCCAACTTACCTTTGGGTCATCGTGTTTCACTATACCAATATACTAAAAAACCAGGTGTTTTCTGTTGGACTGATCTCTCAACAGTTGTATATTCTCAGCATTTTGCTAGGTTATAGGTCTGTAATAATTGTCCTCTGTGAAAAAGAAGATTCTTTAACCCAGAATAAAAACAGCAGTGTGTAGGAATAAACATCATTATTTAGGAAGCAGTTTAGCTACAAGTTCATTTAACAAAACATTAGTAGCACATTCTACCCTAAGTTTGTTATATCCCCAATTATAGACTTTTGACCAATTTTATAACAGTCATGCATTAAATCCCACAGGCCCCATATGCAATCAAAAACAGGGATGGACGAGGCTATGGAGAATCTATTGGGGGTGATTCTGGTTGGGATTCCTACTAGCAGGTGATATAGAAATTGAATGGTCAGTTCCTGTTGCCTGATAGGACTTCCAGTGGAGAGAGAGGAATAAAACCTTCAAACCAAAATTTGTCATGCCTACAAGATGCACAGAGTAAAAATAGGGCAAAGACTGAATGGACAGTCAAACAATGACTGCCATAACTTGAAACCCATTCCGTGTATACTGGCTGGTTATGTGTGTCAACTTGATTATTAGATATATTCTTTATTTATATTTAAAATGTTGTTCCCTTTCCTGGTTTCCCCCTGAAAGTCCCCTAACCCATCCTCCATGAGATCCAGCTAGAAGACATTTTCTCAATTAGTGATGAAGGGAGGGAGGGTCCATTATGGGTGATGCCTTCCCTGACCTGGTAGTCTTGGGTTCTATAAGATAACCAACCATTGAACTGAGCCCAGGGTCCCCAATGGAAGAGCTAGAGATGGACCCAATGAGCTGAAGGGGTTTGCAGCCCCATAGGAGGAAAAGCAACATGTTTCCTCCCAGTACTCCCAGAGTTCCCAGGGACTAAACCACCAACCAAAGAGTACACATGGAGGGACCTATGGCTCCAGATGCATATGCAACAGAGGATGTCCTTGTTGGACATCAAATGGAGGAAAGGCCCTTGGTCCTGAGAAGACTAGATGTCCCAGTATAGGGGAATGCCAGGAGAGGGAAGCAGGAGTGGGTGAATTGGTGAGCAAGGGGAGGGGAGATGGGTTAGGGGATTTTCAGGGGATCCAGGGAAGAGGACAGCATTTGAAATGTAAATAAAGAATATATCTAATAGTAATACAAAAAAGATAAGAGATTTAAATAAATTAATATATGATTAGAGAGAGAGAGAGAGAGAAAGAAAAAAAGAAAGAAAGAAAGAAAGAAAGAAAGAAAGAAAGAAAGAAAGAAAGAAAGAAAGAAAGAAAGAAAGAAAGCAAACTGAGCAAGAAGCCAGGGGAAGCAAGCCAATAAGCAACATCCCTCCATGGCCTCTGCATCAGCTCCTGCTTCCTGACCTGCTTGAGGTCCAGTCCTGACTTCCTATGGTGAAGAACAGCAATGTAGATGTGTAAGCTGAATAAACCCTTTCCTCTCCAACTTGCTTCTTGGTCATGATGTTTTGTACAGGAATACAAACCTTGACTAAGATACCATGTGAAAATGCCCACGGCTGACAGTATTAACGATACTTTCCTATGCTTGCAAACAGAGGCCTGGCATAACTGTCTGCTGATAGTTGTCATCCAGCAGCTGATGGAAACAGATAAAAAGACCTACAGGCAAACATCGGACAGAGTTCACAGTTTTATGGAAGAATGAGAGAATTGATTTCAAGCTGGAGTAGTTAAGGACACCACAAGAAGAGCTACAGAGCCAACTAACATGGTGGGGTGGAGGCTTAAAGAGACTAAAGCAACAACCAAAGAGCATGAAGGGGCTGGACCTAGGCGCCCTCCATATTTGTTGCAAATGTGCAGCTTAGTGTTGATGTGGGTCCTTTAGCAATTTGAGCAGAAACTGTTGTTATCTCTGTTGACTGCCACTGGATACTCTTCCTCTACCTGGACTGTGTGGTATGGCATCACCAGAAGATGATGTGCCTAGTCTTGCTGGAACTACATGTCCTAATGTGGAGTGGTACCCAAAAGGAGACTTGCCCTTGTCTGAGAAGTGGAGGGGTAATGGCAGGATGGATTTGTAAGGGCAGGAAGATAAGGAGAGAATGGGGGGTGGGGCTTCCATCAGGATGTAAAATGAATAAAAATAAAAATTATTGAAAAAAAAGAAAAAGAATTCTCCAGTTCCATCCTTGAGTAGCATGGGAGCAAGGTACAAAGAATCATTTATATGTATAAATGGCAACAATATACTTCTTTCCTATCTAAGACTTTGCACAATTTTATATCCAAGACTCTACAAAATTCCATGACATAGAAACATAAAATATCACAGCTATCACTTCACAAAATCATTCATAAAAATGTTCAATTTGATAAAATTTTCTTCAGGAAAGCCAAAATTCTGTGCAATGAATTCACAACCAACACAAATAACTATCAATTAAAATAAAATCTTCTGTGAATTTTTTTTAAATAAGTATTTTAATAGACAATTCAAGTCTTTGGGGGCATGTGATATTGGTTTTTAAAATCCACAAGTGGCTATACAGTGTCATGCAAAGTTGTTTTCACAGATGACAGACCGAGAGTACCTAAATGACCCTCTATTAATCCTGAAGACCTTCTAAAATCAGTTAGAAAATTAGTGGACACGCTACCAAGAAAATATGTAACTCAATGTTCCACTGTTAAAATATTCATTTCTATGGACATTTAGAAGTGAACTTTTCAAGATGATACAATAGGCAACATGTACAAGAAGAATGGAACGAAAACTTTGCATGCAAGTATTATATTCATAGTTCTGAAAAGGAGTAAAAAAGGTGGGAACAGATTTGGGAAAAAGCTCAGTAACAAAGATTGAATACTGGATCCATGAGAATAAATTTTGGCCTAGTATCTTGTTTATAATAGGATTTAGAATTACTGGGCATCAAAAGCTGCTTTTCCATTATAGGTGAAACATCTATGGAGACTAGTTTAAAATATAGATAAACTGGAAACACTCTACAGTGATGAGTTCCCAGGGAAATGAGAAGTTTTATAGGTTGATAAAATTTTAATAAAATCTATATTTCTGGAAAGCATGCTGTAAAATCTATCAGGATTCTTAAGCTTATTTTTCCTTAACTAAATTAATTCTGTATTTTTAAGAACAAACTTCATTTAATATATGAAGGCTCAAAGTAGTTAGATACTTAAGATAAAGTTTTTAAAATGAATATTTATTATCAGAAGCCTAGTATAGCCACTGAATTTCACATATTGTAATTAAAATATTTCTTGAGTATTATGGTATATTTTCTAAGGATAGAGAATGAAAGCATTAATTTATATGTGGATATACATCCATTTACTGGAACACACACACACACACACACACACACACACACACACAATTAACTCTAGAAAGCAGTATAGAAAGTGTTTTGTGTCTCCTATTAATGCAATATTTTATCATTATTCCAAATTCTTTTACGCTAAAATTTTTAAAATTGAAAATATTTATCAAGATGTTTATAATGCTGTTGTAATGTGAGAATATACTATTTTTTAATTTTAGATGAAAATTTAAAATGGCACAATCTCATTCATTGTTGTTTTGTTTTGTTTGTTTTGCTTGGTCATTTTATTTCCTGGATGTATGTTTTGTGTTTTCCTCTGTGGTTTATTCCTTTATTGCTAGTAATTCTCCTTGCACCTATCTGATCCTTCCAGTATGGAGGTAGCTTCTAGTTAGTTCTGACTGATCCATATTGTTTACTGTTTCTCACCATTTTTCCTAGTGTGGTTCCTCTGCTAATTTCTATATACGAATGATATGCTACATGTTATCTGAGGCCAGACCTGTAGAGCATGTCCACATTAATGCCACTCCTTAGCTAATATTTTATGTTTAGACCCTAGGCTAAATTCATAACCAAAGAGTCCAGAACTTCTCTATGGCTTCCATCCCATAGTTATGATCCCATAATGTCAATGCTGAACTACAAGCCTATAAATACAATTGCCTCCCCTCTCTTTCAGATTTGCTTAATTTTAAACTATAACTAGCTCTACTGATTCTATCTCTTAAATATTACAGGATTCAGACAACTCCTCCCTCTTCTTAAACACAAGGGTTCCGAATCTGTTGATACCATCATTCTCCTGAGCCTAGAAAGCATGTAGCTGCCTTTATGATTTTCTTGTGTGTACCCTGTTACTATATGTATTCTTTTAACCAATATTATCCAGGAGATCTTGGGTCTTATATAAATCTGAGTAATTCATTGTACAGCTGAATTCAGTACCTACCCATGGCAGGGGGAGAAATTAACCCCAAGTTTCTTGGTGCATTTTTTTTTCAGCATCTCTCCCTTTTCATTTTCCCTTTCTAAGTCTATCATTTCTTGCTCAAATGCAAAAACACATTTCCATCTTCACACACCCCCTTCTCTATTATCTAGCAATTTTGGCTTGGTATGCTTTATTTCTATTTCCAACTCTAAGTCCATTTTATAGTTGATTTCTAGTTACATTATATGACTGAACCATTAAGATTTTACCTTCCAAAATGCAAATAGATCAGCATCTATTACCCTACATAATAATTCAATTTCAACTAAATCAAAGACCTCAACATAAAACTAGATACACTGAACCTGATAGAAGAGAAAATGGGTATTCCAAGCTTCTGGGCTAATATCCTCTTACCAGTGAATGCATACCATGTGTGTTCTTTTGTGATTGGATTATCTCGTTTAGGTGTTTTCCAGTTCCACCTATTTGCCTAAGAATTTCATGAATTCATTTTTTTAATAGCTGAGTAGTATTCTATTATGTAAATATACCACATTTTCCAGAAGTTTGGAATATCCAAGACACAATTGACATATCAAATGATGCCCAAGAAGAAGGAAAAGCAAAGTATGGATACTCTGGTCCTTTTTAGAAGGGGGAATGAAATACCCATAGGAGGAGATACAGAGACAAAGTGTGGAGCAGAGTCTGAGGAAAAGATCATCCAAAGAGTACTCAACCTAGTGATCCATCCCATATACAGTTACAAAACCCAGACACTATTCTCAATGCCCACAAGTACTTGCTGACTGGATCAGGATATAGCTGTTACCTGGGAGGCTCTGCTAGTGCATGACAAATATAAAGGGGGACACTCTCAGCCAGCCATTGAACTGAACATAGGGTTACCAATGGGGGAGCTAAAAAAAGACCCAATGAGCTGAAGGGGTTTGCAGTGCCATAAAGGAACAATGACATGAGCCACCCAGTACTTCCAGGGCTCCCAGGGACGAAAACATCAACCAGATAGTGTACATGGTGTTACCCATGGCTCCAGAGGCATAGGCAGCAGAGGATGTCCTTGTTGGACATCAAAGGGAGGAGAGGTCCCTGGTCCTGGAAAGGCTCGATGCAGCAGTGTAGGGGAATATCAGAACAGGGAAGCAGGAAGGGGTTGATTGGGGAATAGGGGAGGGGAGATGGCTTATGGGGCTTTTTTGGGGTGGTGGAATCAGGAAATGGGAAATCATTTGAAATGTAAATAAAGAATATATCTAATAAAAAAATTAAAAAAAGAGAGAAAATGGGAAATAGCCTCGAACTCAGCTGACACAGGATACAACTTCCTGAACAGAACATCAGTATCTCATACACTAATATCAAGAATTAATAAATGGGACCTCATGAAGCTGAAAACCTTTGGTAAGTCAAACACTGTCAATAGTACAAACATCAGCCCACAAAATGAGAAAAGATTTTCAACAACCTCACATCTGACAGAGGGCTAATACCCAAAATATTTAAAGAACTCAAAACACTAGATACCGACAAACTAAATAACCCAATTAAAATGGTTACAGAAATACACAGAAAATTCTCAACAGAAGAATCTCAAATGTCCAAGAAGCACTTAAAGAAGTGTTCAGCATCTTAGCCATAAGGGAAATGCAAATCAAAATGCCTCTGAGATTCTATCTTATACCTGTCAGAATTGTTAAGAACAAATACACAAGTGACAGTTGATGCCTGTGAGGATGTGAAAGATGGATAGCACTCTTCCTTTGTTGATGAGAGTGCAGATTTGTACAGCCATTTTGGAAATCAATATGGCAGTTTCTCAAAATCTTTAAGACCCAGCTATACTACTCCTGGGCATATACTCAAAGGATGCTCAATCCTACCACAAGGACACTTGCTCAACCATGTACATAGCAGTTTTATATGCAATAGTCAATAACTGTAAACAATGCAGATGTCTCTCAACCAAGGAATAGATAAAGAAAATGTGGTACATTTGCACAAGGGAGTATTACTCAGCTGTGGCAGAGGAATGCCTTGTTGGGCATCAGTGGGAAGAGAGGCTTGATAGATGCCCCATCAAGGAGAAATAGAGGAGGGGGTAGGTGGGAGTGGGTTGGGTTGAGGGGCATTCTCATGGAGGCAGGGGGAGGGAGGATGCATTGGAGGTTTTATGGGAGGCAGGAAACCAGGAAAGGGAATAACTTTTGAAATGTAAATGAAAAATATATTCAATAAAAAATCATGAATATTTCAGGAAAATGGATGGAATTAGAAATAGCTATCCTGACCAAGAAGACAAAACATGGTATTTACTCACATATAAGTGGATATTAGCTGGAAAGTTAAAGACAATTATGCTTTATCCACCAGCCCAAAAAAGCTAAGTCACAAGGAAGGCTCAAGGAGCAAAAAGTACACATGAATCTTCCTGGGAAGGGGAAAAAGCATAGATTTCACTGGTGGACTGGCGGCATGAGGAGTTGGGAAGAGGAGGAGCTGGTTTCCAGCAGGAGATAGAGTACTGAGGGGGAAGTGGAATTGGGAGAATTTGTGCAACATTTGCGGGGTAGGAGAGAAACCTAGTGCAACAATGTAGAGGAATTTTAATCCAACAGCATGTCTTCTCTGGAAAGGGATCATATGTAAAGACCTTCAAGGTCTATGTGATCCATCTGGAATGCAAACCCACAACAAACCACTAATTCCTCCAGCTGGATTTGTTCTTAACTGTTCTTACACATATAAAATGAAATCTCTTCACCATTAGATCACAACTTTAAATTCTCTGGCTCGAATACAGTCATGCCCTTACTGTACACCTTTATTCCCAAATAATGAAGGTAAAGTTAGTTTTTAGGAGGAAGTAGCCATGTTTGAAAGTGCTGTCTAATTGAGGAGCAGAAAAAAATAAGTGACAATCAGAGAAATATTTGACAGAATGAGTCAGAGGTAGGATACACTCAACTCTCAAGATGGCAGTGAAGGGGCAATTTAAGAGGGCAACACAGACAGAGAGAGAGAAGCAGTTTTACTGGGACAGTTTTAGAGAGACAGGCTATGAGTTAAAGCAGAACCACCAGAGAATGTGAAGAAGCTGGAAGGAAGATTAGAACAGATTGCCCAAATTAGTTTGAGGCCAAGAGGAGCAATTCAGTCAGAAACCAACAGAAGTCAGTTTGAATCAGTTAGCTTGGAAGATTAGATTGTATGGAGGCTAGAAGCTTTCAAGCCTAGTCCTAGGCATAGTTAGAACAGAGAAGAAATTGCTAAGGGAACTGCTCAAGCTGTGTATTCATGCAGCTTTAGTACAGCTCTCATCTCATTCCTTGATCAGAGGAAATAACAGCGACATTTACACAATGAAAACTTTCAGGAATCTATGAGTGACACTAGCTAACACTCCTTCTAATATGAAGTACAGAGTATAAGCCAGCACTATGTGTCACCAGGCAAGACCTACACTAAAGGGATGAGGACACTAACCCAGCCACAAAACCTTACACGGAACTTAGGAGTGGCCAACCAATGACTGGTCCAGCTTCAGACCATGCCACAAGATGGAACCAATAACTGACACTGCCTGGAGGAGCAGATATGGGAAACTAAATAGTCCAGAGACCTAGAATAAAACCAAACATGACCAGCCCAAAAAGGTCAGTTTTATGATACCTAATGATACTCTGCTATACACATAGATCAGATCCTAGCATAATCATCATCAGAGACTTCATCTGGCAACTAATGGAAACAGATGCAGAGACTTACAGTCAAACATAAGGTGGATCTTGAGGAATCCTGTGTAAAAGGGGGAGGAAGGATTATAGGTGCCAAAGGGGACAACCAGGGCTCACAGTGGCTCACAGAGACTAAATTGACTATCAAGGAGCCTGCATGGGTCTGACCTAGGTCTTCTGCAGATATGTTATGGTTGTGGAGCTTGGTGTTCTTGTGAAACTCCGAACTCTTTTTGCCTCTGGCCCTTTTGTCTGCTTTGGGATCATGTTCCTCTCTACTTGGTTACCTCCTCAAGCTTTAATATGAAGGCATATGCCTAGTCTTATTGCAATTTGATCTGCCATGTTTGGTGAATACCACTGGGTAGTCTGCCCTTTTCTGAAAGGGAAGGAAAAGGAATGATTCTGGGTAAAATAAATGGGGTATTTGGAGCAGAGAAGGAAGGGGGAAAACAGCAAATGGAATTTCCCATATGAGAAGATAATAGATTAGAAAACGATTTGACCTTCTCTCAAAAGTGCTATTTACTCATTCAATAAACAGTTCTGTGTTAGTGTTAGTTTTTCTATGCTCATAAGAAATAAATTTTTATATGTAAAAGATTGTATAAAACAGTAATTGTACTCAATTAGTAATAAAATAAATTCATATAGATTCATAATTAAATAAATTACATCAAATGGAAAAGTATACTTTTCTTAAGCATATCACTCCTTAGCAATCTCCTTTATTGAAGAATTTAGCCTCTGATTGATACTAGTATCCTTACATTTCTGTCACTGAAACACTATATGCAGATGTTTCTATATAACTCTACAAACAATTTCTTCATTTAGGAAGTATAAATGAATAGATTAAAGTAAAGAACTTTATACTATTGAAATTGTCAAATACTATAAATCAGTTTGATTTGTGTTTATATTGATTCTGTAGGTTAAAGGAAGTACTCAAGAAAACTAAAATATAACAACTTTAAAGTTTAAAACTACATTGTGTCCAAAGCCATTATAAAATAAGTGAGGAAATATTAATGTTATGTTTAAGTTATTTTGCAATAAAATAATCACTCACGCTGACCCAAGAAGTAAGAAGCAACATGCAACTTCTCAGTTTTCTTTTTGTTTAATGGAAATATTAACCAATATTTATGCCAAATGTTCTAATATAAGTCTTTTATAGAACTAACAATAAGAGATTATATATGTATTTATGTGTTTAGGATGAGGTTTCCATCTTATACATTAGGAACGTTTACAGCAGATATAGTCATGAATATGTACTTATGACTTTCCATAAGAACCATGCTCAGCATCCTTTCCCTTGACCCAGAATGGCCATTCTTTAGCTTCTTTGGCTGGCTGGCTTCTCTTGTTATCAAATAATTTTCATTGTCTTTGTTTCCAAAAGTGCTGTATGAACTCATTTGGTATCTGTCACACACTAAGATGTCACACACCCTATAATTGCTCTGAGGTTAAAACATGTTACTCTTTTTTGTCTCCAGGAACAACAAATGATTGGCACATAGGAGGTCCTTGGCAGTACATGTAGAATCAATAAATGAGTCACGTAAAACCACCTCAAAGAGAAATAATGACTATATATGGATAGAGTGGTTATAACTATTGGCAACTAAAAATACAAATATTCTAATATACTTTAATATTGAGCAAAGGGATCCAGGTATGGTGGATTACATTTGTAATCCTGTGACTCAAGGGCCTTACAGAGGTTGAGCACTGTGAATTAAAAGCTATTCTTGTCTATACCATAAGATCCTATCACAAACAAGCAAGCAAACAATCAAAAAAAATGTATGAGAGAAAAATGAAGGAGCAAAGGGAAGGGAAGGAGAAAGGAGGAGAAGGAAGGAGAGAGCAGCAATTCTACACTTAAAACAGGAAAAGCTTATTAGAAAGACTCAAGTACAGTGCTTCCCAAACCCACGCCTTAGCTCCAACAGTTGTTTCATCTAATATTTCCTCCCTTAATTCTGAAAACTAAGCCAGTTTTGTCATTATTCTGCTATTTCTTTATCATTTTTCTATTATTTAAAAAATCTCTCCTTATCAATCAAAACCCCAATATCGCATTGTTAGACAAAATAGGTCTCAAGCATTTGCTATGACATAACATATAAATAAATGTGTATCCCAGGCTGACCTCAAACTCCTGATCCTCCAGCCTCTGCCTCCTTCAAAAAAATCCTACCAGGATACAGCTTAGGGGCAGGCTCCAAGGCCTGATACTGTTACTGATGCTGTGGTGTGCTTCCAGACAGGATCCTGGCATGGCTGCCCAACAGGCAGTGGAAAGAGTCAGATATTAATACTTAAACACCCAACCAAAAGACAGAAGCTAGAGGCCCCTGTGGTTGAATTGGGAAAGGACTGGAAGAAGCTAAGGAGGAGGGTGACCCCTTGGGAGGATCCGCAGTCTCAACTAACCTGGATCTCTGTGATCTCTCAGCTGATATGAAGCCCCTGACACATACACAGCACAGAACTGCCTAGTCTGGCCTCAGTGAGAGAAGATGCACCAGACCCGCCCTGTAGAGACTTGGGGCTTCCGGGAGTGGGAAGCCCTGGCTGGGTGGAGTTGGGAGATGGGAACTTCCTCTTAGAGATGGGGAAGGTGAATGGGATGGGGATCTGGGGATTGCTCAGAGGATAGACCAGAGGGGGATGGCACTGGACTGTGATAAAGATTAAAAAGTAATAAAAATACATATATATATATATATATATATATATATATATACACACACATGCATCACACATACATACATAAAGTATTTTTTCCTTCAGAATGTAGCTAGTCATGTTTGTTTTTTTGCCTTACTTTCTCTCTTAAACAATTTAATGTTTTGTGGCATAACCATTTTTTTCTTGTTCTATTCAACATTGGTGATGAGTCAGTTTTGAGGACAATAGGTACTTGCTAAAGATGAAAAATAAAGCAGTATAGTGGTCTAATCAGCACAGCTCATCTATTTCTCAAGACCTTTCTCTTTTGTTAGAGAATTATTTCCTTTTTTTATGATTACTATGATATTGGGTTACTGCAATGTCGAACTGAACTCTATCCTAAATTCTTAATTTTTCTAACATCCATCCCTTTGTAAGTATCAGTTCCTGAAATAAAAGAAACACAATTTCAAATAATCATTTCATTGTCTTATCTTGAAACACGACTGGACTTCTCAAAGTATGCTTCATCCAAATCATTCAAAATGTGATGACAATATCCATTTCAAGTTTCTACTTAGATATTTGGATATGGTAAGATGCATTTAAAAAGCTTAACGTTGTCTCCAATGTAGAACACTTTCGAAAACAAAGAAGGTGAGGTATCTAGTTGTGTGGGTAATTGAAGCAACAGCAACATCTTCATTGTCAAGGACCATGCAAGAGGAATAGAAAAACAGCTTCAAAACTTCTGGAATTGGGCCCACCAGTTAGCACAACCAAAAAGGGTATACCTAGGAGTGGCAGACTTCCAAGACTATGTGTCCTGGGCTCTTCATGCTATAGGGAGTTTTGCTCTGCTTGTTGCCTTCAAAGTTGTCTTCATCTAAGAATTGTATGAAAACCCTAAAGGGAATTTCCAGCCCCTAACTGGGTAGTATCATGGTACTCACAATAATAGTGCTTGATCATTTTCAGACATTGCTCCTGGAGCAGATTAATGATTCAATCACCACCCTTGGAAAGAATTTAGAAATGCAGATTATTAGTACTGACCAACACCCTTAGAAAGAATTTGGAGAAGCAGATTGTTAGTGGGGTTAAAATAGTTTTGTTAGTGGCTCTCTTGTAGAAAATCTTAGAGAAGAATTTGAAGTTCAGAAAAACACACTCAATATTTAAGCTAGGGATTTTTTTTAAAGGTCATGGCAGCCTAATGGCATGATTGAAGTAACTCTTTGTTAGGGCTGGACTGATGATCAAGGTGACAATTTCTTGTAACCGTTTTGCCCTCAGCTTCCTGTTTAAAGTAAGATTTAAAGTAGAAATGACTTATTGGCTTTTATATAAAAGTTTAGATTTCTGATTCTTTTAAGATTTTTATAAGATTACTTTCTAAGGTAAATACTTAAATAATTTATTCATTTTTTTTGTAAGCATAAATTGTTGCCTGATATTAAGAAAAAACTGACTGAGAAAATTATCTTGCTTGTTTATATTTTGTTAATCAATAACAAGTTATGAATATATGTGGGTTCTTGAGAATATTTTGTTGTGTTGTTGCTACATTACTACAAGTTTACTCACAGGAGGGTATTCGGGAACATGGTTTTCTACACATTCTCATTGTGAAGCATGATTTAATGAAAAATTGAATTTAACAACATCGTGATTTTTGTACTCCTTAAAAGATTTTGCTAGGGTATGTAACTTATGGGAGAAATAATAAAGTTGTTGGAAAACCTGCTTGTTGGAACATATGTAAATATGTATACGTGTAAAGTTGGTTGGAACTTTGCTCCATGCACTCAAAGTGTGACAGTGTATGTATCATGTGTGTATATGTTTTTGGAGCTTATCATGCTTTATCTACTCTGTGTGTTTGTGTGTGTGCATATGAATTCCTCTACACCTTTTTCTTTTCTCATTCTTGCCAGTCCCCAAGGAGTTCAAAGAGTTTAGAGAATTTCTCGCCAGGCACAGGGCGTGCAGGCCCCATTGAATCAAGGTTTATTCCCTCAGAGAAAAATCTGAATCTTTGTAACAACCTCAAAAACTTTCACATAGCCTTCTCATATTCAAATATATATGTATATGTATATATATATTTGAATATATATATATTACACACACACATATATATATATATAGATATACATATATATATATAGATATAGATATAGATATATGTAAAAACTGTGTGAGAATTGACAAGGAAGAACAAACTAAATGCTTCAAAACAAGAAAGTATAAGGATGCCTACTGTAACCTCAATAAGCACTTTGTAGTAGTTTATGGGTTCATTTCTACCTCTTTAATTTATTCTTTACTTTCTCCCTCAGTACATAGATTTATTTCTACAACAAAATCACATCCTAAACAATGAAAAAGGAAGACCCTCTTGTCTTCCATGTGAGTAAACATACCAGGGATGAATAAATGTCAAGAAAAGGTAGACACAAGAAAACAAACCAATGAGGTCTCATTATGAGCACTCTCTAATATAAGTCATGGAAATAGTTTAATAAAAGGTAATGCAATTCTTCTGAAAAAGGAGACAGAAATCTTGTACCCTTTTTATAGACATGGAAATTGAGTCTCAGAATGTGCAAAGAAGAAAAATTCAGCTCAACAGTAAGAGAGTTTTACTTTAAATCTAAAAGTGTAAGAAACCATGGCAATGATGGCTGTAAGTCCTCCAGAAACAAATGGCATTCCCTTTGATCAAACAGCATGCCACATGCACTTTCCCAGTCATTTTGTAATAGTATATTACCTTAACGTCTGCACTGTGAATCTACAAAGGATTAAAATTCACAAATAAAACAAATCATTTCACGAGATGTGGGAGCTCATAAAATATTCAGGGGGAAGTTATTTAGATGCCATATTAAGGGGAAGTGTTTCAAAGTTTGCGAGTTCTATATTGACTGTTAAATATTTCTATATTTTAAAAATTTCAAAACAGATGACATTTTGTTATTTTTTTTTTTACTTCTGATAAAACATTGGTGAAAACCCATGTTGCTTATAACAGCAATGGGGCGGTTGACAAAGGCTACCCTGACTCAATGCAAAGATCATAAATATTCTTTCATAAGAAAAGAGGGAGAGTTATGAGATTTAAGTTGAAGAATGCATGTTTTAATGTTTCATTACAAATGAAAACAAAAGTCTTATTTCCTTTAAATCATCTAAAATAATTTTCCACAAAGATACTAGACTATATTAACATCTTCTATCTTATGTCAATTAGAATCTAATAAACAGGAAAACCATTAGTTTTCACTTATGTTTTACAATTGCATCAATGCAATTGATTTTAAAGTTCAGAGAATGTCACGTTTCAGTAAAGCATATTGGCTTTTAAGTCTGATTTATCACTGTAAACAAACATGCCAGTTAGACAAAAATTCCCAGAAGAAACAAAAAGGCCAAACATACCATGCTAAAATTCTGAATGACCTGAAACTTCACCTTTCTTTAGCCTGGATCCTGACCTACGGAGATAAGGTATACAAAACAGAAAGTAATTCATTTCACAGATTTGATTTACACCCAGTGACCAGTTCCCCCATAAATCTTCACACACAAAAAAACCCATGCATGTGCTAGAACATATTCAATAACTTGTATAAACCAAGCTGAAGTTTCAATTGAGTCTGAAAAGGAATGTTTTGGCATCATGTTCAAAGAGACTCAGTTAATCACTCTTTCTGCTCCCCAACTGAGAAGGCTGGAGCTCTGTACTTACCTCACAGTGGTGAGAGCCACATGGTCACATGCTATAAAGTCATCACTTTCCAAGGTCCTCAGATATATGGAGAAAGACTAAGAAGCCGCCTTACTGAAGTCTTCAACTTGGAAGTCAGTAGCAGCTAATCATTAATTTGGTCAGTAAGATAATTTGGCTTACTGTCTCATTTCTCAAATAAAGTTCCCAGGTTTTAAAACCCATTTTAATTAATGAAATGAAAGTCGGCCTACTTTGATTTATAGTTTGTTTTTTAAGAGATGCTATAGATTTCCTTAAGAAGGTACTATTTCTGTGGTTTGATGAAGTATCCAGAAATAGCTAGCAATAACATTTTTTCCAATACCTTCAGCCCAGCTTAGTTTTCTAGCTCCTCTCCATCTCTGTGCCCCTAGCCTGTAGCTACCAAGAAACAAATGAAAGAATGAGCAACACTTACCGAATCTTGCCATCTGATTATCTGAAAAACAGTTCTAAAGTCAACAAGCATCGCTTCTACATGATCTAAATAATTTAGAACCAGAAATTCAAGGGAGAACATTGAAGAAAGCATATGTCTTTAGAGCAAAACAATTTATCTAGCACATTCATAAAAGCTATATTTATGTGTGTGGATAGTTATATAGAAAGATAGACGTGTACTTTCATGTGTTGTTTTCCTCCTTTAACTGAATACTGATATCTATTACTGAAATTTATAATTTTTCTTCCTTAAAGTTAGTACTTTAAACCATGAGCTGCTAAGGCTCCCACAAATTTCTCTAGGGCTAAAAGAATGGAGAGAAACAACTAAACCACTTTGTCAAATAACTGTCACTATATTGCTGCATTGGGACATGGACTGGACAGGGAAGAAGAGAGGGGGGGGGGAGAGAGAGAGAGAGAGAGAGAGAGAGAGAGAGAGAGAGAGAGAGAGAGAGAGAGAGAGAGAAAGAGAGAGAGAGAGAGACAGAGAGAGAGACAGACAGACAGACAGAGAGAGAGAGAGAGAGAGAGAGAGAGACAGAGAGACAGAGAGAGAGACAGAGAGACAGAGAGAGAGACAGAGAGAGATTCCATCCAGGCAACTGTTCAAGCCCTGGTATTTATTACAGCCATGCCATGTTGCACCATTCAGATTTTAACTGCACATTGAGTTTTCTTTCATTCCTGGCCAGCTCCCAAAGCCAAGTGGCAGGTGCAGCCCCGGGAATGCCACCTTCTAATAAACGTATTGTAACATAACACGTAGACAATGGAGTTCTTTTCTGACATTCTTTGCTTTCCTTGACAGATTGCATTCCTAATAAGACAATGTCTCAAAGCTCAAACAGAATAGTATATATGTTTTACTATTCAAAGAAAAAAAAACTGCTTATGTTAGCTTTGCTTGGGCAATGAACCCACTGCTGGGTGACAGGAGTTAAGGAAGCAACTGTCAGCAGCTCGGCTTCCTACTCAGTCTGCTCAGGGTTCAAGGAGGGAAGTTCATTCAGCGTTCTCCCAAAGATGGGTTTTTGAACTCCATCGGTGCTTCATAAAAGTGACATGTTAATTGCCTTATTATATGGGTTCTGTGGAAATTTCAGAAAGAGAAGATGGTTTCAGAGAGCAAGGAGTATTAGAGGGACTCAATCCATTCAGTAATTCAAGAGAGTACAAAAGCAGAATAGTAAAACTGAATGCTACAGGAATCAAACAGAATGACAACGGGGTTAAACGCTGGGACTGTGGGATCCAAGACTTTGACTTTAATGACTAGACCCTGTTATAGTAGTACTGTATTTCTCTGAAAAATTATACAAAGTGTGGTTTAATGAGACTATTGTCAGACTTTAACTTGAAAAAGAAAATAATTTTTCCAGAGAACATAAGTGAGGTGGAACAGTTGTCTAAGGAACAGATTTGTTTTTCAACCAAACTATACTACCATACATATAGAAGAAGATACAGTACAGTCCTCAAATTCAAAGACAAGAATTTTATTTTCAGTTAAAACATATGTTTCTTTTGGTTCTGAGAAATGGTTCAATTACCACACAAGTCTACAAACCTGAGTTTAGATCCCTGAGCTTCTAGTTCATTGAGAGATTTTTGTCTCAACCTTAAGTTAGAGAACTATTGGGGAAGACACTTGACATCTAGTTCTGACCTCCAAACCTACAAGCATGCACACACACACACACACACACACACACACACACACAAACACAGAGACTATGAAGACTAGTTACTTCACAATTATTTTTGGAAAAAGTTTCTCTTTGGGACTGGCCCATGGGCATAGCACGTTATTCAGCAATGTCTGAATGAAAAATGTATTTCACATTAATTCAGAAACATCCCTCTGAAGCCATTACATTTTCCTGCAATGAGCCATTTTAAAACATTGCCCACAGGAACGGTATGGGCAATATTCATAGTGGAGTGTAGCATTATTGCCTCTATAGCTTCTGTGAGCCACAGGCCCACAGTGACACCTTCTTCTTTCACAGTGTAAAATAGAACTTAACCACAAGTTACAAGGCACTCTTGTAATAGCCAAGCCTTTAAGCATCTGCCCTGGAGCTGTTTATTTTTTCATAATCCTCAGATAAAACTAGCATTGGTGAGGTGACAGAGCACCTGCTATACTCCCAGACTTTATTATTCTATAGCTCATTGATCCTTTCATCCCAGTAAAATAATTGGTTTTACATTTTTAGATGAAAAAAATGTGAAGATCAGAGAAGCAAGTAAATAGCCCTAGGTTACACAAATGGCAGGTGTAGACCAAGATTTCAATCTGTCAAACACAAAAGCTTAGAGTTTGCACTGTAAGACCTTTGCTCTAGGATAATACATGCATGGTACATTTCTTTGCCTAATTTAATAATTGCCATATGATTATACATAATTTAACCTCTTTACCTGTGCTGAGGTATTTTTTTTTTTGTTTAATTGAGCTCAATTACCCTGAATTGAAGTCAGTATTAAATAAATCAAGGACGGTCTGGGGACTGAATGAAAAAGAAAATTCTGCCAATTTGAACAATCCTCTTTAAACCTTCTGGGCACTGTGTTTACAATGCTGATTGAGTCTGTGAAGACTGAAGATTCCAGTAACAAGCTGTGATAAACCTGTAAATAAGTATAAAGACACGTACAAGAATTCTGTAGCTATCAGAAGCCTTGTATATTCAAAGTATTTTTGTACATTTTATATGCAACCTAAAAAATGTCTACATTTTCTCTAAGCTATTTGATAGATGCTTAATTTTGGCACTCATTTCTCATTGGAATTGTCATTATTTTATATATCTATAAACACTCTCTAAAAATGAATGCATGAATGCAATAGGAATAAACAAATCAAAGACTACAAAGAAATGCAGCTGATCAAAGAATGAAATATGTGTACGAAGAAGTAGTGGGATGGTTTCTCTGTGTGTGACATCTGGTAAACCTTAAATCCAGAATATCCTCTCTTTGTTGAGGATTTAAATTTGGAACATAGTGTGATTTTAGCTACTTTTCTTAAACTTCTTGATCTGACAAACTAGGTTCTGTGTCCTATGACAACAGCTTTTCTCAAGAGATTTCTGGTACTTTCTGATTCTGGTTGGACTGGAAATACCACAAAAACAACTTTCCTTATGGTATTTTGGCACTTCGACCATCAGGACCAGATGGTGCACAGAAGTGCAGAGGAAGCCTTGGATATGAATAATGATACATTTTAAAAAATCATTCAGTCTTCTCTAACTTCATTGAATATTAGATAATGGTTCTTGCCAATTTGTACACTGCTCTGAACACATCAACTATATCCAGCAGTGCTTACCTTGATAGCAGGACAATAACTGAATAAAGACTTAGATTAATATACCCTGTAGGTTTGAATTCTTATTACAAACTAGCATTTGCAAGTTGCAGTTAATAGGAAAGAATATAGAAGGTAATAGACAATGTATTAAATTTGGCAATCAAGCATGGACTATAGGAAGAAATACTTTCCTCAGTTCTCGTGACAATAATTGAGTGACCATGGCTAAGAATTTAAATGTAATTGCAAGTGTGCATCAAAGATGCTATCTGTATATAACGTATAATTAATTCCAAAATGCCAACAGAGAAATACAGCCTAGACCTTTACTATGATGTATCATTTTTACACAAAGCAAATTGAGCTCTTGTTGGATGTGACTGTTTGTTTATATTTGTTTGGGGATTGTTTTAATCAGTGTTCGAAGGCTGTGAAGAAACACTGTGACCATGGCAACTGTTTAAAAGGAAAGCATTTAATTGGAGGTTGCTTACAGTTTCAGAGGTTATGTCCATTGTCAACATGGTAAAAACCAATGCAGCAAGTAGGCAGACAGGATGCTGCAGAAGGAGGCAAGTGTTCTACACTGAAATTAGGAGGTAAGCAGGAAAAGAGCCACTGGGCCTGGCTTAGACTTGTGCAACAAAAATTAAAAATAATGAAGAAGAGAAAAGAAAGAGGAGAAAGAAGAGGAGGAGAAAGACGATGACCATTCTGAAGTAAGGTTTTCTAAATGTGTTCCCTTGAAATTTTGCATAAATTAAAAGACCTGCTGAAATTAAGCTTAGACATGTTTGTCATTTTCTTTATATAGAAAATGTATGTTGACAGAGTGCAACAGAATGCTTTTCCAAATACTGCTTTGTGCAGTGGTATTGTCACAGGAATTACTTTGCATGCAATGAATACATGAATTTAAGGATTAAAAGTATAACCAATTATGAATGCTTGTAGACTGTTCTCCAATTCACATTATGTGTCATATATAAATATATATGATAGAATGTTTAGAAAATTTTTAGCAAAAGAGTCTTGAAAATTTTTATTTCACTCATGAGATATAGAAGTTGCTTTTATGAACCAAGACATAAAACCAAACTACAGAATTACTTTAGGGATGTAAATTCATTTCACATGTTCTGATAAACATAGAAAGATGTCACAAATTCACTTACCCTGTTTATCCAAAAGTAAATAAACCAAATAATTCTACATGCCAAATTATGTTATTATGGTTCAAATGACTTTATAATCATTGTTTTATTCTTGATAGTTTATACTTGATATTGAATCTTAACAGTATTTTAATTACTGTTCAACATCTCCTACAAAGATGGTATCTTAATTTTTTAACTTTATAATATGGCATAGAAATAATGAAAATAAGTAAACAGAATGTTTTCTGATATAAACTGACAAGGTTTTCTCACTGTCGTCTTTCCGGTGACAAAGGACAGGGTCAATCAACAGATAGTACAGTGTAAGAACAGATCTAAAGTGGAAAAATCACTATGAAATTTTCCTGTCTTTGTACCATACAAAACTAACCTAGTAAATATTCCTAATGGTCTAATATACAAGAGTCTATCCTGTCTGGTTTCCTGAATGTATAATATTTTAGAAGTCCTTAATTTTACATGATGAAAATTTGACCCCACTTCTTTTCCTGTTTTGATATAAAACTGTTTTAATATGAATTCTTAGAAATGTGTTAAGGTGATTCAGATTAGCTCTAATAAAATATGTAACTCCTTTTAAGTTAACGACTTTAAAAGTGGAAACTCTATTATGGATTCATGCTTAAAAATCTTTATTTCAAACAATATTTACTTTAACAATGCAATTGTTATTTTAGTTGAAAGCTTCTGAAAGAAATAAAAACTAAAAGAAAAAGTGAATATGCATTGATACCCCTTTTCAAAGAATAAAATCTTCACTATATGAGTATGACATGTATTTGATCTGCTTATGAATAATCTCAAGCTGTCTACATGTGTCTTCTGCATATACATAATTTGACAAGGCACAACTTTGGAGTCTCATTTGCTTAATAAAATCTATAATAAACTGTTTCAAATATCTTAAATACACATTTGTATTGACTTAAACCCAAGATAAAAGTTATAGGGAGCTATATTGTTTTCCAGAATACTTTACATGTATTCACTAAAAGTCAGACATTAAACTCCCTAGTCAGCATGGTAATTAAAATATTTCTCAAGTCAGTGAGATGAATCAGTCTATAAGCACACAGGTCTTGCAAGCCTGGTCATGTGAGTCTATTCCCTGTTATCCACCAAAGGATGAAAAGAGTAAACAACTCTGCTAAGCTGTCTTCTGATCTCAGCACCAGACAGCGAAACACAAACATAAATAAACAAATAATAACTAAGTTCATATTAAAATCTTAAACAAATACCTTAAAAATAATGTCTCCAGAAAAACGTTAAAAATAATGTTCTCCATCTGTAGAGAAAAAATTAACTCTACTACTTGGGAACCTTGGTCTAAATGGTTATTTTCTTCAGACACGCATGTGTGTGGAATTAATTATTGACCCCTGATAATCACACCTAATGGCTTTATTCTCTCTTAAAATTTACAAATAGGAAACTTTTGGACTCCTTGAGAGAGCAGGATGACAATAGTTATTAAACCATCATTTGATATAATCTATATTTCAATGCTTAAATTTATAAGTTCATTAGTATACAGTAATCATTTTTGATAACATCCCTCCACACAGTAGATTCATAAAAAAGTAGTTTTTTCTTGAATAATAATGTCTCTTTAATGAGCAATTGTGTGTCTTGTAGACCTGTGAGTAAGCACGTATATTTTTAATGTTTATTATTCATACATACTTTAAAACTATAAATAAAGTCAATAGTAAATAATCAACATGCAGTCAAATAGTCAACATAAACTCAATAGTAAATATCAGGTCAAAGCCTGTGTTTCTCCTGATTCCTTAATAGTACTTTGTGTCAAGACCTCCCTAACCTACTGATTTGTCTTTCAACAAATTTACTTGCAAGTTACACTGAAACTATTGCTCATACAGCCTTACTGATTAAATACTTTGTTTCACACATATATGTCTTATTAGCAGGACCATAATTAACCATTGGTTAACATTATATGCATACGCGCGAGCCTCCCCCCTCACACAAACACCCAGCACACAAACAGTATATACTGTGGTATACGTAGAAAAGCTTAAAAACAATATACATGATCATGTGCATTGGTCCATTGAAAATATTTGCTCCAGTTGCACAGGATTCAGTCAAAAATGCCTGAGATATAAGATCATTTTGCTTGAATGGGATGAGGTCTCTCACAATTTCCAGCACAAATAAACAAGGGTCTAGCCTTAAAAAAAAAAATGCTTAGAATTTCAGTTTGAAGATCCTGACAGATAACTGTACAGTTGCATTTCCAATACACAATCAAAAGAAACTTGTCAGCTTGCCCACGAGCCTCATGTGCCATCTCCAAAATAATCCACAAGGCACTTAATCTAGAAGAAGTCCTAGCACTTTCTATGGTTACTCTGTTGATTTGACCTAAATCTAGCATTCACCCATAAGATACACATATTTGACAGCTGTGGCCATCTCAACCACTCTGTGTCTTTGTCTTCTCTGTCTAATTCATGCATTTAAATATTTTGTAAGCACAATGATTATGCTATAGCTGTTGGGTTACCAAACGCTGCAGGGATTTTTGGTTTTTTTTTTTTTTTTTCAGAAGAGATGGTAAGATAGGGGTGGGGAAGATTGTGCTTCTAAGAGGTGAGAAGGGGTCTGCAACTATTTCTCCATCTGTTCTTTTGTGATTTACACAAATTCCATGCAGATAAAGAGGAGCTGCTACATCTGACACAGTACTCCCCTTACCCCACTATAAACAAGCAGGCAAGGCCACCTGCTACTTTCTAACTTATGTTACATCAAAGGAGTCTGGATTATGCATCCTCATTTGCTGACTGGAGCCTTCCATGGCAAATGTCTGTTCCGCTCTAGCAAAAGAAATAGCAGGTCCCAAACTACTGAAAGATCACATAAAGGATTGTAAAATTCAGGCGGAAAGAACAGGGAGGCTGTCCAGGTTTTGTGTCTTTATGTTCATTCCTGTTTTATGTATTCCATCCATTATAATTGATAATTTAGTTATAGAAGCCATGCTTGTTTTGTCTTTCACATCATGTCAAAGGTATCATGGAGTATAAAGTGATCCTTACAAACCATGATGGGTGTTGCAATTCTAATTCTCTTTCTTTTCGTCTGCTTTTGTTTCTCTGGTGATCCAGATGAGGGGGTTTACTTTTAGCTTCGCTTCCTTGTCTCTATGCTTCTCCATGTTATGTTGTAGGTACTTTGACCTTATTTATGATAACCTACAAAGAAGTACATGGCAGCTGGATCAAATGTCAGTTCTAGACTTTAGTTGTAATAAACGACGAATGAGCAATGTTATGAGGCTGCTACCTGCCCTGTCCCACAAATCAGGTTCCTATAAACTTGGCAGACAGCCTCATCCCAAGTTGTAGAAGTGGCATAGGAGTCTACAGCAATGCTGAGTTATTTCATTTTGCTCTTTTACAAATTGATCAGTTATAGTAACTGTGGAAAATGATGGTGACCTCTTTACTGATGACCTGAAATCAAGTTAGACATGTTCATCATGTTAAAGCTTAAAATACTCCTGGATTTCCAATTACAAGTTTGCAAATCCCTATTGAAATTAAGATGGTGTATAAGACAAGAATAATTTATATATATATATATTATATATAATATAATATATATATATTATATAAAGGGTATATATAATTACCCTTTCACGGTCACTCTGCTTATATTCCTATGACCTCTAAGCAGCTGACTGACATTTCCCCTCCATGTTAAGTTCACCAAGATATAAAAGCCTATGTTCCCCTCTCCCATGGCTGATGTGTCTTATCTATAGCTGGGACTGAGAATTAAGCACTTTGATAAATGGATATATGTGATGGGAAGGCTCCACAAAGTTATGATGTGGTGTCGAACATTGTCTACTCATTTCTTTTTTTTTATTATTTATTTTATTTTTTTTAATTTACATTCCAAATCTCCTAGAAAATATGGTGATACCATAGAATAGGACTGTAATTTTCTCAGAATCACACAAATGAATGCTTTGAAGCAAGTATCAAGCAATGCCTTGGAAGGTACATGCTAATTATCAAACTATATTATTCAAACACACCAAATCAAAATGTATTTGTCACCCGAAATGAATCTCAGGGGACATGGGGTTATAGGTAGCATTTTTTTTAAGTTTTTTTTATTTACATTCAAAATCATTTCCCCATTCCCGTTTCCTCCCTCCCCAAAAGTCCCATAAGCCCCCTTCCCTCCCTCTTTTCCCCATTCAACCCCCTCTCGCTTCTCTGTCCTGGCATTCCCCTACATCCAGTCTTTCCAGGACCAGGGGTCTCTCCTACCATCTTCTTGGAAATCTATTGATATGCGAATTGTGTCTAGGGTATTCCAAGATTCTGGGTTAATATCCCCTTATCAGTGACTGCATACCATGTGTGTTCTTTTGTGATTGGGTTACCTCACTAAGGATGATATTTTCAAGATCTGACCATTTGCCTAGGAATTTCGTGAATTCATTGTTTTTAATTGCAGAGTAGTATTCCATTGTGTAGTGGGCACAGGGGAGAATTTCCTGAACAGAACTCCAATAGCTTATGCTCTAAGATCAAGAATAGATAAATGGGACCTCATTAAATTACAAAGTTTTTGCAAGGCAAAAGACACTGTCAAAAAGACAAAGTGGCAACCAACTAACTGGGAAATGATCTTTACCAACCTTACATAGGACAGAGGGCTAATATCCAATATATACAAAGAACTCAAGAAGTTAAACTCCAGAGAGGCAAGTAACCCTATTAAAAAATGGGGTACAGAGCTAAACAAAGAGTTCTCACCTGAAGAATATCTAATGGCTGAGAAGCACCTAAAGAGATGTTCATCATCCTTAGTCATTAGGGAAATGCAAATCAAAACAACCCTGAGATTCCATCTCACACCAGTCAGGATGGCTAAGATCAAAAACACAGGAGACAACAGTTGTTGGCGAGGATGTGGAGAAAGAGGAACACTCCTCCACTGCTGGTGGAATTGCAAGCTGGTACAACCACTCTGGAAAGCAGTCTGGCGGTTCCTCAGAAAACTGGGCATGACACTCCCGGAGGATCCGGCTATACCACTCCTGGGCATATACCCAGAGGCTTTACCTGCATGCAATAAGGACACATGCTCCACTATGTTCATAGCAGCCTTATTTATAATAGCCAGAAGCTGGAAAGAACCCAGATGTCTACTCATTTCTAATACCCCATTTAAACCAATCCTCTCTGATTCCCCGACTTTGGATGGTTGGGATCTTAATAGAGACATGTCAGTCTGCATATGTTCCTCCCAATATCAATCATTCAAGTCTCCAGAAGGAAAACAGCTATCTCTGTGTCACAGACAGTCCTCTGAATTCCTCCTCTGCTTCATTCAGCTCTGGCAATGTCTTCCCAGGTTCGTATTTCTGTCTAATGACATTTTGACAGAATTGAGAAGGTAGCTGAAGAGACTGATGTGCTAAGTTTGCCTGACTATGCAGTGTGGGAGAAAGTTACACAGAAACTGCTCAGCCACCCAGCAAATATTCATTTGTGGTAGAAGTTTGGTTTTTTTTGAGTATCTTGGAAATCAAACAAGTCTGCATCTAAAGGAGAGCAGCAAGCAGCCTCAAGAGACATTCAAACCCAACAAGGAGAATTAAGACTCTAAGAAAACAATTAAACACATTAATGGGCCTCTCATTGCTGGACTCAAAAGTAGACTATATCACTGCCACCCTCCAGGGTAGTTGTGAAACAAGCCGGTTCTTGAAAAGAAAGAAAGAAAGAAAGAAAGAAAGAAAGAAAGAAAGAAAGAAAGAAAGAGAGAGAGAGAGAGAGAGAGAGAGAGAGAAAGAAAGAAAGAAAGAAAGAAAGAAAGAAAGAAAGAAAGAAAGAAAGAAAGAAAGTTAGTTCACAAGAGATTTTAAACATTTTGGAACTACATATTTCCTTTTCATATTTGGAGAACTTAAAAAGTTGGCACTGGGAGAGCAAAGGTGTGACATGTTCCTGGAAACAGCTTCATCTATTGACAGTGTTAGAAGGTCAGAAAAAAAACAGACAGGCTGGGAAAGGATCTGAATGTTTGGCACATCACGAGGAGACAGAGAAAGAACTGAGTATGCCAAGAGCATGAATTCCTGCCTTGTGAGCAAACCGTAGCCATGTTGTGTTTGTTCTAAGTGTCATAACTCTTTGAGTATATTAATGAATTTTTAGCTTTCCATTTTGAATATCCCAAGACATGAGAAAATTAATTGGGAGAGGTTAAAATGTTTTACCTTCTCTTCTTTTCCAATTAAAGTTTGGATTATTCAAGTCTCTCTAAAATCAGAGGTTTTGTTTTGAACCACATACTAAGCTGTGGAGCTAAGGGTCATGTGTTTCTCCTTCAAGAATGTACCCTCCTCGAGAATGAATCTGGGGTTTGGCAGCAGGCTCCTGCACCCCATGGAGATGAACTGCTTTCTGGAATGTCTGTTTACATGGTGTTGTCCTGCACCTGGGACAGCACAGGGGTAGCCTGCACTGAAACAATGACCAAGTGACACACAGAAACTGAAGGAGGCCAGGGCTGACCCCAGCAGCAGTGCTTGTCAAAAACACTACAAAGGCATTGGCCACCTAAAATGCCTTCGATTCTCTTTGAAGAAAGAAATGTTGTCACAAGCCATCAGTCACAGAAACATCCTCTGGGAATTAGTATGTTTAATATGTCAACCGGTAATTAAGAGAAAACAAGATAGAAATATCCTTTGATCTTCCACGATGATCTGCCAAGAAATTATCCTCTTGACAATGCTCACACAGGCTTGATGCAGCATCGCCTGTCATAGCAGAAGGATGAATTGCACAAATGGCCACAAATAAATGCTGACTAAGTCCTAGAATCTCTGCGGAGGTAAGAAAGGCATTGAAATAGGTGGGCAAGAAGACTGCAGCTGCTTACAGCAAAATGATCTCAAGGACAGCTAATGTAAAATGTGCATAAAATGTGCATTCAATATGTATATACATATACACAGAAATATATGTCTATATTCACATATATGATATAATGTGCATGCTGTGTAGATAAAGTAGAGTGAGTCAGTATAGACTATTGAGGAATGTAGATACATATATGAAAATATATTGAAACAACAAAATTGTGGAAATATTTTAAATAAAATATGTGTGCATACATACATACATATACATATATATTTACACACACACACACACACACACACACACACATGAATTCCCTGAAAGGACCTAACACAAATTAATCCATGGCCCTCTGACAACTTATAATTTAGAACTCTTTAGAAATTTGATCATGACTGGTTATGAACACATAACTAGAAAACTGTTCAAATAGTCCCATACTCTCAGAGGCTAATGGTGAGAAAAATTATACTAGAAATGACATAAAATTTTGTCTTGTACTTGGGAGTCTCTAGTGTACTTTTTGGTAGTTTAGCCTCTGAACTTCTATTTCTTCACCTGCAAAATGCTCAGAACTCAAGACACCTATTTGTTCTAAACTTTGAAGATAAAGTAAACCGCTAATTTATTTTTTCAGTATTCTCAGTATAGCTATAAAGACTTAATTGTCTATGTTTATTTTTTCCCTTTTTGAAGAAAGGATTTCAATAAAACACCATTGTTACAAGAATACCATTGTTTCAAGGATTTTGTGAAATAATACAATTCATATCACTATTTCTGGCCCAATTCAAACTGCCAAATAAATAATGATAAGCATCATTGTCAAGGACAAAATACCTAATCTCAAGAATCAGACACTGAATAACCCACACATCCATGATGTGACTCCAAACTATTATTCCAACCAATCGTCATGGAAAGCAATAAAGTTGTACATGGTGCAGAGTTCATTTTCTTCTCTGCCTCATCAAGTGATATATTATGCAAATACTGCTTCCTGACTCTTCAGTTAATATCTTTTCCTCTGCTTTGTTGTTGGTCGTAGTAGTGGTTGTTGTTGTTATTGTTCCAAGTCAGGTCAAGGAAATTACCTATCACTCCCTTACATGATTTGTTTGTAGCACACCAAAAAAGGAGATTACAAATTTTACACTTTGCTGAGTATCTTAGTTTGCTTTGTTCCAACAACCAACACTGAATAATGAGGTTATGATGTGGGTAGGAGAGGAACTGTGAGGAAATGCCACTTTTATATCTGAGTTGCTACTGAAAACCTTCAAATTTTAATTCCACTACAGCTGTCCTTCCAAACAATGTAGAGCATGCCTTGGTTTCAATCTGTTACAAACTATGTAGGGAAATTTATCTTTAGGGACTCAATGCTAGCATTCTTCTCTAGGTAAGAACTATCATTCTTTTTTAAAATTGTATCTGGAGACAAATTGTCTTCTGTTAGAGAAAATATACTAAAAGTGAAAAAAGTAGTTCACCTAGACTGGGGAAGCAGCCAGCATTTTTGAACTGTCCATGGGAGCCAGTGAACTCATACATACCAACAAAATGTGGGTCTGCCTCAAGAGCTGCATCTGGAGAACATTCTCATACTTGGAATAACTTTATCTTCTGCTTGACAAGGTTCTAGAGGCAAAAACACTTTCAACATCTTGAGGGCTGGGCTTATTTCTTTTTTTCCTGTATATTTAAGAATGGCAATTGTTAGATTTTGTATCTTCTTCTATTCTTTGAATTGAATGTTTTTGAGAACAAAGTACCATGTAAACTTATACTTTGTAGCCTCAGCTCCTAAAGATGCCTCAATTCCTGACCTAAGAGAAAGAAAGACAATAATTAATCATCAAGCAGGAATATAGGGCATATGAGTGAATGAATGAATGAATGAATGCATATGTGATCTATTGTTTTTTATTTATGTGAGCATTAGAAGCAAGAAATAAATTGGGATCTTTTAAGTCATGCTCTTTTCCACTGTGGGTGGACAACATGAATATAAACTATACAAACTGAATTTTTTTTCTTTCAATTTGTGTAGTGGTTTCATTCTGAATTTAATTTTTTTGCTTTCTTCTTCAATTTCACTTTATCTCATTTGACAAAGAAAACACATATAAATTGTTTGCTTAAATATTTTAATTTATTCCAATATAACTGTTTATCTTATAGTATTGACTTTGCTCAAAACACAAGTGAAAGTGAGGTAGAATTTAAAGAAATTCTAGCTGGCATGAGTGAAGTATGCAAGGACAATAAATATAAAGGTGTACACCCAAGTTCATCATGTCTGAATTGGACACATACCACTATGTTATGATGAAACCAGGAACTGGAGATCTCTGAGAACAACAGAGACTTTCTTTCATATATCAAATGACCTTAGTTAGCTCCATGGTAGGTCAATGGAAGTTCACTGTGACCAATGCCTGCACTGAATCAATAGCTCTGGATCCTTTGTCTCATAAAATTGAAGAATGAGTTTCATGGTCAATGGCAGGTACATTTAAGAAGGAGTCCTATTATATACAGAAAGCTCAAGAAAGGAGGATACAGAGAGAAGAAAAATAGAACCCTTATATAGCAAAAGAATTACAGGAAAGATTAGATCACCTACATGGAATAAATAGAAGGGACCCAAGAAGGGAGTGGCCGTTGGGCTAGCTGTTTGGTTTAAAGGTTTTTATAGTACTTGTGGCAAAAATTAGAGAAAACCTGGAATCATTGATATTGATAATAGATTATTCTTTGTGCATATTGTAGGCTGAGTCAATGCTATCCATAGCTCTGTACATGTCTCCTTGGCCTCCAATCAAATAGATGATATGTTATTTGCTATTTCCATGCTACTCTACTAATAATAGGAAGAGTCATATGTTGAATCATATATTCTGTTTCCATCTTTAACTTGCTCCTTAGCTGCTCATATTGACTCAATTCATTGGCTGCTGCCAACATTGTTCATTGCTAGTCAAGAACTTTGAATGTATTACTTGTCTATGACCTTGATGGGGGTCTGCTAGCCATCAATTAGACAATGTTGTCTTTGTGCTTACGCTGAAAATAGCAGCTTGTATTTCACTGTGAATCTTTGTGACTGTTACACAGAGTTCACCATTATTTTGGGACAAAAAAGTTGTCATAGTTTTCCTCACTAATTTTATAGTTTGTTCCCTGTGTATAGGTCATTCTGAAGTGGTCTAGTTTCTGGAAGAGGTAAAGAATCATTTAGAAGCCATTCTTACTTAATATGTGGATGAAAAACAGGTATCCTTCAGCAGGTATTTCCAAGCAGTCTGCCAGATGCTGCTGAGCCTGGCTTTGTTTTCTTAACGCTGTGTCCTTTCTCTTTTCTGGTCAGCTGTCCTATCTCATATCCAGATGCAAGCCCTTTATTTACCTTCCTCAGTGTAGCATCTCTCTCTAGTTTACACTAACATTTCTTATAACTCTAGTATCTTTTTTTTCCTCTCTCAAAGAAATTGTCTATTTGAGAATCAGTGAAAACTCAGAGAAAATAGAAGGAATTTTGGGTTTCTATATATTCTAATGATCAGAGGTTCCCAGCAGGTTGCTATACCAATCACTAACCCTTCTGTGTTTACCATCTAGTCTGGTCTTTGGTTGCATGGTGTCCATATTAGCATAATCCAGAAAAGAGTTAGGGAAGGGCAACAATAAGGGTCCGAGAGGACATGATATGTTTGATCATTACTTTGTACCTCTGGGGATGAACGTGGGTAGGAGTGCTGTGGTAATTGCTAGACCAAGAAAGATTAAATGCTCTGAACTAGTGCTTAGAATGTTTTAAAAGAAGTACCCCAATTCCATTCTAGACAATTGTGCATTTTATAAGACAGATCTGTCTTCCTTATCAGTGTACAGAGCTTTCCTCTTCATGAAACTAGGGAGTCTCAACTTCTCTACCAGGTGAGACACAACTTCAACCCATCTAAAGTCTACACGAGTCTTTTACATTCTTAGATATCTTTCTAGTGTTTGTTGTTCCACTTTTTGGGGGGGAAAGAATAAAGGATTCTTCACTAGATATTTGTAGAATCACTGTAGGAATCTTCCTCAAAATGAGGACATTTGCCCTTTGTTGTGTGGGTTATGAATTTGGAACAGAATTGAATTATAAATTGGGTGAGAAATGGCAAATTTTATCCAGACAGCTGTGTGAGTATACTTGGCACATCTTGATTTCTTCTGTTACACAATGGTAATAAAACTCAACAGCAAGATTGTGACTTGTTAAATATTAGTACAGTTCTCCAAGGGCAACCCTTCTGTCATAGGGACCTTTTCTTCCTTGCAATAATTTAATCTATCTTCCTTCTGATATCAAGAATGGAGAGGCCACCTGGCCACTGCCAATTAGAAAGCCCTTCCCTCCCACTTGTGGCAACAAATCTGATGTCATGGCTGTACTTCTTTATTTCAACTTACAAAAGAAAGTTACTAAGTAGTTTCTTAAAAATGTTTGTTAGCTAATGCACTACTCTCTGCCTCAGAGGAAGGAATATCTTCTAGAATTTTCTGTATAGCTTGGTGGCCATGTCTCAAGTTTCAGCTAATACCTTCACTCTGGCTTCTGACTTCATTTTAAAGCTATACTTTGGCAGGTTCTGGGCTTGCATCAAAAAAAAATGAACCTAATTGAATTATTTCCTTCTAGAACCTTGATAAAGTGAAGGTTACAGATATTCAATAATTGCTCCTAAAAATGTAAGTTTCTTAGAAAGTACATTACAGAAGGAAAATCTAAGATACAATGGCAATATCTAATACAGAACCTAATTTACTTTGGAGAGTCATGGAACTCGTTCTATGAAAAATTCATGTTTGAATTTAGCCTGTCAAGAAGTAACTATTGATAATCTATTTATTTTAAAATGTGTGTGTATATATGCTTGTGTTCATGTATGTGTGCTTGTGGGGGGGCTGGTGTATGTGAGTGTGGGAGTGTGTGTGTGTGTGTGTGTGTGTGTGCGCGCAGATTGGCAAAAATGTGGAGACCAGTCAATTCTGATATGTTTCCCTTATTTGTGTAAGGTGACCATCACCTTGATCAACACTTGACTAATAGATAGTGAAATGTTTTCATTATAATATTGAATCTCTACTTATTCTAGAAACTCTAAGCTTGAGTTTCTTCATGAAAACAGGCTCTCCTTTGTCCAGCTTTTATTTTCTAATAAATCTATATCACAGAAACTTCATGACCCACTCTTAAGTCATACATTATAGTACCTGGCAAATAATGGATGAAGCTTGTCACTCCATTCATGTATAGTCACATTCCTCCAAAAACAGAAAATGGAGTTTTTAGCCAGTGATATATTAAGATTCACCAGTGGTCATCAGATAATCAGCATAAATGCATAATTTTATGGGACAATCTTAATATAGCAAGTCACTTACTTGAAATGATATTTCAAAACAAGAGAGGATATGGAAATATTTAAGGTTTATGTTTCAAATTTTCAAGCATACAGGGTTACCATTACTGTCCCATGTTTTTCTTGTTTTAATTTTTTAAACCAAATCTATTATTGGAAAGCTTGGAAGCAAAAAAGTACCATGTATTAAAAATTAACCACATCCAACTTTATGTATTTCAATAAAGTTCCAGACAATTAAATTTAGATTTTACACTTTCATTTTCAAATGCATATTTATCTACATATCCTTTGCCAAACTGAAAGTCCATGACATAATTAGAACTAAAAAACAATTAGATTTATATCCTCATTTGTAATTGATGATTATTACCTGCATTCAGTCTTTTCTTACATCTGCTAACCAAATATTTTTTTTAATTTTATGTTCTACATATTATGCGGTAACAAGGTGAACATGTGTTCACATATATACATATATTTTGACTACATTGCCCATATGAAGGAGACCATGTGTTACTTTTTCCTTTAATAGTCTATGACCTACCTTAATAATATATATTCTGATTCTATCCATTTTCCTATATCTTACTAGGAGTAGTATCATTCATAACCATTCCAAAATCTGATTCTGAAGTTTTCTTTAGTAGATTTACTTCTATAACTTCAATTTTCTAAAAGAGAAACTGATGGTAAAGGAATGTTGTTGTTTAAATTGTGAAATAAAAACATTATAAATATTATTCTATTTGTCTCTTCAAGCTACTATAACATATATGCATCAAACTTGGTGTCTACAATACAAGCATCTCCCCCCACCCAGACACGCACACACAGCCCTTGAGACTCCAAAATCACTACTAAGGAGCCAACAGATTTATTGTCCTATAATGGTTCTGATTCTGATTCACATTGTTTGCTCTGCCAACATGTATTCTTATGGTAGAAAACATGACTGTGTACTCTATGATTCCTTTCAATAGGATGGATGCTATCCATGAAGGATTCACTCTATTGGCTTAGTTACCTAAATAAATATACACATCTCAACATCCTCACCTTGTGGGAAGAGCATAGGTAGTGGGGACATTATGTCCATAGACGTACAGAAGCATCGAATTCGATTCCAGGTATCTTCCTAGGAATATAAGTGACTGCTAAATTCTATTGGTACTATCTTTAGGAAAACTACACAAATCACATCAGGACAAAGAATCCTGAAGAACCAAAGAGAAATAATATATTTGTCACCTCGAAGATTCTATTATATCAAATTTTCCTCATAAACTTTAATGTCTCCTTCCTCTTTCAATATCCAATGCACACAGGCAACGTTTATGTGAACTCTGTACTGCATCCCACTGTGGTTCACATCTCAGGGGCCAAAGTCATGAGGCGAATTGTTTCAATGTGCCTGGGACTGATGAATTTTCCAAGTTGAAATATTTAAGCCAAAAGCTATGTGTGTCTGGTCACCCCAGCACAGAGATACTCAGGTGAGAAGGTTAATAATAGTTGGATCAGGCTTATGGTTTCAGAAAGTTGGCTATAGGTCACACTTTGGCCCGCTCATCAGTGAAAAATAAAACTGAATGTGTCCAAAGAGCTATAGTAATATGTAAGTCATACTTGACATAGTATCTTAATTTTGTTCCAGAATTGATCCAGCTATTTAGCAATGTAGAGTTAGTTATGGCATATATGTTTTTCTTTCCTAAAATCATGCTTCACTTTACCTAGGAAAGTTTGATTCTTAATCCTTGGTGTATTAACTATTTTTCCATCTCTCATCAACTAACAGGAACTTTTTAATTCTTTTGCCTAATTCATAATAGGTCTAATGACCATAGAAATATTTAAACTTATTTTTCATGGCCATTGGAAGATAAAATTGTAGCCCATTGTGTCCTTAGGATTAAACATTGTACATTCATGATTTTTTTTCAGTAAGAAATGTGTGAAAGTCTCAACAAATATAACTGGCACTTAACCTGTGAAGTGTGAGCCTCGGCAGTACAGCAAAGCAAAGTTACACAGATCTTCTCCTTGAAGGACTGCAGCTCACATTACAGTTAGCTTTACTTGCTTGTAAATGAAATCATTTGAAGGTCTCATGGCAGAGATCTTGTATGATTTGCAACATTTGGCACAACTTTTCTTCTGTTCTGGAAATACCTTACAAATGAGTTACGTTCTCAAGAGTGGTTTTTGCTTCCCAGGGCAGGAAGTAAGCCTACCTGGAATTTATAGAGGTGAGGAAGCCCAGAGGAGCAGCAACCTAGATCAATTTCCCATGGGGTGCTATACATGAATGCCACTAATCTTAATTAGGATTATGGATTTCTCTTTTCCTTTTCTTTCCATGTGTTATTTGTTAAGAAAGTAAGCAGAATCAGGGGTACGTAATTAAGGAAAAGGCTCAGGAATGGTTACTGCTAATTTTTTACTTTTCTACTTTTCAAACATTAGAAACAAGTTTCACAGAATCAAAATCTGCTTTATATTTTAAGAAGTAACATAAGTGAATTCCATGGTCCATGTTTTTCTACACTCTATACTCTCTGATTTGAAAAGCAAAATATTTGGAGTACGACAAAACATTTCTTTTAAGGGTAAAAGTATCTTAATGTTATGTGTAAGTGAGGAGAGGATGTGTGTAACTAAAGTTGAATTGTCCTTTCAAAGACATATTTTGTACTTCTGTTCCCTGGGCTGATAAATGGAAGGACTTGGAACCATATTGGACCTAGAATGTATTGTAAATATAATCAAGTTAAGATAAGGTGAGATTAGAGAAAGACATATCCAAAATGAAGTGCTATTTGTTTTTATAAAAATATCATAATGACACAGGGACACAAAAGTGTACATAATGAATACCTTGCCACAGAAAAAGTAGACATTGTTCTGATACCACAAGAAATGAAGAAAACCTAGAGGCCATCATAAGCACCTAAAGCTAAGAGTGAGGCACCCAAAGAAATCTCCCAATAGTCCCAAGAAGCAGCCATGTCTGCTGATTGATTAATTCTGGAGTATTAGTCTCCAAACCCATAAGAATACAAATTAATATCATGTTACTCTCTGTGTGTGTGTGTGTGTGTGTGTGTGTGTGTGTGTGTGTGTGTGTGTTAATGGCAGTCTGTGGAACTAATCTAATAACTATAGACCTAGTTACTGGTGATAGAGCTGTCACTGAATAGCCTTGAGATTTTAGAATAAACCTTTCACCACTGCAGAACTTCATTCATCTTATTTGTATAGCAACCAAGTGTTTGGAAAGAATAATCTTTGCCAATCCCTGCAGTTTTTCCCTTCAAAGTTGTATCTTTTAACACAGAGACAATGATGTCTGCCTTTAACATCTATGATTTTTGTTGGGAAAACTGACATCAGGTACCTAATAAAAACATGAATGCAAACTTTGTGAATAAAACTATTTGTGTAGAACGCCTATCAGGGAAGGGAACTGGACTACTTTATTTATTTGTTTCATGGCATCTGGATTCCTTATTTATTTTTGATTGAATTAATGTACCAATGAAATACAAAAATGGCTCTTTGTGGTGACTATAGAATCAGCAACTCTTTCCAAGATGTCCCAGCAGTTGATAAAATTGCTAGGCACCAGAATAAAAATGAGTTTTAGTAAAGATAAAGACCAGTGTGTATATTGGTCAGCTGATAAACTGCTTGACACACATGCAGGTAGCCATGGCTTTGAGGAAAAACACCAGATAATCAAGCAGTAGTAGTGTTATTGCATATTTGGAACACCTACACTTAGGGCAGAGGCAGAGGAGAGGTGTGTGTGTGGGGTGTGTGTGTGTGTGTGTGTGTGTGTGTGTGTGTTTGTGTGTGTTCCTTGTAGTGCATATGAACCAGGTGCTCTCCAGATGCATTGACTAGCTGCCTTACCTGTCTCAGCCCCTTTGTCCAACACATTAAGGTTACAGATATACACAACCACATCTGGCATTTTCATGTGGATCCTGGGGATCCTAACTGAGGTTTCCCAACTTTTGCAACAGGCATGGAACTGACCTTGACAAGTCCTAGCCTCAAGTTGGGAAAATTTTTAGTATTTTATTCTCTTATAAATAATTATAAATATTTTGCATTCTTACTAAAGTTTAAGTAAACATATGCTTAATTTATTATGAGCTAGGAGGTTAAATGAACAAAAAGCTTTCCCACTAATATTGGTAATGAAGGAATAAAATTACCTTGGAAATATGCACTCCTCCTTAGAAAACCTATTTTTTTCCTAAGCAGATACTTGCAGGTCCACAATCATTATTTGCTGGATGCTTAAATGTCCAAATGAAGAGTGTAGAAAATCACTGAGTCTCAGCACAAATTAAATCAGAAACTATGTTCTCCTATTGCAAGAGAACATCAATATTTCACTAAAAAGGCCCTGCTTTTTGGAGGGTACCAGATTGAAGATAGAAATCTATCAGCCAGGGTGTTTCCTTTCATTACAGAGACAAAGAAGGAAATGTCAGGAAGAACTGACTGAGTCTGAGAGCCATAATCAACCCCATTGGCATATCCAAAAGATGCTTTGTGCTCTGGTCATCTCATTTTGGGTATCAAAATCCAGCCCTAAGTCCCCTTGGTGACCCTGAACTCAGCTCGACTATAACTTATACAGGAAGACCACTCAATATTTGCACTCTTTGTAGACATGCCAGTATTCTCGACAAATCCCATTCTGCAACTCTACAAGTGAATCTTTTATCTGCCATTGGCCTGGATGAGTATTCCAGACAGAATGTTCCTCAGTAATCTCTGCCCATTTTCTAGATCATTGTCTTCTTTGTGAGTAATAGCACTATTATGAGTTGTGAATATTTCCCCCTAAGCAGAATAACAAGTCGGCATAAAGTTTTCAGGGCAAAAAGTGCTGATGTTCTGCCTTGATTTCCCAAGTCTAACATTATGAGAAAGTCATTTCTGCTCTTGAGCTTTGAAAGAATTGAGTAATCTCTACAAAGAATTGAGGCCCATCTGCTTAACTAAAATATCACATAATTGGGCCTGGTCTCGCTGCTCCAACTGAGGTATGAAGTTATTATAATAGGACTCCTGTTAACAACAAAATCAGCTGCCATTCTTCACTCTGAAGGTGACATCCGTGACGCTCTATCCTGCACTCAGCATCCGGAGGGAAGCACTGGGCACCAGTGGCCTGTGAAAGGCAGTAATGCCAGATCTCAATTTGCTTCTGAACTGCCCATCAGAGGTTTTACTTTAGAAAATGGTACCAAGAAAATCTGAAGAAAAAAGCCAATAATGTGTCCCAAAGAAACATTGTATTATAGACCTGCCTTGCCAAGAAACCTATAATGTCTCTCTGAGTTAACTTTATATCTGAATATTCCTACTTCTTAAAACTAAAGACTGCCCTATTAACCAAGGACACTCATCTACCTGGAAAGTCGGAGATTTGTAGACTAAAAGTAAAAAGGGGGGACCAGTGGGAGCAACAAAGTTTTCTTCACCTCTTTGCTTTCTGTTATCAATGTTGAATTTCTTTCAAATCAATGTTGTAAAAAGAGAAATACTTTTAAAAGTAGTAATGCTTTTAAAATGTAGTAAAAATAGTAGTCGTGTTTTATAGGAGCCAGAAGAGGAGAAGACATGTTTCCAAATGTTAATGTGTATAAGACAGGGCCACAGGTCTTCACATCTTCATTTATACTAAAATAGTGCACCTTTCCATATATTTTTTAAATCTTCACATACACTTGATACTAAGTTTCATGATCCCACATGATGGATGAATAAATTGAGAAGTGGACGAACCAATTCTATTTTCAGTAGCCAAAAGAAAAGCCACACTTTAAATACTGTGTACATGGCCTGACGTCCATGACTATACATTTCCAAAGCAATGCGTCCTCTTTGCTGTGCCTTTGCTTTTTGTAATGACTTTGTTTCTGCTTTCCCCCTTAATTTGTCAATAGAATAAAAATAAAATTCTTACTTTTTAATTAAGTTGTTTTAGTTGAATGATAATGAAAATCCAATACCTTCTTCTTAGGCCTGATGTTAGCAATATTTACATTATAAACTTTATATAAAATATTAGCCTTTGGAGAACAAAAACACTTGACAGATTTTTATAAAATGATAACAGTATTATTTTCCAACTGGGGGGGATAAAACATCACCCCTATTTCCATGTGTGAAAGTGTAAACAAGATAAATTCTCAAACTTCATGGAGGAGAAAGTCTACTGGAGGAACAAATACAAAAGAAATATGAAATTATTTCATGGAGGAATAATGAACATAAGATAATGGTAAAGGGTGCTTCCTCAGACATGACTAAAGAAGGTTATTCTTGGTATGTGTTATGAGAGCATATGTGCTAAGGTATATAAGGCTATACACTCCCCTACATAAAATCTAAGAAGTTTCTGGTTGTGTTCCTCTGTTGCTATCACTCTTTATATTATTTGTTTCAACTATAATCTCTGCCCTCCTATGTCCACCTACCTAGAACCTGAATTACAGGCTCAAATGGTCATGCCCAACCATTTACATGGGTACTGGCAATCGAAACTCTGGTCCATATACTTGTACATTAAGTGCTCTTTCCTACTGAGCCATCTCCACAACCTAGAATGTCAATGTTAAACAACATCTGACTAGAGGGATGAAGGATGTGAAAAGTAAGACTTATATCCCTGTTCCCAGAGAGTTGGCAGACTTTGTTGGGCTTTCCTAGGCAAGGGTATAGATGAACAATGTGGTCCTGTTCACATAGGTCTGAGGGTAAGGGAAGAATAATTAGAATATGAGATGGAAGGGATAAACAAATTGCTAGGAACCTTCAGTGATGGGTTGTGGATTAGGGGAATTCTGAGAAGTGGGAAATGTCAGATTGAGGAAGGTGGTAGCAGAGGAGACAGGGTAAGTGGTCATTTATGTATGATTAGAAAGTGGAAGAAAGAAGTAACATACTCAGGATGTGCTAGATAGGAGGACTGAGGCAAAGAATCTTTCTTTCTAGCTTTATAAATTTTCCCAAAGAAAATCTTTTTTGCTTATAATTTTGCCTGAGGGCAACAATGCACTTAGCAAAAATTAAGGCCTTAATTTCAAGGTTTTGTTACGTCTCACAGGACATAAGCTTGTTATTCCACTGGCTTTATTTATATATTGACTGGCAGCACCAGTGACTAGGTCAGACAGAGATCACAGTGCTTTAGTTTATTTATGCAATACTGTCATTCTGTCAATACTAATAGAATAAATCCAAGAAATTTGTTGAGTGTGTGGATTGGTGTTTCTGAGAAGCAGAGACACCGAAGTCCATTTTCAAGGAAAGAACTGAATAAAAAACAAAAAACAAAATTCACTACTGGTTTTACAGAGTCTTCTAAATGATCTCTTGGCTCATAGACAAAGAAAGCTGGAGCTCTCTGGACAGTGCCTGTGCAAAGATTTTACAAGTTCATTTGACTGATACATATTTCATCTGGATCTGAGAGGTCAGCTTTACTCTGTCCATACTTGCCTATGCTGTTCAATCCCTTTATGTTGCCATCAACCATATACAAATAAATCTGTAAGTTTCATTAAGTACCAAATTATTTTCCAAGGAAAATGGGAATAAAAGTAGTCCTGACATGCCATATTTATCTTTTAGGTGAAAACTAATATATTAAATACACACAAGTAAAACTTACCATATTTTTCTCTCTTCTTAGAGTCTTACTGGTACCATTTATATCTGGTTTCTTTTTTTTTTTACTGAAGTCACTGATTCGTTTTTAAGAGAAATGAGAAAAGTCATTAGATTTGCTTTCCTGGTTAACTTTCACTTGGTGACTTTATATGTTGTGTAATTTATTCATATCCTCTACTTTTGCTGTGTACTTTATTTGCAAGTGTGTCTATTATGCCTATACTTATATGTTCAAATTAAAGTTATAATCACAAAACCATTTATTCAGCATGAAGGACCTGAACATGTGAGTGTTTCCATTAATCACTGGAAAGAAGGGAAGACAAACTACAATTTTATTTACCCTAACACAAGACTGAATATAGATGATTTTAGCTTATGGTGGCTCAGGGGGAGAATGAAAGGGCAAGGCTCTATGGGCAAAATAAATCTTTCCTTACATGTTGCTTGAAGACAATTGTTCACAATGACAATAAAACTAATTATAACTTTTCATACTCATTTGAACAATAAATTTTAATCAAACTACCCTATTATAGGTTTTAATTTCATCACCTTTACATATATTTGTATTTTAGTAGTAGTGACTATTCATGTGTTTGTGTGTGTGTGTTTATCTTATTTTCTCTTATTTTAAAACAAGTCCTTAATAATATTTAAAAGACATGCAAACACAAAGAATGGAGTTGTCATCATTTTCCTTTGACTTCCATGAATAACAAACCACTGATAGACTATTAAATCCATCAGTCCTAAACAATACATATACATCTGAGTAACACTAAATTAATATATCAAGTTGCATTTATAAATATGTGTGTCTATGTATTTGTGTCTGTATGTGTGCTGTTATGTCTATGTAAAAAAAATGATTAAAAAATTACCTAAAGAATAAAAGACCATGAATTTGGTAAGAGGGCATAGAAGAAGTTGCAGGAAAGAGAGAGAGAAGGGGGAATAATGTAAATACAGTACTCATGTACAAGGTTCTCAAAAAACAGAATTAAAATGCATGAAATAATTCATTCCTTAAACATTGGATTGTTTATAATATCATAAAAATAATGTTTTCAATTATTTTAATGTATAGGTGTAAAACCTACACATTTTAATATATTGATTAATTAATTAATTAATTGACTTTTATGATATATGTTTGTTTGTTCACGTATATTTATTCAGAGCATGTGCTTGCCTGGTGCTGCTCAGGGAAATTGGAAAAGGTATTGGATTCCCTGGAGCTGGCGTTCAAGTCCATTGTGGGCTACTATGTGTGTTCTCTGGGTTTTAGGAACTAAATATGTCTCCTCTGCAATAGCAGCAATTATCCTCAACTACTGAACAGTCTCTACAGGTACAAGCTTCTATTTCTGATTATTCTGTTTTGGGCTTTCCAGTTTGGCCTGTAAATCTTTGTATACAAATATCAACGAGTAGCTGTGTTCATGGATCCTAACAGATAAAAGCCATGTGGTTTCCCCTGGATCTGATTGTGCTTTTCACTACAAGTCCACACTAAGTTACAATAAATTGAAAGAAGAGAGAAATCACTAGATAAACTTTCTCCATAACAGAAAGCAAATTTTTCCTAGTTTATTTATCTATAACAACCTCTAAATTTCTTCTTCTTTTTTCTCCTCCACCTCCTCCTCTTCTTCCTTTTTCTCCTGTTCTTTCTCCTTTTCCTTCTGCTGCTGTTTCATTTCCTCCCTCCCTCCCTCCCTCCCTCCTTCCCTCCCTCCCTTCCTCCCCTCCTTCCTTCATTCTTCCTTCCTTCCTTTCTCCCTTCCTTCCTTCCTTCCTTCCTTCATGTCTTCCTCCCTTCCTCCCTCCCTCCCTTCCTTCCTTCCTTCCTTCCTTTGTTCCTTCCTTCCTATAAGAAGCCCCAAAGGTCCTTGTACTCACAGGTAAGTACTAGCAGAAACAGACATGTTAAATATCTAGTGTTGTCTCTTCACACAAAGCTGCTTTCCACCCAGAAGTCCTGGGAATGGCAGTGGCTAATAGTTTAGGGTACCTCTGGGCTAGCTCTCTAGTCCCAAGCTCCCAGATGCTCCTGCAAACAAGACCATGGTTGATAGCCCAGATGACTTCTGTGATCTCTGTATGAAAGACACCATACCAGATCTTCCCTTAAGCCCTAAAGACAACACATGAAGCCTACCTATAAAATCCATTATCCTGGAAGAAATTACATGTCTTTTGAGAAGAGTTTCAGTGTAATTATTACACCCTGTGCACATAGAGTTATGTCATACTTGAATTTTTTTCCAATTTTTACTGTACTTAAATATGCCTAAAACAACCTGCCCCGAGTCAGACTCTAGAAGTTTGAATCAACACCACCAACTGAGTCCTGTTGAACAGTTTTCATTCTTGCCTCTCATAGATTGTTACTTTGCCAGGCCTGGTGTTTTCAGAGACACCCCCCCAAAAAAAACATTCATTCATTCATTCATTCAATTCATTCATACTTTTATTCTTTCTTTCTTTTGTCCTTTTATTGTTTGTTTTTAAAAACCGTTTAGTTCAATGAATGCTGCCTACATACACACAGGTATGGAGACATCCACTGGAGAATGGAAAATTAATCAATGGTGACACCATGTACAAGATGAATTCTTCTTCCATTGGGTACTATCATCTGTCAATAACCCCTCTTCACAACTATCTTTAAGAATTATAGAGAGTGGAGAGAGTGCAGAGTGCACTCCGCCATCTTTGCTCCAGTGGCCGGGAAGTTGGGACTGCCAGGCTCGGAGACAGACAGGCATAATATCGCTTGGGTCTCGGGCGGCTTGTGTTTACACTGCTCCCAAGAGCTGGGCAGATCTGCAGTAACCAGCGCGCCAGCTCTGCTGTGGGACTTCTGCCTGGCAGAGGGACCCCGCACTGGGCGGGAGCCTACCAGCTTCCCTTCCGCGACCTCTGTTCCGGTAGACTGCACTGAAGAGACAGCTACCCAGGTTCTCCCCAATATAACATCTCTTGGGACACTGCCTGTTGGGGCTTCCGCCTGCTCCCAAGAACGGGACAGAACTGTGGTTGTCTGGGTGCCTGAATGCTGTAGGCCATCACCTCTGCAGGGTGACCAGTGCAACCGAGAGAGTGCAGAGTGCACTTTGCCATCTTTGCTCCAGTGGCCTGGAAGTTGGGACTGCCAGGCTCAGAGACAGACAGGCATAATATCGCTTGGGTCTCGGGCGGCTTGTGTGTACCCGGCTCCCAAGAGCTGGGCAGATCTGCAGTAACCAGCGTGCCAGCTCTGCTGTGGGACTTCTGCCTGGCAGAGGGACACCCCCTCCTCCCCACACTCTAGGAGAAATCACACACACCTGCACAGGGCAGGAGCCTACCAGCCTCCCTTTGGCGACCTCTGCTCTAGGAATCCACTACACTGAGCCTTTGGATGTGCAAGGACTCCCCAATATAGCATCACTTGGGGCAAGGCACATCAGGGCTCCAAAGTCACTCAGGAGAAGGGCAGGCCTCAGAAATCAGTGCCAGGGGAATCCCGGTAATCGGGGGGGGGGGGGCAGAAATAGTTTTGCAGGCTCACAGGAGGTCCAACCAACAGCCAGTGACAGCAGGACCAACTAACATCAGAGGTAACCAGATGGCAAAAGGCAAACGTAGGAACGTTACTAACAGAAATCAAAGTAATATGGCACCATCCGAACCCAACTCTCCAACAGCAACAAGTCCTGGATACCCCACCACACCCGAAAGACAAGATCTGGATTTAAAATCAGTTCTCATGATGCTATTAGAGGATCACAAGAAGGACACAATAAATCTAATAAAGAATTACAGGAGACCATGAATCAACGGTTAGAAGCCCTTACAAAGGAAACACAAAAATCGCTTAGAGAAAGGCAAGAGAACATGGATCAAAAGATGGAGGCCCACAAGGAGACAACAAAAAAATCGCTTAACGAGATGAATCAACGGGTAGATGCACTCACAACGGAATCACAAAAATTGCATAAATAAATGCAGAAGAATATGGGTCAACAGACGGATGCCCATAAGGAGGCAACACAAAAATTGCTTAAAGAAATGAATCAACGGATAGATGCCCTTACAAAGGAAACACGAGAACTGCTTAAAGAAATGCAGGAGACGATGGATCAACAGATGGAATCCCATGAGGAGGATACACAAAAATCGCTCAGAGAAATGCAGGAGAACGTGGGTCAACAGGCAGAAATCCTGAAAGAGGTAATGCAAAAATACCTTAAAGAAATACAGGAAAATACAAACAAGTGAAGGATCTCAGCAAATCCATCCAGGAACTAAAAAAGGAAGTAGAAACAACTAAGAAATCACAAAGGGAGACAACTTTGGAGATAGAAAACCTTGGGAAGATATCAGGAGTCATAGATGCAAACATCAACAATAGAATACAAGAGATGGAAGAAAGAATCTCAGGTGCTGAAGATTCCATAGAAAGCATCGACTCAACAGTCAAAGAAAATGCAAAATGCAAAAAACGTGTAACCCAAAACATCCAGGAAATCCAGGACACAATGAGAAGACCAAACCTAAGGATTATAGGTATAGATGAGAGTGAAGATTTGCAACTTAAAGGGCCAGTAAACATCTTCAACAAAATTATGGAGGAAAACTTCCCTAACCTAAAGAGAGAGATGCCGATGAACATACAAGAAGCCTACAGAACTCCAAACAGACTGGACCAGAACAGAAATAACTCCCGTCCCATAATAATGAAAACACCAAATGTTCTAAGCAAAGAAAGAATATTAAAAGCAGTAAGAGAAAAGGGCCAAGTAATATACAAGGGAAGACCTATCTGAATCACATCAGACTTCTCACCAGAGACTATGAAAGCCAGAAGATCCTGGGCAGATCTCATCCAGACACTAAGAGAGCACAAATGCCAGCCTAGACTACTATACCCAGCAAAACTCTCAATCACCATAGATGGAGAGACCAAGATATTCCATGATAAAACCAAATTTTCACAATATCTTTCCACAAATCCAGCCCAGCAACGGATAATAGATGGAAACCGCCAATACAGGGAGAGAAACAATACCCTGGAATAAATGAGATAATAACCTTCTTGAATCAAACCCAAAAGTAGATAACCACTCAAACATAAAGATAGTGTCAAGAATGGCAGATGGCAATAATCACTATGCCTTAATCTCTCTTAATATCAATGGTCTCAATTCCCCAATAAAAAGACATAGACTAGCAGACTGGATACGAAAACAGGACCCAGAATTTTTCTGCATGCAGGAAACGCACCTCAATGTCAAAGACAAGCACTACCTCAGAGTAAAAGGCTGGAAAACAATTTTACAAGCAAATGGCCCCAAGAAACTAGGCGGAGTAGCCATCCTAATATCAGATAAAATTGATTTTCAACCTACAGTCATCAAAAAAGACACAGAAGGACACTACATACTGATCAAGGAAAAAATCCACCAAGAAGAACTCTCAATTCTGAATATCTATGCTCCAAATGAAAGGGCACCCTCATTCTTAAAAGAAACTTTACTAAAACTCAAAGCACACATCGCACCTCACACAATAATAGTGGGTGACTTCAACACCCCGCTCTCTGAAACGGATCGTTCAGGAAAGCAGAAATTAAACAGGGACACAGTGAATCTAATAATTGAAGCCTTGGACCAAATGGACCTAACAGATATATATAAAACATTTCAACCTAGAGCTAAATAACACACCTTCTTCTCAGCACCTCATGGTACCTTCTCCAAAACTGACCATATAACTGGTCACAAATCAGACCTCAACAGATATAAGAAGATAGAACTAATCCCATGCCTCCTATCAGATCACTATGGAATAAAGGTGGTCTTTGATGGCAACAAAAACAAAAGAAAACCCACGTACACATGGAGGCTGAACAATGCTCTACTCAATGATAACTTGATCAAGGTGGAAATAAAGAAAGAAATCAAAGACTTTTTGAAAGTTAATGAAAATGAAGGCACAACATACCATAATTTATGGGACACAATGAAAGCAGTGCAAAGAGGAAAATTCATAGCCCTGAGTGCCGCCAAAAAGAAACGGGAGACAGCATACACTAACAGCTTAATGGCACACCTGAAAGCCCTGGAACAAAAAGAAGCAAATACACCAACTAGGAGTAGAATGCAGGAAATCATCAAACTCAGGGCTGAAATCAATCAAGTAGAAACAAATAAAACCATACAAAGAATCAGCAAAAGGAGGAGTTGGTTCTATGAGAAAATCAACAAAATAGATAAGACCTTAGCCGGACTAACCAGAGGGCACAGAGACAGTATCCAAATTAATAAAATCAGAAACAAAAAGGGAGAGATAACAACAGAAACTGAGGAAATTCAAAAAATCATCAGATCATACTATAAAAAACTGTATTCAACACAACTAGAAAATCTCGAGGAAATGGACAATTTCCTAGACAGATATCAAATACCAAAATTAAATCAGGATCAAATAGACCATCTAAACCGTCCTATAACCCCTGAAGAAATAGAAGTTGTCATTGGAAGTCTTCCAACCAAAAAAAGCACAGGTCCAGATGGATTTAGTGCAGAATTCTATCAGACCTTCAAAGAAGACCTAACACCAATACTCTTCAAACTGTTCCACAAAATAGAAACAGAAGGAATACTACCCAACTCATTCTATGAAGCCACAATTACACTAATACCAAAAGCACACATAGATCTGACAAAGAAAGAGAATCTCAGGCCAATCTCTCTTATGAATATCGATGCAAAAATACTCAATAAAATTCTTGCCAACCGAATCCAAGAACACATCAAAACGATCATTCACTAATCAAGTAGGCTTCATCCCAGGGATGCAGGGATGGTTCAATATAAGGAAATCCATTAATGTAATCCACTATATAAACAATCTCAAAGAAAAAAACACATGGTCATCTCATTAGATGCTGAGAAAGCAGGGCTAATATCCAATATATACAAAGAACTCAAGAAGTTAAACTCCAGAGAGGCAAGTAACCCTATTAAAAAATGGGGTACAGAGCTAAACAAAGAGTTCTCACCTGAAGAATATCTAATGGCTGAAAAACACCTAAAGAGATGTTCATCATCCTTAGTCATTAGGGAAATGCAAATCAAAACAACCCTGAGATTCCATCCCACACCAGTCAGGATGGCTAAGATCAAAAACACAGGAGACAGCAGTTGTTGGCGAGGATGTGGAGAAAGATGAACACTCCTCCACTGCTGGTGGAATTGCAGGCTGGTCCAACCACTCAAGCCCATATCTAAACATAGTAAAAGCAATTTACAGCAAACCGGTAGCCAGCATCAATCTAAATGGAGAGAAATTTGAAGCAATCCCTCTAAAATCAGGGACTAGACAAGGCTGCCCTCTCTCTCCATATCTTTTCAATATAGTACTTGAAGTTCTAGCTAGAGCAATTAGACAACAAAAAGAGGTCAAAGGGATACAAATTGGAAAGGAAGAAATCAAACTATCACTATTTGCAGACGATATGATAGTATACTTAAGTGACCCAAAGAACTTCACCAGAGAACTCCTACAGCTGATAAACGACTTCAGCAAAGTGGCCGGATATAAAATCAACTCAAGCAAGTCAGTAGCCTTCCTATACTCAAAGGATAAGCAGACTGGAAAAGAAGTAAGAGAAATGATACCCTTCACGATAGCCACAAACCATATAAAGTATCTTGGTGTGACTCTAACCAAACAAGTGAAAGATCTGTATGACAAGAACTTCAAGTCTCTGAAGAAAGAAATTGAAGAAGACCTCAGAAGATGGAAAAATCTGCCATGCTCATGGATTGGCAGGATTAATATAGTAAAAATGACCATCTTGCCAAAAGTAATATACAGATTCAATGCAATCCCCATCAAAATACCAACTCAATTCTTCATAGAGTTAGAAAGAGCAATTCAAAAATTGATCTGGAATAACAGAAAACCCAGAATAGCTAAAATTATTCTCAAGAGTAAAAGAACCTCTGGGGGAATCAGTATCCCAGACTTCAAGCTGTACTACAGAGCCATAGTGTTTAAAACCGCATGGTATTGGTACAGTGACAGGCATGTAGATCAATGGAACAGAATTGAAGACCCAGAAATGAATCCTATGGTCACTTGATCTTTGACAAAGGAGCTAAAACCATCCAGTGGAAGAAAGATAGCCTTTTCAACAAATGGTGCTGGCTCAACTGGAGGTCAACATGCAGAAGAATGCAAATTGACCCATTCTTATCCCCTTGCACTAAGCTCAATTCCAAGTGGATCAAGGACCTCCACATCAAACCAGACACACTGAAACTAATAGAAAGGAAACTAGGGAAGAACCTCGAACATATGGGCACAGGGGAGAATTTCTTGAACAGAACTCCAATAGCTTATGCTCTAAGATCAAGAATTGACAAATGGACCTCATTAAATTACAAAGTTTTTGCAAGGCAAAAGACACTGTCAAAAAGACAAAGCGGCAACCAACTAACTGGGAAATGATCTTTACCAACCCTACATCCGACAGAGGGCTAATATCCAATATATACAAAGAACTCAAGAAGTTAAACTCCAGAGAAGCAAGTAACCCTATTAAAAATGGGGTACAGAGCTAAACAAAGAGTTCTCACCTGAAGAATATCTAATGACTGAGAAGCACCTAAAGAGATGTTCATCATCCTTAGTCATTAGGGAAATGCAAATCAAAACAACCCTGAGATTCCACCTCACACCAGTCAGAATGGCTAAGATCAAAAACACAGGAGACAACAGTTGTTGGCGAGGATGTGGAGAAAGAGGAACACTCCTCCACTGCTGGTGGAATTGCAAGCTGGTACAACCACTCTGGAAAGCAGTCTGGCAGTTCCTCAGAAAACTGGGCATGACACTCCCGGAGGATCCAGCTATACCACTCCTGGGCATATACCCAGAGGCTTTACCTGCATGCAATAAGGACACATGCTCCACTATGTTCATAGCAGCCTTATTTATAATAGCCAGAAGCTGGAAAGAACCCAGATGTCCCTCAACGGGGGAATGGATTCAGAAGATGTGATATATTTACACAATGGAATACTACTCTGCAATTAAAAACAATGAATTCACGAAATCCTAGGCAAATGGTCAGAACTTGAAAATATCATCCTTAGTGAAGTAACCCAATCACAAAAGAACATACATGGTATGCAGTCACTGATAAGGGGATATTAACCCAGAATCTAGGAATACCCTAATCACAATTCGCATATCAATAGATTTCCAAGAAGATGGAAGTAGAGACCCCTGGTCCTGGAAAGACTGGATGTAGGGGAATGCCAGGACAGAGAAAGGAGAGGGGGTTAAATGGGAAAAGAGGGAGGGAAAGGGGCTTATGGGACTTTCAGGGAGGGAGGAAACGGGAAAGGGGAAATGATTTGGAATGTAAATTAAAAAAAAACTTAGAAAATAAAAAAAAATAATTATAGGGAGTGGAGTCCTATATATGATTCAAACTGCAAATCTATGCTTGGGAGTGATAACGAATCCTAACAACTCGTTTCCTTGCTTGCCAACATGCATAGAGCCCAAGTTCAGAAATGGAACACATCACAGGGAAAAAGAAAATTAGTATCAGCTCAACAGTCTCTAAGAAGTAAATAAACCATTTGCTGTATTTCCTTCTTCCTTCTTTTTTTACTAAAAAGAAACCATTTAATGGTACTTTTTCATATAAAAGACAATAAGGGAAAATGTGAAAAATTTTTTTACAGATATTTCTCAATAAAAATCTTCTGATCTTGTGATGTTTGAAACATTCTGCCAAATGCAGAGGACTCAAGATGGATAGCACATAGATACATTACTCATTGGTTTTAAAAACTATTAACAACAATAAACAAGAAATGCTTATGCATTGCGATAAAAACTGTGAAGACTAAGAGAACTTTTTTGCTAACAGAACTGATGTCTGTTGACCAGCAATGACTTTTCCACACTCAGCTACAAAAGGCAAAGTATGTGGCGCTGTTCTGGGTGACTGACTGAAAAGTTTTCATTCAGTCTGGGTTTAAGTGATAGGTATTACAAAATTGGGAAATGTAGGTCTAGAACAAGAAGAAGGCATGCAGATGATAGAAGATACAACATATAATTTTAAAATGCAAACAGAAGTCATAATAAGAAGTCCTGGAACATTAGCCTAAGATCATTTAACAGTTTTATGAATACTATTTGATCTTCATAGTAAGTAAAATTTATTTATCACTATTTTAAAGATTGTGTTGTACAAAGAATTTAAGTAGGTTGCCAAAATCAGACATCTAATATGCTGGAAAACAAGAATTTAGATGTTGAACTATGATGCTAAGATTCACATTACTAACATTACCTCCTTAGGGTCATCTTCAAACCGTATATGTCAATAAATAAAAATATGTTATGGAAACAAAGAAGGGAATGAGCCCAAAACCCCAGCCTTACAGAAAGCAGAATATCACAACTGAAGACCTGAAAAACTCAAATTTTAAAGAATGGCAAATTGTAGATTTATTTGATACCTTTAATAGTAACAAAATAGCTTTATTTGGATTTATACTATGCAATATGACAAATGCTTAACGTCCTTGAGGCTTAGGGGAAACTAGCACATTCGGTTTGTGTTTCTTTTTTTTTTTTTTTTGAGACAGGGTTTCTCGGTGTAGCCCTGACTGTCCTGGACCTCACTCTGTAGACCAGGCTGGCCTCGAGCTCAGAATTCCTCCTGCCTCCCAAGTGCTGGGATTAAAGGCGTGCGCCACCACTGCCCGGTCTTCGGTTTGTTTCTAAAAAGTGAATAATTGGTGATTCAGCCTGGGAAAGGACAACAATGGGCTCATGTTTTGATCTAGAAGATAGCATTGAACAGACAACCATTTATCTTTTCATCTAGAAGATAATAATGAACAGACAGCCACTAGAGTTTCAAAGACGGCATGACTGTGTTCAACATTAAGCACACAGTAAATATTACATAATAGTCCCAACTTTCAGTCGGGATTCAATCTCTGACCGGAAATCCAATGACATAGCACGGACACATGTGAAGTGTGTGCATTTTTTTATCCTCCATATGTAGATAAGCAGTGGGATTTGTTATTCAGAGTGCTGTTTTCCTGGTACTGTTTACATTTATGTTTAAACTAGACATAACCTTCCTCAAACATATGCTTTCCATTTTATTAACTTTAACCTATAGGCTTCTTAACTTCCCTTTAGGTCCTTCATGGATCAGAGAAGAGAATTGTTCAAATAAATCACTAACTCAGACATGCACCTTTTGTTAGATTATGTCTACATCGTGTCATTGAACATTGGTCAGGAAATAGCTTGAAAGAATGTAGATAAGACAGAAAGTGAGCTACAGGAGATAGATTCTAGTAAGAAGTTCACAAAATCATTGGATCATTGATGGTGTGATGAAAGGCTAATGAAAGAAGAGGGAAGAACATTGTTCCCTTACTTTGGACCAATCACAGTAAGAAATGTTTTAGTCAAACTTATCATTTAACATTCCCCTAAATTCGCAACTGCCTTAATCCTTCATACTGTTATCATAAAATGTCATAAACTGGGAAACTAACACACACATATATATATATATTCTTCAAAAAGTGCTATTTCCTAATATTGCCAGCCTAGAAAGAAATCATTTAAGCATAGCTTTAGGGACATGTAAACATTCCAGCCAACCAACAATCAAGGTGCAACTTCTTGTTTAATTTAATAGATGACTAAAAAGAATAAGAATCAAAAAATCTTGTTCTGAACTGCAAACAAGAATCCAGAACTGTCAGTGCAGAACAAGTGTGTAATTACATTGTATCCTCTGGCATTCTAAACAACAGATGAGCCAAAATAAGTTCCTGTTCCCTTTCTCTTTAAACAACTTCTCAGAATGACTTCTTCTTCATCCCACTCCATAAAATGTGTAACTCAAATCCAGGATCTTCCAGAGATGTCATATGCTTCAGTAGGGTTCCAATTTCCATGTCAGGAGTTATACCCACGGGGTCTTGCTCCAGTTCCAAATCTTATCTGCCCAATGGATATCTACAGACCCCTATCATAGTTACATCTATGGTTTGTATAATATTTATAAAATAATCAATCTTAGCCTTGGCAATTCTTTTCATATTTCAGTTAACTCTGCTAATGAATCTGACATATTCTCAAATAATTTAGAGCCTGAAGATATTCGCGTTGACATCAGCTTTATCTTTTATATCTTAGACTTAGTATTTCCTTAGATGTACTGCTAATAGTTTGTGCTTATGTAATATTTACATACTACTTACTAAGCTGGCCATTGGAGACTATCATTTTGAGCATCAAAGCTAATTAGTTCTACAATTGGGATGCAGAATATATTTCCATGCATATCTTTTCTTGTTATTTGTCCTTAAGTGAAGCACACGGCTTTCACAATATTGTAACATCATACAATGGATGCAATAGAGGTTTAATTATCACCATATATCTTATCTATGTCCTCTCTCTCCCCCCTCTCTCTGTGTCTCTGTCTCTCTGTGTCTCTGTCTCTCTGACTCTGTCTCTCTCTGTCTCTCTGTCTGTCTCTCTCTCTCTCTCTCTGTCTCTCTCTCTCTCTCTCTGTGTGTGTGTTTGTGTGTGTGTGTGTGTGTGTGTATAAGATTGTGAAGGGAAAGGGATAAAGAGACAGAAGTATTACAGTGTTTAAGAATGTACTTTCCCTTTATCGGTAAAGTTAACTGCATTTAACTCCAAACCCTAATAGCTCCCAAATATTAGTGGGTTAATTGGACAGAGGTGTGTTTTCTGCCAACATTCTTTTCATTATGTGGCTTTGCTTTGTCCTTCTCATTTTCAGATCCAGCTAATGGAGCAGCTTTTGAGAACACAGCATTCCTCAGGCAAAAGGAACAGAGAACAGTGGGGTGATGTGAAGGCTCTGAAAGCTTTTTCTTGGAAACGGAGAACATTTTATTAGCCAAGTCCAGTCATTTGATGAAAGCTGACATAGTTAGCATAGGAAGCATTTCTCCTCATACTGACCCAGCCAGAAAAATTAGTGGAGCTTTTTGCTCTAATATCTTCTTCTATACCTTCCTGTCTCCATCATAAATGTGCCAATGACTGAGGAAGTATGGTGTCTCCTAGATGTTTTTCTGATTGTCCCAGGCCAAACCACTTTCTAAAAACAAAGTCTTTCCCAGACCTATATCGTATCTAGCTTTATTTCTTACACTTTTCCTTGTACTGACCCTTGTGTGCATTTGTGCAAGTTCTGCTCTGACCCAATATCTATGGAATCCAACACTCAGAACACGGTCTTTGTTTCAGTGTATGGTATTATATGTTCACTGAATTCAGTTGACTTTATCTTGTGAGACAAAAAGGAGGAATTGAATATTTTCATACTAAAGAAACATGCAAAAACTCTTTTAAGCTTATTAATGTAACCAGTGTTGGTTTCTTTTCCACTTGTGCAAATGCCATATGATATACAAGCAGGGGCAGTTTGAAGTCTTCCCTGGCTAAATACCCAGAGGATAGAACAACAATTATGACTGTCATTCAAATGGTTTATCCTCAAACTATAATATTTGCATGCTATAAAAATTTGACTTACCTGGAAATGGCACTTGGATTGATGTTATAATATAAATGGCACTCTACATTGCATCAGAGACCCCTGAGTTTTTCCTGGTACTCCACTATGATCACACATTTAACATGTAGTATGGAATGAAAAATATATATTCTTTTCAGTTACTCAGTGATTCCATAAGTGACACACTGAACAAAACAGTTTTTTCATAAAGGAGTATTTGGTCAGAATCTACAAGTATACTCAAAGATATGAAAGAAAAATCAAGAATAGTGTAGCGAATATCAGAATTTTATTTGTTTCTATACCCAATGTTCAAAATATGATTTTTTGAAGTATCCACAAACCATAAAATATGTTCTAATTTAATAGTAGTTCAAGAGCATACTACATCTTCTCCAGAAGAAAAATAAATAGACATAAATATAAGTGGATATTAGACCAAAAGTACAGAATACTTATGATACACCCCAAAGACTCTAAGAAGTTTCACAAGAAGGAATGCCCAAGTGAGGATGTTTTAATCCCACTTAGAAGGGTGGAACAAAATAATTAAAGGAGACAAAGGGAGGGAGGCACCTTGGAGGGAGAGGGGAAAGGGAGAAGAAGTGGGGGTGGGCAGGATCAGGTGTGAGGGAGAGACAGGAGAGATGGCCAGGAGGATAAATGAAAATAAAGAGCTGTAGGGTAGTGGGGAGGATGAATTTCTAGAAAGTCCCAGGGGCCTGGGATGTTAAGAGGCTGCCAGGAGTCAGTGGGGATAACCTAAGCTGAAATCTCAACAGTGAGGAGATGGAACCTAGGCAGACTACCTCCAGTAGATACATGGGGCCCCCAGTGTCGGGATAGGAACACCAACCTACCTTAGAAATTTTTTTGACTCAGAATTGTTCCTGTATAAAATCAATGCAGAAATAAAAATGGAGCAGAAACTGAAGGAAAGGCCATCCAGTGACCGGCCCAACTTGGGATCCATCGCATGGGCAGTCACCAAACCCTGAAACTGTATTACTGACGCTAAATTGTATTTGCAGACAGGAGCCTAGCATGGCTGTCCTCTGAGAAGCTTTACCAGAAACTGACTGAGACAGATGTAGAAACTTACAGCCAACAATGGACTGAGGTCTGAGACTCCTCAGAAGAGAAGAATTGAAGGAGCTGAAGGGGATGGCAACCCCATATGAAAACCAAGAGTCTCAACTAACCCAGGCTCCTGGGAGCTCCTAGAATCTATGCCACAAACCAAAGGACATGCATATTAATTTGTCTGCGGCCCTGGAACATATGTAGCAGAGGACTGACTCGTCTGGCCTCAGTAGGAAGATTAGTACCTAATCTTGTAGAGACTTGATGGGGAATACTGGAGACGGTGGAGGTCAGGGTGGTTAGGTGAGTGAAGGGGGTGTGTGGGGAACACCCTCTCAAAGGCAAAAGGGGCAGGGGATGGGATGAAGAACTCCCTCAGGTGGGTGCTGGGTTGAAAGGTGACATTTTTAATGTAAATAAATAAAATAATTTAATAAAAAATAAAGATATAAATAAATTAATGTAAAAAGAAACCATGACTGTTAAAAGAGATATTTGTGACCATTAAAAAATAAATATCAGGGATTTCACAACATATTTCTTGAAATTTTTATTTTTTTTCATGATGAAAGGCCAAAACACACACACACACACACACACACACACACACAGAAGGAACATCCTGAAATGGTTTCAGTAAGTTCTTCATCACATAAGTGAACCTGAGGGGCATGTAGTGTGATTGCTGTCCATTTCCCTGAGAATGTCTTTAAACTAGTAAAAGTTAATCATGTGTTCATTCTATGTCAGCATATACAGCATCAGCAGGTTCACTGTGAATGACCTAAGCCTGTAAAGTCAGACATTACGGAGACCTTCTGATCTGGAGGGAACCCTTCATAGAAAGCAGATCACTGTAAGTTTTCAGTCACAAATACAAATGCAGACAGGATTATAGCCTTGCGAAGCCCAAATTCACAAACACTGAGCCAAAATATTAATAAAAATCAAGTTACATTGTATACATAAAAGAAAAATCTGTCGATACAAAATTCCTTGTCTGATATCTCTGTGCTTACCCAGAGCTCTAGTTTGCTTTTAAATCTCAATCTCTCATTTAAGAACCTTGTTCTAAGTCAGATATTTGGTTCAGGACAAAGCAATGTTATCAATGGCAGGTATAATTTTAGCTTTATTCATTCAGCAATTTTCTTCTTTGAATGGGCAAAACCACAAAAACCAAAAGTAAATTATTGGGAAAATATTTCTATTTTATTGTGTGCAACTGGTAAATTTTAAAAGCCCAAATGATAAATTTTTTAACACTGAAGATTCTTGCTTCAGAAAATGTCAACATAGAGCCACTTACAGAATATTCAGTAAAATCTCCTTCCAGTATAAATGTTTGCTAAACATGTTTAATCAACTGATAGCATTTGAATGTCTAAAATGGATTTTATTTGTTTCTAACTGTGAAAAATTCAAATAAGAAAGAGCCTCAAAAATGATAAAAACTGTTATAAATGAAAAACATTGACACATGATAAAAGTAAGGTGATATTGCTATTATTTCGTTTCTAATTGTATTTAATCTTCATGAAGTTATTTTTGTATTAGAATTAGTTACTGAGACAACTGACACAAGTTGATTAAACATAGGGCTTAGTCAACGTTTGAAATCAAGCCAGCTCATAGAGGGTACATTCTTAGCTGCAATGATGAATTTGTCTGCTTTTCATCTCTTAGTAAGTTAATAAGACTATGTCGATATTTAAATTGTAGAATGTGGAAGCAACAATTATTGCAATATCATTAGTAACTCAGAAACTGTTTTTGTTAATTGGATATTTTATTTGCTTACATTTTCTGGTTATCCCATTTCCTGGTGGTTCCCCTCTGCAAATCCTCTATCCCATCCCCCTGCCCTTTTTTTTTTAAATTTTCTATATTTTTTTATTTACATTCCAAATGATTTCCTCTTTCCTGTTTCCTCCCTCCCCGAAAGTCCCATAGGTCCCCTTCCCTCCCTCTGTTCCCCATTCAACACCATCTCACTTCTCTGTCCTGGCATTCCCCTACATCCAGTCTTTCTAGGACCAGGGGTCTCTCCTTCCATCTTCTTGGAAATCTATTGATATGCGAATTGTGTCTAGGGTATTCCGAGAATCTGGGTTAATATCTCCTTATCAGTGACTTTATACCATGTGTGTTCTTTTGTGATTGGGTTACCTCACTAAGGATGATATTTTCAAATTCTGACCATTTGCCTAAGAATTTCGTGAATTCATTGTTTTTAATTGCAGAGTAGTATTCCATTGTGTAAATATACCACATCTTTCTTGAATTCATTCCTCCGTTGAGGGACATCTGGGTTCTTTCCAGCTTCTGGCTATTATATATAAGGCTGCTATGAATATAGTGGAGCATGAGTCTTTATTGCATTCAGGTAAAGCCTCTGGTTATATTCCCAGGAGTGGTATAGCCGGATCCTCCGGGAGTGTCATGCCCAGTTTTCTGAGGAACCACCAGACTGCTTTCCAGAGTGGTTGTACCAGCTTGCAATCGCATGAGCAGTGAAGGAGTGTTTCTCTTTCTCCACATCCTCGCCAACAACTGTTGTCTCCTGTGTTTTTGATCTTAGCCATTCTGACTGGTGTGAGGTGGAATCTCAGGGTTGTTTTGATTTGCATTTCCCTAATGACTAAGGATGATGAACATCTCTTTAGGTGCTTCTCAGCCATTAGATATTCTTCAGGTGAGAACTCTTTGTTTAGCTCTGTACCCCATTTTTTAATAAGGTTATTTGGCTCTCTGGAGTCTAACTTCCTGAGTTCTTTGTACATATTGGATATTAGCCCTCTGTCAGATGTAGGGTTGGTAAAGATCAGCAAAGTGGCCGGATATAAAATCAACTCAAGCAAATCAGTAGCCTTCCTATACTCAAAGGATAAGCAGGCTGAGAAAGAAATAAGGAAATGATACCCTTTACCATAGCCACAAACCATATAAAGTATCTTGGTGTGACTCTAACCAAACTAGTGAAAGATCTGTATAACAAGAACTTCAAGTCTCTGAAGAAAGAAATTGAAGAAGACCTCAGAAGATGGAAAAATCTGCCATGCTCATGGATTGGCAGGATTAATATAGTAAAAATGACCATCTTACCAAAAGCAATATACAGATTCAATGCAATCCCCATCATAATCCCAACTCAATTCTTCATAGAGTTAGAAAGAGCAATTCAAAAATTCATCTGGAATAACAGAAAACCAAGAATAGTTAAAACTATTCTCAAGAGTAAAAGAACTTCTGGGGGAATCAGTATCCCGGACGTCAAGCTGTACTACAGAGCAATAGTGTTAAAAACCGCATGGTATTGGTACAGTGACAGGCATGTAGATCAATGGAACAGAACTGAAGACCCAGAAATGAATCCACACTCCTATGGTCACTTGATCTTTGACAAAGGAGCTAAAACCATCCAGTGGAAAAAAGAGAGCCTTTTCAACAAATGGTGCTGGTTCAACTGGAGGTCAACATGCAGAAGAATGCAAATCGATCCATTCTTATCTCCTTGCACTAAGCTCAATTCCAAGTGGATCAAGGACCTCCACATAAAACCAGACACACTGAAACTAATAGAAAGGAAACTAGGGAAGAACCTTGAACATATGGGCACAGGGGAGAATTTCCTGAACAGAACACCAATAGCTTATGTTCTAAGATCAAGAATTGACAAATGGGACCTCAGAAAATTACAATGTTTCTGTAAGGCAAAGGACATTATCAAAAGGACAAAGTGGCAACCAACAAACTGGGAAAAGATCTTTACTAACCCATCCCCCCTTAACCCTGCTTCTATGAGTGTGCTCCCCCACCCACCTACCCACTCCAGCCTCACGCCCTAGCATTTCTCTACACTGGGGCATCAACCCTTCCCAAGACCAAGGGCCTCCCCTCCCGTTGATGGCCAGATATGGCCCCTTCAGCTCCTTCAGTCCTTCCCCTAGGTCCTCCATTCGGGTCTCTGTGCTCAGTCAGATGGTTGGCATCAAGTATCCACATCTGTATTGGCCAGGAAACAGCTGTATCAGTCTCCTGTCAGCAACCACTTCTTGATATCAGCAATAGTGTCTGGGATTGGTGTTTGCATGTGGGATAGATCCCCAGGTTGGGCAGTCTCTGGATGGTCTTTCCTTCAGTCTCTGTTCCACTCTTTTTCCCTGTATTTCCTTTGGACAGGAGCAATTATGAGCTGAATTTTTGAAGATGGGTGGGCGGCCCCATCCCTCAACCGGGGCCATGCTTAAACTCTGGATATAGTCTCCACAGGTTCTTCCTCCCCACTGTGGAGTATTTCAGCTAATGGCATCCCTGTGGGTTCCTGGAAGGCTCTTGATTTCCTGTCATCTGGGACGTTCTGGTTGTTATCCCCAGTTCCCCATCACCCATTGCTACACACCTCTGTTCAATTTTCTGATCCTCTGTAAATCTCCTCCATCTCTTCCCATACCTGATTCTTCCCCTCTTTTTCCCTTTCCCTCTTCTCTTCCTCCTGTTCCTCTCACCCTCTACTTCTCTTGATTATTTTGTTTGCTCTTCTAAGTAGGACTGATGCATCCACTCTTTGGGCTTCCTTCCTACTGAGTTTCATGTGGTACATCAGTTGTATCTTGAGTATTCCAAGCTCTTCACTTAATATTCACTTATCAGTGAGTACATACCATGTGTGTTCTTTTGTGATTGAGTTACCTTACTCAGGATGATATTTTCTAGATCCATCAATTTGCCTGAGAATTTCATGAAGTCATTGTTTTTAATAGCCGAGTAGTATTATTTTGTGTAAATGTACCACATTTTCTGTATTCATAACTCCATCAAGGGACATATCAGTTGTTTCCAGCTTCTGGCTGTTATAAATAAGACTGCTATGAACATAATGGAGCATGTGCCCTTATTACATGTTGGATCATCTTCTGGGTATATACCCAGGAGTGGTAGAGCTGGGTTCTCAGGTAGTACTAGGTCCAATTTTCGGAGGAACTGCCAAATTGATTTCCAGAAACTGTTGTAAAATACATCCATGAGTGTTGGGAAAGAAAAGAAATAAATTCATGAATGTGAATTTGCTTCTTCCCTTCATTATTAATTCATCTATTAAATATTTATTGAGCACTTGCCTTATACCAGCATCTGAACAGTGTATATATTTCATCATCTTGCTGCTGAAAAATTAATGGCTTCAAACGTTGATAATTCTTTTCCCTGTAGTTGTAGAGGTCAAAAGCCTCAAATTAAGGTCTAGACAAGGTTACAAACTTCCGGTAGATTCAGGAAGCAGTTCACTTCCTCACCCTTTCCATCTTTGAGGAGCAGTTCTCTAGCTTTTATTCCATGCTTTCAAGTCCAGGATGTACAAGTTCAACTGTGAGTCTCACTATAATTTCTTTCTTCGAATCTCACTTCTTTCAGATGATCCCTTCAATTACACAACATAATTTCCAATAATGTTTTCCTCTCTAGATCATTTTTATTTGTAACAAGACCTTCACATTTGCTACATAGGACATGATATCATTCAACCCTTATCCCTTCTTCTCACCCTCTCACTTGTTGTGATCACTGGCCACAGCCACCACACCTGTCCCATTTCTAGATTAGTGACTTAAAGACAACAGAAGTTTGCTGCCTTTAATACCACATGTTTGTGCTAAGAATTCAACATACTTTTAGGATTCAAGTGCAGAAATTTATGGACATTATTGATAATGTGTGCATGAGAGGGGTGGCTCAAAAGTCAAAAGTAAAAATATTGGGATACTCATTAAAGACTTATTAAATGATCAAGGTCTGGTGAAACATAAGTTGATATTAAAATAAGTACTTGGGCAGTCACAAAGCCATTGGTGTTAATTCACTTGGAAGAGTAAGAAGCTTTAATGACATGAAAGTAAATAAAGATTCCAGATGGATCAAGGACCTCAACATAAAACCAGACACACTGAAACTAATAGAAAGGAAACTAGGGAAGAACCTTGAACATATGGGCACAGAGAATTTCCTGAGCAGAACTCCAATAGCTTATGCTCTAAGATCAAGAATAAACAAATGGGACCTCATAAAATTACAAAGTTTCTGTAAGGCAAAGGACACTGTCAAAAGGACAAAGTGGCAACCAACTAACTGGGAAAAGATCTTTACCAACCCTACATCTGACAGATGGTTAATATTCAATATATACAAAGAACTCAAGAAGTTAAACTCCAGAGAGGCAAGTAACCCTATTAAAAATGGGGTACAGAGCTAAACAAAGAGTTCTCACCTGAAGAATATCTAATGACTGAGAAGCACCTAAAGAGATGTTCATCACCCTTAGTCATTAGGGAAATGCAAATCGAAACAACCCTGATATTCCACCTCACACCAGTCAGAATGGCTAAGATCAAAAACACAGGAGACAGCAGGTGTTGGCGAGGATGTGGAGAAAGAGGAACACTCCTCCACTGCTGGTGGGATTGCAAGCTGATACAACCATTCTGGAAAACAGTCTGTTGGTTCCTCAGAAAACTGGGCATGACACTCCCGGAGGATCCTGTTTTACCACTCCTGGGCATATACCCAGAGGCTTTACCTGCATGCAATAAAGACTCATGCTTCACTATGTTCATAGCAGCCTTATTTACAATAGCCAGAAGCTGGAAAGAACCCAGATGTCCCTCAATGGAGGAATGGATTCAGAAGTTGTGGTATATTTACACAATGGAATGCTACTCTGCAATTAAAACAATGAATTCATGAAATTCTTAGGCAAATGATCAGAACTTGAAAATATCATCCTTAGTGAGGTAACCCAATCACAAAAGAAGACACATGGTATGCAGTTTCTGATAAGGGGATATTAACCCAGATTCTCGGAATACCCAAGACACAATTCACATATCAATAGATTTCCAAGAAGATGGAAGGAGAGATCCCTCGTCCTGGAAATACCAGGACAGAGAAGCGAGAGGGTGTTGAATGGGGAACAGAGGGAGGGAAGGGGGCTTATGTGACTTTTGGAGAGGGAGGAAATGGGAAAGGGGAAATCAGTTGGAATGTAAATAAAAAATATAGAAAATAATTAAAAATATTGAAGATACATATTTGGAAATACTGTGAAATACATCCAATATTGTTACACTTAAAATTAACAACTTAGAATAAAATATATATAATAAAATACATGAAACAGAAAAAAAAAGAACATAAATAAAGATGATAAAGGCAATAGTAGATTATTCAGAACATATGACCCACTAGGGCAAGGGAAACTGCAAGTCATTTTTTCACCTTCATATCTGTTATTCCAAATTTGTAAGTGAGAAACGCTTTCATGTAACAAAGTCTTTAAGTCTTAGTAAAAGTATTTTCATCATGGTTTTAATTTAGGACACCACAAGGCATAGCTCTAAGGTCAAATCATGATAACGTGTTTACTTCTTGTAACTTATCATCCCACCTGTCCATGGCTAAAATGGAAATTAACATTTCTCCCATATCTAAGATCAAAGAACAAAGCAGAAAAATAAATCTTAAAGCCCAAATGGACCATGTAACTGTTTGTAGCTTCTTTCGGTCTAAAGTTGTACACTCCTAGATAATATGGCACCTTAATTTTCTCAATGAGTTCCCCATAGTATCTCAATGCTTGTTTACTTCTGGTTTTCTTGACTTCCAGCACAACTGTGTATCAGTCCTCACTCCTACTCACTAAGTGCCCTTTTAATAACCCATGGTGTAAGGTTTTAAAGCAAGTGCATCCCTGGAATAGCTCCTCATAATCATATAGCTTACTCATTCAAGGAATACCATGTGTAATCCTTGTAAACCATTCACAAAAACTGATTCCAAGCAGTTAATTTCAAGGTTTGTGCCAATCAAGGGAAATTTTGAAATAGCAGAGAGGAACAGGGAGAGGGTGTCAGATGGCTAATAGCTAAAATTTGTTTTAAGCATTACACATCAAATCTGATCCTCGATAAATACAAACAAAATATTGTTGTCCATTAATCTTATTTGTGCAGGAAATGGTATCAGTATGATGATGTGAAGCCATGTGATTCATTCACACTTAAAATATTTGGAAGATTATTTTAGAAAGAGAAATTTGCTATTAAAAATAACTGTTTGGATTAAATATGTCTGAAAACTTTCATGAGAAGAATCAGAAGGGAGGGAAAGAATCCTTCCAAATCCTGTTGCCGTATTTTACAAGCTGAGATGCAGAGAGGTCTGAAGTATACAGCAAGAGAGTCTAAAAGTCAGTGTCCAAGTTGCTATAAAATGTTCAAAGTCCTCATTTGGAACAGGTTGCCAAGAAGGTGGTTCTATTTTGCTGTAGCGCGGCTTTGCAGTGCACAGTTCAGTCTGCAATTTCTTCCATCGTTCAGTATCTGGAGACGGCAATAGGCAGTGACTTAACTTGAGTCACAGGACTTTATTTCCATGCAAAGAATTCCATCATTCACTTTCACTTAAAGAAAACAAATACTCTCTTGCTGATAAACATGGGGGACCAAGAAGCTCAGAATATTTTTCTAAAGTTTCTTTTCTTACATTGACTGGAAAATAAATTAAGAATTTTATATTTAGATTGAATAAATTTTATCCATGGATTCATGTCTAATATTGTGATTCCATTCTTTTTTTATTGAAAAAGGAAGTAAAAGGAAATAAAAACATATTATGATAAAACTGAAGATTTACATGGAAAATATTTCTGATAAAATAGAAGAAATATATGGAAAAACATGTTATAATTGACAATTTTCATGAAAAATTTAAAAGTTAAGTGGCAGACATAAAAAAACATTGCTAAATTAATTGAAAAATGAAATGGAAACATTTTGTAATAGAATTGAAGATTTACATGGAAAATATTTCTGATAAAATTGTAGAAAAATGTAGAAAAACATGTTAAAATTGAAGGTTATCACAGAAAATTTTATATAGATATAATAATGGTAGGCATAAAAGTATTCCTAAGTTGACTGAATGTGGAATTATAAACATTTTCTGATAAACTTGAAGATTTACATGGAAAATATTTCTGATAAAATTGAAGAAATATATAGAAAAACATGTTTAAATTGAAGATTATCATGGCAATTGTGTAGATAAAATGATAGGCATAAAATACACAGTATCTGTCCACAAATCCAGCCCTACAAAGGATAATAGATGGAAAATACCAACACAAGGAGGGAAACTACACCCTAGAAAAGCAAAAAAGTAATCTTCTTCCAACAAACCCAAAAGAAGATACACACGTAAACATAAAAATAACATCAAAAATAACAGGAAGCAACAATCACTATTCCTTAATATCTCTTAACATCAATCGACTCAATTCCCCAATAAAGAGACGTAGATTAACAAATTTTTCATGTAAATCAATTTTATCAGAAAATGTTTGTAATTCCTCTTTCAAGTAATTTAGCAATGTTTTTATGTCTACCATTGTATCTGCATTATTTTTCATGATAATCTTCAATTTTAATATATTTTTATATATATTTCTTCTATTTTCTCAGAAATGTTTTCATTGTAAATCTCTGAATTTATCACAAAATGTAATTTCATCTTCTATTAATTTAGAAAGGTTTTTTTATGTCTATCATTTTATCTGTGTAATTTTCTGTGAAATTGTCAATTTTAATGTGTTTGTCTAAAATTCTTGAATTTTATCAGAAATATTTTCCATGTAAATCTTCAATTTTACCTGAAAATGTTTATAATTCCACATTCAATCAATTTAAAATTATTTTATGCCTATCATTTTGTCTGTATAATTTCCATGATAATCTTCAATTTTAACATGTTTTTCTATATATTTCTTTAATTTTATCAGAAATATTTTCCATGTAAATCTTCACATTTATCAGAAAATGTTTATAATTCCACTTATGATTCCATTCTAAGTGCATACCAAATCTCATATGGAAGGTTCTTTGAGTTTTCAGGCTAGAGGTTATTTCTAATGTAATTTTCCACATTCATGGGACACTAGAGCATGGACAGCAGATCATTTATAGTTTTTCAGTGTTCAAATAGTGCACACTATGCTACAGTATGCATCAGAATATCATAAGGTCACTTTATTGTTCTACAGTTTAATGGCCTCTGGACATAACACATCCATTTGGATATATCAATGTTATTGATGTCTATTGCCCCTTCATGGCCCTAAATCGAGTGTTAACATACAGAGAATGCTTTTTAGGCTATGAAGTTAGCAATTTTAAAACTGCCAACGTCTCTTAATTTTGCCTCTAAAATGGCCTTTGTGTGACAGGTGACGGGAGTTGCTGGTTTTGATGCTGTTTTATTAATTTTTTTTTAGAAATCTGGTGAACTCATTAAAACATCCATAGACTCAAGGATGACAGAATTCCTATATTTTAGCTTAAAATAAAACAAATTCATGTCTTAGTTTATCTATGTAGAAGCTATTAATTTTAAAATGCAGTAGAAAAACTGTAGAAGATAAAAATATATCTTGTTCTGATAAAATACATGTTGGTGTTCTATTCAGGAAAGTTTCCCCTGTGCCCATGTGTTCCAGGCTCTTGCCCAGTTTCTTTTCTATTAGTTGCAGTATGTCTGATTTTAAGTGGAGGTCCTTGATCCACTTGGACTTGAGCTTAGTACAAGGGGATAAGAATGGATCGATTTGCATTCTTTTGCATGCTAGCCACCAGTTCAGCCAGCACCATTTGTTGAAAAGGCTATCTTTTTTTTCCCACTGGATGAATTTAGCTCCTTTGTCAAAGATCAAGTGACCATTGGTATGTGGGTTCATTTCTGGGTCTTCAATTCTATTCCATTGATCTACCTACCTGTCCCTGTACCAATACCATGCAGTTTTAAACACTATTGCTCTGTAATACTACTTGAGGTCTGGGATACTGATTCCCCCAGCAGTTCTGTTACTATTGAGAATAGTTTTCGCTATTCTGGTTTTTTGTTATTCTAGATGAATTTTTGAATTGCTCTTTCTAACTCTATGAAGAATTGAGGTGGGATTTTGATGGGGATTGCAATGAATCTGTATATTGCTTTTGGCAAGACGGCCATTTTAATCAAATTAATCCTGCTAATCCACGAGCATAGCCTATGCCCTAAGATCAAGAATTGACAAATGGGACCTCATAAAATTACAATGTTTCTGTAAAACAAAGGACAGTGTCAATAGGACAAAACAGCAACCAACAAATTGGGAAAAGATCTTTACCAATCCTATATCCGACAAAGGGTTAATATCCAATGTATACAGGGAACTCAAGAAGTTAGACTCTAAAGAACCAAATAACCCTATTAAAAATGGGGTACAGAGATAAACAAAGAATTTTCACCTGAGGAATATCGAATGGCTGAGAAGCACATAAAGAAATGTTCAACATCATTAGTCATCAGGGAAATGAAAATCAAAACAACCCTGAGATTTCACCTCACACTGGTCAGAATGGCTAAGATAAAAAACTCAGGAGACAGCAGGTGCTGGAGAGGTAGTGGAGGAAAAGGAACACTCCTCTACTGCTGGTGGGATTGCAAGCTGGTAAAACCACTCTGGAAATCAGTTTGGCAGTTCCTCAGAAAACTTGGCATAATACTACTGAAGGACCCTGCTATACCACTCCTGGGTATATACCCAGAGGATTCTACAGCATGTAATAAGGACACATGCTACTTTATGTTCATAGCAGCCCTGTGTATAATGGCCATAAGCTGGAAAGAACCCAGATATCCCTCAATGGAGGAATGTATACAGAAAATATGGTATATATACACAATGGAGTATTATTCAGGCATTAAAAACAATGAATTCATGAAAAATGGATGGAACTGGAAAATATCATCCTGAGTGAGGTAACCCAATCACAAAAGAACACACGACATGCACTTGCTGATAAGTGGATATTAGTCCAAAAGTTTGGAATACCCAAGATGCAACTCACAGACCACATGACGAAAATCACACATAATTGTGGGAATTGAACCCATGGCTTATTGAAAGTAAAAGACACACTCCACCACAATTTACGTACCAGACACTACAGGTTCATAAAATTCATCTGGAACGTTGCCTGGAACATAAAAACTATGTATTTCCAGTTTCCTGAATTAGTTTAGAAAATGGTGATGGATAAATTTGCTTTCGTGTGTCTTGACTCCAAAATTTCCAACACTGTGTGTAATGAAACTGGGCGTTCATTGTATAATCTCTGATTGTTATTGCATTCAGCATGGATTGTTGCTTCTGACAGTTCTTCAAGGTCCATTTAGATATAATCCCTTATTTTAAATAATTAGCATCTTGTGTTAGCTCTTTGTGATAAATTAGAATTTGTATTGACCTTTCATCCCACAGAAGTTTCCACTAGCGATAGCCATCATAAATTGTGATTTTTGCACACATCAAAATAACTCAAGTGTGAACTTCATTTGTTTAAAGAGGTATTTTACCAACAGCAGTGGCATATCTTGTAGTTTTCTACAATATGGACTAGTTTTACGTGAATGAACTAGTAAGACTAATATTTACAGTTTCTACTTTAAGCGACTGTGCAAATCCTTTGAAGAAAGACATTGAAAATAAAGAATGGAGTTCAATTCAGAAATTGAGAAGAGAAAACCTAGGAGGAGACTGTTCAATCATAAATGCCAAGTCAAACCTAAGCAAAGATACAAGTCACATATAAGCAAAGATACAAAGAAACAAAGCCAAGTAGAAGCCAAAAGATAAGGTATACTTTTGATGCAAACTCATGAATAGATGCAAGATTTACTCTGCTATTCATCAACCACAAGACAATGGACATTGTTGATTTAAACAATGACCTTTCACCTCCATTGTCTGAAAACAAATATGATGAACTCAAAACTCATTGACTGTTCTCATGTGTTTGGTGGCCCCATATAATATATACTTACATAATATACCTATATAATATATACTTACATAATATACCTATATAATATATACTTACATAATATACCTATATAATATATACTTACATAATATACCTATATAATATATACTTACATAATATACCTATATAATATATACTTACATAATATACCTATATAATATATACTTACATAATATACCTATATAATATATACTTACATAATATACCTATATAATATATACTTACATAATATACCTATATAATATATACTTACATAATATACCTATATAATATATACTTACATAATATACCTATATAATATATACTTACATAATATACCTATATAATATATACTTACATAATATACCTATATAATATATACTTACATAATATACCTATATAATATAAACTTACATAATATACCTATATAATATATACTTACATAATATACCTATATAATATATACTTACATAATATACCTATATAATATATACTTACATAATATACCTATATAATATATACTTACATAATATACCTATATAATATATACTTACATAATATACCTATATAATATATACTTACATAATATACCTATATAAAAGACACAGTGTGTGCATGTGTGTGAGTGTGTGTGTGTGTGTGTGTGTGTGTGTGAGTGTGTGTGTGTGTGTGTGTGTGTGTGTGTGTGTGTGTCCACTGCAGCCCCAGGGATTGGGGAGGCCTGGTGAGTGGGGGATGGAAGGAACATTCTCTTGGAGACAGGGGGAAGAGAATGGGATGAGGAACTTTGGGAGGGCAGATGTGGAAGGGGTAATGACTGGACTGTAAAAAACTAAAAGTAATAAAAAATAACAGTTTGGTAGTGATTATTGAGGACCTTCTGTTTGTACACCTCTAAGAAAAATAAGTTGCTCATGATGTTGTCAGATTCTCAGTATCCGACACTACCACCAAACAATTGTATTAAGAGATTCAAAGCATCCAGAGTGAGGTGAGAGATTGTGGTTACCAGTGTTCTTAGAAAGTATTTTCTTTGTGTTAAAAAATGGCATTATTTTGCAGAAAAAGTCGTCTTCCATCCATTCGAAACCCTCAGTCCTCCTTGTTACTTGCTGTAGACATGTTCTGTAAAGGGTCATGATTCTCTAGGATCACAGACCTTCAGGCAAAAGCCTGAGAGTGGGATTGTGGTTACTCTTTCTTGGTTCTTCACAGGCACTTTGTGTCTTTTGTTTTCAGAAATATAACCCATTATGTAGTAGACTGTGTCTAGTTCTAAAAAATTGCAAAGCAAGAAAAATATAAGAAATTTTAGATATGAGAGTGACATAAATATCACAGAAATACAAAATAAAATCAATATGTAGGCATCTCAGAGCGATTTTCACAGTACTGAGAAATGTATGTTAATATTAGTAGCCAGGTAGTCAGATGGCTAATATGATTTGAACGAACAGTGATGTCTCTCCTGAAAGAAGTTGTGACAGAATCCACTTGTGTGAGCTTATATGCTAAAGGAACTAATTCTTTTAAGTCCTCTGTGGACTTAAAAACAAAACAAAACAAAACAAAAAACTCACTACATTCTTACACATTTATTTTTCCTATTGCAATATCAGAATGTTGCATTTTTATGCATCACTCAGAAATATGTATTTCTATTATTTTGAGGCACCTTACAAGCAGGGGTAAGGATGAGGGGAGAGCTGAGAGAGAGAAAAGAAATTAGTGGAAGGCAAGCCAGAAACCTGGGACAGGAGAGGCTCTGGGAGTGTATGGGCATGACTCTAGCTGAGACTAGAACTAACAGTGAGGGCTGTGGAGCCTGAAATGGCCACTTCCTCTAGCCAGACAACATTTCAACTGGAAGGAGGGTGACACCAATCCACACATAAAACCTTAGATACAAAATTTACCCTGTCTACAAGAGGTACAGACATAAATATAGAGCAGAGATTGAGGCAATGCCAACCAATGACTGGCCTAACTTGAGCCCCACTATTTAGGAGACAGTCAACCCCTGTCACTATTAATGATACTCTGAAATGCTTGCAGACAGGAGCCTGGCACAGCTGTCATCTGAGAGGCTTCATCTAGAAACTGATGAAAACAGATGCATAGGCAAACATTGGGCAGAACTCAGGGAATCTTCTGGAAGGGTGGAGGAAGGATTGAGGGAGTCAAAGGAGTCAAAGACACAGCAAGAAAACCTATAGAACTAACTAATCTGGGTTAATGGAGGCTCAGAGGACTGATCCACCAGTCAAAGAGCATGAGTGGGCTGGACCCAGGGTCCCTGGTTGTAGATGTGCAGCTTGGTCTTCATGTGAGTTCACAAACATTTGGAGCAGGGGTTGTCTCTGACTTGGACTCTGTTGCCTACTTTGGATCCCATTTCCCTAGTAGGCTGCCTTGTTTGGTCTCAATGATACAGGATGCCCTTAGTCTTGTCGTTTGATGTGCCCATGTGGGTTGGTACACATGAGGTCCCCCCTTGCTTTTAAGAGAAGGAGAGGAGTAATGATGCCACAGGAATGTGATGATAGGACTGGGAAGGACATGATCAGGATGTGAATGAATGAATGAATGAATGAATGAATGAATGAAAATGTTAGAAATGTAGGTAAGATGCAATAAAATAGACAAAATGCTTCTTCACAAGTCTAGCTCTGATACTTTAAATGAAAGTGTTGTATTTGACTTGTCCAAGATGCAGTTGATCAAGCTAAGAAAGAAAACTGAAATTTATAATTTAAAATACTATGCTAGAAGTTAATTTTTTTCTATTGACTCAGATCCACGTCTTCATGTAGTGAAAAGATGTCCTTTAAAAATAATAATGTCTTTAATTGCAGAGTATTTACACAAATTCCATTGTGTAAATATACCACATCTTCTGAATCCATTCTTCCATTGAGGGACATCTGTGTTCTTTCCAGCTTCTGGCTATTATAAATAAGGCTGCTATGAACATAGTGGAGCATGTCTCCTTATTGCATGCAGGGGAAACCTCTGGGTATATGCCCAGGTGTGGTATAGCAGGATCCTCCGGGAGTGTCATGCCCAGTTTTCTGAGGAACCGAGTTAAAAACAATGAATTCACGAAATTCTTAGGCAAATGCTCAGAACTGGAAAATATCATTCTTAGTGAGGTAACCCAATCACAAAAAAACACACATGGTATGCAGTCACTGATAAGGGGATATTAACCCAGAATCTCGGAATACCCAAGAAACAATTCACATATCAATAGATTTCCAAGAAGATGGAAGGATAGACCCCTGGTCCTGGAAAGACTAGATGTAGGGGAATGCCAGGACAGAGAAGCGAGAGGGGTTTGAATGGGGAACAGAGGGAGGGAAGGGGGCTTACGGGACTTTCGGGGAGGGAGGAAACGGGAAAGGGGAAATCATTTGGAATGTAAATAAAATTTAGAAAATAATAAAAAAAAAGAAAAAATAATAATGTCAATGAATGAGTTGAAAAAATAAGCATCATTTTGAACAGGAATAAACCAGACACTTGATTTTGACTCACTTAACAACAAATCACATTCTTTTTAATTATTGTTTCAATGTTCTGTGTTAAAAACTACATTCTGGTGTGCTTAAATGAGGCTGCTATAAATGAAATGCTATGGAGAAGTTTGCAGATTTAGATGTATCTCCAATGAGTCACGTATCAGATGATTATACTTATTTTTCTTCCTTTTAAAGAAAACAGAAGAATTTCACTTCTATTTTGATTTCCTGATGTTAATGCTAACAACTACTGAGATATGCTGCATTCCATGCATGAGTATTAATAACCAAAACCATGGGTGTTCTAGATCTTTGAACAAGGAACACAGTTAAGATTGGTTTTTAATGAAAATCATGAGAAGTATTGTAACAGACTGTGTGATTTCAAAGAATTTAAGATACAGTTAGGTCATGTACTGAACAGCATAATGGAAAACATAAATAAAACACAATATACTTTTAAAAGTATTGCCTTCACGGGCGGTGGTGGCGCACGCCTTTAATCCCAGCACTTGGGAGGCAGAGGCAGGAGGATTTCTGAGTTCGAGGCCAGCCTGGTCTACAAAGTGAGTTCCAGGACAGCCAGGGCTACACAGAGAAACCCTGTCTCGAAAAACCAAAAAAAAAAAAAAAAAAAAGAAAAAGTATTGCCTTCATTAATTGTTATTGCATTCACAAAAATTATAAAATCTTAAGCTCTCAGGCCCAGTACAAGAAAAACTCAGAGAAACCATATTTTTCTAAACTTTCACACAAAAGATATTGCATTTTGTTGCGATTATCTTAATTGTATTATTTTATTTTTCTAACTGAATGTTTTGACTATAACCTAAAGTCTTTCAGATTAGCCATGTTTATTGACATAGAATAGTATAATATGATCATTCCTTGAGAACTAGAAGCAATTGTATGCTGTTTTTAATTGTTGTGTTTAGCCACTCGAATATTATATGTTATACATTGCCCTTAAGACTGGGATTATAATGGTGACCCAGATTGCATTCATCTATAAAGATATTGGTTATCATTCACACATACTTGAAAATCATATTTAACTAAAAATCACGTATGTGACTAACAAAGTTTAAGGGCACAGATATATTCTGAGAAATGAATGATCCATAAATTATATTTTTGTTTCCTGTCTCCGATTTACTTTATATTTTGTTGTTGACTTTTAATATCCTCCTCTTACATATTTAGAGGTAGAAAAGAGAAAATGAAGATCAGACCCAAATCAGATCCAGTTTTTCTGCTCTAGAATACCATCCACTGGGTTTCTATAATCTTCCATACCAAATTAAGAACTCTTATTGCTGCTTACAAGACTCTGTAAGATGCTGGATCCGCTTCTCTCTGGATTCACTTTTCCATATTTCTCATATTTGCTATGTCCCATCTACTAAGGGCTTTTTGTTCATAAGTCTGCTTTACCCTCTTGTCATTTACTGGTCTTAAGCATGACCTCCAATTTCCACATTGCCCCATACTCTACTTCTGTCCTTTCTCAACCTTATGACAAATTCTCCTTATTACTCATCTTCGTCCTCAGTATTCAGATTACAATTTTGTCATGCATTTTCACAGAATTTTAGCTTATCCTCCACTGATCACCTTAATTTTGTTTCCCTTGGAATTTACTACTGAAGTCCAAAGTTTGCATTTAGGAGCCTATGAACTAATGCCAAACTTCTTAACTCCACAGTGAAAGTCATCTGCTTGAATGCTTCACATCTCGATCAAAGATGTATTCCTCACTCACAGCTAAGTGGATAGTTTGCTACAGCACTTAGTATCTAGTTATAGAATGAAATTTCCGGGAATACTTATATTAAAGAGTAACATTAACTATAATCTACTATATTTAAAACATTACATTTACTATATTCTTCATCACAATGCATAGTGAGCATCCATGTAAGTATTTGTTGAATATATGGGCACATATAATGATTATAATTAAAATGCAACTTCGGGAGGTAGGAGGTTGGCAGGACCCTCCAAAATGCCCCAGAGACCTGGGAGGTAAGAGACTCTCAGAACTCAAAGGGAGAGACCTTAGATGAAATGCCCTACAGGGAGAGGGAACTTGTAGAGCCCACCTCCAGCAGAAAGACAGGGCATCAAGTGAGGGATGGGGTTTCCATCTACAGTCAAAACACTGAGCCATAACTGTTCCTGTCTGAAAGAACTGCAGGGATGGAAATGGAGAGGAGCCTGAGGAAAAGAAGGTCCAGTGACAGGCCCAGAGAGGGATTCAGCTCAAGGGGAGGTCTCAAGGCCTGACAGTATTACAAAGGCTACGGAGTGCTCACAAAATGGGGCCAAGCATGGAGTATGACCACACTCCTGAAGACCAAACAAGCAGCTGAAAAAAATCAGACACAGATATTTGCATACACTCAATGGACAGAATCTGCTGACCCCTGTGGTTGAATTGGGGGAAAGCTGGAAGAAGCAGAGGAGGAGGGCAACCTGTAGAGGATCAGGAGTCTCAATTAACCTGGATCCCTGAGATCTCTCAGACACTGAACAACTAAACAGGCAGCATACACCAGCTGATATGAGGTCCCCAACACATATAGAGCAGAGGACTGCGGAGTCTGGGATAAGTCAGAAAAGATGCACCTAACCCTCAAGAGACTAGAGACCTCAAGGAGTTTAGAGGTCTGGTGGGGTGAGATGAGGGATGGGAACATCCTCCTGGAGACAGGGGGTGGGAAGGAGGTATGGGATGGGGAACAGTCAGAGGGTGGATCGGGAGGGGGTTAAAATCTGAAGTGTAAAAGCAAACACAAAAGGATTAAATACAATTTTCAAAAAGGAAACTCCTCAGCCCCTCCCCCCAATTGAGTGCATTCTAAGTTATTTTTAATATGAATTTAATTTAATTATTTGAGATGAGGAACTCAGAGTTTGCTTTATTTCTTTGTCTTCTTGATTCATTATATCCCATGAGAAGATTAGAGGCTGTTCCAAAAGGTAGCTTAACCTTAGTGCATGCTCACTAATGACATCTGTTGGAACACTGTATTGTAAGTGGTACTATTTGTTTTCTTCAAGGAAAAAAGAACAGTATGATATAGGAAGCCCACTTTAAGGTTGAAGAAATTTGAGTCTAGTTGAATTAAATGGCATTAACAGGATTCTCACTCATATCCTCTGAAGAGAGTACAGATCGTTTCATTATAGTAGCAGAAGGCTACCAGTACAGCAGTCAGGTAAAATATAGTATATTAGGATGGGAAGAAAAGTCAGTGCTTCACAAGTGTGAGAAATAAACCCATTTACAGAACTTGGGATTCATGAAGTTGATGCCTGCTAGAAGAGGGAAACTTGAGTTTCCTTAGGGATGAGTATCTAGAGATGCTCCAGTAAATAGTTCTAAACCTATAAACTTTTAAATGGAAATAAATTAATACAGTGGTGTGTGTGTGTGTGTGTGTGTGTGTGTGTGTGTGTGTGTGTGTGAGTGTGTGTGTGAAAATCAAATAATATTAGGAAGGAAAAGGTACTGAAAGTACAGATCTCTGTTAGATGACGCTATTCCTCAGGAGATGGGAATAAATATCTATTCACGATCCAACACGGAACTGATAATAGACCAAGGGACAGATACCACCAAATCTAACTTAGTGGACAAAAACATGATTTTTATTGGGACTTACTTAAAACGAATATGGATGAGGGGCTCTTTACAAGTAAGAATTGACCCGTGGTAGCTGCATCACCAAAGCTCATTACAGCATTGGTAGACTCTCTAAATCTGGAAACCTGTTGTATACTGCACAGGTTATAGGCAGCTGTACAAAGTGGGTGGGTATCCTCTCTAGGTGGCTCCATTGGCATAGCCTCTGACAGACAACTGCTTTCCTTTTGTTTCTTCTAGGCAGTTTTACTGATTTGTTTCTTTTAAGTGGCTGGCTGAGTAAGGGATAATGTCAGCAATCTTTACTGTTTAAATACTCCAGGAAAATTATGCGTCTGGTGAATCTGGTCAGTTTTAGGGACTTTCTAAAGATACTTTAGATCATTTATATTATGTTTTAATGAACTTCCCTTAAAGATTAAATATCTCAATTATAGAGGAAACTGCTATACCAAAACAGAGAGGAATTGGAGAGTAAGAAATGACAATGGATAAGAACAAAATACATTATATAGATGTATGAAATTCTCACAAATGAAAATACAGTATAAATGCTTATTTAATTTTCTTTTTTTATTTTGTTTTTCTAATTTTTTTTATTTACATTCAAAATCATATCCCCTTTCCCGTTTTCTCCCTCCCCGAAAGTCCCATAAGACCCCTTCCCTCCCTCTTTTCCCCATTCAACACCATCTCACTTCTCTCTCCTGGCATTCCCCTACACCCAGTCTTTCCAGAACCAGGGGTCTCTCCCTCCATCTTCTTGGAAATCTATTGATATGCGATTTGTGTCTAGGGTATTCCGAGATTCTGGGTTAATATACCCTTATCAGTGACTGCATACCATGTGTGTTATTTTGTGATTGGGTTACCTCACTAAGGATGATATTTTCAAGTTCTGACCATTTGCCTAGGAATTTCGTGAATTCATTGTTTTTAATTGCAGAGTAGTATTCCATCCTGTAAATATGCCACATCTTCTGAATCCATTTTTCCGTTGAGGGACATCTGGGTTCTTTCCAGCTTCTGGCTATTATAAATAAGGCTGCTATGAACATAATGGAACATGTGTCCTTATTGCATGCAGGTGAAGCCTCTGGGTATATGCCCAGGAGTGGTATAGCAGGATCCTCCGGGAGTGTCATGCCCAGTTTTCTGAGGAACCGCCAGAATGCTTTCCAGAGTGGTTGTACCAGCTTGCAATTCCACCAGCAGTGGAGGAGTGTTCCTCTTTCTCCACATCCTCGCCAACAACTGCTGTCTCCTGTGTTTTTGATCTTAGCCATTCTGACTGGTGTGAGATGGAATCTCAGGATTGTTTTGATTTGCATTTCCCTAATGACTAAGGATGATGAACATCTCTTTAGGTGCTTCTCAGCCATTAGATATTCTTCAGGTGAGAACTCTTTGTTTAGCTCTGTACCCCATTTTTTTAATAGGGTTGCTTGCCTCTCTGGAGTTTAACATCTTGAGTTCTTTGTATATATTGGATATTAGCCCTCTGAGTTACCATACAGTTTTTAACATTATTGTTCTGTATTACAGCTTGACGTCCGGGATACTGATTCCCCTAGAGGTTCTTTTACTCTTGAGAATAGTTTTAGCTATCCTGGGTTTTCTGTTATTCCAGATGAATTTTTGAATTGCTCTTTCTAACTCTATGAAGAATTGAGTTGGGATTTTGATGGGGATAGCATTGAATCTGTATATTGCTTTTGGCAAGATGGTCATTTTTACTATATTAATCCTGCCAATCCATGAGCATGGCATATTTTTCCATCTTCTGAGGTATTCTTCAATTTCTTTCTTCAGAGACTTGAAGTTCTTGTCATACAGATCTTTCACTTGTTTGGTTAGAGTCACGCCAAGATACTTTATATGGTTTGTGGCTATCGTGAAGAGTATCATTTCTCTTACTTCTTTCTCAGCCTGCTTATCTTTTGAGTATAGGAAGGCTACTGACTTGCTTGAGTTGGTTTTATATCCGGCCACTTTGCTGAAGTCATTTATCAGCTGTAGGAGTTCTCTGGTGGAGTTCTTTGGGTCGCTTAAGTATACTATCCTATCGTCTGCAAATAGTGATAGTTTGACTTCTTCCTTTCCAATTTGTATCCCTTTGACCTCTTTTTGTTGTCTAATTGCTCTAGCTAGAACTTCAAGTACTATATTGAAAAGATATGGAGAGAGAGGGCAGCCTTGTCTAGTCCCTGATTTTAGTGGGATTGCTTCAAATTTCTCTCCATTTAGATTGATGTTCGCTACCGGTTTGCTGTAAATTGCTTTTACTATGTTTAGATATGGGCCTCAAATTCCTGATCTTTCCAATACCTTTAGCATGAAAGGATGCTGAATTTTGTCAAATGCTTTCTCAGCATCTAATGAGATGACCATGTGGTTTTTTTCTTTGAGATTTTTTATATAGTGGATTACACTGATGGATTTCCTTATATTGAACCATCCCTGCATCCCTGGGATGAAGCCTACTTGATCATTGTTAATGATCATTTTGATGTGTTCTTGGATTCAGTTGGCAAGAATTTTACTGAGTATTTTTGCATCAATATTCATGAGAGATTGGCCTGAGATTCTCTTCCTTTGTCAGATCTTTGTGTGCTTTTGGTATTAGCGTAATTGTGGCTTCATAGAACGAGTTGGGTAGTGTTCCTTCTGTTTCTATTTTGTGGAACAGTTTGAAGAGTATTGGTGTTAGGTCTTCTGTGAAGGTCTGATAGAATTCTGCACTAAAACCATCTGGACCTGTGCTTTTTTTGGCTGGAAGACTTCCAATGACAACTTCTATTTCTTCAGGGGTTATAGGACGGTTTAGATGGTTTATTTGATCCTGATTTAATTTTGGTACTTGGTATCTGTCTAGAAAATTGTCCATTTCCTCGAGATTTTCTAGTTGTGTTGAATACAGGCTTTTGTAGTAGGATCTGATGATTTTTTGAATTTCCTCAGTTTCTGTTGTTATCTCTCCCTTTTCGTTTCTGATTTTATTAATTTGGATACTGTCTCTGTGCCCTCTGTTTAGTCTGGTTAAGGACTTATCTATCTTGTTGATTTTCTCAAAGAACCAACTCCTCGTTTTGTTGATTCTTTGTATGATTTTGTTTGTTTCTACTTGATTGATTTCAGCCCTGAGTTTGATGATTTCCTGCCTTCTACTCCTCTTTGGTGTATTTGCTTCTTTTTGTTCCAGAGCTTTCAGGTGTGCCATTAAGCTGCTAGTGTATGCTGTCTCCCGTTTCTTTTTGGAGGCACTCAGGGCTATGAATTTTCCTCTTAGCACTGCTTTCATTGTGTACCATAAATTAGGGTATATTATGCCTTCATTTTCATTAAATCTCAAGAAGTCTTTGATTTCTTTCTTTATTTCCACCTTGACCAAGTTATCATTGCGTAGAGCATTGTTCAGCCTCCATGTGTATGTGGGTTTTCTGTTGTTTTTGTTGCCATTGAAGACCACCCTTATTCCATAGTGATCTGATAGGAGGCATGGGATTAGTTCTATCTTCTTGTATCTGTTGAGGTCTGATTTGTGACCAATTATATGGTCAATTTTGAAGAAGGTACCATGAGGTGCTGAGAAGAAGGTGTATTCTTTTGCTCTAGGATGAAATGTTATGTATATATATGTATATATATATATATCTGTTAGTTCCATTTGGTCCAAGGCTTCAATTAGATTCACTGTGTCCCTGTTTAGTTTCTGCTTTTCTGAACGATCCATTTCAGAGAGCAGGGTGTTGAAGTCACCCACTATTATTGTGTGAGGTGCGATGTGTGATTTGAGCTTTAGGAAAGTTTCTTTTAAGAATGAGGGTGCCCTTGCATTTGGAGCATAGATATTCAGAATTGAGAGTTCTTCTTGGTGGATTTTTCCCTTGATCAGTATGTAGTGTCCTTTTGTGTCTTTTTTGATGACTTTAGGTTGGAAGTCAATTTTATCTGATATTAAGATGGCTACCCTGGCTCGTTTCTTGGGACCATTTGCTTGTAAAATTGTTTTCCAGCCTTTTACTCTGAGGTAGTGTTTGTCTTTGACACTGAGGTGCATTTCCCGTATGCAGCAAAATTCTGGGTCCTGTTTACATATCCAGTCTGTTAGTCTATGTCTTTTTATTGGGGAATTGAGACCCTTGATATTAAGAAAGATTAAGGAATAGTGATTATTGCCACCTGCCATTCTTGACCCTATCTTTATGTTTGAGTGGTTATCTCCTTTTGGGTTTGATGCAAGAAGGTTACTATCTCATTTTTTCCAGGGTGTTGTTTCTCTCCTTGTATAGGCGGTTTCCACCTATTATCCTTTGCAGGGCTGGGTTTGTGGAAAGATATTGTGAAAATTTGGTTTTATCCTGGAATATCTTGGTCTCTCCATCTATGGTGATTGAGAGTTTTGCTGGGTATAGTAGTCTAGGCTGGCATTTGTGCTGTCTTAGTGTCTGCATGAGATCTGCCCCGGATCTGGCTTTCATAGTCTCTGGTGAGAAGTCTGATGTGATTCGGATAGGTCTTCCTTTGTATGTTACTTGGCCCTTTTCTCTTACTGCTTTTAAAATTCTTTCTTTGTTTAGTACATTTGATGGTTTGATTATTATGTGACGGGAAGTATTTCTGTTCTGGTCCAGTCTGTTTGGAGTTCTGTAGGCTTCTTGTACGTTCATCAGCATCTCTCTCTTTAGGTTAGGGAAGTTTTCCTCCATAATTTTGTTGAAGATGTTTACTGGCCCTTTAAGTTGCAAATCTTCACTCTCATCTATACCTATAATCCTTAGGTTTGGTCTTCTCATTGTGTCCTGGATTTCCTGGATGTTTTGGGTTACATGTTTTATGCATTTTGCATTTTCTTTGGCTGTTGAGTAGATGCTTTCTATGGTATCTTCAGCACCTGAGATTTTTTTCTTCCATCTTATTTATTCTATTGTTGATGTTTGCATCTATGACTCCTGATTTCTTCCCAAGGTTTTCTATCTCCAAAGTTGTCTCCTTTTGTGATTTCTTAGTTGTTTCTACTTCCTTTTTTAGATCCTGTATGGATTTGCTGAGATCCTTCACTTGTTTGTTTGTATTTTCCTGTATTTCTTTAAGGTATTTTTGTATTTCCTCTTTCAGGATTTCTGCCTGTTGACCCAGTTCTCCTGTATTTCTCTAAGTGATTTTTGTGTTTCCTCTTCATGGGATTCCATCTGTTGATCCATCGTCTCCTGCATTTCTTTAAGCAGTTCTCGTGTTTCCTTTGTAAGGGCATCTATCCATTGATTCATTTCTTTAAGCAATTTTTGTGTTGCCTCCCTATGGGCATCCGTCTGTTGACCCATATTCTTCTGCATTTCTTTATGCAATTTTTGTGATTCCTTTGAAAGTGCATCTACCTGTTGATTCATTTTTTTAAGCGATTTTTGTGTTGTCTCCTTGTGGCCCTCCATCTGTTGATCTATGTTCTCCTGCCTTTCTCTAAGCGATTTTTGTGTTTCCTTTGTAAGGGCCTCTAACCATTGATTCATTGTCTCCTGTAATTCTTTATTAGATTTATTTGTGTCCTTCTTGAAATCCTCTAATAGCATCATGAGAAGTGATTTTAAATCCAGATCTTGTCTTTCGGGTGTGGTGGGGTATCCAGGACTTGCTGCTGTTGGAGAGTTGGGTTTGGATGGTGCCATATTACTTTGATTTCTGTTAGTAACGTTTCTACATTTGCCTTTTGCCATCTGGTTACCTCTGGTCTTAGTTGGTCCTGCTGTCACTGGCTGTTGGTTGGACCTCCTGTGAGCCTGCAAAGCTATTTCTGCCCCTCCCCCATTACCGGGATTCCCCTGGCACCGATTTCTGGGGCCTGCCCTGCTCCTGAGTGACTTTGGAGCCCTGATGTGCCTTGCCCCACCTGATGTTATATTGGGGAGTCCATGCACATCCAAAGGCTCAGCGTAGTGGATTCCCAGAGCAGAGGTTGCCAAAGGGAGGCTGGTAGGCTCCTGCCCTGTGAAGGGGTGTGTGATCTCTCCCGGGGGGGGGGAGTGGTTGTCCCTCTGCAGGCAGAAGTCCCACAGCAGGGCTGGCGCGTCAATTACTGCAGATCTGCCCAGCTCTTGGGAGCAGGGTACACACAAGCTGCCTGAGACCCAAGTGATATTATGCCTGTCTGTCTCTGAGCCTGGCGGACCCAGTTGCCCTGGTGCTGGAGCAAAGGTGGTGGAGTGCACTCTGCACTCTCTTGGCGGTGCAGGTCACCCTGCAGGGGGGATGGCCCACAGCAGAACTGGCGCCCAGACACAACGCTGTCCAGCTCTTGGGAGCAGATGGAAGCCCCAGCAGGCCGTGTCCCAAGCGATGTTATATTGGGAAGAACCTGGGTACCTTTCTCCTCAGTGCAGTTGATCCAGGAACAGAGGTCACCAAAGGGAAGCTGGTAGGCTCCTGCCCAGTGCGGGGGGGCCCCTCTGCAAGGCAGAAGTTCCACAGCAGTGTTGGCGTGCTGGTTACTGCAGATCTGCCCAGCTCTTGGAGCAGGTTATATACAAGCTGCCTGAGACCCAAGCGATATTATGCCTGTCTGTCTCTGAGCCTGGTGTTCCCAACTACCTGGCCACTGGAGCAAAGATGGCGGAGTCTTATTTAATTTTCTAAAGGTTTTTTAAATAATAAAGTGTCAATTAAAATTAAGAAAATACTGATATAGGTAAATATCCATAAGAAAAAAATAATATAAACAAGATCTCTCACTTTTAATTTACTAAATATTCAAGTTGACTATTCAGACATATTCCTGAAAATAATTTTAAAATCCCCTCCAAACTACTACTCTTCATTTACAACATCCCTAATTGTTGAGATACTTCAACAGAAATGTGTGAATTGACTTTCATGCTTTTGAACACAATATCCATTCCAGACCCCCATGGATCATAGCAATTTATATCTTCAAGCCATTTATTTTTATTTAAGAACTACATTTATAATGCCATAGTTGCCACATACAATTCTTCTGATGGATCTATGAAAAACAAGTGAAAAATGTTCTGGAAAAAGTTGGCCACTTTGGTTGCATTTAGAAAATTTATGATTCATTGAAGGAGGTCAATTTTTCACATAAACAGGAATTTGGAAGAGATGGATTTGAACGCTTATTTGTGCCCTTGTAGAGATAAAGACCAATAGAGGAAGTAATGGCAGATCTTGTACTTAAGTACTGAAAATACACAAAATTTACTTCAGTGTTTTCATAAATATTTAATAATGAAGAGCTGCTTCTTGTGAATTTTCAAGGAAAATGGTCTCTTTACCATTTCAACCTGTCGAAAGGCTGTGATTATTATTTAAACATCAGGAAATATTTTTGAACATTGTCTTAACTTAATTGATGATGTAGGAAAAGTGTTTGAGAGGGCTGTCTCCAGTTTGGAATACTTTTGACTCTGGATAAAATGCTACCAAAAACACAAGGAATGATTCAGAGAAATGTTTCATAATAGTAAAAGTTATTCAATTAAAAAAGTTACTTCAGTATTTTACCATGGCACTGTAATGTCCCCTAATTATGCCAATAACCACCCTGGTCAGTAAACAGGCACTGATAGTGAGCAACGCCTTCCATCAGGTAAATCTTTGTATCTTCTCAAAGGCCCAGATGAACCTGAATATTTTTAAGTAAAAGTATTTTGAATGAAGTTATGGGCATATATTTCAGGAACAACTTTATTGCATATCAATACACTGTGATACATTTCAGATCTAATTTTCATAATACATGGAAACCAAAACTTTCATGAGAGTTATTTACAACAAAATTAGGCACAAAATTTATTCATGTTTTTTCTAGATTTAGACCTTCTACATTTGTTAGTTATGTCTATATTTGCACATATCCACACATGTAGCACCTATAATTGTATGTGTATTTATAGAAATTCATCTATCTAGATATGTAATACACATATATTTTTATATGTACACATAAATCATAAAATAAACACACATATGTATATGTATGAAACATGTATGTAATCTCTATTTATTTAAGTATCTTTGTCTACATGCTAATTATGGATGGCTTTCCACTTTAACCAGGAAAAACAATCACAGTTTAGAAATGTAGCAGCTCCATACGTGAATTCCAAATGTCCATGCTATACTATATCTGACAGACTAATTAATTTCTGACCTATCCCCTTTAACCCAAAAGTAATAATACCATGCCTGCGTTCTCATCTTTTTAAATTAATCAAATCAGATGGCATATGGAAATTACTAGCTATATACTGATCTAACAGCACTAGCCCCTGTCATTTTGTTGGATGTGCAATTTGCTTTACTGGTCTGGAAGATGTTTGGTACCAAATCACAATTATGTGAAGATGGGCATTAAAATGTTTAAGAGAACATGGTATTTGAGTTTAATTTATGTGGTAAATTAATAAAAAATGAACAAAACAATAAATAAACTACATTGAGGTTGTTGGACAAAGTAGCATGGAGTATTTCCTCCAAGGCATAAGGCAAAATACAGATGGAAACACAAGGTGAGATGGGAACAGTTAGAGAAGGAAGACTACTGGGAAGGGAGAAGGTTGGGGGGGAGGGCAAGTGGAAACTGAGTGAAAAGTTAATACTTGAGCTGTTCTATAAAGTTGCCTTTGTACAATGATCAAATCTAGACAAAATGTATACATAGGAGGTAAAGCACTTAATGTCTAGGAAGTAGTACGACTTTGATGCATTTCTAACAAAATTGAAATGTGTGCCCTTGCTTTCTCTCAGATTCTACTACTCTTGGTTCAGAGCTATAACGGAGTGCATTTGTTTATCCAGTTTTCTGCTATAGAAAGACTTAAGGTTGAATCTACGTGCAGGATAGAGTTTTAATGCTAGAGATCAATATTTTGAGAGCAAAGCCAAATGACAGCTAATGATCTGGTAGGAAAGCAAAGAAGGGAGCCATTAAAATCAACTCTTATAAATACAAATGAACTAAGCTGTGGTGATTTGGGGGAAGAGCAATTATCCATCCATGCCCCTTTCTTCTTCATGCATCAGTGCATTGTAAACAACCTAATAACTGCTCCTTCAAATGATGGTTTGAGTCATCAAAAAACAAGTTATGTTCACTAGTACTTTTAATGACACTGCAGTGTAAAAAGCACTGTGAAATGATGCCATTAAAATAACTCCTATTTTCTGCAAGGATTGTGTTGAATAGCTGCATAATTGTTGCTCATTTTTTTGAGTTAAATTCATTTATTTATCACAGAGACGTGATAGTACATACCTAGTGAACTATGGTAGATTTTTAAGCAATATTCATAAGTGTGCATAGTACCTAGTCTAGCAATACGATTTGGTTGATTAATGCCTGCTTTAATAGTGTTTGCATTAGTTATTTAAAATTAACTTCTCTTCCATTTACCAATGTACTGACTGGTTTTGTGTCAACTTGATACAAGTTAGAGTCATCAGAGAGGAAGGAGTCTCAATTGAAAAAATGCCTCCATGAGATTCATCTGTAAGGCATTTTCTCAATTAGTGAACAACGGTGGAGAGCCCAGCCCATTGTCAGTGCTGCTATCTCTGGTCTTGAAGTCTTGGGTCTGATAAGAAAGCAGACTGTCAGTGTATGTTTGGAGGTAAGATGTCCAGCAATAAAAATGGAAACAGGCAACCTCGGGAGGTAGGAGGTAGGGGGATCCTCTAGAATATACCAGAGACCTGGGAGGTGAGAGATTCTCAGGACTCTAAGGGAAGAACTTTAGATGAAATTCACTACAGTGAGGAAAGGTAACTGGTAGAGTCCACCAGTGGAAAGACAGGGCATCAAGTGGAGGAATGGGTTTGCTATCCCACAGTCAAAGACTCAGACCCAGAATTGTTCCTGTCTAAGAGAACTTCAGGGACAAACGTAGAGGAGAGACTGAGGGACAGAAGATCCAATGATAGGCCCAAATTGGGATCTATCTCAAGATACTAGAGGCTCCAAGGCCTGACGCTATTACTGATGATATGGTGTACTTACAGACAGGAGCCTAGCATGACTGCCCTCTGAGAGGTTCAACAAGCAGCTGAAAGATTCAGATGCAGATACTTACTCCCAACCAATGGAAAGAAGCCAGGTAACCCTGTGGTTAAATTAGGGAAAAGATTAAAGAAGGTGTGGAGGAGGGTGACCCCATAGGAAGACCAGCAGTCCCAATTAACCTGGACCCCTGAGATCTCTCAGACACTGAGCCATCAACAAGGCAGCATATGCCAGCTGATATGGGGCTCCTGACACATACAACAGAGGACTACCTGGTCTTGCCTCAGTGAGAGAAGATGCACCTAACCTTCAAGAGACCTGAGGCCCCAGAGAGTGGGGAGGTCTGGTAGGGTGGGGGTGGAAGAGTGAGGACATCCTTTTGGAGATGGGGGAGGAGGTATGAATGAGGAACAGTCAGAGGGGAGACTCAAGGGGGGATAAAGACTGGACTCTAAAAAAAATTAAATAATAATAGTAATAAAAGAAGTCACACAATAAGTCAAGAAATAAAAGATAGAAAAGAAACAGACTGAACAAGCCATGGGGAGCAAGTCAGTTAACAGCACCCTTCCATGGCCGCCATTATCTCCTGCCTTCTGGTTCCATCTTTGTTTGGGTTCCTGTCCTGACTTTCTCCAATGATGGAATCTGATCTGGAAGAAAAAGCCAAATAAACCCTTTCCTCCCCAACTTGCATTTTGGTAGTGCTGTTTCACTGAAGCAATAAAATGCTGACTGAGACAACCAGTTTAAAAGTTAAGTTAGCAAATCTATTTTGTTAAAAAAAAATAGAGCATTGTGTTAAAGTAAACCAGGATACATTTTAGCCTGTTAATATGTAGGTTACAACCCTGTTAGAGGTGTTCTTTCAAATGAGGGATACCTGCTGAAAAACTCTGTTCATTTATTGTTCTAGAATATTATATGTGTGCTGGCTTTGCCATACAGTTGTGGGAAAAGTCTGGTCATTGTTTCCTCAAGCCTAGGTATAATTCTCAACTCACAAAGAAACAAATGATAGTCATGAGGCTGCACAGTATTGGCTTATTCTGAATGACATGAATGTCATGCTTAAGGCAAGAGCATGATCATGCAAAGATGATCTATGTAGCAAAATTTGGCTTACTAAAGCACTTTGTTCAAGGTTTTCTAAGGAAGCAAGTATTTTATGTTAGATCTAAAGAGTGCTTATATATACAACTTAATTCATGGGTGCCATTAACTCTTTCACAGCAAGTAAAATTTTCAGAAGATGAGGAGACATTTGTACCTTCATTGTGTCATGTTGATTGCACTCCAAGGCAGTGGTGCAGAAGGGAACTTTGCCTATTGCCCAATCAACATTGTACTTCTCCAATATCTTTCCTACAAAAACACAGAGTATTTGATAGAACCTATCAGTGTCTTCATTTCCTCTTCCTGTTCTGGTCAAGATGAGTTATTATTAGTTAGAGAGCATTTGTGCCTCCAAGATCATTGCAAGTCTTCAAGCTACTCAACGATACTAGGTACCAGTCCTTTCTTTAATCAAATCCTCAGACAGAATAAAAGGCCCCTTCATAGGTCTTGATCAGGTCATGTGCTCTCTCAGTAACTCATGTCCTCCACTTCTGCACACAGAGAGAGAGAGAGAGAGAGAGAGAGAGAGAGAGAGACAGGGAGAGAGAGAAAAAGGTGAGGGAGAGGGGGAAGAGGGGAGGGAGAAGCAATGTACTGTTTTGGAATGTATCTATACTCAGCCTCTATTCATCAAAACTTATCTTTCCTTCTCTTACCAATACAGTCAAGATATTCCCAAGTGACTGATCAATATTTCTAACAAGTGAATTCCTTGTGAGATATGGTACAAGATATCACATTGGAAGGGTGAGTTCATGGACTAAAATCAAACTTGTACTTTGGCTTAAAGATGATCTTTGTAGAAAGGACCAGTATAGGTCAGAAACAACAACAACAAAAAAATTGAAATGTGAAAATATTCTACATATAATTCCATGTCATGCAGGCAAAGAATCAAAACTACTTAGAGATTTGGCAAGGGAATATCGAAGTGGGGAGCAAACTGGGAACAAAGAGAAGATATTGGAAGAAGGGAAAGAAAATTGAGATTCTAAGGAAGGAATGAAAAGAAGTGACATAGTTTCCCAAAGCCAAAGCTGAAATTCCTTGTATTACACCTGAGCACATGATACTCCAAAATGGACTTTGATATTTGAGACACTACAGACAGTGGATGGTCTCTATGCTGGTCAGTTGTTGCTGTTGTTGGTATTGGTGTTAGTGTTGTTACTGTAAGACAATAACTCCTAAAACAAGAAGACAAGCTTGAAGGTTCAGATCATGATCACTTGGACTTGTCTGTTTGAGGCTGATGGAGAGGCAGTGTAAACAGAGCAAGCACATACAGAGGCAAAACCATTCCCTCAGAGTTATAGTTTATGAAAACCACAGAGAGATGAATCCCATTATTTTCTGTGTAGACACACTTTCATTGACCCAAAACCTTATCTGGTGGGCCCTATCTTCCTAATGTTCCAGTATACTAAGAAAGCACCATAGAGTCAAGATTGAATATTAAACACATAAGCTTTTAGGAAATATGCACCATCTAAATTATAGCAGTCTCATTTTGCCTTCACTTTTCTCTCTTGAAGCAAATCAGGCTATGGCAAAACAAACCTCTAATCCCAGAACCCACCCAAGACATGTAGGCAGGAAGATCCCTGTGAGTTTGATAACACTTGTCCATTTGTGGAAGAAAAATAACTGAAGTCTGAGACCCTTGTGGTTGAATTAACAAAAGGCTGGAAGAAGCTGAGGAGGATGTTAACCTAATAGGAAGATCTGTAGTCTTAACTAACCTGAAACTCTGAGATCTCTCAAACACTGAGCCACCAACCAGGCAGCCTACAGAAGCTGGTACTAGCCTCCCCATACCACCCCTGACCCATATACAGCAGAGAACTGCCTGGTCTGGCCTCAGTGAGAAAAGGCACATATAAACCTCCAAAGACTTGAAGCCCCAGAGAATGGGTAGGCCTGGTGGGGTGGGGTTTGGGGGAGGCATATGAGGACATCTTCTTGGAGACAGAGGGGAGGAGACATGGGATGAGGAACTGTGAGAGGGCGGACTGGGAAGTGGGTAATGATTGGACTGTAAAAAAATAAAAAATAATAATAATAAAAGAAAAAACTCAGAAGACAACAATAATAACAACAAAAGACAAAGACAGAACAAACCCTATGATGTACTTTTTCCAAACCAATGTATCACATGTATCTCCCTCACTGACAGTAGAGGGACAAAACTTGTATATTTCTCTTTCTTTCATAGTAACTATCTCCATATTTGTTTTTCTCTAAAGGTTTGTTTTCCTCTTCATTCATTTGACACTCTGGTTAAAATGTAAACTCCAGGAGGAAAAATCTTAACACCCTGTCTACAGCATCCAGTTGAGTACCCAGTCAGTTGACTGAGGTAGCTTTCAGTGTAGCAATCTGATCATCCTTAAAAAATTCACAAATCTCAAGGCAATAATAGTTCTAAGTGACCGGGGAGCTCAAGACCAGTCAGAAAAATGAATTCCCAGTGAGGTGAAGCAGTCCAGTCATACATTTCAGAACATGATGTTGTATTTATTCAGCAAAGATCTTCTGTACATAAAATATTATACTGATTAGGAAAAAGAATTTCTTGTTCTATCTTGTCAATAGTTGACACATTCATCCTCTTATACTGTGAGTGCCTATAGGGGATGAGTGATTCATCTTAATCTAACATTCCTGGAGCTATTTACACTAAATAACACACTTTCTGCATTCCAGTAGAGTAATTAGGATAAAGTTTGGTGAAAAAAAATAAAAAATAAATAAATAAAAGCATAACCTAAGCAAACATAAAAGCTTGGGAAAGAACCATTAGTACCATTTTCAGCTAATATTTGCTGACATATTTTAAAAGTAGATTATATTTATTATATTTAAAACGATTGACATCAAAATACTTGAAATATAATAGGACATATGTTTATATTATTAAATTAAGCACCACTTAAGAGAAGAATGAATCATATATTTTATATGGGAATTCTATACTAATCCAAGACATTAAAATAACTTGGAGATCAGACATGATTGCACAAACAGCACATATTATCCTTTGGTTATAGATACTTCTCCAATTATAGACTACCTCTTAGTGTTGTACTCAAGAAAGCTCCTCAGGGGATATCTTTGTAAGAAGAAGAAGGAGGAAGAGGAAGAGGAGAAAGAGGATAAGCAAAAGAAGTAGAGGCAGCATCAGGAGGAGGAGGAGGAGAGGAAGAGGAAGAGGAGGAAGAGGATGAAGAAGAAGAAGAAGAAGAAGAAGAAGAAGAAGAAGAAGAAGAAGAAGAAGGAGGAGGAGGAGGAGGAGGAGGAGGAGGAGGAGGAGGAGGAGGAGGAGGAGGAGGAGAAATTTTCTTTCTTTTTTGACAGGTCAGATTGAAACAATAAGATTGAAAAGAGGTCAAGCCATGATCACCTACATATTGAATCCCTGTTTCAGAAAAATAAAGAAATATATATCAGAATCTTCAAAAAGCCACCACACTATCTCTCAGCATACTTACAGTGAAAACACTACAGTTTCTTTTCCTATATGTCATCACTGAAATTTAAGCAAATCCCTCACATTTTTTCAGACAATAGAAAAATTCATCATATTTATTTGACCTTTGACATTTGACTTTTCCTTCTTTATCACAATTCTATTTCCATTGTCACAATTTTGTTAAAAGTTATGCTTTAAGGAATAGGCTCTAGGATTGATGGGTTCTAAATTTGATAAATCTCTTGACTCTATGATTGGCCTTGAGAATGTTGCTTTATTTCACTGGGATTCACTTTCTCACTTGTAATTCTGTTTCATGAGGGATTTCTGTTTCATAGGAACACAGTATATGTTGTCTAAGGGAGTACATGTAAATGTCCAGATCTCAGCTTATACTTTGCTAATTATTTGTAACCAGACTTCTGTAATTACCTTTGAGCACTTGCTTTAGCCATGTCCCTATCTCATGTTGTTGCACTGACCTAATAATATATAAGCAGATACATACTTCAGACTTCAATACATTAAACATAAAGCCATATGATTCGGAAATAGAAAATAATTACTGCTTAGGAAACATGGTCATCATTTGAAGGACCATAGGCACATTGAGTCATTAGATATATCTACTATTTCTGTTATGCAGTGATACCCAATAAACTATTTCAAAGTACAAGGACAATAGACAATATACACAGTTATTCAACATGGAGAGGGTTATCACCCTTGGCCTGTCTGGTTAAGAACTTTGATTGGGGTAAGATGTTCAGAAGAGCCATACTCATATAACTGGTGCTGGTGTATCTATCATCAGGATCCATCCTCAAGAAGACTAATCTCATTTACTAAACATGACAGGACTCTAGCTGCAACTGAAAAATAGCAGGAACTATAAAGTTTTCCCAGGCTGAGGCTCAAAAGCCACATCATATCAGTATGATTTCATTCATCAAGCAAATCATAGAGCCAGATCAGACTCAAGCAGAAGAGAAAGTGCTTCTAGGTAGGAAGATGACAGGGTGAATTAAATAAAAAGAAATGAGCCTACAGGATGGGAAGAATATAACATCATTAATAACAGTCAGTAACAGTTCCACTTATTGGAATAATTGGAATAATGGAAGGACCATTTGGATCAGAATAATCTTTAATGCTATAAACACATAAGAGGTTCATGCCTTACCAAATCACTCCGTACCTGGGGGATGCTAGATAAGTATTTCTTATATAAATAAAGACCTGCTATTGATGTCATAGTGATAATAAAATTAAATTTTCATAAATCTTGTTGTGGCTGTATTTCCTTCTCTATATAAAATAATTAAAATTAGTTTTCTGTGTGATACCTCTACAGCAATAAAAGTAAAAAAGATAAAATACATTAAGTGCTAAAGTTCATCTGTGTAGAGATGTTTTCATAAATACCTTATGATTAAACATAATGTAAACATACTATCTAATGATATTTTTGTGTACAGATAAATCTAAGAATATTATTTAAATTGGTGATATGAGCAGAATACTATTCATAATGCCAATTTTCTAATCACTGTTGAATGAAAGGATGCACCTGTTAAGATAGTAATTTTCTGTAATGCAGATGCTGTGGTTACCATAAAATAGCAGCAGTTAGTTTGATCTTTGATAGAAGATTAAATTGGATTTTCATTTAAAAGAGACAATAAATAGCAGCATGCTCATTTTCAGAAGATTCTTCTAGTTGACCTCATTCCTACACACTATTTCTGGAGTAGGATAACAGGAGATTTTATTATTAATCTGGCTTTCTTTTTCTTGTGTGAAAGTAAAGCATATTTTCTTGTGTACTGCTTCACTTCTAATTCTGTATTGTAGTTAAAAGACTGACAACTTGGCAAGGTAAGTGAAGAAATGTACAGAGTTAACCAACTGCAATTACTTCTCAATTACACAGTTAATCCCATCATTAAATTCAGATCTCATGGACCACTCTATAGCTGCCCTCCTTTCATTTCAATCGATATGGCTTCTCTCAGTTTATGATCTTTTCTTTGTCATCTAAATATCATCATTCATCATCTATTCAAATCTTAATAATACAGTGCACTGAGAATTTCCCTCATTTTCCCATCATTCGCACCATAGAACTTTCCCAATTTTGATTCAGTCTTCCTTTCTTCCTGGTAAAACATTATAGACATACGGACTGGTAGGCAGGTAGGTAAGTGGGTAGATGCGTGAGTAAGTCAGTAGGGAAGTAGATAAAATTTAAAACAGATGATATACAGACAGACTGACCAACCAACAGACAGATATAAAGATAGCTAAATGATAGATGATGATAATGAAGATGGTGATGATGATGATGTAGACAGATAGTCAGATAGATAGACAGATGATAGAGAATGGATAAATAGAGATACATGTGCAGCAGAAGATGTATAAATATGGTAAGCTATACAAATAAAATTGGCATACATACAAACACAAGACTATCTATAAATGATTTCTCTATGTGAGCTTTAGCAATTGTAAAAAGCAATTCAATGCTTTTTACCCTTTCTTGCACATTCTCTTCAACCAATATTCTTGCACAGTCAACCTATGGTGAAGTTCCCTGTGACATACTAAAGCCTGTAACTATGCCTCACAACTCACAGAGATGGTGTAACTCACCTGTCCTTGATCTCTTACAATGGCCTCTCCTTAACTCCATTTGGGTATGGCATTGGGTAAATGAGGTGAAAACAGTATTGTTCCCTTCCAATGTCATTCTCTTCACTCTGGGAGTATATTTACAAAATTTTTAGGTATTTCCAGAAATTATTTTCATTGATGATTCCCTTTTTACTCAAAATACCTTTATTCACATGAATGTTCCCTTTAGATTTTAAACAACATGTCTTTCTTTCAATTCTCTCTCTCTGTATTACGCACAAATACACACACACACACACACACACACAAACACACACACACAGACCTCACAGTCAATAAATGATACAAGCAAACAAAATATAGGAAAAGATGGACTCTTGGGAGATATGCAAGTGTCACCATTCAGCAGTGAATACTTATTTCCACTCAGCCAAAGTACTCCTGTGAATATATCTAGTTTAGCTCTAATTCTCACCATCTATCCTTTTCACACACTATGTTCCCTAACTTGTCTGCTATACAGAGATTCTTAGGGAATAAGGATCCTTCCTTAAATCCCTCCCACCTTATTTACTGACATGCGCTGATCTGCTTGGTTTGCATTCATAGCATTCTGTCCTCCTCTTTATGCCCATATTTTATGTATATTTATTTAAGGTTTCCAAACACAGTTGCTTCACTCTTTAAAATTTTCTTTGAGTTGATAATCTAAGTCCTTAACTTCATTTTTTTCCTAATTACAGGTAGCCCCTTGTATATACATATACAAGTACATTATGCATTAAATCATACTCATATAAATATACATACATATACACATATACATCATATACAACCAGGAAGTCTCATATACCTACCTCATATACATACATATATACACATGCACATGTACACACACATATATACACATACACATATATATGTATATTCAAATCTCTCTTTGGGACTTCTCATATTTACCTTAATATGAATTTCATAAAAACAGTGACAAAAAGAGACAGAGAAAGAGATCAAAATTAAAAGAAAACATAGGAAGCCATTTTTCAAAAGCAATAGCAATAATCAATATATGTGCTAATGCAAAATGCAAATAAGTAAAGCAGGATTTTATGCAGAATTATGACAGAACACGATTTATGTTCAGCAGGGCCTGAACATTATCAGTCAACCCTCAGTAACACAAGGGTTTAGAAAGCTAAATAAATAATTTTCAAATTATTTCTATGATTTTGAACATTGGTACAGTCATCATACGCATAATGAGAGTCTGGGATTCCACTAAGTTAGGCAAGAAATGGAAAATACTATTGGTTCTACCCTGCTTTGCATCACTGTGACAAAATATCTCACAGGAAAGACTTTGCTCATTTTTGGTTCCTGGTTATTTGAGTTTGTTTTTGGACATTCTGTGTGTCTGTGGATCATAATGGATACATGTAGTAGAGTAGAGCTTTCCGTCCATGGTGGAAAGGAAAGAGAGAAAGAGAAAATCATTACTGAGTTCAAGAGCATAATGCCAATAACCTACTTATGATCAGCAAGCTTCATCTTTCAAAGTTTCAACTATCTCCCAATAGTACCAATCCTTTTATGTGAGTTTTGAGGAAAGACTCAAGATCTATCCCATGTAGATGGCAAAGAAAGTGAGGAATGGCAATTTGTAAGAATAAAGGTTTCATGACAAACACTAAGCTACCTCTTTCTGTCTTTGTTCTAAGGCATTCCTAAATGCATGCAAAAGCAGGGCTTCCTTCAGGATTACTGGAGAGCTGGCTCATTGGTAGAGTGCTTGCTTCAAATGATACTTCATTCATCAGCTCTGTGAATAAACAAATCATTCCCAAATGTCAATATTTTATTATTGATAGCAATTTCTCTGCACTCTTTTTCCCACTGATTGAAAAGCACATAGGTCTTGACCATAAATTTGGAAACCATTCCACCAGTGTATTGATTGTTTCACACAGCAGTGTCACTTTATTGACAATCCTCAAGAAGTTAGGTAATTGCGTGGCTTTCCATGATTAAATTTCCCACATCTTTATATACTATGTGTGTGTTTATTCATGTGTGTGGAATGAAGGGATGTGTGTATGTGTGTAGCAGTACACATGCATGTGTGTGCATGCCAGAGTACAAACTCAGGTGCCATTTGTCATGTATTATCCACATATGATTTTGACACCAGGTCTTTCATTGGCCTAGAACTCACTAAGTAGGTGATGCTGAATAGCAGATGAGTCTCAAGCATTTATCTGTCTCCATTTCTCACCACTTGGAATGCAAGTTCCAGGCCTGCTATATATTATGTGGATTCTGGGGTCTTTGTGATTTACAAAAAAAAAAAAAAAACCAACCCTCCCAAAAAAAAAACAAAAAAATCAAAACCACTTTAGTGATTGAGTCATATCCTCATCCCAAATGTAAATTCTTAGATGTATATATACTCCAGAGTAAATTTCTAAAAACTGTATTACATGTATACATATCATATCAAGAACTGTATTTTAGAACCGCAAAATAATATCAATTGAATTATTACAGAAATCCGAATGAAGCACGCACATGGGTGTTACTATGCTGACCTTACCTCTTTACATCTAAGAAATACACAGTAGCTTATGTGCACTGTTTACATTATTGGAATAATGTTGTGATGTATATGAGATTTCTTCCTGAATCGCACAAATCTTCAAACTTTTTTCAAAATAAAGTTTTCAAATATGCTTCTAGAGAAGGTTTTATGTAATTATTGATATGGTAAACCCAAGTTCTCATGATCACTGCGCACTCATCATCTAACTAGACACATCAATTGAAATAATGACTAGTGAATCCCCAGACCAACCTGACACGTTTTAATAAGTAAATTTTAGTATGCATTCTCATACTGATACTACATGCACATGTTCGGAAATGGGAATGAGGTACCAGGAAAGAAAATGAATGTTTTCACTCCCTCTACTAGATAATAAAGCCTAACATCTATCTTACATTTGAAATCAAAGCCAGGAACTGGGACACAGCCTAGAAGGAAAAAAAGTCAAAATCAATGTTAAGTTTACTCTCTCAGCCCCATGATTCATACTGAAGCTAATACTGCGGATTCAGAGCAGAAGCTGCAGTACCAATTCAGACTTGTTCTTCAAGATCAGAGATGGCAATGGTTTCCGTGTGCAGGGTACATTGTTCCCACAACCTGAGAGCTCTGCTACATTAAGATAAAAAGCTGTCTGTGCATATGTGAGTGCATGTGTGTTCAAGGGAGTACATACACACATATGATATGAAGGAGCAATGTGGTGTAGATAAGAGAAGATATTAAATAGAATATAGGAGATGTGTGAAACGTGGCATGGTTTCAGTGCCGTCTTCTTTCAACTGTGAGGGATGAGTGGATCAGAGTGGCTCATGCACAGCTCCAAGTATTCAAGCAGACTTTCACTGAACAAATATTAAGCACCTGCCCCATATGTACAAATATATTTTGAAAGAAAGAAATGTCACATGGAAAAATAGAGTACAGGATAGCATACTGAAACACTCATCCATTTTTCTTTTCTTTATAATGATACGCAATTCTCATTGATGCTTTTAGGATAAATAATGAATTAAAAACAATCTGTACTTCATTTCCTTTCATGCTCTGTCCAAAAAGAATCTACTTAGTTTAAATACAGTTCCTGATTTACAGTCTAATGGTGGGCATGGAGTCATTGAACAATGTGAGCAAGGCTTTTGTCAGATCCTGAGACTTGAAATAAAGTACGTGCTTTCACAAGTTTGTGGTTTAGAAGAAAAAGAAACATTAACTGAGGGTCTGCATTTTTAACATAATATATACCTTTTGTATTCAATATAAAGTAATGCAATCTATTCGCGACATCACAGTTTGTCCAGTTTTAGAAACTACTGTAAATTTTTACTTTGAAGGGATTACAATCCCAACCTGAAGTTATTAATGACTATTGTTAATACAATCTGAACTCTCAATGCATGCAAGTCTCTGCATGCATGAGGTAGAGAGATGTGGGTGTTCCCTGTCTATAATGTTATGCCGCAAAGGTCATTATTAGTACTCACATTGATACACAGCTTCCTCAATGACACCTCAATTCTTAAGGACCTACATTCAGAAACCAAACATTAAATGGCAAACGTGGGCACATAAAAACATGTATTAAGGGTCCATACTTTTAAAGACTCCTGTGAACACCACTGCCCTCTCTATTGAATAATTAAATCAGGATTCCAGAATTACTTTACCTCTAAAATATAAACAAAATTATGCTATTTGAATACTGCCTTATTTTCCTCTTCACAAAAGACATAGTCTTACATTACCCTTTTCCACGTTCTCGTGCTTTTCATAATGAGGACATTTCTTTTTCATTTTGTAACCTTGTAAATCAAAGTAAATGTTAAACTCCTAAACGTGTAAATGCGAAGGAAAAACCTTGAGCTTTACAATGGAAAGAAACGGTGGTCCTAGGAAGCATAGAGACACAGGGGTACAGCAAGGGAGACAACACTTGCTATTTAACAGCATTCATTCAGATCTAAAGACAGTATGTCAGAATTGTATATATTGCATCTCAAGCCAACGTGACAAACCAGGTCCACAACCTACACAGAACAGTAAATATGCAAACGGCACTTTGCAGAAGAGCTTCAAGAGAGGATAAGAGAAAACTGCCACAGCGGGCAGAAGCATGAGCCGGCATGCTCACTCAGCAAGTCTGAGTCAGGGCCTGGCACACCCATGGTAACGTTCAAGGAAACATAGTATTTCATGTTTGGAGCTGGGCGCGGATCTCTGTCTGAGTTCCACTTCGGTGCTTTCAGTCCAGGGTATCTGAGGAGTGTTAGTTCTATAAACATGTCAAAGGTGTCGAAATTGTCAGATGGTCAAGCTCCGCAAATGAAATAAAATTACATAACTCTCTGCATTCTTTCATATATCTAGTTTACCTACAAATTATTTACAAGACTTGACATAATAAAAACAGTATGTAAATGGCTAGGCTATGTATTGTTTAGGGAATAATAAGAAATGATATGAACGCTTAGCACTGAAGGGCTATTTTCCAATTTATGAATTTCATAATTCCTAATTTCATTGATAATGAAATCCATGAGGATGCATGAATTTCAATGTCTACTTAGAGCTCAAACTTGATGACAGTGAAGTGGCTCCCTACTCTGCCCTATGCTAAGAGATGAGTAGAGCCTAAGTTGTCTCTCAAGAGGAAAGAGATCTTTGAGAAGAAAAAAAATCAAAGAATCTTCAGAAGAAATGAGATAGTTACTTTTGGAACTTTCTACGATGGCCTGTGTTAAAGGTTTATTCCTCTAAGAGAAGATATTGGGGGCTTATAGTACCCTGAACAACAGGCTCTAGCAGAAAGCTTCCAGTTGTTGGGACTGTGTCATGGAGGAGACTGTGGGATTCTAAGCCACTTCCTCTTTTCCCTTTGCTAGCTGTGAGGTGATCTAGTTTCCTAAGTAATGTGACTGTGATATGTCTCTTTGCCACTAGCAATTTTGAAACCTGGAAAGCACAGTAACCTTTTCTTCTTTCATGGGTAAAGGCATTCATTATTGTAATAGGAAACTAAGAGAGCAATAAAAGGAGGGGGATTTCTTCCCAAAGAGATTCCAGCAAGGAAAGTGTCTGAGTGTATGGCCTCAGGACCAGGCAGTGACATCACATAACAGAGGCTGAAAACAGCCTCCTACTGAGGCTTGTATAGTGATGTTCTTTATGATTCAATAAACATAAAATGTAATTATTGTACCATTCAAGATCACTAAGAAAAGATTAGAGAAATACGAAATCGTTGACATTTAGTTTTAAAACGCTTCTCTTTCTCACACATTTAGTATGATTCGTTATTGCTGTGAACTGCTGGTTTGCCACCTACTACATCATCATTGACATAGTAAACTCCATTTGCATTATGACTCTATTTGTAGACACGATCTTTGGGAAGTTAACGGGTCAAGAAGATACTGTATAAAACTTTAGATTGGTGGCTTTATAGAAAGAAACAAGAGACAACTTACCCCCTGCCACACAGAAAGAAAAACAAACAAACAAAAAGACAATCACCCGCACACTAAGGAACACTGTGTCCCCTTCAGATACAGGACCTGACTGCACTTTAAAGTTGGCTTGTCCAGGCTCCAGATGTGGAGGAAGTAGATGTTCATTGTTTACAACCCATAATCAGTATCAGTCTGCTTCAGTAGCCACATACCTCTAGGACGCTGGCAACAGTTGTGCACATCTATGCAGTGGAATTGACTACATCCCAAATATTCCACCACTTGGAATAAGCAGAAGTGGTTCAATTCTCCTTTCAAGAATTATTTTATTCTCAAGGTCTCTCTCTCTCTCTCTCTCTCTCTCTCTCTCTCTCTCTCTCTTTCATTTTTAGTTGTTCTGTTACATGATCTTGACGATTTGCATGACAAGACAAGCTCAAAGAAACAACAAAAGGAAAGATGGAGATGTGGATCCCAGTATCACACCCCCTCTCCAAATGCTGTTATGGCAGCATTTGTTTTAAATCCCCACTCCTGCTCCCCCACCCCCACCCCAGGCAGCATCTCTTTCTGGTAAGCTGATAAAAGAGCTTCAGGGACAGGCTGACAAGCACCTTTTAGATGGTTGGGAGAGCTGCACAAAGTGTTCCCATTAGTGTCAAGACCCCATCTGTGTATATAGTGCTAAAGATGAGGAGGAGAACGTGGTGGCAGGGGAGGTGTGTGTTTGTGTATGTTCAAGAACATGCCCATGAGCTTATGAAATAAAGTCCTAGTCAGTTTTTCCAACATTTTTCAGTTCTAACTAAATGGTCTTTCTCTCTCATATTATATTATCTTGATAAGGACTTTCTATCACTTTCATCTGATACTTTTTCATTCTTGTTCTTGTGGCTACAAATCATAGTTTATTTTGACAATAAACGACAAGCATTTTCAATATCCAGGGAATATCTTGCCATTGTTAACAGAAAACCAAGCAGCTTTAGAGTCATGCATGCAAATGCTCAGATAGAAAGATCCTCCTGTTTTCAATAATTCTGTCACATTTACTAAATACTTGGTATATATCAGGGTGTGAAAGGCACGGCTGCAGCAGCTATGTTCCATAGAACTCTGGGTATGATGGTACCTAAGGAAAGGCACAGTGAAATAGAGTAGGGGGGGCACAATATGTGGTGCTTTGAATAAGAATGGCCCCCATAGGTTTATATGTTTGAATATGTGATCCCTAGTGAATATGGCACTAGTCAGAGCTATGATCTTAGTGGACTATGGGTAGCTTTGCTGGAGTAGATGTGCCTTTAGCTGGTGAACTGTGAAGTCTCAGAATCTCAAGCCAGTTCACTTCCTGCTGTCTGTGGATCCGGATGTAGAATGCACAGCTTCTTCTCCAGCACCATGTCAGCCTGTATGCTACCATGCTTCCCTCCATAACAAGAATGAACTAGACCTCCGAAACTGTATACCAGCCCCCATTTAATGTTTTCCTTTATAAGAGCTGCCAAGGTTATGGTGCCTCTTCACAGCAAAAGAATCCTTAACTCAGACACTATGGGAGGTTTCTGTAAAGATGAAACTTGAAGGAGTCATACAGAGGCTCTGAAGGAATCATATGTCAAGCAGAACAGATAACACTTGTTGCTATGTCAAGAACTGGAGCACCTTCATGAAACAGGGCAAGAAGACTGATGTGCACCAGGAGATGGAATAAAGAGTACACATGGGATTAAGTCAAACTGGTAAATCATCTGCAAACTTTACTTTTTGACGAATTATGGGTATGCTGATGGCACGTAATTGGGGGCTTACTGCTTATAAGGGCTACAAGCAAAATGTCAGAGAGGTTTAATTCATGTTAGTATTTTCCATTTTACCTGCTTTATCTCTACCCTCTGTTCTTGAATGAGCAGCCTGGCTACTTCATTGCAATCTGAACTGCCTACTGCCCTGTAGTTAGGAGAACTGGACACCCAGCAGAGGGATTCTCCTTTCCACTTCCTTTCCTGGTGCTGTGTTTGTGCCTCCACAAACAGCTTTTAAGTGAAGCCCTGGGTGGTGGTTTGAATATGCTTGGCCCACAGGAAGTATCAAAATTAGGTGGTGTGTCTCCTTGGAGTAGGTGTGGCCTTGCTGGAGGAAGTTCCTCACTGGGGGAGTGGGCTTTGAGGTCCTTTGCTCAGTCCTGGCTGCTTACAGAAGAGGGTGCTCTGCTGGCTCACTTAGGATCAAGACTTAGAACTCTTGGCTCCATCAGCATCATTTCTTCCTGCCTGCTGCCATGCTTGCTGTCATGATGATAATGGACTAAACCTCTGAAACTTTAAGCCAGCCTCTATTAAATGTTTGCCTTTGTAAGAGTTGCCTTGGACATGGTTTCTCTTCACACCAATAGAAACCCTAACTAAGACACCCTCCATGGTTACTTTCTCCTGATCCTTTCTCACTACTCCCAATCTTTCTTCAGTCAGCTAGATAGATGACAGTGGTTCTCCTACTGGCACAAAGACATTTTTGTTTCTCAAGATTTATTCACATTTTCTGAGTATGGACAATTTGAGACAAATTAAGGTAGTGCATCACTTCCTGTAATATTCTTTGTACAGTAGGAACCAACTTCATACCCTTAGTTATTTTAAAGTACTAAATATGCTATTAACTAGTCAACATGCCATGCAAAAGATCTGTACATCTTATAAGTTTGCAAATGTGAGCTCATTCTATTAAAAATCCATATCTGTTGCCATATAAGGCAAGAGTTATGAACTATAGAGTCTAGAAACAGTATTTGAGAAGTTCACCTTTCTTCCTCTGTTTTGGGGCAAAGGACAGGTAGCTACTTTGAAGCTTTTCTTCTTTCTGTCCTTGGACATCATGACTTTCACTTTGGATATTTTTGCTCAGGAGTTAAAAATATTTAATTTCTCCAAAGCTAAGAAAACCTTCTATATGCCTCAATGATAAGATATTAATTTTTATTTGTTCAGTACAAACATTGTTTTGCCCTTGGCAAAATAAATCAAATTCTATAATCCTCAAGGAAGACATATCCTGGCAAAATTATCTCATATAATAATCTAGAAAGTTAAACATGTTATGATTCAGGTACTCTATGCTAGCTTACATCATTACCTGTGGAAAGTAGTATATTGTTGTCTTCTGTTTAACAAAGTTGAATACTTTGACATAAATCCTAATTCAGTAGAATTCTGGATGTCTCAGGACACATGTTTTATCAGGAGGAAATTTCACATATTTCCTTAGGCTATAGAAGCAATATTCTTAAACACCTGGCCCTTTGTCCTCTTGTACCCATCCCAGGTCTTCACTCAGTTTAGATAGTTAAAAGATAAGATCTTTATGGTTAGCATCCCTCTATCCACAAGAAAGGGAAGAGAACAGTTCAGCCAAGACCTTTTCTGGCCCTCCACTCACAGCACTATGCAATAAAAAAAGAGCACAGAAGTGTCTGCTTCTCAAATAGGAAGCTTTGTTCTCTATCAACTGTAGTTTGAATGTTGTTTCTTAAACCCACATACCATGTCTTCCTTGAAAAACATGCTTTTATAAAAGTCCAAAATATTAAATTGTGATACAGTTTATATTTAAAAAGAAATAAGAAAGCATTCTCCTGTTGAGACCAGCATTGTTAAACCATGTTAGCTCTGTAAGAGCAAAAGGAGATAGAGAATTTGAGATGTTTTCAATTGGGTTCATATTGGTTGCCTGTTGCACATTTTAGAGGTAAAGATGCCCTGAGAAACAACAACAAAAAGAAATAAGCCACATGACCAATCAGATGACTGGGCTAGTGTTTTGCATGTTTTTCTCTTTCTTTCTTTCTTTCTTTCTTTCTTTCTTTCTTTCTTTCTTTCTTTCTTTCTTTCTTTCTTTCTTTCTTTCCTTCCTTCCTTCTTTCCTTCCTTCTTCCTTTCCTTCCTTCTTTCCTTCCTTCTTTATTTCTTTCTTTGTTTCCCCTTCTTTATATACTCCTTAATGTAGTCCAGGTGCTGTTTTTCTTCCCACCTTTATATAGGACAAGGATGGAACAAAGCATGACACTGTGAATCTTAACAACTGATTCCTTGAAAACAGCAGTCCTTATATCTACCCCCTTAGCTGGCTAAGATCAGTAAAGGAATCACTCAGTTAGGAAGTACTCAGTAGCAGGAAAGTATGGAAAACAGAAACACTCACTGGAGGTTGCAGTCTTACTTACCCACAGAATGACAGACTTACAGAAAAGGACAGGTGGGTCTAACTTGTGACCTAAAGAGGCTGCAATTCTGGTATTAGCTACAGATGTCCCTGTTTTGCCATGAATTTGCCATGGCTGGAGAGAGATTTCCAGAATTGGGGAAGAATTTGTCAATTTGTTATTCACTAAGACCACTTAGTACAAAGTCTCTCTCTCTCTCTCTCTCTCTCTCTCTCTCTCTCTCTCTCTCTCTCTCTCACACACACACACACACACACACACACACACACACACACACACACACAGAAAGACAGACAGACAGACAGGCAGGCAGGCAGGCAGGCAGGCAGGCAGACAGACAGACAGACAGACAGACAAAAACATACATACACACAGATTTTTTTGTTGTTTATTTTCACTTCTGGAAATTCCATCAGACTCTATAGTTTAAGCTGCCAGCAAAGCACCCCTCCTGTCAGCCTTACCCTTCTAAGAATTGAGATTGCAAGCATAAGGCCATGTGCATGGTTCTCAGAGTTACCCTCAGTCACACATTTAGTTCAAAGACTGTTTCTGAAACACAGTAAGCAAGGAAAGTGTCAGCAATTCATATTATTCAATACTTATTATGGGATAAATATCTGGTATAAAGTAATAGAAAAAAGCTAAAGCAAGATATGCAAAGATGTACAGTGAAAGAGGAAATATTTTTATCTATTTTGAGGTCAAAAATAACTCAATGCAAACCTGATAGCCTAGGATTGATCTCTAAAAGCAAAGTAGAGAGAAAAACAACCCTGTAGCTTCTATATGAGGACACACATAAACAATAATTAATAATAATATTGATAATCATCATCATCATCATCAAAATCCATTAAGGATTACCTGAACCCATTGTTTACCATCAAGATACTGAGTTTTCTTGTGTAAATTTACACAAGTTACTTAAACATCTTCATCTATTTTTAAATAGTAAATATTGATGACAGCAAATTATTTATAATTTTTAATATATAAATAATTTACATAAAAGAATGATATTGAGTATATGATTTGATTAGTACTAAGTGAGCAGTTCTACCTGTCTTTATTGTTCATTTTATCTCAAATACATATATTTTGTAGCCTCAAATTACTCATTTCTTTTTCTAACCGCCTTCCCAAAACCACTGTGTCAGATAACATAAACATAGCTAGGAGACCAATACAGACACACACACAAAAATAAATCTGAACCAGATCTATAATGTTTATATTCTAATGAAGGAAGACAGTTAAAAAACAAATAGGTCTATGTAATGTGACATCTATAAAGACAAATTATCTCAAGTGACAGAAAGGATCTTTCTTCAGAAATAGTTGTGATTGCCTCTCCAAGAAGTTGATGTTTCAGCCAACCAGAATAAATGAAGATCTGAGTCCTTTGTGCACTCGATAGTAGCTCAGGGAACTGGAAACTCAAAGGCCCTAGAGGCCTAAAGAACTAAGTAGGAGCATCAGACAATCACAGGCTCATTTTTGCAAAGAGAAGTAATCTACTTAGGGAAATGTTGGAGTACAAAACTAATTTTGTGAAAGAATTTCCAAACTAAGATTATGTTACATTTCATCGGTGACTTAGGACAAATACATTTTGGTTATTGCTAAAGTATAATTTTCCAAAAAGTAAATATCTCAACATCTAAGTAACCCAAAAATAGGCCCTTGTCAGAGACTTTAATTCTTTAATTAATGAAAGGTTCAGTGAAATATTAAGACCAGTTCAAAGTCTACTTGTTGATCCAGAAATATACTTAATTTAATTAAAGGGAATAAGGATCAGATTGCTGGGGTAGACATAAGGCTGACTATTGTCCTAGAGGATAAAAACCTGGAATTTTGAGATTGTGTTTGAAACATACGAAATTATGTGCCTTTATATAGGATGAGTATCTCCATAACAGCATATAAGAAGAATTGAATCAGTAGAAACCAGCAATTGGAGTGACCCTCATCCTTCTATATTACATTGAATCAATACATTAGTTGCTTTTTGCTTGATTTCCAAGTTAAGTGAGAGTTTTTCTGGACCTAGACTAACTTCCAGAGGATAGCTTTAGAAGAGTATTGGCAAAAATTATATATGTGTGGTGTATTAGCCTATCATCAGTTCTGCCTTCTGTGGGGATCTCTGAAGTGAAAGTTGCAAGATCAAGAAACTTAAACAAATACAGCCTCCCGCACACAGCAATCTTTTTGTTCAATAATCCCTTTTGTTTTGCTTAAACAGAGTTTAATTGCAATCCCCCTCTTTTGCTCTCTTCTCACTTGTAACAAATCAGAATTCAGGGGAACAGCTACTTGAGTTCCGTGCATTCCAGACTTTGACTCAAATTTTGGAGAAACAATTCTTAAACGGTATGTATGACTTTGGCAAGGATATTTTAATGCATTGGGTTAATTAATTCTACATAGACTCTCCCATTCCTTATAATGCAACACTCCTGGAGAATCTGCATATTGCTGGTGGGTTTCTTGCCAAGACCCCAGTTGTCAAAATCCCAATTTCCATAACTGTGCAAATGTGGCCGAGAATATCAGTAAACTCCAGTTTTGCATTCCTCAAACGTCAATGCAAGGTAATTTCCCTTTCCAGCAGGTGACATCCTCAGGACTGGTGCTCCCCGGATGTGCTAGTACATACAAAAGGATGAGAAGCCCTTCCAATTTTTCCCTTAGGGGTTCGACAAGGTCGAATATCTTCAGTGCCTTAATTTTATCAGTGAGAATACTTCTTTTCTCCCTGTCTTCTCTTACTTCATCAGAAGCCTTCCTCATAGCTCATTGCCTATATATCCAAGAGAGCAGTATCATGAGGAAACAATTACTCTCTTGTGATGAGAGGTTGGACGGAAAGCTTTATACTATTAAAAATAAGGGTAACTCTGAACAATTATTCAATATAAATTGAGATGCATGTTTAAAATCTCCATCCATGGGACTCAACCGTTTATGAAAACTACCCGCATACACGGTAATGACTGGCTTCAACAGCACAATATATTAGCAAAGCAACTTTATTCTCTTTAGACATGGTTATTCTGCACAACCCAGGGCTAGATTAGTGCCCTGAAGCAAAAATGCTACTCCTGAGGCAAGATTATATAAGCTAAGCCTATGTGCCTTTGACCAGGCTTCTCTGTGAAGTCATTTGCAATCCATTTTCTTTTAATTGGAAACAAATTAGTGCTGTCTGGAGAGAACAATGTGAACATTGAACCAGGGATCTTTTTGGTGTCGCACACCCAGAGCAGTATGAGTGCTTTTTTTAAAAAAAAAGAAAGAAAGAAAGAAAGAAAAAAATACTTCCTTTTTTCACTGTAACTTTTGAGCTTCCTATTATTTTATGTGGCCTCAAGGGTCCCACTGTAAGCAAGCCATTAATGCTAATGTGAAAATCTTGCGATGTTTGGAATAAATTAAGCACATGCTCTACCCTAATTATTTTGCAGGTATTGCTGCTTTGCTGCCTAGGTTGAGGGGAGGAAGCCGACTGGAAACTTGTTTAATCATCTGGTAGACATTAAGCTGAAAGGATCCCTGTCTATGCCCATTGCTTAAACTCTGTTTAGTAAACAGACTGCACACAGCTAACTGCCCTGACTTCTCTTTGAAATGAGTATATAAATAAAAGGCCACCACTGCTGTGTATATTTCCATTTATGAGGCTTCTAACCACAGGGTTGCGCCATCATTAAATGTGTGGGCTGTGGAAGTGTCAGTACAGAGGATAAATGTCAATTAGTGCCCATGGGACAGAAGATGAGTCAGCTACCTACTGTCTTCAAGAACACGGTGACTACTTTATAGCTTCCCTTACTCAAAGGTTATTTTTGAAAGGAAGTTGGAGTTAGGGAAGAGATCAAAAGCTTCATTTACTTAAATTGACTCCTTTCAGAGGCAGCTAGCTAGAGAGATCTCCTGGCACCAGAAGTAATCTTTTTTTTTTTTTTAAGACATCCAGATTCCTAAATGTAGCCTCATGCTCCACCTTATAAAGGTGGAACGGAATCGCAGTTCTGCCTTGTTAAGGACCCCTGGGTGACAGATTCATTATGGTATTTGAATCCGATTGAATGGTTTATTGTGAAATTGTGAGAATCACCAGACCAGGTCTCTTGTCTCACCTCAATTTTCCTGCCTACACTCCTCTGAGACTTCACTACCCTTACTGGATGCTGAACAAGGAGATGGAAACTCCGTGGCCATATTTAAGGCAGATGCTTATAGGGCTTTGAAAGGAATGGTGGCTAGGTAAGCTAGCTATACCTATTAAGGTGCAATTATCAACAGAGGTTGGGGTATCATTTAAAAAGGAAAGATCAATGTCACCTACAAGACATTATTGCCTGAAAGTCTCAATGGCTAAACTCCACTGAGGGATGGAGAGTACCATGTTGCAATGCTCCTGCCATCTTCATAAATGTTGCTGTTTTGTGTATGAAGGGAATAGATAGGATTCAGAATGCACTGTTTCAATCAGGTTGTAGCTTGGTTGAGCTTCCAGCTCAGTATTTGAGAGCTTTGTGACTTAGCAATAGTAAAGGAATGCTAGACTGCACTGCTTAGTACTACACTGCTTGTGTAGTGCTAAGTTTTCTCTCTAGTATCTAGATGCTGAGAGCTCTCCTGAATTTTAGAATGTGACAGCTCTAAAAACCTCAATTCGTTTTGATGATGACTTCAATTTAAAATTTTGCTGCCCCTTTATTATCACAGGCATAATATTCATTCAGGAAGACATCTTAACTTTGTGTGTTAAATTTCCCACAAGGCTCATGTTTTGAAAAATGTCATTTATTCAGTGACTAATGCCTTTGTATTATCTTATAGTCAAAGGTGGTAAAAGAGACACATTCTTTTCTTCAATTACTATAAAAAAAAAGAAGTATTTTCTGGTTATAGCCTAAGATACTTTTTTTAAACATCACAAAGGATATATTAGCATTCTCCCTTAAACAGGGTGTTTTATCAAAAATATAAAAAGCTTTTGTGGAATTAACAGTAATCTTTTTCTGTGTCTCTGGCATATCTGATACATAATTGATTATCATAGCAGATAATTCAAGTTAAGTAGACCTGCAGATATTTGTTCAAATTTAGATTTTTAATTTTCAGATATATAATGCTACCCCATAAATTTAAGATACATAAAGCACTAAGTATCCAAGACCTACATATTTTGCCTCCCATAAATTCTGATAAGACAAAACAACAGACATCACTTGCTTCATTCAGAAGATGTGGCAACAAAGCTAGTCTAAGGATTATCAGTTTTTGCAGAGAAGTTATTTACAAACAACTTTGATGCTTTTCTTCTTTCTACCATCAATGCTTTTCTTCTCTCTATAGACAAAAGGATGTGGTCCTGTATTTGTAGAAGCTGACTTTAGAACTTTGTAGAGATAATAGGGGAGCCTCTAATCGTTAATGACATGTTTCTTAAAAATCAGGAGCAAGGATTGTGGCATAAACATCATTTGTCTGGGCAGAGGACATAAAGAGATTCCTGGTTTGAGCTCATTAAATCAATTGTTAACTGTCTTAACCAAACCTACTCTTAGAATTAAGAAATGCTACATGTATAAAGGAAGGACTTTGGAACAAAGCTTTTTTTTTTCTTATTGCTGAAAATTTTGCTAAGAGGTTATAATTAAGAATATTTTTTATCTTTTGGAGAATATGAAAATAAAGGATGTAGATGATGAAACATTTGTGCACTTGTATATGAACAGAGTCATGCAGTGAAACACTAATGATCTCTTCTACTTTGCAAAAATTACTGTTAAAATAAAGTATCATGCATGTGAAAATGAATCCTGCCATTAACAGCTTTTGAGCAAAGTAAGTACAAGAAGGGCCCCAGATGAAATAAAAATGCAGGTAGTCCATGAATTCTTGTATTCACTGAATTGATTTGTAAGGTAGAAAAATCACAGGAAGGAAATCATGTTCTGAACTTCTATGTGTCAGCTGGCTACTAATAATTATAAGAGTTGGCAGAACTTTCTCTTTATATAAGTGTTCTTGATCAATGCATGCTTTCCAGTTCAAAAAGCAATGGGCTAAAGAATATAAGGAAGTGAGGCATCTACTTTATTGTCCTGGACTTAATTCTGTTCTTGTGTCATGATCTCTCTTTTCTTGGGGAAGATGAGGACTCAAAGTTTCTTGACCCTGCCTAGCCAGCAGGATATAACTGGCTCTCCAAATGATGGGTGCCAGGCTAATACTGCCTGTTTTCTTTCCCACGAGTCCAATAAGTGCTGTCTTGTTGAGTCATAAACATGCTGTCTTTCACAAAAGAGCCTTCGTTTTCTTTGAGGGCGATACATCCTAATTTCCCCAGCTAAGTCAGGTCTAGTTCATGGGTGGTGACTCTGAGACACAGTTTACACACACATACACCTAACTCACAAAATGTCTTTTCTTCCTGACCTTTGCTGCCTTGCTTCTCTGTTTGTTGTTGTTGTCAAAAGGAGATAAGCATAAGTTGATCAAGATTACTTCCTGAAAATGATCCCATTTTGAATTCATTAAATAAATTGTGACTTTGAAAAAAATAGAAGACAAAGATTATTTTTCTTTCTCCCTTCCTCCAGAAAGTGGTTTCCATTAGCAAAGTTAATAGCAGTTAAAGTTGTATGTGATTTTTTTTTTAAGTCTCATGTGGTGATTTAAATGATAAAACCACTTCTGTATTACACTTCCTTCTTGTGTCCAGACTTCCTATTATCATTAAATCACAGTACAATCTTGTAACAAGTCTGAAATATAATCAGAAACACAACTGCTTCATTATGAGTTCTGAGGACAGATCTTTACCTTCATATCTGATAGTAGCTGTTATCAGACGTTAGTGCCTTTTTATTTATTTTCTAAGTATTTAGTTCTTTGGACACATAGGTCCAAATTGATCAATAACAACAAAAATAACAAAAAAAATCTTATAATCCAATGTGTAACCAGAAAATCTACTAGGTAAAGAGAGAAGAGAATGAACAAAAATTAATTGACCTTGAAAGTCTTGAAGTTAAACAGATTGAAAATTGCTGAATATTTTAAGAAATGAGTTATAAAGTTTTTCTTCTAATATAATAAAATTTTTAGATTTTAATGTGTTATCTTTGAGATTAAAAAAAACCTCAAAGGCTTTGGAATTGAGTTGGAATAAGAAATTCAAAGATCTGTATGCAGGGGAGAGTGGAGGTTAAAAACAGGATAAGAGTGTCAGGACGTAACTAAATGAATCAAAAGTTGAGGCCCTCTGAAAGAGTCTGCATGCTTTCCAAACGAGGCTATGCTGTACAGGAACTAGAGAGAAAGCAGTCTGAGCAGGCCTTGCTGCTCCAGTTTATGATAACTTTAAAAGCCATGAAAAAGTGCCCAAGGTCATGTTCCTGTCATAATCAACTCCAGCAGGAAGCAGATGCCAAGACAGAAAAACACAAGAAATGTATTGAGGGGTAGATGAAAGGAAAAAAAAAAGATGATTGATTAGCATGAGCCTCGTACAACAGCACACCTCCAAAGGTCCCAGGCATTCTCACAGGGGCTATGCCCGATATCCCTGCTGAGAGACACACCTTTTAAGCATCCAAATCAATAGTTCCTCTATGGTCAGACTCTGTGTGAAAATTTTCCTGGTAGAGCATGTCCTCAGTACAGCACTAGACAGATGATAGAGATACCTGTCCTCCAGAGGCTTTCAACTAGCCACAAACACAGGGAAGACTGCACTAAGCAGCCATGCAACCCATGGACACACGCTGGTCACTGCCCTCATCCACTTTTATGAACAAGTCGAGTCACGATGAGCAGCAGTTAAGGGTCTCTGCATCATGGTTTACTCTTATTTCACTAATCCAGATATACAAATTTCTTTCTGCCAAGGTTGTTTAAAAAATTGCCCGTGTTCCCAAAGTTCCGGAAAAGTCCATTGTCTGTAACTGATAAAGATTTCATTGGCCCCTAAATATAAAAATTATCACACTGGTTTGGTATTCCTAAGTATTTCATTAAGTTTCCACACTATATGAAATTGTTCAACTATATCAAGTATTGTACTTTTTTATCATTATGCCTGACAAATTTAGAGGTTATACCCTCACATTTTAATTTTTTTTAAGAAAATAGGCAAAATAGGCACAGATTAATTAGAAAGAAAAATCAATGTTTAACAGTTACTCCTAGCCAATTAATATAAAAGTAAAAATCTTACTGCAAGAGTTTTTAATTTAAGTGGGAAACTTTCACGTTTTAAAATAATTTATATAATGAATTGTGGAACTTCAGAAAAGTCTACAGATTAGAAGGTCCACAACCATCCTCAATTCTGCTGCAATCTTCTAGGGCAGGCGGCTGTTTGCACGGTCTGAAAGTACATCAATTCCCTTGAACCAGAGTGTATTCTGTAACTTACCTTTATTTTGAGAAGCAAGATATATACTTATATAAAATGTGCAATACATTTAACTTAACGATGGAGGTATAACAGAGTATAAAACAGTTTGAATATAATAGGAGAAAGCAAGAAATTTCTGAATGTTATTTACATGAGAGTCTAACTGGTGATTAATCAATAGGTTGGTGTAATAAGTATTATTTAAGATACAAACCAGTGAAGAAAATAAATCAAGAAGGGGCAGGAGAGAGAGAGAGAAAGGGAGAGGGGGGAAGGGAAGGTAGGGAGGGAGGGAGGGGGAGGGAAGGAGGGACAGGGACAGAGAGAGGGAGAGAGGAGAGAGAGGGAGAGGGAGGGAGGACAGAGAGGGAGAGGGAGAGAGGAGAGAGAGAGAGAGAGAGAGAGAGAGAGAGAGAGAGAGAGAGAGAGAGAGAGAGAGAGAGAGAAAGAGAGAGAAGTTAGAAAGTTATTTAGGTCAAGGAAAGATTGTACTAGCCTTTGTATGACTATGTTCAAATTTCTTATATAATGTCTTTAAAGTGGGAAATATATATGTTGTCTCACAGTATTCCTGCCATATTAGAGAAGATATGGGCAATAGAAACATCATACTCTGGTCTCCCGGAAACAAAGAAATAGAACAGGTCCAGGGCAAAATACATCAAGGATCTTAACATAGGGACTTATTTCCTCCAACTAGGTCTACCCTCCTAAATTTCTCTGAACCTCTTAAAACAGAGTCACAACCTGGAGAACAAGTATTCAAAAGAAGCTGGTGGAAGACATATCATTTATATTAAGGATTTAATGAAGGAGATTGAGTTCTAAGGTAAGCCAATACCAAGGTGATGCCAATGGCTATGTGCATTGAGATGTATTTTTTTTTACCTTTCTGTCTTTTTTTGATTGGCTATATTAATTATTTAAATTTCAAACATTATCCCCTTTCCCTGTTTCCCCCCTCTAGGAAAACCCCTATCCCATCCTCCTTTCCCCTGCTTCTCTGAGGGTGCTCTTCCACCAACCCCACTCTCATCTCCCTGCCCTAGATTCTCTATGCTGTGGCATCTATCGAGCCTTTATAGGACCAAGGACCTATCCTCCCTTTTATGCCTGACAAGGCAATCCTCTGCTACAAATGCACCTGGAGCCATATGAACCCCTTGGTTAATGACTTAGTCCCTGGGAGCTCGGGGGGGGGTGGTTGGTTGATATTTTTGTTCTTCCTATGAGGTTGCAAACCCCTTCAGATCCTTTAGTCCTTTCTCTAACTCCTCCTTTAGTACAATGGTTGGCTGCAAGCATCCACTGTTGTATTTGTAAGTCTCTAGCAGAGCCTCTCAGGAGAAAGTCCTATCAGGCTCCTTTCGGCAAGCATTTCTTGCCATCCACAATAGTGTCAGGGTTTGGTGATTGTTTTGGGGATGAATCCCCAGATAGGACAGTCTCTGAATGGCCTTTCCTTTAGTCTCTGCTTACAAATGCAATATAATAATTTATACATGTGCATGGTAGCTCTCTATAAATGTATTTAGAGTACAAGGAAAGGTCTCTGAAAAAAAAAATGAACTTGAAAGTCATACAAGGTGCCAAAGGCCATTCATTCAATATGCATTCATTAAACACAAGCTCTGTGCAAAACAGGCACTTTGGATAAATGGCAGTGATCCAAACGTGCAAGGGTTATACTTGCACCAATCTCTATTTTAAATTACAACCAAAAGGATACAATAATACATTTTGACGTTTTTTTCTGTTGCCATTGCTAAGATACTATGGCAAGATAACCCATCAGTCACTATTTTCAAAATTTCTATGAGTGATTTTTGGAGGGTATTAGCAAAAAGTTAGCAGATGTGATGGAAAACTAATTAGCCTTCAAGTCTGAACTCATTGATGCTTCATGTGTACTTTGTACACATACCCCGAAGGTAATTTTGCATGATATTTTTAGTGTGCCTGTACTTTGACTATTGTATGTCTCATGTGAGCAGGTATAAAAATCTCACTTGTTCTGTTGTATTAATGATAAAACTTTGATTTCAGGGCATTTTAGGTTTGAAATTTTTAGATTACAAATGTTCAAACCGTAGTAACCATTAGACTCTAGATTCAGTATGGAATGGATAGGAAACAGACAAAAGACAAAATATTGTTAATAAAAGAAATGATGGAAGGATAATAAACTTAGAGAGCCAGTAAGGGAATTAGAAACAGACAATATGATTACTCGAAAAGAAAGACGGTGCTGGGGTTTGATAGATGTGAAGAAGTGCTGGAGAGACCTTGCATATGGCACTGTGGTAGTATTTTAACTATGAGGTTCCAAGTTTGATTCCTAGAATTCATATAAGACAGGAAAATATCCAGCACACACAAGTCTTCCCAAACTGGATACATAGAGACAGGTGGATCCCTGTGGCTCACTGCCAAACTTGTTTGGCCTATTGACAGTCTCCAAGCCAATGAGAGGCATTATCTCCACAAAGACATAGTAGATGGCATCTGAGGCATGACACGGCCATGCTGCACATAGATCATGCCTTCAGAGTTGTCATCAGTGTCCATCAGCTAGTGTGAATGTGACCTCCTTTACTTCTGTGAGTGGAAAATCCTTACAACCAGGGAGTATGTCCTGCTTTCTAACAGGGATCGTGGCTACCATGAGACCATGAAGATGAGTCTTCTTGCCTGAACCTGAAATAATGATGGAAAAGCAAATTGACCAAAGGGCTTTCCCACAGGAGGGGGTGAATCTCACTGGTACCCAATATACAATTAATTAGCTTCTCCTCTGCCCAGTCTGTCTTTTAATACTGTCTGACTGGTGTGACTCATGGAGTTTTTTCAACTGCATTAATCTGCATGGAATTCTTTGTCTCAATATCTGTTTTTTTTTTTAAGACAAAGAAGCATGTTGTTTTATATTTAAATAAAAAAAAATAGAGTTCAAATCCCAGACATTTGGAGGGATAGTGTGGCAGGTGAAGAAAACTGGGAAACTCCACGAGATGATTGACGTCTGCAAACTGTTGGGATTAACCTCTGTGGAAGTTCCTTTATCCAGGCAGCCACTAAAATGACTTTCCCTCCCTGTGAGCAAAACCTATACTCCCCAGGATGGCTAATAGAAATTCAATTATCATGATTGAGTTTGCATCAGTAGACATTTCCTTTTATGGCTGCTAATAAACTCAGATGTTAATTTGTGTACTTTCTGTCTATTTCACTCAAGTGTGAGATGATGTAGAATTTCCTGGATTTAGAAATCTGAGAAGAGACTCAATTTAGAGAAAATCTAATCACAGGATGGTTACAAAGACTGCCTGGTAGACTGTGCTCGGAACTGAGATGCTATTGCTAACCACAGATGCCTTGTGTATTTGTCACACCCATTTGCTTAGAGCATTTGCCCACCTATCTTGTTATATTACTGGGAAGAGACAGTGTTATCCATCACTTTCTTAATTAGTTGATAATTAGAGAGCCTCCAAATAAATATGTTGCCTCATTCTGTGAGCAGACAGCCAAAATGAGAGCAGACCAGATAAAAATGGCCATCTAGGACTTGCTTATTCTCTTTACTCTTGGGGCCAGACTTCTTAAATACCCTTTAAGTCAATCACTCTGTATCTTCCTGCAATACTTCAGCAGCATGAGTAAATAAACACCAGAGTTCAGCCTTTCCGTCCTCCCCTAATAAAAATAGCCGATTTGTTTGACAAATTGTCATTACAATAACCACTATTGCCATCAACACTGTCATTACTAGAATGTACACATTACATGCATCCCTTTCTGAAAGCTAGCTGAAGCCCGAATGATCTAGCCAGATAAGAAGTGGATGTAAAGTTGCAAAGGGTGACTTTTCAAAAGATAAGATTATGTGACAGTCTCTTTACATATTGCTATTTCAGATCCCGATTTTACTTCTTACTATTAGAAAATTTCTTAATTTGCTAGTGACTCTGAATTGTCATGTATGCAATGAGACAGACATCCTCAGAGGATTATTCTACCTCTAAAGGAAGATATAAATAGATAGCCATAGTCTCTAACATATAGCGAATCTCAGTAGAAACTGGCCAGTGATTACCATAGGAAACTGGCAAATAATTAATAGACATCAGTTGATTACTGTATGAGGCCGAATAGCAACTCTTAAAAGCTGTGACTATATTACCTTACATGACAAAATTAACTACAAATATAATTCGGTAAATGATCTTGAGACGGGATCTGATTAGCAAATGGACTCAATGCAATACCATGTAACCTCAAAAGAGCAAGGCAGGAGGACAGACAGAAAAATGTGTTGACAGAACACAAGCTTGAAGAGGAGTTTTAGAGATGAAAATTGGCCCAACACCCAAGCACTGTAAGTAACTGTTATTTGGCTCCTCCATGATGTTTAAAGGCCCTATTGCTAAATATCCATTTTCCAGTAAATGGTGCTTTGGGAATATGATGGAGTGGTGACTGATGAAGTGAGGAAATCTAGAAGGAATTGGATCATTAATGATGTATCCTTGCAGGTAATATTAAGAGCTTGGACCCTTCTTTGCCATCCCTTCCTGCGGCCTTTATAAAGGCCACCATGATGTGAACAGACCTCCTGTATGCTGGTTCTCCTCCACAACATTCTATTTCAGTAAAAGCTTCACAACACATAGCCAAAGACATGGACCTAAGCCTCTGAAACAATGAGCCAAGATAAGCATCATCCCATTTATAAGTGATTATCTCTGACAATGTTGTTTAGTGAGGGTTCTTACTGCTGATGAAAACCAGAAACATAACAAAAAGGAAGTTGGGGAGAAAGGTGCTTTTTTGGCTTACAATTCCACAACACTGTCATAATCAAAGGAATTCAGGACAGGAACTGTCCTACGGTTGTATCTTCTGAAGAAATTTCTCAGAAGAGTTTCCTTTCTTTCACATAATTTTAGTTTGGATCAAGTTAACCTAAAACAATCTGCCACATCATGACCAAATGCTAGTACACCATCCTCTAGAAACTGTAAAATGAAAGAAACGTGAGCCCTTAGGAGAAATTGAAGAAATATTGTCAACATCTGGAAGCTAGAATGTCTGATCTCCTAAAAAATAATAAATCTCTTTTTATTTCTGTTTTGAGATTATAATATAATTGCGTCATCTTCTTTCCCTTCCTTCCCTCTGAACCCTCTTAAATTAAAGGACACTTTTAAAATTAATTGTTACGGCATACATTATGTCTCTGTATATACATATCTATTCTTAAATAAGTAAATTCAATGTTCAAAGTCTATAGAATGTTATTTGTATGTATACTTTCATTGGTGACCATCAATTGATGGATAACCAATTTTTTAGTAATTCATTAAAATGGAGATCAACAATGAAAAAAGATTTTAAGAATATTGTGTAGAGAAAGATGAATTAAGAATCATTTTCCCCTCGGGATAATTATTAGTCTTCTTACATATCTTCTGGCATACCACAGACAGATTAAAGATTCTTTTGAAAATCTTCAGATTTAATCATTGGTTTTAGACTTTAAAATCATTTGGGTGTTTGCATTCTCATGGGGATGGCTATTTATGATGGCAGGATTATTTGTTAATGGGTGTGATGGCATGTGGATTTGAGTCTGCATTGTCTTCAAAGGAACATTCATTGTGAGGAGATAAGAGCAGGAATAAGGCAAGTGTCCGGAGTTGGGCAGCACTCCAGAGTGGGAAGAATGTGAAATCAAAGCCAGAAAGATGAAAGTTTGTTGTAAATGGCAAAAACAATGAGGAGAGAAAATTCAGTGCAGTTAGTCACAGGTCGTGTGAGAACTAGCAACAATTTACATGTACGTGATAGGGAGATTCCATCCTTCAATCAACAGAATTTAAAAACCATACCGTGCTTGGTATATTCAATTCAATTCTATCTAGGAGCTTCTTTCACTTTAAGGATAAACCTTGACTCTAGATATACCTTTAATAGAAATTAGTGAAGTTTCCTACTTGACTTGTTTTTACATATACCTCATATAAAATCAATCTGCAATGGTTTCAGTATTGGTCAGAGTGGCTTACTGGACCAATGTCACCACAGAAGCGAGCCTCTGTAGTCTCAGTTGTGTCTGAATCTAACATCCATTTTTTCCACCACGTTGAAATAGCAACCAAAGTTTCAAACAACCCACAGCATTTCTATTAAGCACTTCTGATCCTATCAACCCTTCTTATTTAATAATGGTTACCAAAGTAGCTGGCTCATGCACTTCTCTTTAGCAGTTTACAGAGTATAGCATCCAACCCCCATGGCAGTACCTAATATTTGGTGCAACTAAAAAATGTAGAGTCAGAGAAGTCTAGGTCTCTCCAAATATTATTCCCATATTAGACACAAGGGACAAAAGCTCTAAGAGATTAAGTCAATTGTTTAAAGACCTGGAGTCTCTGAGTGTACAGTCTACATTCAAACTGTGGCTGATGTTAACCCAGAGGCAGTTAGTTAATTCAGCACAATGGCCTAGTCTCTTCAATTACTCTTTTCTGAGACAAAGAAAGAGAGAGAGGGAGTTATACATGGATAGATATAGCAAACGTAAGAAAAGGCATATAGTATGTTTGCATGATCATCCATATCTGTGCAAAAGCCTTCTCACTGTTGTCTTTGTATTACAATATTCTCATCTAGTTTTTATATCTTATAAAAATTGTAACTGGCAGAAAATTAAGGCTTTTTTCTTTTACACCCTTAAAAGATAAAAACCAAAGTTTGTGGTCCACAGTGAAAGAAGGAATAGCTTATATATTTTAATTCAAGACTCATTATCTTAAGTAAATTTAAAAGTACAAGGTCTGAGTTTTTAAAAGGAATTCCCTTTAGATAGTTCTCTTGGGACAGTTATACTATTTTTTGAGATTATATATTAAGTAAAATAAGTTTGTTTTTGGATGACAATTATGAAGATGAAAAGACCAAACTTGTATGGCCAAATCTAGTGATGGCCCCATGCCTCAGCATAATTCATGGAAAACTTTCTAAGCTACAAATATGTAGAAGTCTGTTAAGTACCATGTGTGGAAGAAGTAAGGAATGTGGGATGACCCTACTTTTATAGGAATCTAACATTGCCATAATTAATGCTGTCCCAGGAGATTGAACACAATCCCACAAGGGGAGCAACAATCCTTTCTTGGGATGCTATGCATCACACAGTGCCCTCCCACCAAGTGCTCAGCTCTTAAAGGTTTTTTCCTGTCTTCATGGAGTCCTACTGGGACCAAACTTTTATCATATGAATCATTGAGAGACAAACTACATTCAAAGTATGGTTCCTCTCAAACAAACTCAGGGGAGAGGCAGAGGCTATGTTGGGAAAAAATGGTTTATTTGAGAAAGGAATAAAATAACTTGAGATCCAGACAGGCAGGCTGCCCTTGGGGACCAGTGAAACAACGCTATTGCAGATAAAGCAATAGCTTCAGACTCAAAGCTGGATTTGAGTGTTGACTGTGTCCCCTGGTAGCTTTATGATAGGAAACAAGTTATTTAACTTGTCTGAGTCTCCATCTCTCATCTACAAGATGAGATCATATTACACAGTCTTTGAATTTATGGGGCGGAGTTCAAAAAAAGAATAGCCATATGGGCTTTAGCAGAAGAAATACATATATATATATATATATATATATATATATATATATATATATATATTTAAAAAAAACAGTAGCTGGTGTTTTCATCTACAGGCAGATGGATAGAGGACTCAGTCTGAGGTGGTAGGGGATATGGCTGCAGCCACACCCTGCCTTCTCGGCCTTTTCCTTTGCTTTCCTGTATCTTGCCTTGATTCCTTTTTTTTTTAATTAAAACTCTGTTTGGAGTAGAAGCTCCAGCATCTGCAGCCTTTGTTGTGATTTCACGAAAACCTGGAGGACCTAAAAGTGTGAACTTTATAGAGTTTTAAAAGTTGAAATTCACTTTAAAACAAAACTAAACCAAGAGAAACCACATAAACTTGTAAACTGCAAAGCTCCCGTCCTTCTGTCTACAGTTAAATGATGGGAGCCGATCGATACCTCCTTAATTGGGTTGCAGTGTTCCCTGGGCTCCAAGAACACTGTTCACAAATGGAAATCTGAAAATGTTACATCTGGTTCTTTCTCCCCAATATCTCACCTTACTTTTTTGACATGATTACATTCAATTTTGAGACATAAATAACCTAGACAGGAGCTAAAATGCATTTTATAGTACAGTAGTGAAAAAATAATGAACTTAGCCCAGTCCCAGCTCACCCAAGGCTCACTATATGCATTATGTTAAACTCATAAAGTGTCAATTCATGGCGTAACTTAAAAATCAGCTACCAACGTCTGAGTGAGGGGATACCAGGACTTATGAGAAACACCAATTCAACATGAATGTGAAGACACAAACGTTGTTGAAACCCACATTTTTACCTTCTGATTAGACAATTATTTCTAGAGATATTATTATGAATCTTGGTGATGTTCCATTTCTTTGTCCGATGATAGATGCTTTCTTTTCTTTATGATGAAGAAACTTGAAACCTCATCAAATAAAATCTTATTAAAGAATAAAATTTTGTTGGTATCAGTTGACTATAGATATATGTATATGTTTTATAAATATGAACATATAGGACCATTGGCTTCAATTTTCTTGTTTGGTTATTTGCTTAATATCAGCATGCCATTTCTTGAAACTTAAGAAGGAAATGAGCAGTGTCACAGTGAGCTATAGTCCTTCTGATGCATACCAATTGTCTCCACAATTCTTATGGCCATTTAGTTCATCTTGACGTTGTTTTTTTCAAAGAACTATAGTTTTTAAATGTGAGATTTAAAGCGACACAACTCAAAAATTAGATTTCTATAACTTCACATTGGAACTTTCTGTTCAAATAAATAACATAAATAAAGATTGCCACTTAGAATAGTGCATTATAAAAAAACACAGAGAAACAAATCCTGTGCAGACTTCCTGTCGAACAGTGCTGACTAATTAAGTAGTGTAGCACCTAGGTAGAAAGCGTATTTCTCTCTGCTCATCTTACACTACTGGGTATACTACTCACTAAGCACAGACTGACTGAGCAATAATTCAATTCAATAAACATTTACTGACTGCTTCCTATGTCCTAATTCAAGAGGATACTGACATATCAATCAACATTTACAATCAAGAAGAAGAGAGAGGTGTCTGTCACAATGCAGGATATTATATATGTTGTCTTAGACATTCTCTGTAGCCAGTATGATCTCAACTTTTATGGAGAAATATACTAAGCCATCAACTCTTTTTCAGTGTTGTAGGCCAGTCAGGGTAAGAAAGACTAGTGTTAGAAAACATGAGTCTGGGCTAAAGAGATTATAAGTATGATTGTTGCCAAAGCAAACTGAGTTTGATCCCTGAAAAGACAGAATGAACTCACTTAGAATTTCTTCTGACCTTGACATGTGTACAAGGACATGCACCTGTCCACCCCCAACATATACTAAATAAATCAACATAAAAATACTTAGAATTAGATAGCATTTAAAGCTAGTAAACACAAATGAATGTCACAGTAATAACAAGGAGAAAAATTATGGTGAGATAAAAAAATAAAAACACAGAATAAATACTTGCCTCCAAGTGGAAAAAACTAAACATCAGGATTTAAAAAAAACATATACTCTATATTTGATCTAAATATTTAGAGGAATATAATTTCAGACCTTACGTAAATAATCTCAAATATGTAGTCACTTCCAATTCAAAAAAAAAATCCCTTTGTTTCATAAAATCACATTTTCCCTCCAAATGGGTTACAGTCAAATTTCAGAGTTGATTCCAAAACTCCTTCAACAAACTTATCAAAGCAGATGAATTTCATTTCCTTGATGTTTATGATTGACAGATTGCCCAGTGGTAGGATTACAGCCCCTTCCACCCTTTTATCCAGACATAAAAAACAATCTTGCAGGCTGGATTAAACACTCAGATAAAGTAATAATAGTAATACTATTTTCTGCACCACATTAGTGTCTATGTGTGTCTGTCAGTTATCTAGACGGAATGACAGCAGCCTCAGATGAAATGTGCTTGAAATGAATAACACATGTGCATGTTTATCTCATGCAAAGTGGACCAGAAGCACTTGAGTTTACTGGTATAACTGCAGCAAAGGAATTCTTTACAACATGTTACATGAAGTGGCAGGACTAGCTTGGGTGGGAATTGGAAGATACATGGAAAAATAAACTCTCCCAATGTTACGTATTAGATTCCACACTGGTCTCAAAGGCATGTCTGAAGATCTTAATTCATTTAGTGTGCTGGAGCGATTCTTAAGCTCATGTCTTCTCAGTGTACATAAGACTGCACTATTGGCTCACATTAAAAAGGAGCCTTGTAAAGTGCTTCTTACAAAAATAAATAGCTTGAGTATCCAGATATGTAACAACTTAATTCTCAAGATCCGGTGTGCTTAAGCCTCACATTCTTTAGGCTTTTGGTACGAGGCAGAGAAGAAAACATTCTTGTACGGTAGTTTTCTGAATGCATGAGCAGTGAGCTAGGCTTGCAGGCTTTCTTTAGCATTCTGCTGCTGCCCTTTGGAACTAGTGTAAAGCATCAAGATCACTAAAAATACTAGCTATTCAAATTAAATATGATTTTCCCATGTTTCAAATGGCCCCTATGTAAGACCACCATTTATGTTTTTATGCTATGTATGTTTTTGTTGTATCCTGAGTCCAATTCAAGAGCAGTATTTCAGCCAGAATAAAAATATCACAAAAGCACATCAAAAATGCCATGACAAGCTATCAAAGTTCATTCACCATAAAGTTTAACTTTTCTGAGTGATTAAAGCAAATGGTGCTACTAAACCCATTTAGACTGCAATCTGAGTCTTAAAAGTGGATCTCTTCCTGAGATTTAAACTCTCATGTCCTTTATGACTTATAGAGCCAGTTTTTTACATTGTGGATAAATAAAACATGTAAAGAGATTCTTTGGGGTGGCCCACAGAAGGGAAGAACATGGTAATGCATTTATTGAATGCTTATTATCCATTACTCTTGCCCTAGGCAAGTATAAGGAGAAAACACGCTCTGGACACAACCCCCTAATTTCTAATATCCCTTCTCACAGTATTTCTTCCCTCTTTTTAAAAATTATAGCATGCTGATAGGACTTGGACAAGAACTCCAAGAGATGCTTTCAATGTAAAGAACTTACTGTATGTTTTGTCAATTATGTTTGAGGAGCACAATAAACATATAAAAAACAACCACAGGGTTATAAACCATTAGAATCCAATTAGAGAGGAATTTGTCCTATCTGAATAAACTACCTTCCAGAATGCCTTTCAGTGTTAAGACAGATAAGGTGACTGTTGCCATTTGATGCATTTCAATGGAAGTGAAGGATTTGTCAGTGTTACTATACAGGAGACCACAGTAAGGGCAGAGCCTCGGGTTGTGAAAGCAGGGACTTAATCACAATATGGATGTAATCTTGTCTCTTGTCTCTAGAATAAAGGTGACCAGTCTGATTGTTTATAAAGGTTGTTTGGAGTGCTTTTATGTTTGTCAGGCAGATGTAGAATGTGTTCTCTAGTTTACACTTGCCCTTTAACTCCCAGTACAGGAAACCTGCTGCTTAGGAAAACATGCAAAGTATTTATGACACTTGGGTCATACACAGCTTTTCTTATTCTGAAAGAGTGAACTATAAAATTTGCATATGGTGTCCAGCATTGGATCCTGAGTTAAGAGACCTATATTAGGTCTTCTAAAATATTGGTTATACAACTATTTGATTCATTGTCTAGCCCTATAATGGCAATATCCTTTCCTCCCAGTCCCGCTCTTACAAATCCCTCCCCGAATTATCACCTCCCTTTCTCCTCAGAGAAGAGTAAGTTTCCCTTGTGTACCACTCTGCCCTGGGTGCTGCAACATAAAAACTCAGCATAACTAAGAGCATCCTCTCCCAGTGAAGTCCAACCAAGTACTCAAGCTAGGGAAAGGCACACAATGGCAGGCAAAAGAGTCAGAGACAGTCCCTGTTCCAATTGTTGAGGGACTTATATGAAGACCAAGATGAAAGCATGCTACAAATTTGTAAGGAGCCTACGTGCAGCCCCTAGGTCCAGTCTCTGTGAGCCTCCATAGGACCAAGTTATTTGACCAACCCCTCTGGTGATTTCTGTTACTGAGTTTCATATTAGGTCATCATTAATATCAATTACTGACTTTGTCTCATAAATTATGTCAAATCCTCATCTTTTTCAGGTTCATTCTGTTAAGATGTATAAAAGACATCTCAGGTTTGTAGGTCTGGGGAGGTCTGAGGGAGAAACAACTAGGACAGGGATCTAGACTTGGTCAGGGGCAGGGATCTCTGGGACAAGTCAGAAACTGAAGACAAGGAAACTCCCAGGAGTGAACGTGACCCTAGCTATAACTACTAGCCATAGGGGATATGGATTCCCCTATGTAACCACTTGTAACCAGGCATGATTTCCAATGGAGGAATGGAAACCCAACCACAATAATCTTTGACCCAAAATTTTCCCTGTCTACAAGATGTGCACTGATAAAGATGGGGCAGAAGTAATAGGAATGGCCATCAAATGGCTGGCCCTACACAAGAACCATGCCTTCACAGAGAGCCCACCATCAACACTAGTCATGATATTCTGCTATACATGCAGACAGGAGTCTAGCATAATCTTAAGACCTCACCCAGCAACTGATGAAAACAGACACATAGACCCACAGGCAAACATTAAGTGGACACTCTTGTGAAAGAAGGGGGAAAAGGATTCAAGGAGCCAGAGACATCAAAGACAACACAACAAAACTTACAAAATCAACTAATATGGGCCCATAGTTTTTTTTTGTTTGTTTGTTTTTTGTTTTTACAGAAACTGAACCATCAACCAGAGAGCATATATGGGAAGGATCTAGTAGGTTCAGGTCTCCCCATCTCTGAAGAAAAAGACAGGAGGTAGGGGTAGGGGAGATGATTGAGTGGGACTGGGAGGACAGGGTGGGGAGCTGATATAGGAATGCAAATTTATTGATAAGAGAAAGAATTAGAATTAAGAGAATAATTAGAAATAAGAGAATTAATAAAGATGGCACGAGATGTAATTGCCCTATATAGAAATGCCTACACTCAGAGATTACAGAATCTAATAACTAAGTATGTATTCACACAGGCAATAAAACATAGCCAGATAAATCAGGAAGAGAACATACAGAACTTACAAAATAGCAGGAATTATTTTGTAACTTGAAGACCTGATTCTTGATATTGAGTCGGATGAGTTTCTCATAAAAAGGCCAGAGGGGGGGTGGAAATCTTTGAAGTATCAGAATTAAATTGTTGGAGTAACTCTCTAGAAAGAGTTGGCCCAAATACAATCAGGAGGGCTCTTTCTATGACTCAGTTGTACTTTATAGTGATCACATCATATAATTTAAGTAGATGTATAGATATTCTATTGTGTTCAATAGTTAATAGTGAAACATGCTGCCCATAATTTTGCTGTTGTAACTTTAAGAAAATCCTAAAATAAGGATTTACCAGGTTTTTAAAAACCAATCAAGTTAAAGATATTTTTGGTAATGAAGACTGGTTTCCCTAGGATTGAAATGCTTGTAAGAAAGCAGTCATTTTTCTTCCTGGGTAAGGAAAGTCAAACATACTCAGGAAAATTAGATTTTCACATCCACGTTCTACTTGCGCCTAGCACATTGCTACTTAAAAATATCCATTCTATTGTTATTGATGGGAATGTGGGAATGTTAATGCATTCTCCATATGTGTCAGAGAACAATAAAGAGTTAAGAAAATTCACACAATGGGAAAATAGTTAGTAAGCACAGAGGGTGGTCCTGGCATTGTATGCTGTCATTGACATAAAGGAAAATTACACTCACAGGGAGACACAAATTTCATTTGAGAGTTGCAATTATCTAATCAGTGAAAGAATATGTTTCAGTTTTATAATTTATCCCAAGCCAGCACATCGACTGCTATAAAGAAAATAAGTCCCCCCAACACCACACAAGAAATAGCGTTAGCTCCTTCCCTTGACTCATCATCCCCTTTATTTGAATTTCATGCACTTATGAAGAGCAAGTTCAGCAGGCAGTTCTAATTTTGCTGATGGACTTGACAGTTCTATCAGGCCCGATGACCAAGTGTCTAACTGAGCATGAGAATTTTAATTTAGTTCAAGCTTCTGAGATGCTTCTCCAAGTGCACTGAGAAGGATAATTGGGAAAAATTTTCATGGTTCTTGTTACACTGAGTATTGCAAGATAGACAAGGAAAATTCCAGGTCTACTAGACTCTCTGAAGGTTTCTGTGACAGAATTTGTACACACCGGCAAAGAATGTAACATGGGATGACACGGGTGGCTTGAATGGTCCATCTAATGAGCCTGAATAGAGTCAGGGGTGTCTGTAAATTTCTAAGGATTTTATCTGATTTGAATAGTAATCAATTCATTATTAGTTGACACATTTTTTTTTCTTCTGAGATTGCTGTGACAATTTTCTCTATAACATGGCTTTTCAATTTGGACACTACTGGAAATTTTAGGCAGACTCTGTTTTAGGGGAAGTTGTTCTATGCTTTTCAGGATGCCATGCGATATGCCTGCTCTGTGTCTCTACTTACTAGACTCAAAAGTACTCACTTTTAACAGCAGCCCAAACATCCAGAATAATCTGTCAAAAGTCTCCTAAAACCTAATATTGCTCTCCATCCCCTTCTGGCAAATACTTTTCTATGCTAAAGAGTTTCAAACATACTTTATTGACATACCTTGTGAAAATTACCAAGCCAAAATAAGTTGCTCCTGAAGGCAATTCAGAGGAGAATCTAGCAATGATAGTGAATGCCATTAACAGTGTATTTTAGACACATATAGAATGGCAGCAGGAAGTATAAGTTTCTAGACACAGTCTAGGACTGAAACTAGATTAACTGAAGTTAGTACAGTTACAAAAGATGACCTCACTCGGGTGTTCTCCTCAATGAACTTAGAACTGAAAATCGTTGAGTACCATGGAGCAGAATTTGTGATGGGAATCAATGAGGTATTTGATACAAGAAGTTAGGAGGAAGTTAGGAGAAAAAGGACTCTTCTCTACCAGGCTCCATATTTATCTTCTCCCTAACATTCTTGGCTTTGTGTGATTTCATTTGTTTCATGGCTCAGAGAGCAGCCATTGCTCACCAGTAGGCTATGAAAATATGAGCTGAGTTCATCGGATTTCCTCTGTACGGGGAACAAAGTAGAAGAGCCAACTGAATTTGACAAGCTGGAAACCAACAATGCGGGCAGACAAACAGTGGAATCACCATAATAGCAGAGCTCTGTGCTCTGCATTTGCACAACTCCTGAGCTTTGTGGCTTCCAGAAAACAAACTTCCCAGCACTCCTAGCTTTTGTGTAGTTGATTTCTTAGAATGACCTGTTACTTGCTGTAAAAATAACTGTGTAGAAGACCTTGTTTTCAGTGCTAGATTTTTATCACTTAGGAAAATTCTGCCTTGTGTATTGATACACAAACCTCACCATGTTTTCTTTTCTATTTTGGACCTATGTCAGTAGGCGTGCAAACGCTTTCACCACGGCTTTGTCACCTCCAACACTTCCAAATCAGCAGTATTGATGTTTCTATAAAGCTAGACATTTGCTAAAGTTCATTTATTTAATGAAGACTATAAAGTATATGGAGAACATGACCTTTATATATGTTTTTCCTAAGTAAATTGAGTTTGAAATAAATCGTACATTATTTGAGTGTATTGAAGTAAAATGTTAATGTGAAGATCAGTTGCTATTTCACTTGACATGGATGTTTAGTATAACCTAACAAAATAAAATAACCATGACTGTGTGAGGTAGAAACTGCATCATGCTAGATGTTCAATAGCTAAAGCTATTGACTAAGGGATATAGGTATCCAGTTTAATTTTTATATCAAATATGTCATTGTGTTTTCCACTTTCATTTTCTCAACTTATCTTTCAGATGCAACATAAAAATATTTACACTGTGTGTATGTAAATGGGCATGAAATCCTCCAGTGAAGCTCAAATTAGAAATGTTCCCAAAACCTTGGGAAAGGGAGGTTTTAAGGAGGATTTCTCCATGTGCCAAAATGGGCTCTGTTTCCTTTTCAAAGAAAGAAATGTGCTCCAATTGCAGACTGATTTATCAGAACCACTGTGGTGTTCAGAAGTGACTCACCAGCCAGGTCAATACAAACCATCCTCATAAAATACATGCTGTCATCGCCCACATGTGTAAACATCCACCAAGTACATGGAAAATCGCAATCACAACACCCGAAATTAAGTAAATAAAGTAAGGTGACGTATCTAAAGAATAACATATTTCTTAATAGATTCTAATGTTTCGGTCTAGCTTACTCCTCCTTCTCCTTTATAAATATTAATAAATAAGTCTAAATAGGCATAGTTACTAAATTAATCTATTTTTGTTACTATGATAAAATCCTTATGACAACATAAGGACTGTTCCTATGGGATAGAGCCCATCATGACAAGTAAAAGCCTGATAGCAGCAACAGAAATTAGGCTGGTCATAGTCTATTCATCCTCAAGAAGCAGAGAAAGGACTAAAAAAATAGAAGCAGATTATATAAACTTCAAAGATGTCCCATTGATATACTTCCTTCAAAAGCTTTCACTGCATAATCTTCCCAAATAGCATTATCAGCTAGGGAACAAGTGTTTAAACACATGAGTCATTTCATATTCAATGCACAACAATTATATAAATTGGAAAAGGGTATTCCATGTGGCATTCTTGAAATGAACTTAATTAATGCTTTTGTAGAGACATCTGTGTAAATTGTTACTCTAAGAATTATTAAAAGACAGTTGAGCCATGTTCTCTTATAATTCTCCAAATGTACCTCTCTATTTAGGTTAAAAATAAATGTTATTAAAAGAGGGATTCAATATTATATTCGTGACATATATTGACTTATATTTTATTAGTATGGGTATATTATGCTTTGATTTGTGAGAAGATGATCAAGAATTAAAGGAAATGTAACTGTCACATGTAAAATCCTTCCTTGGTATTTCTGTGTATTATTACCATCTGAGGGAAGAGAATGCTTTCAGCATGAAATCTGTAGAATGTGTGGAACTTATGAGTCTGTAGAAATGGTGGTGTATATACTTAAGAGTCTATAGAGATGGTGGTGTATTCCAAAGACCATGCTTCTGTATGGAGATTTGGAGTAATTAAGCATTAAGAGTTCATTTCTATTCACTTAATTATATTCTTAATTTATTGCTTTTTTGTCACATATTAGTGTCCCCTTATCTGTGAATTCATGTATGTGGTTTTAGTCAACTGTGTTGCATAAAATGGTAAATAGAAATTGTCTGAAGCAATGCCACTTGTGAACTCCATCTTTTGAATAGCATGATGACATTTGACCTTGCTCTGCCCTGTTCCATGTAGGTCACCAGTCACTGCTTGGTCACCTTGCCCTTGCATATCTACCTCTTTTCTTTCTGTTACAGTCTCCAGGTTATGAGCTAGAATGGGATAATGTCTCTATTTTACATAGTAATCACACCAAAAGAAAATGATGCTGGAAGGCATGAGAAACTGAAGGACAAATTAACTCTGGTGGAATGTCGCCCAACTGTAGGACATATCACTTATCACAGTATATAGAGTTCTTGAGAAGCCAAGTCCTTTCATCTCTTAGAGCTACTAAGAAGAAAACACAACATACACCTTCCAGTCTCCTTCTAATTCTGTCATAAGACACACTGACCGAAACCAACTTGAGAGGCAAATGGTATATTTGGCATACATTTCCAGATTTTTGTTAAGTCAGGTCAGGAACCAGAGAGCACAAGCCATGGAGGAGTACCACTTTCTGGTTCAGTTCCTGGCTTGTTCAAAATCTTATACTTAACTAGGCTTCTTTTCAATCCAGGGCTACCTGCCTAGGGATGGTATTGGCTCAAATTGTCTAGACCCTCTTACATCAATTAATAATAAAATCATTCTCCCACAGATAGGCATATAAGCCAATCTAACTGAGGCAATTCCTCTATTAAAGTTCTGTAGACTTTGTCAAGTTAATATTTCAAGCTAACTAAGAGTGCAAAATAATTCAGAATTATTTTTTGCTCTATTGTTTCTATTTAACTCCAATTATTTTTTAATCCAGAGAAACTCAATAAGATTGAAAAAAGAATTGTGTCTTTTAAGAAATATTTTAAATCTCTTAAACGTGTGAATTAGAATTATTCCTTTTGTTAACAGTTAACCAGTTAAGACACTATGAGTCATTTTGTGTCAGACTCTCTTTCAGAGCTTGTTGTTCAGAGGATGACACCATGACATCCTTCAAATGAAATTCTGGTGGATTCTTAGAAGTCTGTTGCAAAAGCTATTTATCCCATAATTTGGCCAACATTCAAATAGCACAAACTAGATCAGATTTTGATTTTCTTCCACATTTAATTTAGTTTTAGGCAAAAGCTACTATCTCCTTTTCATACATCTTTAGTGAAAATTTTTGGTTGAAATAGACAAAAAATACTCAAGCTATCTAGTTCAAGAGCTGCTTTACAGAATTCTAAGGAAAGAATCTTTGTGGGATTTACAAATATGAGTCATTAGCTGTTTTGCTAATGACTCATATGTGTCCATGCCTGTTCCTGTATTAAAAAAGGGAATCCTCTCTCACATAAGTATTAGCCTTTGTCTTAAGGACAGAGAAGTATTTTTTTCTTGTGAAAGTGGATTGACCCTAACACTCATTACTGCTTGTAGTGTTTACAATGTATCACACTAAATAATTTATAGATAAGTTGGTCCAGATAGGAGTTTTCTCATGACGACAAGCACATATATACACAAATGATATAGAATAGTAGGTTTGCCAAGAAGGATATAGAGCCATCTAAATATTTGGCAGAGTATCGTGGCTATTCCTGGTTGTCAACTTTACTATATCTGGAATGAACTAATCAAGAATTGGAAGGCTCATCTATGATCCTAATCTGGAGAATCAGAGATACAAGTTTCTGACCTGGATCTTGGCATGGAGATCTTGAAACATAGTGGCTATGAATTCCAGAAGATTAAGACAAGGAGATCTTTGAGTTCAAGGTCATCTGGGATTAATGGTGTGGTGGCACATGCCTTTAATCTGGGTCACACCTTCTGCTGGAGACTTGTATAAGGACTTTGGAAGAAAGAAGATTTACTCTGACTCTTCCTGGCCTGCTTGCCTTGTGGGACTGAGCAACTGCTAGATCCTTGGACTTCCATCCACAGCTTCTGCTGACCATTGTTGGGAAGTTGGACTACAAGCTGTAAGTCATTGACAAATTCCCTAACTATACAGAGACTACCCATATGTTCTGTGACTCTAGAGAACCCTGACTAATACACAGTGTCATGTATTTTATAGTGTGTCTTCATTTGATGAACTGTGACAACCTCTAAAACCACAGTAATTTGTTTTCTAGAAGTAAAGTAGGTTGTTTCTCTAGATACATAACTTGATAAATGATTCAGAGACAGAAAGATATGCACACTATGGACCACTAATCTGTCATATGGAATAGAACCTATTCTTCTGGAATTTTTAAATCTGCCACATTGATCTAAACACTCCTCAGAGCCCTCAACTTTCTTCTTCCTATCTATTTGTCAATAAGGTGTTGATATGTGTTTTGTTAAATCTCTTACTCACAAGGTATTATCATTTGAATGAGAATGACCCTTATCAGTGCATATATTTGAATGTTGGGTCAACATGGAGTAGTACAATAAGAGATGTGATGTTGTTGAAGGAAGTATCTTAGTGGAGGACCAAGGCAGTCCTGGTGTCTCTGTTTTCCTGCTGCCTGTGGATCCAGATTTAGATCTCTCACCTCCTTCTCCAACACTGTGTCTGCTTACATGCCACCATGCTCTCTGCCATGATGATAATGGACTAACCTTTAAAACTCTAAACAATGCTCAATAAAATGCTTTCCTTTATGAAAGTGCTTTATGGTCATTTTGTCTCTTTTCAGCAATAAACTAAAACACAGGACAACCCAAGTCCATGTCTCTCTTGAACTCTGACCCTGAAATCTTTCAATAGTTATCAGCCTTCTAATCTACCATCTCATTGTATTAGTTTAAAGAACCCAGTAGTCTGTTCAATATCTGTAGAGTTACCTTGAACAGCATATATAACAATCTGAGGAGGCCCAGTAACTGTCATGATTTTAGATTAAATAGAGTCAAATAATTCACTATCTACCATCACTGGCCATATGACTGTCACATATGGATTTCCACAGCAGTACAAGGGTATGGCATCAAACAAAATGATTTGATCCCGTGTCAGTATCTCCAAATGTGCATGGATGAGGAAGCACAGTAATCTCAATAGAACTTAATTGAGAAACTAAATGTAGTCACACGGTTGTGAATTTAACAAGACTGAAAACAGCTTAACTCTCACTGAAGGGGCTAGAGGGAACTTTTTATGTAATTACAAATTGCATTCAAATCTACACTTAGAAGAGAACTTTGATTAGAAATATGTGTTGAAAATCTAATATCCAAATAATTAAAATATAAGTTGTAAAAATATTTGTCTCCTTTGCTCCAAGAAAGTAATTAGTCAGCATGGTTCTGCATTTACATTGAGTTTTAACAAACTCTAAATAGTAAACACATTGGAAAATGTCTAAGAACTTGTATGATAGTGTTATAGACAAGAGAGACTGCTTGACCTAAGCAAATAGAATCCAGTGAAGAGTTGGGCAAGCCACACAAATGGAACCAAGGCTGAGACTGACTAGTAACAGGCTCTATTTCAGGAAGAGCTTGGTCTTAGAAACATCAGTGACCATTTATCTGATTAGCACACCACAATGCTGGAGACTGAAAACCCCCCAATTATCTGCTCTATTGTTCTGTCTTTGGTTTGTACATTATATGATTAAAGACCTGAGGCAGAATGAACAATGGACAGAACACATGCCAGTCACAAGTCTCAGGGGGAGGAAACACCTGGGCAACAGTACTAGTCACAGCCACTGAACAGAGGCAAGAACTCACTAGCTCATTTCTGCATGAAGGCATTAGACAGCAAGACAGAAAATCACTCTTCATTAAGAAGGATAATGGACATCCAAAGGTCAGAGGAACAATATTCCTCACCTCACAAATGAATTTTCAGTTTTCAAAATTAACCAAAAGTAGAAGGACCTGCAGAATTGATCCCAAATAAGTAATTCAATCTTTCATCAAACACATTACAACCAATCACACAATAGTATGTCCTATACAGACTGACCACTTTGATCAAACTTGCTTGGTCTACGTCATGGTTTCTAGAAAGTGAAAGGCATGCAATCACTGAATGACTTCTAGAACTAATTCTGAGTCAAGCTTTTGTGATTAAGAGTAGGTGGTACTTAAGCATATAATTTACATGTTAGTCACTTAATTTTTTTCTTGTTAACATTGAAAATTAGTTTTCCTTTGTGGCTGAGTATATGTTTTTATAACACCACACTAAGGAGGAGTCTGAGGATGTTGCATGAAGAATAAGGAACTACATTATCCACTTTTAAGAGCTTTTAAAGACTTTTTCTGTGTATTTATGATTTTAAATGTTGTATAATAATTTCTACTGTATCTGAAAGCTGTATTTAAGAAAAAAGACTTGAGCATTGTTCTTTATAAGATTATTATTTGTGCACACTGAGATGTGCCCTTTTTTACAGATAAACTAAAGGGAAAGTGGATCTCAAGTAAATGATATTACCCATCAATTTTCTGTGGACATAATTTGGTTGAAAATATATTAACATAGTTATGTCTCAAGCAAATGTAACACTGTGTGTTCTTATACTCAGCTGGAAAATCAAAAGTATAGCATATTATTTGTTCATTTATAGCAAGGGAACAGGCTATTTTTGCTGGTTTGCTTTGTACTTTTCTGATGGGGGAATTTAAGTCAATTATTTCAGTTTGGATAATACATCACGAACACTCTCTAATCAATTCTAAAGCAGTAGCCACAGGACATATGTAATAGAAATTCTTTAATACTACAGCTGGTCAGACAGCCTGTGGGAATGAGTCTAGTGGGCTTTTGGTGAAAGTCATTTCTGTAGAACTTAATCCAATAGGACTTCTACACTACTACAACTTACAGAGTTTGAGCGAAAATTCCTCTAGTTTATATCTGACTTTCAGTCCTTGTACAGATAATTTTGAAAATCAAGAGGACAGTGTTTATCAATTTAGCTCAAGGGGAGTTTGTGCTTATGGATAATCTACACCCACAGTGAAGTTCAAATATGATGTAGAGAGATGAAACATCAATAATCACTTTACTGAATCTATCTAGTTCATAAAAAACGGTATTTTCTTAAAAATTGGTTCTTATCCCACTTTGGTAAAGAACATTTAACTCCAGAAACTGTTTGACCAGTGATATAAATGGGGTTAATAACTTAATGGACTCAAAAAGATGGTAGTGATATTACTTCTTCTAAACTATATATAGTTCTCTTCAGATATAGTTAATTTCATTAATTCTGTTTATCTCATCGCATAACCAGCTTCACAATATAGGCCCACTATGTGTAATACTGAAATATTCAATTTAATCAGTGCTCAAGAAGTAAAGTTCTATTTTACAAAATACAGATCACTTTATTCTTATTGTCTTGTTAAAGATTGTAAGAAGAACACTGGTTTATTGACATAAAATCAATAAACATTAGAAATCACCTAGATTGGCCTATTACAGAAGTGTGTGTGTGTGTGTGTGTGTGTGTGTGTGTGTGTGTGTGTGTGTTTCATAGAGAGAGGGGGGGGAGAGAGAGAGAGAGAGAGAGAGTTCACCAGTATGTGCATGCCATGGAATGCATATAAAGTCAGAGGAACTCTTTCAAGAGTGGATACTTACTGCCAATTACTGTCCACCTTGCTTGCAATGTCTCTTGTTTGCAGGTTAATTCTTCAGCAGTGTCTCTGGTTTACAGGTGACTCCTCCAGCCTAAATGACAAGGCATTTTCTATGCTATCCTCTAGTCCTCGTCCTACAGCCCAGTCTTACTATAGGAAAGCTGAGATTAATGATGCTCAACTTTATCTGACTTTCAAGGAGATCTGAGGATTTGAACTTTAGTTACCAGAATTGCTCAGCAAATGACCACTCATCCATTCTCCTGACTGTAGAGACATCTGCTTAAAAATTCACATGAGAATAAGTGTGTTTGGTGTTTTATTCACCTCTGAATCTAAAGGTGTTTATGTCTTAACAGATACAAATATCATTGCTCATAAATGCACCCGATCTTAAACCTGAGTACTGAAATTACAAACATTTAAAGACCTACATTTCAGCTTTCCAAAAAAAAAAAAGGGGGGGGGGACCTCAGAAAAATTGGTGGTATTTCCTGGCTGCTATTGTGAGCTTATAAATGGAAAATAGTTTAAAAATAAAGATGGCAGCCAGACTTAAAAGCACTACTGATTCTGCCCAAATAAACATCCAGCAAGACCACACATGGTTTTCTCCCTGTGGTAGGACTTGGCTTTTGTGTCTAACTCAACTGTGAATCAGGTGCGGTAAAGTTTCCCTAAGCCAATGACTATTTATCCTACAATAGTAATTAGGATGATATATTATCTTTTAATCAAATTGAAACTCAAAAAAAAAAAAAAAGATGATGTAAACTTGTTTAACCTGTACTACTTCCTTTTAACTTTCTTACTTTGAGCACTTTTTTTTTCAGAATTGATAAAGTATTTCATGAGATCTGGTACTACGATTATGAAAGTTATTATTAAGTTATAAGTTAGTATTCAAATGCCTGTCTTCTACACTTGGCATGGAGAGTTACTGGAATAAGTGAGCACATTAATACATTTTTTTTCCTCTGTGATGGGTTTTCATGAGGTCCCAAAGACATAACAACATAGGCATATGGTTTTTATAGACAGTATTTCTGTCATTATATTTAATTATAGCTTTTTATAGGATAAGTGTTTTCCCTGAATTAAAATCCAGAAAATTCATTGGGATATGTCTGATTCCTGGAACACCTGTCATATATTGCCTCAGGATATTAATGTACATTTGCCTAATTATTCTTCTCCATGAGCAATATAAGAAAAGTTGTTAATCCTCACATAACCTCTTTCAGCAATAAAACAATTACTGTACTTATAGGACAAGTATGCATGCAGAAGAATCTTACTTTATGAAAGTAAATAAACAGAACTGGATATGGTGATGAGCACATGAAATTTCAGAACTTGGGGTGCCAGGCAAAAGAGATACAGTCTATCTTGATCTAAAAGTGGCATCATGCCTAAATCAAAACAGTTTGTTTTTTTTTTAATCCAATGTCTTAGTTACTTTTTTATTTCTGTGATAAGACATCATGACCTGGGCAATTTCTAGAATAAGGAGTTTATTAAAGGTTTACAGTTTCAGAGAGATAGAGTCCACAACTATCATGGCATGGAGCATGGCAACAGGTAGGCAGGCATAGTGTTTGAGCAGTAGCTGAAAATTTATACCTTGACCTATAAGCACAAGGCAAAGAAAGCTAACTAGTAATGATCTTGGCACTTGAAATCTCAAAACTCATCACCAAGGACACACCTGCTCCAAGACCATATCTCCCAATCCTTTCCAAAGAGTTACACCAACTGGGTACCAAGTATTCAAATATATGCATCTGCGGGGGCCAATCTCATTCCAACAAAGACACCAGGTAAGTAAACAGTACTTATCTGAAGTCATTCATTCAAGCCTGGCTGAGCGAAAGTGACAGACATGCAAATGCCACCACAAAGCTGAGTAGAAAAACAATGTCTATGCACAGATCTTAACAGTAAAATATCCTGAGAACTTTTGCAAACAAATCACAGAAATATTGATTGCAATGTTTCATATTATTGAAACATCATTAGAGACTTCCTGATGACCAGCTGAAGATGCCAGAATGTCAGTCCTAGAAAACCCATATGTGCACTGAAACATGATATCTAAGACTGCCAAGACTTTCCTTCCTATTTCAATATAGTTTAAACTCCAAAAAAAGCACCATTTAATAGGAAACTAATAATCTACACTCTGGGAAAAATGAACAAATGAAAATGACTTGCTTCAAGAACACATTCGCTATGTTAACTGCCTTCAAGTCTTAAAAGTGTTTGAAGAATAAAAGAGGATTAGACATGTTAATAGGAAAAGGATTCGAAGTGAACCATTGTACTGAAGTTCAGGATAGATGAAGGTTAGAAACTGGCTCACTGTTAGAAAGAACTCTCCGTGAGATCCAAGATAGAAAAGACTGGATCGAGAAACAGTATTCTCTAACATGGGCAATATGTAGGTATGTTGTTACATGGATGTCAAGTGAAAGACTCAGTATAGAATACGAACCTATTTCCAGCCCCTTCAGGTCTGAGAGTAAGTTTAATTAGTTTGTGAAGGTAGGCATGCATGTGAGAGGTTATCTGATTGTGTTAATTGATGTGTAAAGATGCATTTAACTTGAATTTGGATGTGACTATTCCTTGGGGCAGTGATCCTAGTCTGTCTAAAATGGAGGAAGCAAGGTAACAATCAGCATGCATGCATTCATAGCTTTTTTGTCTACAGTCATAATGTGACCAGATGGTGCGAACTCCTGCTGTCTTAATTTCCCCTACTACAATTGATTTTACCTTGAACTTTGAATGATTGAAAAATACCGCTTTCCTCTATTGTTTCTTTGGTCATGACATTAATAAAAAAATGTGTATTCAATTATTAATATGGGAGTTTTGTCTGTATGCATTTTCACACACCAGAAGAAGGCATCAGATATCATTATAGATGATTGTAATCTTCCATGTGAGTTCTGGGAATTGAACTCAGGACCTCTGAAAGTGAAGCCAGTCAGTACTCTTAACCATTGACCCATCTCTCCAACTCCTGGTTAGGGCATTTTGATCATAGCAACAAGAAAACAAAATGATATGGGGTCTTCAGTCACTAAGTCATCAATTATCATCTTGATGGAACTCAGAGCATGTTCATTTTTTTTCTTAACATACATTGACCTAAAATCTGCAATAGTCACACTTTCAAGGCCCATACCTATAGGTCAAACTATCTTCCTATATAATGGGGAACTGGAGGCATAGGATGAAATCCTGGAAGTCTTGTACATTCCATATATTACCTTTGATTAAAGACTAGTCCTCTTGGTAGCATAAAAGTTCAGGTGAACATGAAGTGCTAAGTTGCATGCGGCTGTTTTTCAGGGGCTAACCTGAAGGGATTCCAAAACATACTAACTAATAAAAAGAAATAAGTCAGTATTTTAAAAACTAATAGTGATATGATCTATGGTTCACAAAAAGCATAGCAACCTATTAAAGAAAATCAAGAGTATAACTGCTGTTTTGTTTTTCTTCTCTTTTTGTTTTGCTGTTATTGTTGTTTACCTTTTTTTCAGATTTCTGTTGAACAGAAGAAGCAATTTTATTAGTTATCTTTCTAACTTATAAATTGCTTTTGGTTGTTGTTGTTCTGTCTTGGTGTGTGTGTGTGTGTGTGTGTGTGTGTGTGTATCTTTGTGTCCCCTTAAATGTTGCATTCAATTCAAGTTCCTTCTTCATCTTGCATCAAGGCTCCATCCAGGCGAAGAGAGATAAACAAATAGGCAAACAGGTCACCTCTGTGAGTACACATTGCTGAGTGTGTTTGTGAAGTGTCCTCTGCATGCTCCAGTTTAAAGATTCAGTAAGTTGATAATCTTTTCATCATGCTTGTAGCCATTTTCTTTCTGACTGAGGGTGATTTAACATGTAGCATATGGCTTAAACTTTTAAAAAATTCATCGTAAAAGGAATCCATTATAGCCACTTGCTTGGAAATAAATTATTACCTACCCATAGTGGGAGAGAAAAAGGGGCAAGATTGCTAAACAGTGTGAATTAATCCAATATACTCAGAGCCAGAAAAGTGGCTGGGGGAGAGATGTGCTGACCCTTTGTTTAAAACCTTAAAGTGAATGATCTTACACAGAAAACATATTTCAATGTCTCACCATTTGGAACTGGTCTGGCTTCAACTTGAGAAATAAACATTATATTATTGGAGTCCACTGTGTAATGGTTAGATAGGAAAGCAAATGTACTTGCACAATAGGGATTACAGGACATATTTGCAACCTTTTATTTCCTTTAAAATCTATTATTTAAATTTTGCTGAAGCCAAGAACTTAGAAGCAGAGTTTCCTAAGAACCTAAATTACCAAACATTCTTTCTTTGACAGGTATATACATACACACTAAAGATTAGAGGATGAAAGTGCATTCATTCAGGCACTAGCAGATTTAGCAGGCAGTGCTTGGCTTTCTTCCTTCATTCTGCCATTTATATCTTTTTATCAGTCACTACAACACTTTCCTCTTTGACATCTGGAAGATAGTTCCTCCACACTTTATTTACCTCTTTGTCTTCTGCCTTTTAATGTGCCTGTATGTGTATGTGTGTATATGTATGTGTATGTGTGTTTGTGGCATTGTTTTCCTATGTGTGTACCATACACATGTTTATGGTAACCAAAAGAAGGTGTTGGGTACTCTGGAAATGAAGTCACAGGAAGATGTGAGCCTCCCCTGTGGATGCTGGTTACTGACCTCAGCAGAAACAGCTCCTAACTGCCGTGGTACCTCTTCAGTCCATGTAGGCACTTTCAGACCCTTTCCACCCTGGCAGGAGCCAACAGTCACTGACACCACCCTGATCTGGTTTCACTTTTATCCCAGTGTCTGGATCTTTGATCGATATCTTGGTTAGCTGACTTCCAAACAGGAGAAATCTAGGTGAGAGAAGTGACTCATCCAGTAAGGCATTTGCTATCATTTTTTAAACTGAGTTGGATTCCCAGAACTCATACAAGCCCCAGATGAGGTAACACATGCCTGAAATTGAACTGCCACTTTGGCAAGATGTGGCCCAGAGAGGGAGTATCTCCAAAAGTTTGCAGGCAATCTGCTTTAGTTTTTGCAGAGGGAAAGAACAAGGGACCAGACATCAAACAAGGTGAAAGGCAATAGCCAATACTGGAAGGTGAGTTGACCACCACACATGTGCCCCTATACATGGGCATGCATTCAGACATTTGCACAAGTGTGTGCATTTGCACATGCACACACACACACACACAGAGAGAGAGAGAGAGAGAGAGAGAGAGAGAGAGAGAGAGAGAGAGAGAGACAGAGAGAGAGAGACAGAGACAGAGAGAAACAGAGAGACAGAGAAAGAGACAGAGAGAGAGAGAGAGAGAGAGAGAGAGAGAGAGAGAGAGAGAGAGAGAGAATATTGGGTGGGGGGAAAGGACTGAAGCAGAAAGATTGGAAACAGGCATCCTCAGGAGGTAGGAGGTTGGGGTGACTCTTCAGAATGTACCAGTGACCTGGGAGGTGAAAGACTCTCAGGACTCATAGTGAAGGACCTTAGATTATGGGACTTTCAGGGAGGGAGGAAACGGGAAAGGGGAAATGATTTGGAATGTAAATAAAAAAAATTAGAAAATAAATTAAAAAAAAAGAAAATGCCTGACAGTAGGAAGAATGAACGTACAGAGCCCACCTCCAGCAAGATGACAGGGCAACAAATGAGGGAGACGGGGGCCATCCCACAGTCACAACTCTGACCCATTAAGTGTTCCTGTCTGAAAGAATTACAGGGATGGAAATGGAAAGGGGCCTGAGGAAAAGAAGGTCCAGCAACAGGACCAAAGTAGGATCCAGCTCAAGAGGATGTCCCAAAGCCTGGCACTATTACTGAGGCTATGGAATAGTCACTAAAAGGGACCTAACATAACAGCAGTCCGGAAGACCCAACAAGCAGCTGAAATAGTCAGAAGCAGATATTTGCACTCAACCAATAGACAGAAGCAGCTGACCCCTGTTGTTGAGTTAGGGAAGGCTGAAAGAAGCTGAGGAGAAAGGATATCTGGTAGGAGGACTAGCAGTCTCAATTAATCTGGAACCCCAAGACCTCTCAAACACTGGCCCACCAAACAGGCAGCCCATACCAGCTGATATGAGGTTCTCAACACACATCTAGTAGAGGACTGCTGGGTCTGTGTTCATTAAGAGATGATGCACCTAACTCTCAAGAAACGGGAGGCCCCAGAGAATTTAGAGGACAGGTGGGGTGGGGGGTCGGGACATCCACAGGGTAAGAGGGGGATGGGAGGAGGTATGGAATGAGAAACAGGTGGACAGGGGTGGGGGCAAATAAAATATGGAGTGTAAAAAATAATAAATTTAAATAGTAAAATTGTTGTCACACAATAACAAAAAAAATGCATAGTGGATGATTTTATTTATATGAAACCTCAGAAAAGAAAATATCCAAAACAAGCCAATGATGAGTTTCACTGCCAGGGACAGTATATGATCACAGAAGCACAGACATGTTATATATACACATACATATACATGTACGTAATAGTACATGTATATAAGTATAAAGGCACATATATATGGTTATATAAAAGTTTTACTTATTTTATGTGTGTGTTTGTATGTGTGTGTGTTTCATATGTGTGCAGTTGCCCACAGAAGCCAGAAGAAGATACCACATACCTTTGAACTAGGGTCACAGGTAGTTGTGAGATACCTAATATGAACGCTGGAAACAAAACTCAAATTCTCAGGAAGAACACTAAGGATATTTGACCACTGAAATGTCTCTTCAGCCCAGCTCAATATATTTTTTGAAAAAATGATTTACATGTATCTGTTTATGTGCTGTGTGTATGTATGTGACTACATACAGCTACCACTGCAAATGTGTGAAGATCAGAGGACAATATTTGGAAGATAAGCTCTTCTTCCCTTATCGATCATAGGGGTCAAACTCTGGTCCTCAGGCTTAGTAGCAAGAGACAATTTACTCCACAATAGTGTCTTCTGATTTTCACTTACACATATTTCCCCATATCATGTACATATGCACACCCAATAAAAATTGGTAAAATAATTTAAAGAACAACAAAAAATTGATAGCAAATATTGATGCTCTTTAAAGTTATTATGTTTCTTATCTAATTTGCAGTTGCTGTAATGAAATATCCAAGCTAATCAAAATTAAAACATCCTTTCTCTTATCTGTTGCCATGGTTTGAATGAGAAACATCTCCCATAGGCTCATGTGTGTGAACACTCCAGCCCCAGTTGATGGAACTTTCTGCGGAGGTCATGTAACGTTAAGGAATTGAACCCTGCTGCAGAAGGTAGACTGATGGGTGTGGGGTTTGAAGGTTTATAGCCTGGCCCCACTCCCTGATTGTTCTCTCTGCTCCCCACGTGTGAATAAAATATGGTCAGCTAGCATTATGCACTTGACACCATGCCTTCCTTTTCTTTTATCCTCTGTCTTCTGGAATCATAGTCTAAAGTTTCTTATGTTGAAAATAAAAGGGGGCAGAACAAAGGGAAGAAATTACTTAGGGAAAATATACCAAGTATCTTGTGTATTACAAGGCACTGTGTATTACATGTATTACATGACATTGAGGCTATGAGCATGAATGAAATAGCTTGGTTTCTGTGTGTCCTTCCCCCTATACTGCAAAGGTGCCATGGCCTAAGATTTGTTCTTCCCTAGCAGGAAAGGGAAGGGGTATTTTAATATTCTTCTCTTCTACCTACCATCATGGAACCTAACCTTAGAGTATCAGCAGAAACCAAATATCAACCTAAGTAGGCAGCAATTATTTTCAATGATTTAGCCAAAAAAAGAACTCAAATAATGAATTTAGAAAAGTCCCATCCTTCCAGCACCATAAGACAAAGACCTAAAATGTGAGAGCATTTTCTGTATTTCAGCACTAACCCTGAGGCTAACTTGTACTCTAACAATTAACAAATCATTACACTTTCATTTTCACTGTTTATTTCATCTATCTGCTAAATGGGTTGGAGTCAAGAAGAATGGGTCATTTTATCTTAATTTTTGGTTTTTGGTCTGGAGTACAAAGTTGTTTTATGTTATTCCACTTGAGATTTATTGATTTCATATGTTGGGAAAAGTTCTGGGAATAATTCATTAGCCACAGGTTTACAGTAGACATTCAGATGTTTGCAGAATTATCATTTTGAAAGAGTATAGTGTTTCTCATGAGTATTTGTTTTGACCATGATGGAGATTGTAAAATGATGCTCTGAATTCCTCTTGACCCCAAGACTTTATGCTATGATGAGTGTTCCATTGGCTTATGGATTTGTTTGTGTTGGACAGACAAAATACTGATACCCAGTATAATTTTGCCTTGACATTTAAATATATGCTTATAAAGCGCTAGTTGAAAAAGCTTAGAAAGTAGTTCACTTTATTTAACAACTATATGCTTTGATCACATTTTCTGCAACTTCTGTACCACGGCCAGGAGACTTGGCCAAGCTTTTCTTTGATGATCACTCAGTCAGCATGTTTTTAAGAACATTCACACAAGCCTTCTTAGTACCCTTTGATTTTTGAAATCCTTATACTTCTGAACCCTTTTCTGGGAAGTCAGTGAATACATCACCAAGGTTATTTTTGTTTCCAGCAGACAGACTTCTTCTTCTTCTTCTTCTTCTTCTTCTTCTTCTTCTTCTTCTTCTTCTTCTTCTTCTTCTTCTTCTTCTTCTTCTTCTTCTTCTTCATCTTTGAAAATAACCAGGCTTCTATAAATTCTAAACTCTTCAAACTAAGAGTTGTTAAATTATTAGCATTAACTTTTCTGTACACAATGGATGTAATATGTCAGTACAATAATGTACATTAATAAATCCATTATCTAGGATTTCTGCCTGGCAGGATCTAGCAACTCAGCATCCTTATCCCTCATCTTATTGAGGACTTTGATATGTTATTTATAAAAATAAAACAGCTCAAGAAAGAAAGTGAGTCATTGTAAATAGTGGCCCCTTTGTTAGCAGAACAAACCTCCACCGGTTCTTTCCTTGGCATATGCATTCTCTCATAGCTTCCAGACTGAGTACAGGAAACCTGTAATCAAGAGGATATTGGGGAAATTGTGGCATATGGAACCATAGGTGCTAGACTGCTTCAAGAAAGATAGTGCAGTTTCTGTCTTGATAGCATGAATCATTGAGAGAAATCTCTTCCACAAAATGAGCACATTAAGAAATATCTATGCAGAAGCCATATGGTGAGTAACTATATCCTAATATCAGTCATGTGTGATAGCCTTCTTTAACCCCAGACTCCAAATAACTGAAGCTCTCTGGCCACCGTCTCTACTGTGACTTAGTGAGGTATACTCTCAAGAAAAACGCTACTAAGCCATTCCTGAATGCTTGTCCTATGAAATAAAAATGTATACATTGTTGTCTTAAGCTCCTATTTTGTTACATATGTATCAATCATAGTCACACCATATATACACACACATATATATGTATGTATAATATATATGTGTTATATATATATATATGTATATATATGCTGCTAAAGATTAATTAGGCAGGCAAAAACATGGAATTCTTGATATTGGCATGGGTAGAGTGTCTTCCAGAGACTTGAGTCCTAGCTAGGAGGCATTGAGAGTTTATGGCTTCTATTTTTAAAATGTGTCTCATGGTACCTTGCTCTTTATTTTTATTTTCTATATTTTTTTAATTTACATTCCCAATAATTTCAACTTTCCCGGTTCCTCCCTCCCCAAAAGTCCCATAAGCCCTCTTCTCTCCCCCTGTTTCCCATTTAACCCCCTCTCACTTCTCTGTCCTGGTATTCCACTACATCCAGTCTTTCCAGAACCAGGGGTCTCTCCTTCCATCTTCTTGGAAATCAATTGATATGTGAATTGTGTCTTGGGTATTCTGAGATTCTGGGTTAATATCTCCTTATCAGTGACTGCACACCATGTGTGTTCTTTTGTGATTGGGTTACCTCACTAAGAATGATATTTTCCAGTTCTGACCATTTGCTTAAGAATTTGGTGAGTTCATTGTTTTTAATTGCAGAGTAGTATTCCATTGTGTAAATATACCACATCTTCTGTATCCATTCCTCCGTTGAGGGACATCTGGGTTCTTTCTGCTTCTGGCTATTATAAACAAGGCTGCTATGAACATAGTGGAGCCTGTGTCCTTATTACTTGCTGGAGAAGAAATAATAATAACAGTGAACATAAATTCTTAGGGGAAATAGATTGATGGGTCTTCAGAAAATTTGGAGGGAGTATTGTTTAATGCATAAAAGAAAATATACATATGAAATTTATAAAGGATGAAATAAAATATTACTTTATAGAATGAATTCATTTTTGGTATTAAACTGCATATGTGTTGAGTCACAAAAGGAACATCTCAGATCTTGTGTAAAGTACTGGAAATATATGAAAAAAAGTTAAATTGAAAATGTCCTATATAATTTTGTTTTGTTCAATTTTTTCCTAGCATTGGGAGAATGGAAACTGCATTAGTTAAGGTCTTTTCTTGGAAACAATAGAATGTGAATTTTACCAGTTAGAGCAAAAATAATTTTATTGGAAAATTCTAGGTATAACTTATAGAATTATAGGAACATTGGTACAATTAGTTCTCTAAAAGAAAAGGAGCAGGACTGCCTCTGGGATCTCATATAAATTTCATAAGTGGCTCCTTTTGGAAAGTGGCCAAGAACTGAACTTCTGAGCATTTCTTTCTGAATAAGTTTCACCTTGGCCTATGAGTAAACTACTATGCTGATTCTGTGACTTCAGAGTGGTACACCATCTCATGGGCCTCATAAATCACTTGCCAAAAAACAGAGTACTCTTCTCAGAAATGGATCAAAAGTTTATTTTATTCTACCAGGGTCCTTGTCATCTTCTCCTCAAGGAAACCACCTTTCTCCTGTCCACTTTCCCAGCGCCCCTTGCTTCAAGCTCCCACAACCCTCTGCAACTGACCCCAGATCTATCCTATTTTCTATATATGTATTTTTTTTTAATTTTTATGGCACTATAATCTCCACAAAAGATGAAATATGTCTGGTTTGCACACCATGACTTTCTTAGCATTGAACATATTCCAATATATTTACTACAAACTATTTAATATACCCTGCCTTCACCTTTTTCCTTAGACATTTAAAAAATGGTTTTCATTTCGAACTGTATAACTGAATCACCTGGAGATCCTTTATAAAATGTTCATGATGAGTCTCCATTTTAGACCAATTAAAGCAGAAACTTTAGCTGAGTGATCTAGGTATTTGTTTAGAAGACACTTGGATATTTTCAAAAGTAGTACTCTACATCCATATGTATTATGCCATCCTTACTCCTGATCTTTGTATTATATGTTAGACATTCCTAAATACCTTAAGTATGTATTTTTTTTATTTTGTAGTCACAGTAAGTCCGATTAGTCCCTGTATCTGAGTTTCTGCTAATTCACTTATTCTAAGCCCTACCCACAATACTTCAGAATTGAAACTGGCTATAAGACAAACAGATCTTTTGATTAAAAGTTTGAAACCTTTTCATTTATCCTCTCCTTGACCCCGTAAAGGAAACAGAAGCAAGAACTTGAAACTGACCATCAATGATCAGTGATTTGGCTTATGTGTATGTGATGCTACTGAGTGATGAAGATGTGCTTAGAGGTGTCATGGAAAGAAAGTTCATGAGAAAACTCAACTGTTCTATACATTTCTTCTATGTGTTTCTGCTCTATGTATTTCCTCCATGTGTTAGTTTTGGGGATATGATCTCTATATTAAAATTATCATTGTAAACATAGTATTTCAGGAGTTCCATGAGTCATTCTTTTGAATTATGAAACCGAAGGTCAAACAAGCCTACCAATTGATTGTTACACAAAAATTCACGGAGACCTTTCTTTGGTGTCTGAAGTGGAAATAAACAAGTGGAGTCTTTAATCCTTCAGCTCTCTTATCACTCTGGGCCATTGACATTGACACAGAACAAACATTACTGTAGACATGAGAGATGGTACTGGAGAATTGCTTATAAACGATAACTGCTCCACAAAGTTTATGATCTACTGATTAGGAAATTATTTATTTTAATTATTTTTAATCTTATTTTACAGTCCAGTCATCATCTCCCTCCTGGTCTGCCCTTCTATGGTTCCTCATCCCATTCCTCCTCCGTTTCCAAAGAGATTAGTTCAACCTCCCACCCCACCCTACCCCACAAGGCCTTCCAACTCCCTTCCTTGGGACCTCAAGACGAGGTTTAGGTACATCTTCTTTCACTGAGGCCAGACCAGAAACTCCCTTGCTGTATATGTGTTGGGGGTCTCATATCAGTTGGTGTATGTTGCCTGGTTCGTGGCTCAGTGTCTGAGAGATCTCAGGGGTTCTGTTTATTTGAGACTTCTGGTCTTTCTATTGGGGTCACCCTCTTCCTCAGCTTCTTGTGCAATTTCCCTAATTCCACCACAGGGTCTCTGACTTCAGTTCATTGGTTAAGTTTAAGCATCAGTGTCTCTCTTGGTCAGATGCTTGTAGGGCCTCTCAGAAGGCTCCCATGCTAAGTTCTTTTCCATAATCACACCACAGCATCAGTAATAATGTCAAGCCTTGGAGCCTCCCATTGAGCTGGATCCCAATTTGTGCCTGTCACTGGACCTCCTTTTCCTCAGGCTCTTCTCCATTTTTGTCCTTGTAGTTCATTTAGACAGGAACAATTCTAGGTCAGAGTTTTTGACCGTGGCATGGCAACCCCATTACTCCACTTGATGCCCTGTCTTTCTACTGGAGGTGGGAAAATGGAAGATGGATTTAAAACTGGTTAAGTCACTATGGAAATCAGTGTGGACAATACTCAGAAATCTAATAGTAAACCTACCATATGACCCAGGTATACTAGTACTTAACATATGCCAAGAGACCCCTAATGCATAGATGTTCAACCATGGTCATCAGTACTCTATTCCCAATAACTAAGAAGTGAAAATGGCACAAATATCATTCTAATGAGTGGATAATGAAAAATATCTGCACATATTATGCACTATTGAGGTATAAAGAACAATAAAATTATAAAGATTTCAGGCAAATAGATGGAAATAGAAAAGATAATACTGAATACTATAACTGTGTCCAAGAATGACAAACATCACAAGCTCTCTATCATCTTTTTTCCCTAATTCAAAATCTTCAGATGTTACCATATAACCTGGAATAACCACAGAAATTTGGATCATTGTGCTGGGTGGGTGAGAGCAACAGAGAAGGGAAATAGCAAAACACACGTGAGCTGAAAGGACAAATGGGACAAAATGGGGTCTAACTCAAGAAAAGTTAGAGAAAAATACAGAAGCAGGGAGGAGGTAAAAATATAGCAAAACATTTAAAATGCCATAAAAAGTCATATTATTATCTATTCACCTAAACTACACATAATATATAAAACTATGTTTCTATGTATATGCATACACATACTATATATACATATATATGTATGCACACACGTATACATCATATACACATCTAATTTAAATAAAATTTTTCCTACCTGAGCTGTTAATTCTCCCTTCATGGGCCATAGATTATCTAACAAAAATCCTAGTGTCAACCATGAGAATCCCCTTACAAGTTGTTGATCAGGCGAGCCAACAATACTCCAAAGCATAATGGGCTATCAACCAGTTCTTTGTTGCCTCCTAGACACAGAACCTGGAGGATCGAAGCTGGTTCTAATTTGAAAACTCTTCAGAACTAGGTTTCATGTTATCAGAAGATACCATCCAAGCTCCAAGGAAGGGGAGCAATTAACCATCTTGGTTATAGTATCTATGAACTAACAAATGACCCACATGGTGTAATAAGTTTAAGGGTGCAGTACAGATGCTCACATATTGGTATTAACAAACAGCTCTTTATTTGGGCTTAAGGCACACTAAACAAGAGGGAGATGTATCCTGGGACTAGGTACCTAGCCAGAATGAGAGTTTTGTTAAACCACTTGTCCGCTTAAGCGTGTACCACTTTTGCACCATTGACAGACATCCTGTAAGAGGTTAAGTGAGTCCCCAAATAACTTTGAATATTAAATGAAAATAATTATATAAAATGCTGTGCTATTGTTCTGTAGCTATTACCTTTAGACTTGCCTTTATTATTAGAAGTTCCTAGAAGGAACTCCTAATAATAACCTAAACCATCATATTCATTAATAATAAATTAAGTACTTTAGTGGATGTCCTAAAAAAAAAAACCCTTACCTAGTAGTAATCAGAAAACATTCCACAAACTCTGATTTTCAAGAATCCAGTAATTCCATAGTTTTTGAAAGTTAGCAAACACTGTTGTTAATATATCTCAAATGTCTACAAAAATACTTGACATGTAATAAGGTAGTTATTTCAAATGAAGAGTTTGTGTTTTAAGAGTTGAATTTTAAAAAGTGCTGCTAGATTTACTTTCAAGTAACTACAGATATATAAAGTAGATATACAAAATGATCTAATGACAGTGACTAATTAAATGGACTGGAGAATTATTGCCCTTAATGGCCACTGATATTTGCAAGAATGACCTAATGAATAGACTTCAGAGACACAGAAGAGTAAGGGGGTTTATAAAATGGGTTATAAAAGTTCTTTGACTCTGAGATTTTTCTTCTTTCAAGAAAATATTGTTTATATCACATACAACTACGGAACAGACAGGATGTTCTTTGATGAGTTTTGTTCTTCATATGCTCTGTCAACTCTAGGGTCAGGCTGTCAAAATTGCTGGCACCAGAAACAATATTTAAGAGTCCCAGTTAGTTTATGGACCCTTGGAGAAAAGTAATTATATCTTCTGGATGCTTTGCTTTTAGTATCATATAGTTCCTTATTTTTTTTTTTATTTTCTAAGTTTTTTTTTATTTACATTCCAAATCATTTCCCCTTTCCCGTTTCCTCCCTCACCGAAAGTCCCATAAGCCCCGTTCCCTCCCTCTTTTCCCCATTCAACCCCCTCTCGTTTCTCTGTCCTGGCATTCCTTAATTTTGAAAGTTCAAACAAATTCTTCTAATTAACTTATTTTGAAAAAGTTTGGTGTAGCTACTTTTGTTCAGTGACCAACTCTATATTTCAGTGAACTTGTTTCTGTATAGTAATAACGGCCATGCAGAACTAATGGAGCTTTACTTGGGTTTTTTTATTTTCGCTATTAATTTACATTTTTATTTTTATACCTTAACTATCAATTACATTAGATTTTTATTCTTATACCTTAACTATCAATTACATTTTTATTTTTAAACTTACTACAAATTTAAAAACTAATATGTCATTTTTATATCTCTATCTATCTATCTATCTATCTATCTATCTATCTATCAAATGACTGAGTTGAAACCAGAAGAAATATTAGTAGTAAGTAATTCATATATGACTACCAAGACATGTAACCAAATTAATTAATGTATCAGAAGACACCAAGTACATGACTTAGGTCTGACACTGTGTACTTAGGTAACATAAAAGATGCTATAAGTCAAAGACCATACCATAAAACTAACCCTGCTCCAGGTGCCTACAGAAAGCATATGTTTCAATCCAGGCTTCTTAGTGGCTATGACTGTATTTCTATCTTCACAATTGATTTTCTTGAGTGGCTCACAGAACTCTTAGAACTCTTGTGTTTATTGATTTAATTGTAAACACTATACTAAACTGTATAGGTGAAGTGAAAAGAAGTTTAGAGCTGTGTGTTCATTAATTTCACATTCATGCCAGGCTCTCTAAAATTCTCCACAGGCTTAGCTATAAATGTCATTTATATCTTGTATTTTGAAGTTGTCTAGAGGTTTCACTATACAGGTACAATAATCTATAGCACTGGCCATTGCTGATCAACTCATTCTCCTAATATCTGTCTTTCAAGAAGTTCAAGAAGTAGGTGCTAAAAGCTCCTACTCATTAACTACATGATTGGTTGTCCTGGCAACCAGCTTCTATCACCTCATCTGCAAGCTATACTGGAGCCCACCAAGTGTTAACCATTACTCATGAAATTCCAAGGTACTTAGAAGATGTGTCTGGACCCAAGCTCAAGTAGTAAATAATAGCATGAAACACTACCCTTAAGCTGCTGTCTTCAAATACATTAGAGATAAATATCTGGTCCAATCCAAAAGACCAAATACTGAAAGAGAATCTCCTCCCAACATGGTTGCTATCAGAAAATTACAGAGGCATTAGGAAGGGTAAACCAGGGACCATGGGAAAAACATCCATATATTTTATTATTTCACTGTGTCCATAAGGTCTCAGAAGATGAATGTATTAAATATGTTTAGGACATTGTGACTAGCTTGGCCTGACTTCAAGAAATAAATATCTGATAGATGAAAAGCTCAGAGTTTACTAATGATTTGGGACCAGTTATAAGCAAAGAGTGTGAGTTTATCTTAAATTTGATGAATTGAAAAAAATAGTGGAGTGATTTGATTAACATGTTGGAAAAAATCTTAATCTAGGAAGTCAGGTTTTCATCTAGGAGAAAAATGAAAAATCTTCCTCTGGGATGAGAGAATTTACAATATATTTTTTTGTAAAATGAGAGGCCAACTTCTACCTGGTGGATCTCATTATCGTCTTCAGGAAATTAAGGTTGACAAAATCTGACTTTTGAGACAGAACTGGGATCTGCTTCATAGCTCCTTTCACAGTGATGAGTTTTAGGCAGAACACCAGAAATATGCAATATTTCTCCATTATTCTTATATTTTCATGACAAAGACTGTTCTTTTAGCCTTAGCACATGTGTTCTGAGTTTGGCAAAAAAAATAAAGGGAAAAAAAGTGAAGAATTAGATTGCCATTCATGTTCATGCCTAGATATGAAATAGACAGATCACTAATTTTTAATTGATTGTTCAAATTAAAGCATTTATTTTAGTTATGCTAAGTTAGGAAGTCAAGATAAATATAAGAATTAAGCCTGATTTCCTAAGGTTATGTTGAAACCAAGGACTTTTCAGACCATAATAAGGAGTGGGTTTTACACCAATCTCTTTCTTCCATAATATTCCTGGAAATTTCATTTGCAACTTGAGTCTGCCAAAAATGATAAATACCAGATTCAATATGTTAAAATCACCCTTTATCATAAAAATTTAAAATCTTACAGCAAAAACTGTAATATTAATGTTTGGGAATTAAGTAAAAGTAAAAATAAATTCCATATAATTTAATTTTACACACACACACACACACACACACACACACACACACACACACACATATATATATATATATATATATATATATATATATATATACATATATATACTTTTTACTTTTCCTTGGGGCAACATGGAAGAGATTTTAATCTAATCTGTGAGTAAACCTTAAATGTCTGAGTATTAGACTAAAATGAAATAGAGCCAAAATTCACCGAGAAAATGTGTCAAGTTTTCTTTCCTCCACATATTCACACATTTTAAGACACATCCTTACATGGACATGAATAGAAATTCATATTCGAAAGCACATAGACTTGAAATGGAATTGAAATGCCTTTTAAATAATAAAATAATAATACAAATATCAAAATATTACATTGAAAGACAAATCAATTTTAAAAGATTGATGGTCAGTGATATACAGATATATACAGTAAGAGCAAGACTTAGTGGTAGTAATAAGTTGGCATGTAAAAGGGTTTCAGTTATATATCTCACTACTTTTGAGACATAAATTTGATTTAATTATCATTTGAAAACAACAATATATGTTTTTTCAGCTAAATTCTGTAACTAAACAATTGTGCAGTTGCAAGTTAGAGCCTTATCTTTCTCAAGTATAATTTTATTTAATAATAATTATTAAATTATTGTTCAAAGTGAGTAGGTGGCTCAATGGGAAAGAATACTTGCTATGCAAACATGTTGAATTCAAATTTCCAGCATCCATTTAAAAAGTTAGGTACAGCCTCTAGCACAACTGACAGTAAAGCTTCAAGCTTGGCTTATTGATCAGAGCAACAATTCTCTCTCTCTCTCTCTCTCTCTCTCTCTCTCTCTCTCTCTCTCTCTCTATCTTTCTCTTACACACACACACACACACACACACACACACACACACACACACACACACACCACCCCTACTACTACCCATAATACTTTTTGGTATCTATAATATGCAATTTTCCAAATCCATTATATTAAGAGATTTAAAATCCCACTATTTTCAAGATACATGTAAATTTATTGCTTAAAGATACTGACCTAGTAAGCCATACAGACCTGCTCCAATAGTCATAAATTTTATCTTTAGTGTTGACTGGATCTTTTGTGTGTTGTCTACTTCATGAAGGATGGTATTTTCTCATTGCTATGAAAGAATGTCTGACAAGAGACCTTTGAGAAGGAAAAAATTATTTTGACTAGCAATTTAAGGATACAGTCCATCAGGGTGTGGAATGTGTGGCCAACGTGTATGAGATAGCTGGTTACATTGCTCCTGGAGTCAGAAAACAGAGAGCTTTGAGTGCCAGTACTTGGCTTACTTTCCTAATTATTAAAACCATTATTACATTTAGGTTAGTTCTTCTTGCCTCAATGAACACAATTTAAAAGGTCCCTCACAGACATGTCCATTGGTTAGTCTCCTAAGTGATTCCCAATTACATCAAAGTGAGTCACTATTTGTCATCAAAAATCCATTAGGACTGCATCTGTGGAATGTTTTTCTTAAAAGAAAATTTAAAACAAACAACAACAGGAAAAAAATGATCTCAGTCCCATGCGAGACATATGGCATCAGAATTTCTGGATCTGAGAAGCGAGGATTATGTTGACTTGTTAAAGATTTAAAAACAGTGATAACATGCACCCTTATGTTCATATTCCCCATTATCTTTGCAAAATACTGGGGAACTGGTATCATTATGCCTACTTCTCTGATAAGAAAATTAAGAGTACAACTTTGTCTAAAGTCATATAGTCAGTGTAAAAGCCAGCTGTTAAACTCAGTTTTTTGATTCCCACTGGGAAGACAAATTTTTATAGCTACCAAGCTACTTTACTTCAAAGAAAATTAGTATATCTTTCAGAGATCAACAACTTTTCAAATTCTTTAGACAAAAACTAACATTGTCAGCTTTCTGAATTTCAAAAATGTTGTTCTAAAAGGATATATGTTCTAAGTATTATTTCAATTAATCCACAGATTAAATTGAGTCATGGAATATGGCATTATTTTATTCCTGAAGAGTCTACTTACAAAGCCTATGCTACAATGTTTTGAGTTCTAGTGGAAAAACCATAAAGGACCCAAATCAAATATTGTCCCTGTATGAAATTAGGGAATAAGAGTCTGTGTCATTTTAAAGGCTATTGATTATTTACCAGTAAAATGTTATCCCATTTATTTTACCTTGTAAGGTACAAAGTCTAGGCATTTAATTTTTTATGGCTTGGAGGCTAGGGAAATAGTGAAACACTTACTTTGTGCTTGGGTCAAATAAAACTTCTTTTCAATCAGGCAATATAAATTTCAGTTGTCCTGTTAGAGTCATTAAAAGAAAGGATGTGATTCAAGGTTATAAAGTTAAGTATTGTTTCCCATCATTTTAAAAAACTCACATTGCATCTTTTTGCCAAATGAAGAAAGGTCTTTACAGTCCTGGAAAGTGCAATGTAACACCACTACCAACATGGTTTCTCCAATTTGTGATGAGAAACCATTCAGCTACTTACCATAAACTCAATGGTTCATTTGCCAATGATAGTTGATAAGACTGTTTGAATGGAAAGTGTAGACTAAACAAATACCATATAACTCAGGCCAAAAGAAAAATAGGAATGTGTTTTGATTTTCCATAAATATCCTAGAATTTCAAACTCTCTAGGGACTGAAAGTTTGGGTGCTTACAGTTCTGTTCTATTCTCATGTGGGGACTATAATTCAAAAACTCTAGAAGTATGTGTGTCTATTGACTATCTCAAAGAAGATTTAATAAAAGTTGATCTGTGTTCCAAAATTTGGCAGAATACTAGGTATATCCTTTGCATCAGTAAGAGAGGTGACATTTTTGTGTTTGTGACCAATCTCAGTCTTGTTATATATCAACTCTGGGAAGTTCTCAATATGCAAACTCTATATAACCATTAGTACTAATTGTCATGTGTCTTGAATCTTAAATATCCTGGGAGAAAATCTTCCAGGTATACCCGTGGGATGATCTAGGTTGTTAATTTATATGCAAACCTATGGGAGATTATCTTGATTTTGTTCCTTGATAGTGCATCTTCACAGCATACAATAAATCTATTAAGCTAATTATTTCCTCCAAATATTTCTTGCATTTATTTGTTGTCTTATCTCTGTCTCTCTGTCTGTCTGTCTGTCTGTCTGTCTCTCTCTCTCTCTCTCTCTATCCCTCTCTCTCTCTCTCTCTCTTTCTCTTTGTGTGTGTGTGTGTGTGTGTGTGTGTGTGTGTGTGTGTGTGCGCGCGCGCGCGCGCACGTGTGCCATAGTGTTCACATAGTCATTAGAATACCTTAAGGGGTCATTTCTCTCCTTCCATCATGGGGTCCTATTTCAGTAATCAGTCTCAGTACTCTCAAATTTGGCAAGCACCTTTACCTACTGAGTAAGTTTTCCAAGCCTCACCTTAAAGCTACAGATAATTCTTTAAGATATGGTTATATACTATGTACATATATATTGTTATATACTATAATACAACTGGCAATAATATTATAGAGCAGAGATTTTGTTTTATAATCAAATTGTATCCATCGTTAACTCACCAGTCTAAAATAGATCAACAAGTAATACAGAACTCGTGAATAAAATTCTTCCTCCTCAGAAGGTTGGTTCTATACAGAAGTAGTTATTTTCTTATCACAACAGTGTCAACTTCTGGTAATACTAAATATAATTAGCCTCATTTTTCATGACAAGGAATTGGGACATCTATGGGGTAGTCAAGAAATTCTTCAATCCATTAGAGGTATGAAAGTAACAGAATTGTATTATAAAAGACCTTCCATAAAAACAACGAAGGGGTGGACATTCTCAGCCTATCAAGAGGAGGCTAAGGAACTGCTGAGCACATTTGTCCAACAGTGGAAGACATTCACACCTTTGATATATCTGTCTCTGACTTAAACTAAAAGATGTCTTAACATGAAAACAAGGACCACAAAGCTACTACCTGGCTCCAAGGTTTGGACAGATGTCATGTAACACTTTATCCCATCCACTTGCTAGATGTGTGCATTGGGGCATCAGTTATTTGTCCTTGCCAGGTGCATTCCTAATGATTAGAAGTCCCAAAATTAATAAACATGACCTGACTTTGAAAAATCTCACCACGTAAGGAGATGAGAAATGGTAAACACTTCATTAAAATAGAGACGCCACCATAGATGATGTCCAAGGCACAAAAGGAACACAAAGAAAATAAAAACAGAGGAGGCCAGAGTCACTTTCAGATAATGACTGGCAAGGATGCTTTCATCTCTTTTATTAAAAATTCCAAAAGGAAATATTTGTAAGAAACAGCGACTATGTACTTACTATGAAGAGGGTATAGCATAAGGAGAAAGTGTACTTTTAGAAAACTCTTCAAATTGTTCATTCATATAGATGTATGGCACATATAGTTCTAGAATTTTAACATTAGAAAGAAAATATGAAAATATTTTTTCAATAAGATTTTAAACCATTAAAATAATCATATTGTACCAAATATGATTTTTAAAAGTTGAAATGATATTCTTCCATGTAAAGCTAAGATTTATGTGGAGTTTCTTTTAGACCACAACATTCAGCATGACTACAGTTGTATGGGTCTCACTAACACATATGAAACCTGGTCCTGCTTTCTGAACTAGTAAGAAAAGTCCTATGAACTTGTTTGTCCTGAGCTTGAGAGGTAGATGCTCACATGTTCTTACAGTGGGAAACACATCAACAGAAACAAAATAAAGTTTGCTTTTTTTAAAAGGGTTTACATGATTAGCATAAAAAACTAAGTCAGTGTGTCATCAAATATTGAGACAGTAGGGTGTGGGAGAGGGAAACAATTGGCAGGAGGAGAAAGGAGCTGCAAGAAGACACTGGGACATCTAAGTGAAAACCAGAAATTCACATGGGTCAAATGGAGTAGATTAAGTCTTTATTTAAACCATTTGCATTGTTTAGATAAAAGCAATGGAACAAAAAAGAAATGGTCCCAAGGGAGGTGCAGGCTTAACAAAAGTCAAAAGGGTGGGAAAATGTGTCTAACCAGTTATTTGAGCATGTGAAATAGAAAGATCCCCAGTGCTTCCAGTTTTGATAGCATTGTAGAGACACAACCCATTATCCTCTTTGAGCAAGACCACTTATCTGATCTCCTGTGTTCTACCTAGGAAGCTCTGGGGAAAACAGTATTGATTGCTTTCATACTCAACCTTCCTAGCCCTTAATTCTCAGAAACTTCTATTTTGTTCTGTTGTTGTATTTATGAACCAGTTTTTAAAAGACAAGAAGTTGTAAAAATCATGAGCTGAAGAAAATGCAAATCTAGGGCATCTCAAGTAGAGAAAAGTGTGCCTTTACTAGAAAGTGTTTCCTCAGTTTTCTGTAAGGAATGGTGTGAGATAAAAAGAAAAAAAGATACCAAGGGACTTAAAACTCCTGACAGCTATCCAAGAGTAGCTATTTTCTTTTAATTAAATATATATTCAAAGTTGCACTTTAAAATGAGTCATTTGCACATGTGTCTTTTCCATAGTGATGAAATATTAACACTAAAGACATTAAAAGATTTCAACCAATGAATCAATCTGTTTAGATAAAATCACAGTCCTGCAATATTAGGACCATTTCCTCATCACAGCATACAAAAGATTCTCATCTTCAGTACATCATCAAGGGATAGCAGCCCAATGCTTGTTAGTGGCTGCTTGTTTTATAAGTTTCATTTGGTATATTAAGGTACTCATTTACTTATGTAAGTCTGTAACTACATATATGTTTTTATTTAATGAATATCTATTCTTCCCTCATACAATATATGTCGACCACAGATTCCCCTACTTCCACTCCTCTTACCTCCTCACTACCTCCCCTCTCCCCAAGATCAACTGCCCCTGTTTCCTCTTCAGAAAGGAGTCTGCCCCCAAAAGACAACAAGCAGCCAAACAAGACAAAAGGAGACACAGTAAGACAAGGCAAGAGGCCTCATTTCAAGTCTGGACAAGGCAACACAATAGGAGGAAAAGGGTCCCTCAAGCAGAAATAAGAATCAGAGATAAGCCCTGAGCAGACCACGGGCTCCAACTCCTCAGCCAGTCCCACAAAGCCCGGAGGAGGCTCCACTGGTAGGCACTCTAACATGCCCAGGATCATAGGGTCAGAGGTGAGGAGCACACAACATCTGCCTAAACCCTAGGAGTAACTGGGACTAGCAGACCCATGAACACAGGAACTCCACTCAACCAGTGTCACAGGCTCCTTCCACTCTGGGCCAGTGCCATGAGCAGACCTTGGGCGCAAACTCCACTGCCATTCCCACAACACTCAGAGGAAGCTCATCTCCCAGGCACTCTAACACACGCAGGATCACAGGATCACAGGATCCTAGGAGCTTGGTCACACCAGGATCTCAGGGTCCTGGAGGTAGCTTGACTCCCAGGAGTTCTGACACACCCAGGATCACAGGATCACAGGATCACAGAGACAGCAGACCTCTGAGGAGTTCTGACACAACCAGGATCACAGGAAGGACAGACTCCAGTCAGATATGGCGAGAGTAGGTAGCACTAGAGATAATCAGATGGCAGGAGGGAAGAATAAGAACATAAGCAACAGAAACCTAGGTATTTGGCATCATCAGAACCCAATTCTCCAACAATAGCAAGTCCTGGATACACCATCGCACCAGAAAAGCAAGATTACAATCTAAAATCACTTCTCATGATGATGATAGAGGACTTTAAAAATGACATAAATAACTCCCTTAAATACATACAGGAGAACAAAGTTAAACAGATAGAAGCCCTTAAAGAATTACAGGAAAACACAATCAAACAGGCAAAGGAAATGAACGAAACCATCCAAGATCTAAAAATATAAATAGAAACAATAAAGAAATCACTAATGGAGACAAGCCTGGAGTTAGAAAACCTAGGAGAGAGATCAGGAGTCATAAATGCAAGCATAACCAACAGGATAAATAATATAGATGAAAGAATCTCAGGTACAGAAGATACCATAAAAAAAACATTGACACAACAGTCAAAGATAATGCAAAACACAAAAAGCTCCTGACCCAAAAAATCAAGGAAATCTAGGACACAATGAGAAGATCAAACCTAAAGATAATAGGTGTAGAAGAGCGCAAAGATTCTCAACTTAAAGTGCCAGTATATATTCAAAAAAATTATAGAAGAAAATTTTCCTAACCTAATGAAAGAGATGCCCATGAATTAACAATAAGTTAACAAAATTTCAAATAGACTGAACCAGAAAAGAAATTGCTCTCATCACATAATAATTAAAACTCCAAATGAACTAAACAGAGAAAGAATATTAACAGCAGTAAGGGAAAAACATCAAGTGACTTATAAAGGGAGACCTATCAGAATTATACCAGACTTCTTACCAGAGACTATGAAAGCTAGAAGATCCTGAGCAGATGTCATACAGATTCTAAGAGAACATAAATTTGAGCCTAGGCTACTATACCCAGCACAACTCTCAATTATCATAGATGGAGAAAACAAGATATTCCCTGCCAAAACCAAATTTATGCAATATCTTTCCACAAATCCAGTCCTACAAAGAATAATAGATGGAAAACAACTTGAGGGAAACTACACCCTAGAAAAAACAAGAAAGTAATCTTTCAACAAACCCAAAAGAAGATAGCCACACAAACATAATTCCATCTCTAACAACTAAAATAACAGGAAGTAGCTATCACTTTTTCCTTAATATCTCTAAACATCAATGGACTCAATTCCCCAATAAAAAGACATAGACTAGCAGGCTGAATAGGTAAACAGGACCCAGAATTTTGCTGCATACAGGAAATGCACTTCAGTGACAAAGACAGACACTAGCTCAGAATAAAAGGATGATTTTCCAAGCAAATGGTCCCAAAAAACAATCTGGAGTGGCTAGCTAGTCTAATATCAAATAAAATCAACTTTCAACCAAAAGATATCAAAAAAGGTAAGGAAGGACACATTCACATTGGTCAAAGGAAAAATCTAACAAGATGAACTCTCAATTCTGAACATCTGTGCTCCAAATGCAAGGGCACCCACATTCATAAAAGAAACTCTAGAAAAACTCAAAGCATACATGGCACCCCACTCAATAATAGTGGGAGATTTCAACACTCCACTCTCAGCAATGAACAGATCTTCGAAACAGAAACTAAACAGAGACACAGTAAAGCTAACAGAAGTTATGAACCAAATGGATCTAACAGATATTTATATAACATTTCATCCTAAAGCAAAAGAATATACTTTCTTCTCAGCACCTCATGGTACCTTCTCCAAAATTGACCATATAATCAGTCACAAAGCAGGCCTCAACCGATATAAAATTGAAATAATCCCATCACTCCTATCAGATCACTATGGTTTAAGGCTGATCTTCAACAGCGACAAAAACAACAGAACGACCACATACACATGGAAGCTGAGCAATACTCTACTCAGCAATAACTTGATCAATGATGAAGTAAAGAAAGAAATCAAAGACTTTTTTAGAAATTAATGAAAATGAAGACATCATACCGAAACTTATGGGACACAATGAAAGCAATAATAAGAGGAAAACTCATAGCTCTATGTGCCTCCAAAAAGAAACTGGAGACAGCATACACTAGCAGCTTGACAGGACACTTGAAAGCTCTAGTACAAAATGAAGCAAATACACACAAGAGGACAGCAGATGCTGTCAAGATGTGGAGAAAGAGGAATACTCCTCCATTGTTGGTTGGATTGCAAGCTGGTACAACCACTCTGGAAATGAGTCTGGTGGTTCCTCAGAAAGTTGGACATAGTAATACCTGAGGACCTAGGGATACCACTCCTGGACATATTCCCAAAAAGTTCTCCAATGTATAACAAAGACACATGCTCACCTATGTTCATAACAACCTTATTTATAATAGCCAGAAGCTGGAAAAAACCCAGATGTCCTTCAGCAGAGGAATGGATACAGAAAATATGGTACATTTGCACAATAGAGTGCTACTAAAGTTCATGAAATTCTTCGGCAAATGGATGGAACTAGAAAATATCATCCCGAGTGAGGTAACCCAATCACAAAAGAACACACATGGTATGCACTCAGTGATAAATGGATATTAGCCCTAAAGCTAGGAATACCCAAGATAGAATTCACAGACCATATGAAGCTCAAGAAGAAGGAAGACTGTGGGGTAAATAGGTGGCCCCGAGTTGATGTCACAACCATCCTCTGCTACCACTTGTGGGGCACTGGTTGTAGGTTACGAGGATGTAGACCCATGTCTCGCCAGAGATTATGACACTGGGTTGTGGATGCCAAAAGTTATCCTGCAAGCATTGGGCTATGGTGGGCCTTGAGACCTTGATCCAGGGGTGGGGAATGGGCAGTCCTTGGGGGGGTCGCCTGGTGAGCAGGCTGGACTGAGCTTGAAGGTGACAGGTTCACAGTCTTGGACACTGCAGGCAATCAGGAAAAGCTGGGTGTTGCTCAACAGCTGAGAACAGAAGTGTGAGCCCTCAGGGCTAGCTAGGCTCAGGCCCGGCGCAGAAGGGAAGCGGGGCAGGGGAGCTCTGGGTGGGTCCCGAGGGGATGAGAGTGTCCTTGACTTGGTTGACTGGTGCCTTGGATTGCTAGCTGCCTTGGCTGGGAATGCTGGAAGGCCTTCTAGTGGGAGACTAGATGCATAGCTTTTTAGGTGAAGACTTGCCCCATTGTTCCAGCGAGTCCAGATGAGAAGAGGGAATCCATGGATTTTGGTGTTTATTGTAGAGAAGTAGAGGGAGAGAGAAGGTAGAGAAGTAGAAGCAAGCCATGGCCACGTGGTAAGAGGTGGGGAAGCAAATGTGGAAAAAGGAGAGTCCAAGAGGACAGGATGAGAGAGAGAGAGAGAGAGAGAGAGAGAGAGAGAGAGAGAGAGAGAGAGAGAGAGAGAGAGAGAGAGAGAGATATTAAGAGAATAAGATAAGAGAGAGGGGAGGGGGCAAATAGTCACTCTTATAGTGGGTTGGGCCCAGGCTATTGCCAGATGACTGTGGGGGTGGAGGTGGAGTCCAGCCAGAATACTAGGGGCTTGGGCATGGGCTTACATGACTGTTGGCCACAGAATTATGGAGTTGAGGGACTTGTGTCAGAAGCCTGGTGCCTGGGAGCAAGGCCAACCTGTCCATCCCTTGTAGAATATCTACTGGATCTTTGGTATTTAAGCCTCGCTCAACCAGAACACAGACTGTCTTTCACAGTCCTACAGAAGACCTAAGTGTGGGTGCTTCTGTCCTTCTTAGAAAGGGAAACAAAATACACATGGGAGCAGATCTGGAGACAAAGTGCAGAGCAGAGACTGAAGGAAAGGCCATATAAAGATGGTCCCACCAGTGGATTCATCACAGATATAGTCTCCAAATTCCAACACTACTGTGGATGCTAAGAAAGACTTGTTCAAATGAGCTTGATTAGCTGTCTCCTGAGAGGTCCTGTCAGAGCCTTACAAATACACAGGCAGATGCTAGCAGCCAACCTTTGGACTGAGCATAAGATCCACAATTGGAGGAGTTAGAGAAAGGACTAAAGGAGCTGAAAATTTTTGCAACCCCATAGGAAGAACAACATCAACCAACCAGAATCCCCAGATCTCCAAGTCCTAAGCCACCAACCAAGGAGTACACATAGCTCTAGCTGCATAGGTAGCAGAGGACAAGTCTTGTCAGTTATCAGTGAGAGGAGAGGTTCTCGGTCCTATGTAGGCTTGATAGATGCCCCAGTGTAGGAGAACTGAGGGTAGGGAAGCTGGAGTGGGTGGGTGGGTGGAACACCTTTATAGAAGCAAGGGAGGATGGGAGCGGGGAACTGGGAAAGGGTATGACATTTGAAATACAAATAAAGTAAATATCCAATAAAAAAAGAATCAGAGATAAACCCACTCCCACAATTAGGAGGGGTGAGAGAGAGAGAGAGAGAGAGAGAGAGAGAGAGAGAGAGAGAGAGAGAGAATGAATTGGAGATATCCATCTTGATTCTGCCATCAGAGATCAGGGAACTGTGTGGAACAGTGTCAGTAAAGATTGTAGGAGTCTGAGGCAGTTGAGTGAGGAAACCAGGAGAACAAGGACTAAAGCCACAAATGCAAGCACGGAGCCTGCATGGATGTGCTCCAGGTCCCCCAAGTACATCTTGTAGCTGATTATATATATATATATATATATATATATATATATATATATATATATATATATATAGAGAGAGAGAGAGAGAGAGAGATACAGAGAGAGAGAGAGAGAGAGATATAGATATTTGTATAGAAGAGTACTAACAGAGAGTCACAATCATGAAAACCATCCAACCCTAAGGAACATTTAATGGCCACTATCCAAAATGGCTCTCATTGTAAGAAACACATGCAGAGCTTGTGGAAGTGTCAGCACTTCACATTCTGTGTAACCAATGAGGTAGTTAATAGGTGGGCCTTCTAAAATCCTATGTACAAAAGATATCATTTTTCCTGAAGAGGAAACATCTCTAATCTATCCACCATTTTTTGCTGTTGTAGTGTTCTTTTCTGCTTTATGAATAATTTCTTATTTTCTCATTTTATAAAATATTCTTTTATAAATATCTACTGTTTCAGGAAGCTTTAAAGGTTAATACTCTTAAGTAGAATTCGCAGCTATCTTCTAAAGACTACCAGAGCACTATAACAATATTAAATTGGCTCTTACCATATTATGTTGTGTTTCCACTTTGATGGCTGTGTATCCTCTCCTTGGAGACTGAAATCCCACCTTCTTTATCTCTCCTGTATAATCTATGGTGCCTAGAATTTAGTACACTCACATGATAGTATTATGCTAATGCCAACTCAAAAACTAAGGTAATTCATATAGGTCTCCTTTGAAGACACACAGGATTTTTTTTTTAGAACCTGCTTGTGATTTTACTAGTTTAACAAAAAGACTAGAACCTTGGTTTAGTGAGAGAAAGAGAAAATAAATCATGAGATAGAGGGGAGAGGTTAACAAACGTCTGGATCTGGGATTCCTCCAAAGGGGAGAGTCCTTGGAAACAGGAAAAAGCATTCCAGACTAGGTTTGAGAGGCCAACTCTGTAACCTCAGGGCCCCACCCTACTCTCAGTCTACCCTACCCTGAGTTCATTTTATTTTTCCAATCTTTCATTGGATATTTTATTTATTATAAATTTCAAATGCTATCCCCTTTCCCAGTTTCCCTTCTGGAAACCCCCATATCCCATTCTCCCTGCCCCTGCTAGTATAAGAATGTTCACCCATCCACCCACCCACTCCCTTCTTCCCACCCTGGCATTCCTCCACACTGAGGCATTGAGCCGTCCCAGGAGCAAGGGCCTCTCCTCCCATTGATGTCTGACAAGACCATCCTCTGCTACATATGTGGCTAGAGCCATGGGTCCCACCATGTGTACTCTTTGGATAGTGGTTTAGTTCCTGGGAGCTCTGGGGGAGGGAGCATGGTTGGATGATATTGTTCTTGTTATGGTGTTGCAAATCCCTTCATCTCCTTCAGTCCTTTCTCTCACTTCTCCATTGGAGATCTCATGCTCAGTCCAATGGTTGAATGCTCGCAGCTGTCTCTGTATTTGCCAGGCTCTGAAAGAGCCTCTCAGGAGTTCTTTTATATTGGCATTCACATTTTGCATCTCCAGTATCTCAGCTGGCATTAGGACCTTCCTTTTTGCCCTGCTCATTCCTAAACTCCATGCTTAGGAGTGCTAAACTCACTGTAACAACAGCTTGCTTGAATTTTTCCAGAGAAGGGCATTTCGTTTTAATTACAAAAGCTAGAAGGTAGACAGTCATTCAGTATTTTCTAGAACTTCAAAGAACAGACTGTTCTATTTCTTGCCCCACACTCCCAAGAATTTTTGAAGTACAATGTACACTTATATTTATGTTTTTCACTACTCAATTTGGAGTTACTTTTAAGTTTCTGTTAAAATATGTTTCATTAGCTAAGGATCTTCCTTGAATTCCTGTGTGATGATTAATCTTTTCTCCATTTAGATATTCACTCCCAGGAAAATAGGAAGCTGAACACTTAACTCCCCTTCTTTCTTCTTGTTTCCCATTATTTATACTGTGGGTAATTTGGTCTTAAATTCTTCTTGATTCTGGTTAAATGCTTTAGTGTTCTTGAGAGACAGAGAGAGGAAAGGACACATTGAGGTACTCTCACTTTTATTTTTTTTTCAAGCCTTTTGTTTCCTCAAAAGTGACTGTCATATAAAATCAGCAGTTAGGTGATGATGATCTACTTAATGTTTATCTCCTGAGCCTGACTGCTGTGGACTCCTTTATGCCTCTTCAGGGGCCACTGAGCTGGCGGTTCCCTCCCGAAAGAGTCTGCCAATTAAGCAGTATTCTGCTAACTGGCGTTTGGGGGCTTAAAAACCTCCAACAAGTTTTGTAAGCGTGGCATTAACAGGTGCATGCCCCCCCAGTCTAATCTGACTGCAATTTTGTCTTCATGGATGGCTGGTTCTATAATGCAGGAGTAAAAGCAGACAGTTCTCTTTTTCAAAAAAATTATTTAAGAAAATATTATAGGCATTAACTCACATTATGCTGATTGGTCTTATGCTGAACCTGCCTAGAAAAACTCTCTCTGTGCTCTTATTTAATCACCTGCAGAGGATGCTTGTTTTGTTTCCCCTCTTTTCCAAGTTCCCACCTTGGTCTTGCATTATGAGACAAGCACATTCAGTATTTTTGGCCTCCAAGTCTTATCAAAAGGCATGTAGCAATAGGCCAAGATAAGTAAGCTAAGTAAGAATACATACATATATATATATATATATATATATATATATATATATATATATATTGAGTTAGGGCTCGGCATACCCTGGGTAAAAGCACTGGAACAATTATGTGATGGAGTAGTTCTAAAGAGCTTCTATCTTTTCTTTTTTTTTTTTCCGCAATGAGAAGATGAATGTCAGGATCCTATGAACACTTAATCACTAGCGACTGTGACTTCTACCACTTTTGAGAAAAGACAGTCCCTGAAAATAGAGATTTTTACCAAGGAAACTGAGGAGGGATGTAGGGAGGAAAGGATAGAAGAAAGGAGAAGGAAAGAAAGGGAAAGAGGAAGGAGGAGAGATTGGAAAAAAGGAAGGGGATAAGGATGCAAAGAAAGAGATAGAGAGAGAGAAAGAGAGAGAGAGAGAATCTTGATGGCATCACCTGCCATTAGGATATGGGATAGTGTGGAGTTACTAGTATATTCCCTTGAAAGGAATAAAAGCAGCCATGGACATCTGAGAAAAAAAAATCAACTGATTCTCCTGTTACTACTAAATGTTTTTCAGGGACTTTAAAGTAGTGTTAAGAATTGTTTAAATTCTAAACAGCATAGTTGCTATTAACAAAAGTATAAATGTGGGATAATGAGAAGAAAACTATCTTGACACAGAAATCAAGTCATGGACCAGGTCAGTTGTGAAGGGGACTGTGTCTTGACTAATGGGAAACTAATGCTATGCTATTTTTTAATATCTTGAGATTTCAAATAATTTCTTGAAAATGTGCCAGAAATTCTAACAAATGTTCATGATAAAATTTGATGATTTTGTCAGAATCTGCCTTCAGTTGTTTTTTTGGATTATCAAAGTTTGTTGATCCTCTTACGATATTTATCCTATTTGCACTTTCTTTGCATGTGTCATGATGGCCTATTAATTCTTGTGGCATCTTGCTGCCTGTTCACAATATGGAAGATGGAAGGTTTAATTTGATGTTTTGAGTGCCTGGCAGTACACAGGTGAGAAAGCATATGATTCTAATCTCTTTTGTAAACCTCAGCTAAATTAGCATTTCACATCGTTTTTTTTTTTTCACAGTTTATCATTTTTCAATCAGTTTGCTATTTCACCTTGTTAGTCCTGACAGAGGCAAAGTGGAAATGTTGGAAGCCATTGAATAAATGTCATACTGAGTCATATATGTTTTGGTTGCAGACAACAAAGTTCAATTGCTTTTGTGGATAATGTGGTTGTTCATTTTATAGGCCTTAATTAGAACCAGCATTGCTTATTTATCTGAGATGCTTTAGTATGAAGATAATGCTCATTTTTAGAAAGGGGGGAGAGAGATACATTTAATCAGTCTAAACAAGCCCTTTAGACAATTTGTTTAGAAATTTCTCTAATTAAAGACTGCCTGCAGGTAATGTGGTGATCAGATCTACCAGTAGGCATAAATTAAGGACATTATGTAATTAGCACTATGACCAGAAATGGAAGTAACAGCTGTGTGGCTGGAAGCTAAGGAAATAAACAGTTCCTAGGTGCCACCTTAATATTAAGGAGCAAGTTGCCTGTTAGAATGTGCTGTGGTGACAATTTCTTTAGCTCATTTAAGGGGATACTTTCTGACCCCCTCTGAGCATGTGTCAGAAGATTAGACATGAATATTTTCAAAACTTTTTCACAGGTAAGACTTTTCTACTTGGATTTCTACTTGGATAAGATTTTTCTGCTTTTCTAATTTGGAAACGTCTCTTGGTTACTATTCATTTGATGCTTTCTGAATGACATCCAAACTCATTTCACTCTGATAACTAGAAAAGTCAGAAGATCAACAGCTATTCAAATTGGAACCAAGAGGATGATAGATACATAGTTCTTTACCTGAATCTAAGTTTAAAAGTTGATGTTTCAAAAAAAAATCCTGGCTTTTCTTTTATACATGTTTATCTTCTGAGATTCCCCTATGTGCTGGGCTATATCCACTTCATTGCAGCTTCTTTCCTTTCCTTTTGTTCTGCATTAGTAATTAGACTTTCTGATTTCAGCTCAACTATCTGCTTTGGGAAATTAAAAATATACTGCCTGAATTAGATGGTAGCTCCATGTGATTCCTATGCCCAGTCCCACCCTCACATCACAACACCTTATGGTGCTCTATGTGCAGAAGAGGCAAGCACATTTTTTTTCTTTTCTTTTCTTTTTTTTTTTTTACTTTTTAATTGTTTAAATTTTTTATATTTTTTCTATTTACATTCCAAATGATTTCCCCTTTTCCGTTTCCTCCCTCCCCGAAAGTCCCATAAGCCCCCTTCCCTCCCCCTGTTCCCCATTCAACCCCCTCCCACTTCTCTGTCCTGGTATTCTCCTACATCCAGTCTTTCCAGGACCAGGGGTCTCTCCTTCCATCTTCTTGGAAATCTATTGATATGTGAATTGTGTCTTGGGTATTCCGAGATTCTGGGTTAATACCCCCTTGTCAGTGACTGCATACCATGTGTGTTCTTTTGGGCAAGCACATTTTCAAACCACTTCTTTGAGACCACATAACACAGAGGGCCCTGGATATAAAATAGTTTCCCAACAATCTGTGGTCCTTTATTGAACAGCTCAAATATGAAGGAGAATATAGAAACAGTGCCGAGTGGATGGCCTCTTGTTACCAAAATGGAATGCTCTTTGCACCTAATAAAATTGGCCATGATTTACGAGGAATTGAAAGGAAAAAACAGTAAGTTTGAAAGAAATTCTGAGGACAGAAGAAAGAAAAAAAAAAAACAACAACTAAACTAAATGCTCAAGGGGCTGTGTTAGCCACACAGTCAATAAAATACTTACTACAGAAGCATGAAGACCCAAGCTTGATCCCCAGATCCCTAGTAAGTGTCAGATGTGGTGACCTGTACTTGAACTCTCAACAATGAGGATGGGGAGACATGTGGATCACTTTCTTTTATTTTGGGCATGGCAAACCTAATCTAACCAATGAGCTCAAGATCCCCATGAGAGACTCTGTCCCAAAAAAGACAAGCTGGGCAGCTCCTAAGGAAGCACACTAGATGTTGATCTTTGGCCTCCATGCACTGCACATACAAATGTGCAAACGCATGCATGTGTACCAATCCCCGCAGACACACATACATATATCAATACAGAAACACACACACACATATCCATGTGTGTATATATCCAAAAAGAATGTTCTGAATTATTCTTTATGAAAAGTGAAATGTAGTACTTTACTGATTCCTAAAATAGTTTGTTAAGTAATATTTCTGTCTCAATGGATAGAAATCCATTTAGTTTTGGTTTGTGGTGAGTCACTTAACAAGCTTTTGTCATGGTGTCATCTGCTTTTGCCTTGTGTTCATGGAACATCCATTCACATAATCAAGAGCTCCAGCTAATTAGAAAAATGGAGAATTGATTTTATGAGACATTAGGATAAAATCACTCAAGCCAAGCTTGTTAGAACTTCTGTCAGAGTAACTGAATGAAGGAAGCCTCATTTCATGCTATCTTTTCTCTGACACCTTTCAAGTTGGTGGGACAATGTGCATTAGTTTTTCAACAGCTACCATTGATATTTCTGGTCAGATGACATGTTCTGAAGGTTCTGAAGCTATTCTATGTATGGTATAGACTTTATCAGAAGTCCTGACCAAAGCACCAATTGTTTAGAAACCATAAATAAATCTCTGCATAAAACCAGCTGTCCTATATGTGGTATAAATGGTTGTATATGTGATATATATCCTATATGTCCTATATTATTTAATGATTGTGCCCATCTATATACTTGGATGTTTGAATACTTGGTCCTTAGTTCATAGAACTATTTGGGGAGGCTCGGAATATAGGGAATTGCTGGAAGAAATGTGCTCATGGAGGTAGTCTATGAGAATTTGTCTAGTGTGCTTTCTTTCTGATTCCTATTTGTGATTCAAGATGTGAGCTTTCAGTTGCTTCTCTAGCTGCTATGTCTTTATGATTTCACCATGGACTATAACCCTCTGGAACTGTAAGCCCAAATAAATTCTTTCCTCTGCAATTACATTGGCCATGGTGTTTCATCATAGTAATAGAAAAGTAATCAATATACTACTGGAAGAGGAGAAATGACCCCCAATTGAGAAACATTGCACTGGGCATACAGATTATGGGTCAGTATATTTCAAAACTTAAGTTTTTTTTGAAAGAGACAGATCACTTGTGCTACAAACCTGAGAACTTGATCTTGACTCATAGGAGGGACAAAATCTTTTATTAGAAGGTAGATACTCACCTGTAGAGCTGCTTGTCTCATTTTATATTTGAAATGATTTTAGTTTCATTGAGATTCAAAGTCTCCCTTTAATAAGTTGTATTAATTTGCAAGTGAGTTCCTTGACAGGACTAAACCTTAGTCTTTGAAAGTCTTTGTCTACTTTCATACAATTTACAAAACTCCTTTTGTACATTCCTGAAGGAAGTCTGCAATTAAATAAAACAGATATAACTAAGGAAACTTGAAAATTGCTTAAAGTAAATCACAATTCATTACATATTTTAATGTAAAATTTACAACATTCATTTTATCATTTTGATTTAGAATAAGTATGAATTTGAGAGACAATATAATTGACCTATGGTATTTATAGCATGAGGTCTGTAGCCTTCTGGACCACTGTCTTCCTGCTGTTTAAAGAAGAGAGTAAAATAGACAAAAGACCCCAAACTGTTGTGCAGTGTTGGCATCCTCAGCTGGAGAGGACAGCATCCCCTTGCTCTTTGACACACATTTCCTTCTCTTTCTTTTCATTATCTTTTGATCCTTGGTATATGGCATTGCCACTAGTACACCTTTTGAACATTTACTGAGATAACATTAGGGGAAAAAAGGCAAAAGTGGATTAAAGGGGAGGTGATTTTTTTTGTTTTTTGGTTTTGTTTTACAATTTATTTATTTATCTCTTTGGCTTTTTGTTCATTCTATGTGGTGGTTGCTCTCAGTTTGGGTTTGTTTTTATTTTATTTGCAAAGGAATATGCAACCAACTTCATCTGATTCTTTCACTAAAAACCAGTATTGAAAAGATGCTTACTAAAGGAATTAAATGATTCATAAAGATGGCTTGCTAAATGTGCAAATTTCTTTGCCCTCCACTGTAATTCCAAAAATCTAAATCACTTTCTCTATTAGATTCCTGTCATAGTTCACTCATACAGGTATAACAAAATATTGAGACCAGGAGGTTTATATAGATAAAAGTTTATTTCTTTCAATTTTGAATTCTGAAAACACCAAACTCATGTGGTTAGGTCATTCAGTTGTCTAGTGAGGGCTATCCTCTCCTTCTGTGATGTCACTATGTCCTCTGGAGACATCATCCTATCCTAGGAGTTTCATCCTATCACAAAGGGGAGTAAAGCATGAAAACTAGGGATTCAAACACTGCAGGAAGCCTCTTTGGGAAGGCAGTTAATTAACAGGGGCCTTCTTGCAAATACCTTCACATGCTCTAGACTTCCATACATATGCCAATGTCGAATTCACTTTTCTCTTTTATTATGTCAGTCAAGACTTAATTTTCCAGTAAAAGCAGAAGCTACACATCATGAATATATTACCAGGGTTGTTTCTAGTTAATTTGATCACTATGCCAAGATTTTAGGTTGTCGCCTGGTCTATTTGCTTCACATTATTGTAAAATTAGAGGGAAGTGCTATTTACATTACAGTGAAAATGTATTTGAAAGCATTCTCCATTCTTTATTAACCAAAGTTAATAGCAGTAGGCAGTTTGTATTTAAGAGCAGACTTTACTACCTTACCTTCCTTACTACCTGTAGCTATGCCTAAAATTGCAGTGATTGTAATCAGTTAAAATTACAAGAATCATTAACCAAGTAGCAATTAATTTGAGAGATTCTAATGACCATCATGTTGAACACAGAAGTCCCTCAATAATGTATGTAATGTGAATGAGATGAATTTGGGCTGGCCTGTCTTAAGCACTTTTTACAAAGAAGATGTATGTAAGAGGTTTTAAAATTCACTGTGGAATGGTTAAACTGACCAGTCTATTTAAACACACAGCATATTAAAACCATCCTAAAATGCCTGCTTTATTTTATTCAACTGTCTTCTTTTTAAAAAGTAAGCAAATTCCATAAAATTGTGCATTGCGCATACTGCAGAGATAGGGTAATAAAGTATTGTGATGAATAGTTCTTGGTGTTAGCTTTATTGAATTGATGGACATCTGGAGAATTGGTGAAGAGTGGAGCCTAGGTGTGTCTATGGTTTTTTTTTTCCTGTATAAGATTAGCGTTTTGATCAGCAATCTAAGTAAGAAAGATGGCTATAATCTCCATGTGGGAAGCGTAGCCAAGTGTTTAAGGGGCTTAGTTGGCTCTACAGTGGCAAAATTACTCCTTTTTCTGCCATCAGACACCGGACTGCAGGTCCTTTGAGCCTCAAAGTTTAGGGCTTACAGCAGTGGGTAACTTGGATACTGGGGACTTTAACCTCACAACAGAGACAGCTAGTCTATCTCCTGATTCTTCTAAGAGTCAGGCTCACTCTCTTTCTCTCCAGCTTACAGATCATCCTTTGTGCTATATTTCGTCTTCAGTCATGTTGTGTGCCTGGCCCCTAAGAATCCTCCTTTCATTTATAAATATCCTACTCTTTTTTGTTTCTTGAAATCAGGAATAATGTAGCAATACTGTCAAATCAAAGTGCTAGGTTTGAAATTACTAATAAAATAGATTGTCAGTGACTATTATGTTTTCCTCACACTTTGAAAATATTACTAGGATTTTAGCTGATTTTCAATGATTCTTTCTCTTATGGAATAAAAACATTCAGAGCTATTGCTTTTCCTAAGCATGAACTATTGCAAGAGGAGATTATATTTAAATAAATCCAATTTGTTGTTGGGTAATATGATTAGCCCACCCTGGGAAAATAAATTGTCAAGTAACAAGGACTTGCCCAATTCCTGCGGTGTGAGGGCTTTACTTTCCGACTCTGAGAGATTTCTGCAATTTTAGAGTCACTTAATCAAAATAAGAATCTCTAATAAGGCTCCTGTTTCTGAAAAGGCAAATACAGTGTACAGGGAAAGCATTGCTTTTAGCATTTCAAATTAAATTTACCATGAAGTTGTAATATGATTTCCCTCAAGTTCTTTTAAATTAATATTTAGTATTCTGTGTATGGTGTGAAAATTGGTTGTAATATAAGCATATGAACAGATAATAGGAAAAATAGATCTAAAGTATTTGGTAGTCAATTTTGCTTTTTCCCTCTCTGAGCACAAGCTGTGTTCAGGCTCAAGAAACCCTGCTGATCAGCTGCCAATAAGTCAACTGGCACTTTTATGCCAATGTGTGACCTGCTCCTGGTTTGAAAGCCACAACCATTGTGCAGTTTTAAAATTCCATACTGAGGATGATCACAAGTTTACTTAAGGTGGAGGCATACATGCTAACAGGTGTAGATATTTCATTATAGGTTTCCAGATACAATGGGGTAGAAGTTAAATTGCTCATTTGATAAGAGGAACCTGATCCTTAGGTTATACGGGTTAAGAGATGTGGCATAAAAAAGTTCGCAGTTCTGTTCACTTCTCCCTATTATATGAGTGCTGACTGGGGCAGGGTAGAAGGATTTGCAATGAATAGTCATGCTTCTCTCTTCTTGCGGTGGGCATCCTCTCAGGAGAATTGAGATTTGTTTGAAGGAAGCCCACATGCCTCCTGCCTTGATAATGCTGTTGGTTCTGTTTGTTTTATTTACTGTGATTTTGAGTGCTGGTGTTTGGGATTATTTATATTCACGATCTAATTTGCAGACTAGATGGAATCTTTTTGTCAACTGGTGCACTTAAATTTAGCTGTTCTGTCTCTAAAACTAAGCATGATTTCTATAGCATAGGAAAAAAATGAATACATGTTTCCATTGACTTCTTTGCAGTGGAAACAAAACAAATATACTCACATTCCTATACATAAGAACAGATCTTTCTGTTTTGTTTGGTTTTGTTGTTGTGCTTTTGAGAAAGGCTTCTTATGGAGCCCAGGCTGGCCTAGAACTTGCTGCTATGTATCCCACACTGGCCATGTTATTGGAAAAATCTCTTCCATCTTTATCTCTTAAGGGCTGGTATTACAGCCACACAGCACCATATTGGGATATTATTATGTTGTCCCATTACTGCACACTTAAAAGTCAAATCCTTGTTTATCAGTATGAGTAAGGAAAAAAAGAGGAAGCAGGAAGAGGGAAAAATGAGGGACAGACTTTTTGTTTCTTTATTTTTTACATCTTCAAAATACTTTTTTTTTGGTTTAAGTATTTATTTTTTTCCTTTTATTTCCTTTTTTCCAAATTACTTCTTAATTAAAATATTACATTTTTATATTTTACTTTTTAGTCTTCATCGACTTATATTTGTTGATAGCATATGGATTAACTGTCCTGAAAATTATCCATAAAAATGACATTTTAATCTGAGTTATTTGAATGCCATGAAAAATAATATTTTGTTTCACACACACACACAAGTATACACATAGTCATGTAACAGAAGTGGGTGAACGTTTCCTTTGGCTCAATTTTCACAGGAAATTACTCATAAAAGGATCTAGTTGGACAACGCGATTTCAAGTCACACACATGGATTAACATGTTACTGCATCAGGTGCTTTGAACTTTTGTAATCTTAGGATTGTGTCATTTAACCTCTTTAAGTTTGTCTATTTTTCCTATGAAATTGATAAAATGATATGAATCCATAGGGCTGTGGTATTTGGTGATGTAATCGTGTGCCTATGAAACATGGCACAGCACTCATAGGACATCAGCTATCTTTAGAATGACTTTCTTGGTAACTCACCTGTGATAATGAGGTGGCCCTTTGCTTGTGGTTTCCCCGTAAGTGTGTTTTTATAGGCATGCTCTAATGGGCTTTACACTTGACAATGGATTACTGTCAGAGTGAATAAGTCACAGCCTGTTGTACTTTGCGTTCAGCAGGTGTGCGGTGGATGCGAGGCAGAGCTGTCAGACTGGTGAGGAAGCTGTACGACAGGAAAGAGTGAACGCAGTTTTATGTCTCTTGTCTGACATGCTTTCGCTATATGAGCTTGAACCTGTAACCCGAGAGCCTTCACCTATAAAGAAGAACGGAATGATCTCTCTGAAAGAACACAGAAACTTGACCAAACTTTTTTTTTTTGCCAGCCCTTTGACAATTTAATATAAAAACTGTTTCTTTCATACTGATTCTTTATATTCATTTCCTTTATTTTTCCTGTTGTTTTGTTGGTTTGGTTTGTTGATAGCATTTTATAACACAACGGCCTTGAATTCTATAAGTAGTTGAAGCTGCCCTTGAATTCCAAATCCTGCCTCTCCAGAGGGCTAGGATTACTGGTCTGGACCACCTCACCATTTTATGTGGTTCTGGGGATGGAATTCAGAGATTCTTGCATGAGGCAAGTCCTCTAAAGATTCAGCTCTATACTCAGTCCTCATACATATTTTCCTTTTTCTTCTGTATTGTGTTTAAGATCAAGTCATGCTGGACCATATGGAGAGAAAGTCACGTAAGCACTGTCCTATAGGATTTTCTATACTTATCATCAATTTAATAGCACTAATCACAGAAGGTTTGGTAGTAAGTACTAATATATTATCATTGTGCCTGTAGAGCTAAATGTATTTTATTCTAATTAATTTATAAATGTGGCTGAATGATACACTGCAGAGTAGTACAAGAACACCAAGCTAAGCTAACTCTCCAAACATAGCACTGTATTTACATAAACTTTACATATCATTAAGAAAGATCATAGCAACATATGACTCATAGCAACATATGACTTCTGTAGAGTACATAGATAATTATCAAAGGGAATCAAGTCACAGGGATGCTCTGACATGGAGAATAACTTTCATTACTTAATCAACATTTTATTGAAAATTATATATATGCATATAACTGTTATCCTGAAGTATATAAATACCTAAGCTAATTAAATTTGTATATTTATGATATCTAAGGGAAATATTTAAAAGTTAACACTAAGTACTGCCTAATAGTATGATACTATATTCATCATGTTTTATATTAACTTAATTTTACCGATTTATTTTATTATTTACTTATTGTATTACTATTTATTTAGGTGCTTATGTGTATTTATGTATATGTCTGAGCATGCCGACATGAGTGTAGGTATCCCAAGAAGGATAGAAGATAACACCTAACCTATGATAGCTCAAAGTGATAGTTGGCCCAAAACAGCTCAACCTGGGTACCGGCGACAGAATTCAAGTCCTCTTAAAGCACAGCAAACTCTTAACCACTGAGCCATCTCTCTTGTCCCCTATTATTTACTTTTTTAAATACAGTTTTTTCTAAGTTTCTTTCTGTTCCATTTAAAAAAAGGGGGGGGGGCTGTTCCTAATGAAAATCTCATGGCTTAGGTTCCTATTACAACCCATCTTAAGTACCGCTCATCTCAGGAACATTAGAAAACAGGAAAGGAAAGGGAAAGGGTGTATTTATAGGTGGATTTATTGGCCCATGTCTGCAACAAAATACCTGATAAGAGCAACTTGTTAGTAAAGAGAGGACTCTGATGGCTTACAGTTCCCAGTACTACACTCCATCCCAGCAAGGGATTTATGATGGCAGGACGGTAAGGTAGCTGGTTATGTTGCGTTTGCAGTAAAAGAGAAGGGGTAAAAAAAAATAAGCGTTTGTGCTCAGCTTATGTTTCACACACTCTTTTTTTAAACAGTCTGAGAAGCCAGCTTGTGGAAATTTAGGAACAGTATTTAGGAATGGGTTTTCTAGTGCACGTCAAAGTTCTCTGGAAATGCCCTCACAGACATGCCAAGGGCATTGTTTCCATGGTGACTCTAATAAGGACCAAGCATCACAATGGGCATTATTTTAAGGAAGTGTTTGGAACTTGTAGCCTGTATACACAAAGTCTTCAATACTGAAGGGGAGAAAAAGAAAAAGTTGGGGAATTCCTTTGCAATTTTACAGACTATTTAAAAGAATAGTGAACAAAATAAATGACCTTTAATAACATAAAAGCCAATATTTGAAATCTTGTGGTAATACCTTAGCATTTTAATTAATAGTTTCATGTATTTATAACACATAGTATTTGACAGTTTAATTGAGAATTAGATGCAAAATACAAATTTTCTTTAAATTTTTTCTACCACCATTTAAAAAATCAGAGCAATCGTTTTATGAAATTTTACATTATAGAAAGCTCTCCTATAAAATATAGACTACATGGTTCTCACAATGAGATAGGCCTATGCCTTGGATGACTGGGTGTCTCAGGCTTGGTTTCACATTATTTTAGAATGATGGAAGTGAAACTGATTTAATGTGCAATATTGGTTGAATGATTAAAAGTTTTCGAAGCAAAAGTCCGAGGCTCTTTGGTACTATACTCTCCCCTCTTTGCCTTGTATATGCCACTGAAAGGGTTACTTTTCCACTGAAAAAGCTTCTGTTGTGCAGGCTCATACATGATTTTTTCAGCTGTGCAAATACCTTGCATCAGGACCGATCCCCTTGTGGAACTTTGCAAAGCATAAAACATGCACGCATGCAAACACACACACACACACACACACACACACACACACACACACACACACACACACACCATGTGATATATGGCTTCAAATCACTCCTCATTCTAGTGACTTCAGAAATCATATTTGTTATAGTTTTTTTTATTTACTTTATTGTGGTTTTACTGGATTGCACTCTCGCATCCAATAAAGTTTACCTAGTAGATGCCTGTCCAGCACAGATTTTCGTTTAAAACTGTATTAGATATATATTTTCCTTTAGAGGTCAAGCTGAGATGTCCTTTCAAACAACACCCCTCCAAGAATGTCCACTGATCACTGCAAGGGGCCACTTTTATTGATGGTTTCTTGGGAATGGGGGTTAAGCTCCCATAACTGTGTGCCTTCAGAGGTGTAGAGTCTGCAGTATGAGGTAATAGCAAGCACTTGATGTTTTCTTCAGATTTTTCCTTGTAAAAGAAGCAGGCCTTACTGGAAAATCATTCTAAACAGATGTTCTTAACTCATGCTCCAGTACTGCTTCAGCTTGGAGCATGATAGGTCATTAGACATTCTTCACAGGGTGCCAAATGGAGTCCTGACTTTACGTTCAATGTTTATAGTCACATTACAATGAAACTATTTATGGGATAAGTTCTGACATTACTCACAGGGTCACCAAATTTGAGAACATTTAATATACCCAACTATCTATGAATTATGCATTTCTTAAGTTTCTCTTCCTTTTACACAAAAGACAATATAATTATGAGAATAAATAAATTCATAAAATGTGAAAGATTGAAAATGATCCAGAAGTGCCTGTCACTATTTCCAGGCCGTGACCCACAAGTATATCAGTGAAGACAAATGTGCATTTTTAAATCTGTAAGTTGAAAGCCATCCAAATATCTACTTAGATTGAAAAAGGGCATCACTTATAGAAAAAATTGTCAACAAAATTACAGAAAAAAGTTGTTGGACAATGGCAATTCTGTAGAAGAGAAGATGTTATTATTGTCTATGATAAAGATAATATTCTGATTTGAATAATGCCAAGTAAGTGTTGTGAGGAGAACATATGATCATTGGTTATATTTTCAAAAGCTGTATGAGTATTAGCCATAGTAAAGAATATACTTTATATGACTGAGTTTTCACTAGACAATTAGAAAACAGATGAAAGCACAAGGCAAGAAATGGAAAACCCAAGGCAAGGGTAAAGCTGCTTGATTTCTGCAACAGTCACGCAGACATAGTTGCATAAATGATAAGAATTTCTAAAAAATGAACGGCTGGAAGTCTGGAGAAAGTGGACCACAGAAGCTGATGTTTTATCTTTGCTGAGCCAGCACGATGGATGCACAAAACTCTTGCTCATTCCTTGATTGGTTCCAGGAAGGAAGGCAAAGCACAAACATATAAAGAAGGAAACAAAATTAATGACAAAAAATAACAAAACAAAACAAAAATAAAAACAAAAAGCTGGAGACCAGAACTCTGAACTAGTTGGTCATAGCTGACTCCTAGCCACCTCCCTTCTTCATTATGTATTACAAATACCAAATCAATGAGTGACTGTAGCTATGTCTTAAAGACACTGAAATAGTTCTGAGTATAGGCTCAAAGAAAGAAAGCAAAGAAAATTAGTGAAGAAAAGTTGGGAAGGAGAGATGCATGGAGGGTTGTATGGAGAGAGGAAGGGATATATGGAGGGACTATAGGGGGAGGGAGGGAGATTAGGCATGGGGGAGGAAGAAAGAAAGGAAGGAAGAGTAATGGAATGGAGAGAGGAAAAGAAAGAAAAGAGGAAGAGAGGGAAGGAAGGAGGAATGGAAGAATGAAGGGGATAGTAAGAGGGAAGGGGAAGGGGAAAGGTAAAATTTGTGCTATATTATTCATCAATACCTGTGGAAGTGGAGTGAGTAAAGAGATAAACAAAGCTCTCTAGGGTTAAAAACTCTACCCACCTGACACACCAGTTGTCATCACAGCTTATGTATCTGAATCACAGTTCACATAGCTAACTACTTTATCAATTAACTTTTGCTTCTACATGGGAGAATCACATGCAGTTTCACAGAGACAATCTCAGAACAGAAAGGCGATTTCACTTGAGTGTGGGTGAATGGATTATGGAATGCAATTTGACTTAATAGCACATAAGTGAGTGAACAAGAAAGTATTCACCAAGTTCTTCAAGGGTGGTGAAGAGACATTCAGAAAGAAGAGCAGTAACCTGAGATGCTGTAAAAGATGAAAAGACAGATGGCCCTCAAGGTGGAAACTAATGAAGGGCCATGAGCTCAGTAGGGAAGCCTAGGAGTGAAGATCACTCTTAGATTCAAGGTCAGCAGAGTGATGACATGTGCAGCCCTGGAAGCTCTCCATGTACAATCAATACCAGAGATTTAGAGCAGAGACAGTGCGGATCTAAAGGCCTCTCTGTGTTACAGGAAGTATTCGTATTCGGTGGCTCTGCTCTCCCATTCAGACACCACAACCACATCTGTATCTGCGATGTGGTTGCACAACTGAGAAACTCAATTCTTAACGAAATTGAAGTAGCTATGATTGCATTACTACTATGTTGGGCAGCGCAGTACAGAGCAGGAGGGTTACGGGAAGAAGCAGTGTAGGGACTGGCTTCAAACTGACAATAGATTGTAAGAGAACAATGCTTGCAAAATTTTGGAGATCAGGCTCTCAAGGACCTTAGCCACCATCTCGGATGGAATGAGCTGAGTAATCTATAGAAAGCCCTGGCTCCTGAGGGCATTTCTAAAGTTATTGAAAGCAAGAGAAATTCTTATTTCTACTGTGAAACTTTACCTGGTGTACTTAATCTCTTTTGTGTAGTTTCAAGCTTCCTCTCTTTTTGCTTTTAAGAGCATAATTATGTATCCCTTAAAGCAAGAGCAACATGTAGTAGCATTCCTCCCTCAATACTTCCCAGTCCTCTGGTTTCCTGTTTATTTCCACCCTCCGTCTCCCTCACACTGTCACACATTTTGAAAAAAAATACAATGTAAGTATTTTCCCATCTTTGTCTTCAATTTATTCTTATCCCAATAACCATGGTTATTTTACTGAAAACATATTAATTTCAGTAAAAATACCAGAACTGCCAAGTGCAGACACTCCTAAATTTTAATTTTAATTGAATTATGAGTTGGCATTTGCCTCCGTTAGACATTCTTCGGATGGCTTGTCCTCATTGTCTTCCATGGAGTGATTCTCTCGAAGCCTTCTTCTTCCTCTCTGCCTCTTTCCCTTTTATGCACATTTCCAGTTCATTTTCCACTGTTAAGGCTGCCACAAGGCTTCCTAAACTCCCTTTCACATGATCCATCTATGCATCCTAAGCCCTCTCATTCAGTATCTCTTTGTATTAATACTTGACTTTCTTTCTTGCTGGGACAAGCTTTGAAATAGTATTCATTTAATCAATATTCATTGCACTGTTGTAAGGTGGATTCCATGTTGCCTGGACTTCTCTGATGAGTACACGATGCTCAGAGTTGTGAAATCAATTGCTCAAAGGTAAACAGCAGGTAAGGTATGAAGCTGGGATATTTAGTTCAAGCCCTGTAGCTCTGGGGTCTCTTTATGAGCCTATATGTTATTGTGTCTGCATTATGAGTTCAAGAAGCGGTTGCCCTTCTTTCTGAGGTTGTATTATGAACACTCGCTAGATCCATCCTCTTAACTCTATGTCCAGTAAAAGCCTTCATACAAGCTTCAATTATACAAGCCTTAGTGACCATCCATGTGTGTTCTCAAACTGAACAGGTGCTTAACGAAAATGTTTTCTCCCCACCTAACCTTTATTTCCTGGGTTAGAGCAAGAGCACGCCAATCCACCTGAGAACCTAGATCAGAACCTACTTGGACTTTCTGGAGTCCTATTTCACTTTCCACACTCTCTTCTCTCATGAACTCTGTTTCTTATGAGATATAAGAGTTGTAGTACTCCTCAGTAGAAAGATTCTCACACTATCCTATATGATCCTCCTTTTACAAGACTCCTGAACTTTTCAGTCATATTCTCACCCACTATTAAAACTCACTATACTCATGTTTCTAAGATGCAAGCAACTATATTTATTTATTTATTTTTAAGAAAAGGTCTTTAAGAGTTTCCCTATGCACTACTTTTAAAACTCTGAATAGTTTTAAAGAGTTAAATGAGTTCTTAACCTTGGCCAGTGCCTAATGTCTTACCCTTGTCACTTGACCCCCTTTAGCCTTCACACTGTGTTCCCTTAGATGTAAGCTACTGTTGTCTTCCTTAGCTTTCCAGTAAGCATACAAGCATGCTCTTTCTTGCATGGTTTCCTCACCCAGAAATTCCTAGAACTTCCTTTACCATATCCCTGTCTTAGTACATATTTTAAATATGTAGCTATTATGCAGCAATTACACAACTTGGACCCCATCTCTACTTCGGTGGAATGAGTGTTTTTCAACTCTTGTGTGATACTTTGGTACTTTAGCCTCTAAGTACATGCTTGATGAATGACTGAATATATGCTATTATCTTTTTGCAGGACTATCATGTCAATTTGGTTAAAAGCTAGACTGTAGAGCAGTCTCTGGGGAACTCACATTAAGAGGTTAAGAATTGTTTCCTGCATCTCACACCTTCCATCAGTCCTGAAAACCCGCTTTCTGGTGATGTGCTTTCTCATATTTTGAAAGAGGGAATGCCACCCTGGAGACTTATTTCCCTTTTGTAAAATGCCCTTGGCAAGTCTTCTGGAGAAGGGTGTAGCCGGGGGAGATGCAGGACCACCCACATGCAGCAGCACTCAGAGAGATGTTCATTCCTGTCCCATCCCCTACTACACCCACATCAAGAATGTCCTTATCCCTCGCAGAAGCTGTAACCATTGGTACAAGTATGAGGAAGCCCCCAGAAAAGACTTGATTTTTGTGGGAAGAAAATATAGTCACATTTTCTGAAATATAATGAGAAAGGGGAAATGATTTTCCCTCTTTAGGAAGAATGTGATGGGAGAAAATTGGGAATTCCATTTCTTCATGAATAATTTTGAAATAAAAGCACATTTTATAATAATAGTAATAACAATGATTGTGTAGCTATTATGACACAGATAAGTAAAATGATACTGTTACTTCATGAAATGGTACTCTTCTCAAAAACTGAGCCACAGTGATAAGCAGAACATGCCTCTCCTTGTGTGGGCTGCATATATATGGAGCCTACTTTATACAGTCAATAGTCACATCAGAGATTATACTACAGCTAATCATTATGTTTAATTAATAATAACTATTACTAATTTTTAATAATTGTTTTTAATGTTTTATATATATAATCCTATTGCTTGATAATCAAATATTAATATATAACAGTTTTTCAAATATATAATCTAATGTAGACATTTTTAGCACATGTTTTATGGGTGTAATAACTAATACTTGGAACATCGCAGGGCATATGTGAACGTTCTGTGATCTGAAAAATTGAAGATGAAATGAGAAATGTGATATATCTAACCTCCATTATGAAAGGCTCCATGGTGTACAGTGCCTAAGCTTGGAGTACTGTCTTAATTTAGATTAATTCCATACAAAGCATCTGATTTCTGCTTCTACAACCTTGAGACACAAGTGTTTTACAAAGCCAGTATCATGGTTCTCTCTCTCTCTCTCTATCTCTCTCTCTCTCTCTTTCATCTATATACTTATATCTATCTATCTATCTATCTATCTATCTATCTATCTATCTATCTACCTATCTATATCTCTCTTTCTATTTTTCTATCTCTCTATCTCTCTCTCTATCTATCTATCCATCTATCTATATCTATCCCTACCTATCTCTCTATCTCTATCTCTCCATCTCTCTATCTATTTATCTCTATCTATCTATCTATCTATCTATCTATCTATCTATCTATCTATCTATCTATACTAGAAATAATGTGGGTATCAATTAGCCAGACTACAATAAGTTGTTTACTCTAAAAGCTAGTTACAATTTACTAAAAAAATGACCATGTTCTTTTTTGAAAAAGTCCTTCTGAAATGCAGGGTGAGAAACATGACCTTGCATCAAGTACACAAGGTGAGAGAAGTCAAGGACATTAGACGGAGTTTATAAAAGTTACTTTCAGCAGGAATACTAGAGGCGGGTTAAAATAAAAAGCAATTTGTTTCACTAAATTGCTTTTATTTTATTTTATTTTTTATAATTTGCTTATTGTAAATAATGACTACAAGGAGGATTATCCAAGCACGGGCTTTGCTAAAGAATCATGAAGTTTGAGGACCACAGAAGAGCGGCCGATGCTAGGAGCAGAGACAGGCTTGTGGAGGAAGATGATCCCGAGGTCATGGCTGCCTATCAGAATGGCTCAAGATCAATTAAATAATTGAGTTCCATGCCCGCATGAGGACAAGCAAAATGCCAGAGTTGGGTTGCCTGTCGCACCTTGGAGGGCTCCAATATAAAGTGAGCAAGTTTTCTATGCTCTGCCTTCAATTACTGCATAGAATGCACTTTGACCTGACAAACAAACGGGACATTTCCCAGAAATCAGGAGAGTCTGGAGGAAAGCCCAGCATTCCCTCCAATAGCACACTGGAACTTCAGCTCTATGATACCCCTTCTATCAAACAATAGAGCCAGGTGTTTGAGCACACTCAGAGAGCCGCAGTCCTTTCCAGTTAGAAGCCTTGGGAAAATGATAGCCAAATACAAATCTAGGTTATTTTCAAAGTAAATAGAATTCAAGCTAAAAAAGAATTCCCTTTGCTTTCATTTGTGCAGCGGCCTCAATAAAGTATAAAGAGTTTCCTAGGGGAATTATCAGCACGTAGAGCAAATGAATGTGTTTCAATTGTTGGAAAGGAGAACAGTGGACAAACGGTTGAAGTTAAGGAGAGAGGTGAAGAGGACAGAAAAAAATAAAAACAAGTGTAAGCATCAGAAAAAGGGAAAAGACAGCAAGTGAATGACTCCAGGTACTAGGATATTTTGCATACATTAATTATCAAATTTAATTTCACGGGTCAAGTCTGCTGGGAACCGAGTTCTATAATTGCATCCACTTTGGCAAGGACAACTAGGCTTTGAGATGTTATATTACCTAAATCTCATCATTAGCCAAAATTGGAGTCAGACCTCCATCACAGGTCTACATGGAGTCAAATCTCATACTACCAAGTAAATTTAAGTGGGAGGGGGGTCCAAATTATTTCCATCCATGCTTTAACTACCTACAATAGACATACTGTTGCTGTTCATGGAGCCCACCAGAACACCTCAAAAAACTTGCTTTCTTAGGAAGGAATAATTTAGACACAAAAACTTTGACTATTTTGCATATTGCATGTGAATAGAGGAAAAAGTAATTTTAAGATAATTCCCTCTCATTTTTTCTCAACCTTCCTTTCATGTCTACACAAGGCTGACAGTTGTGGAATCTCACGGAAAGAGATGAGAAATATACAAGCCCTTGAAGACGAGGTTAAAGGAAGAAATTTTTAGGAAGACCGACATCAACTTCTGTCTCAGAACTGTAAAGATAAAGAATGCTATTTCCAGAAGCTTCCCAGACAAGACTCTGTTTCCCACTGTTTGAGAAAGATTAATGAGTGACACCCCACCCCCACCCCCACCCCCACCGCACCGCTGTGCCATTTTGAAAACATACTAAGTGTGCTTTGTTTGGCTCGCCAACAGAGGAAGAACTGCTCACACAGAACAAAAGGGGCTGCTGTTCGCCAGGAGCTATTAAGTTCTGGCTATATCAACACATGCACTGTCAACAATAATCTTCTCCAAGAGTCTATTCTTGTGGAACCTTGGGGGCTGAAGAAATATTTTGTTGGCAGCCTCCCTAAGCCTATAAGTAGCAATATGTTTTGACAGAATGAAGCTGAGCAATTCTCACCCTGCTTTACCTTCTTAGAAGATCTAAGGCTAGAAATAAAAAGCACGGCCCACACTAGCTTTCTTGGTGCTTCAACTTCCTTTCAGTTATTTTTTTCCCCCCAGTTTCTTTAACTGAGTTACTTCTAGGTTTCAGAACTGAACCTCTTCCAGGCACACATTTTCAAATCACGGCCAAACAAGTGCTTTAGGCCACAAGATATCATCTATTCTGGTGTGAATGACCATCTACTCGGGTGACCATACACAGGTTTTCAGTTTGAGGGAGAAAAGAATAAACCTCTTTTTAAAATGGAATTGTTCTGATCTTGAAAGATTGCCCATAGCTTTCTAAAGGAAGTTGAAATACCGTAGGAAATTAAGTATGTAATGGATGGCTGAAACAGTAGCCTACAGCACAGGTAGAAGCATTCTACGTGGAATAAATCATTTCTGTTCATTGAGCACAGCAGCAAAGGTGAAGAACTGGGATAAGCAGTAGTCATCCTTGGCTGTGAGTTGACTTTGTGTTGTGATCATGTGATGCCAAGTTCTTTTTTTTTTAGCTTAGAATAAAGTTTATTTAGGGCAGGAAGAAGGGAGTTAAGAGAATAGTAGAGGCAGAGAAAGGCAGAGAGAAGGAGATTGTAAAGAAGTAGAGGCCAGCCATCACCATGTGGAGAGAGGGGGAAAGGGGAGCAAGAGGGCAAGAGGCAAGAGAGAGGGGCAAGAGTAAGAGAGCAAGAGAGAGGTTCCAAGTTCTATATCATGGAAGCATGTCCCCTCTGCTCTTCTCATCTATAAAGCAAACGTCAACACGTGTATATAATTTGGCAAGACTGGTGCTAGAATCTGTAGCTATGAACTAGAGAACATGAGTACCCTGTTCTCTCAAAGAGCATGTGTCCGATGTAAAGAGATGAGAGCAGAGTACTCTGAAAAGAAGGTTCCAGTAGTATTGTAGGAGCAAAGGTGTATGACATGTCACCCAGATGTGGCAGTAGGGGAGAGTGTGGTGCCACAGCTGTGTTTTATAAGATGAAATGTCAAAGCAAATATTAACATATATGAAGGAAATGCATAAACTTCCATGTGACAATTAATAAAATATATGTTCTCAGCAGTCTAGAAGCAAGCCTGTATGGAGGCATCAAATTGTGGGCTGTACTGAAATGAAATTCTGCTGAGAACTAGGCTAAGGCCTTATTCTGGCTTTTCTGAATGTGTGATCTCAGGCACATTACCCTCATTTAAATATTCTTTCTGTTGTGAACACCCACTGCATGTATCTTAGGTCACAGTGCTGATGTTAATGACATAGTTATAAGGCAAGTATTAATTAGATAAGAAACACAAGTTCCAATGTCCCCCACATAAATGTGATGCTGTTAACCATATTTCTATATCTTGTAAATTATAGATTTCTACAGTGTGGCTGTTGCCACAATCTTCACCCTGACATGACATCTGGTAATTCTGGTAATAGTAGCGACCTGACCCAGCATAACATTGCAGATAATTGGCTCCTACAAGCCCTGACTGTGTGACCTCACTGTCATCTCAGTGGAGCTGTCCCTCATGGATAAATAAAAAAGGCAAGAGAGGGGCAAGTTCAGGGTGACAGTGCTGGGAGTTGGGTACTTATTTTGTCACATTAATTGATCTTGCAAAAATTATTTGATTTTCACATTTGTTTACATTCCTACTTTTCCAATAAACAGATTGAACCTGATGCTGTTTAAGATTAACTCAGCTTGTAATTGCTTGGCGCATCAAAGGCAAACACATGGCTCCACTTTGGTTCAAGTGATAAGCTTTTACTGAGCACTGGATATTTGCACAGCATGAAGCTAGATACTCTGAAGACAAAGCAACCTGTAAGATTTTATCCTTTCCCTGGAGTAGCTGAAGCATCCAGTGAAAGTATTGCTGGGTTCATAAAATGGCTATATCTAATAAGTCTATGCACCCTCACATAAACAAAAGGAGGAATGAATTTGTATGGGGAAAGCAGGATAGATTTTCCAATGGTAGCATATAAATTGGATATCAAAGGAAACCTAGAGTCATTCCAGAACACAAAATATACGATAAAAGAATGTTTTAGCTATTAAACTTCCAGAGGAAGATATTTGTTGGGAAATCAGCAATAGTTAATTTTTGCTGAGCATTGAGAAAATGCTAGAAGTTTCTGTGCCTTTATTTACTAAAACTCTTAGCATGATTAAGCAGGCACCATTTTTTCCCATTTTTCAAATGAAAAACATAAAACACACTAAGAATCATTCAGTGCCCAAAGGATTAGACCCAATGGGAATAAACATTAAATGTGACTTCAAACAGTCTAACTCCACAAAACGAACCCCAGTCCATGCTGAGTGTAACAAGTAGTGGGTGATGGCTGGGACACAAGGTAGCTAGGAGAGGCAGAGAATGATAGCAACTCATTAGAGCCTTGAATGCTAGCTAAGAAATGCTGTGTACAGATGAGGAAGCATGGTGGACATAGAAGGAACTACAGTAAAAATGGACAGGTCACTGCTATATGATACTGCCATTGTTATGACATGGAGACAAGAGAGAGCTGTGGGAACTACAGGAATGGAGAAAGAGTTTCTTTTGAGCAGACTACATGAGGACAGAAGGTCGTTCTGGCAGGAAAAACCACAGTCCCTGGTTTTTGGTTTGGTTTGGTTGTTGTTTCTTTGTTTTTTATTGCTTTTTTTGCCAAGAAAAGTAATAAAAATCCAGAATTACTCATCTTAATTATTAAATATTAACCAACCAAAACAAACAAGCAAATGAGGCACAGTGGACCAAACGAAACACAACTACCAAATTCCAGATTGCAAATAAAATAAAAAAGATAGGTGTTTTGAAAAGCACTTGATTGCTATTTTTGTTTAGCCTGGCAAGCTGTGTCAGTGTATTATTGGTCTAGTAATATTCAGTCTTGTATAATTATAGAAAATAACATGTAATCAAGAAGCAAACTGGTAGCTCGAAGATTATTGCAATAAGAAAAATGAATGACTGAAGTCCTGGTTAGCAACAATGAGAAGAGGAGGGTTCTAAGATATTATGTGACCCTAATGCTAACCAGTGACAAGAAAGAAGGCATCAGAGATAACACAGGGCTCCCTGGCTTTGGAGATGAGCAGGAAAATTGATCTATTGATGGAGATGATAAACACAAAGAAAGATACCATTTTTTGGGAGGAGGGGACAATAAATTCAATCTACCAACTCTAGAAATAGAGTTCTGGAAGCAGTCCAGTGTCATTCAGCTCTTCACAGGTTTTCTCTTAAAGATGAAGAATCGTGCATACCATTAATCCATACAAGAGACGATGATCCTTATGGCTTACTTAAATGCGCTAAGAATTTCAAGGATTCTTAAACCCTATCTATTCTTAAGAGATTTAAGAAAACAACAACAGCAACAGCAGCAACAACGACAATAACAAAATCAGATTCTTCACAATACAATTGCAAACAAGATTCCTCTTGAAAAACAAACTTATCTCAAGGCACTCGTGAGAGGAAGGTACGAAATAACCATGTTTAAATGAACAACTCTAAAACTTCCTTTTACATCCACTGTTGTCCTACAGATAGATACACAAGCTGTTTCCTGAGGATTTCTACTATAAAATGAACATACAATAGATTTACTCAATCAGTCTTGGTGACTACAAAGTATTAGTTCAGTTGACAGAATTCAAAGGACTCCATAATCAAGTACAGCAGTAGATAATATGAATGAATTAGAAACTGACGCTAAAACATTTACAGTTCTATGTTCTCTCTCTCTCTCTCTCTCTCTCTCTCTCTCTCTCTCTCTCTCTCTCTCTCTCTCTCTCTCTGTGTGTGTGTGTGTGTGTGTGTGTGTGTGTGTGCTTGATGATTTACATAAACATGTAGAGACCACAGACTGATACCATCTTCTTTTGGTGCTCACTGAGTGGCTCAACTAACCAGTAATATTCTCTCTCTCTGCCTTCTACCAGAGCACTGAGGTGAAAGATATGTGCCAGCACACCTAGGATTTTTATGCGGACACTCAGAGTCAATTCTCTCTGCTTCTGTAGTACCCACTTTACTGACTGAACTATCTCTCCAGTCCCGACAATGACTTTTTAGGCAATATCAAGTACTATTCTACAGAGTACTATTGCCATCCTTGAAAGTGTGTTGGGAAAATATATTATCCTAGATATTTCAAGATCAGTTTGCAGCTTTGAGCCTTAGCTGATTGGAGTGGGAGTCTTACCATACTCTTGTTCATTGTAAATATTTGCACCTTACCTTTAAAGACTACTGGATGTAGCTACACTTAGATAAACATCCATCCAGGACTGCTTAGGTGCCCCTTTACAGCTATATTATTCTGAGAATTCTTTATACCTGAGGCTGCTTCAGAAGCTGTTTTTAGTGACTTTTGACTCTTTTTTTAAAGACAAGACAGACATGGATTTAGTGCCAGTACTGGATCAGTAACTAGTAAAGGATCTGAGAGGTTCTAACCTATAGTCATGTGAAGGCTGCCCCCTTTTACTATGCAGAGGGACACATTCAGGAGTCGGCATGTATCTAAAAGGTGGGAAGATGGAATGTTACATTTCTATCAAAATAAAAGCATGTCGGAGATTCACAATATTTTAGGACATTAAAACAATATTCAAATATTATTTTTCTCTTAGACTTAGAGACCATATTCAGATGAGTCTTCTATGATTACCTAGTACATAAAATTTAATTTCATTAATCTTAACATGAAGTCTAGTAATTGTTTTTTTTCCAGTGTCTATTAAATAAATACCCAAATAAGACCCTACTTGACCCATTGAACAACCAGTTAAGATGTCTATTTTTAGACATCGGAGACAAGGGAAAGTAAACATTTAAAGCTTTTTAATGCAGATACCATTCCTGTTACTGCAGATAAATGAGTGAGACATAGAGAGGCTTAAGTTCCTTGTATAAAGTCATGTCCAAAAGCTTAGTTTTAGATTAGCCCATTGGTTCCTATACAGATCCTTAAGCAAAGAGTTGGACATTGCATCTTAGAGGGAAAACACAATGACAGACACAGACTCTCACTCCAAGGGGGCAGGGCAGTTGATGAAGGATGAAGCCAAAGTAGGGCTGAGAGAATACAAGATGAACCTATGGTCCAAGACTAAACAAGGTAGAGGGTGTGAAAAGAAGGCAGTTCTATTCCATCTATGGAGATTCAGGGGCCTGAATTGAGAGAGAAATACAGAGAAAGACTCTCGGGAAAAAGAGCAGTCAAAGCAAAACCATCACAAGTGTTCAGAGCTGTGTGTTCAAATAACTTCAAAAAGGAAAGAGAAAAGTATGGACTCTCCTCATCTCATGAGATGGAGCACAGAAAGACAGCCTGGACTTCTGTCCCCTTTATTTTCTTTCTCACCTCCATCTGGCTCTATGAATGGAGAGAAGCTGAACAGAAAAGCAATGTCAGCAGCAACTGCTTGGGGAAGGAAATTTCCTTTAGGATGAAAAACAGTATGTTCTCATTTTCTAGACTAAGGCATTTTAAGGTTCAGATCTAATAATTTGGTTTTTCATCTTAAAGTGAAGAAAGGCTATTTATTTCCAAGAAGAAAAAGTCATTGCAATAGTTTTTGCAACTCCAAATTCTTTCCCATGAACGTAATAATCAGATCATATTGAAATGAATTTTAAAAGGTGAGAGAGATATATACGTATATTCCTGGTCACATCTTAAAAATTCTGCTGGCTCACTATGCAGGGATAGTAGAAGTATTCATATATGGTTTTATTTTTGTTCATAACTATTAAGGAAATAACTCAATTATTCAATTAAAAAAGACTATTTCTCTTTTCCTTTCCACCTAAAATTCTATAATATGAGCATATATACTTGGCATTAAATTCTTAAGTATATTTTAAAATAATCTTATCAAAATAATAAAAAACATTTTAGCAATTGTGTCATTGTTACTTATTTAATAAAATATATTAACATAAAATATAGACTAATCTGATCACCATGATAATTTACTGTTCCGTATTTGGAGAAAACATCACAAGACTAAATACAGCATACACATCAGTAATTATGATAATATAGATTCTCATGAGATCTGACACACAGAGAGCATGGTACTTCAGTGAGTAGAGTGTAAAAAATGAGTTGCACACTCTTATCACTTATTTTTGTTACATTTTTCATGTGTGAATGTGTTGTATGTGTGTATTTGCATGTTTTTATATGTGTGTAGATGTACCTGATGTCAATATCTGTATACCTGTGTGTATATGTACATGTGGAGGTCCAAGATGGATGTCAGGAATCATCATCAACTGCTCAAACATCTTAGTCATAGAGGCAGAGTCAACCAAACTCACACCGATTGTACATGGCTACACTTAGTCTTGCTAGCCAGCTTAATCAGGGATCCTTTGTCTCCAACTTCAGAGGCAGGAGTTATAGGAAGCCACATGTCCACTCAGTATTTATCTAAGTCCCGAGTATCTGAACTCTGGTCCTCAAACTGGCATGGCAAATATTCCGCCAATGAAATACCTCCACAGCCCTGTACCCCCTACTGATCTGTCAGTAGCTACCCTTGTGATGTTGGATAATAATAACATTTCTGTATGCCATGTCTTTCACACATAAGTTTGAATTGATAGCCTTAAAACTCTTACCTTTTTTTTTTGAAAAACATTAACTTTATTTATGATCAAGGGATGAATGCTTAGAAACAAACAAAACAAAACAGCCCACAAAATATTGTAACCACAAAACAAGAATAATTTGCTGCACATGGCCTGTGCTTGCACATACATGAGGGAACAATCACTTTGTTTTTATAAATATAGATTCAGACACCATCTATAAATAATTACTTCTGCCACATGTACAAATGATTTTATGTTTATGTACTAGCATCTAGGGGTAAAAGTTTAAAGAAATAATTAAATAAAAAATCACAAATGATTCCTTCAAGATTTAGATGGCAAAGTACACAATGCTATCATATATTAACTTTTACAGTAATAAGACTTTTAAAATAATGTTCTTCCTGGAACTACAGCTGCTAAATCCATAAATATTGAAATGAATTAAGTAGGTTATCAAAGAAAAGCTTTCTGAAGTTAGAAACCAATTTTTTGGAAAGGAAACAAACAGAAAACTTGGAAAATTAAGATGAGATAAATGTATTAAAAGGGACAAACTATTTTCTATTTGTTTGTGTGTGTGTGTGTGTGTGTGTGTGTGTGTGTGTGTGTGTATGTGTGGGGGTTCTTGTACATGTTATGGAGCTCATGGTAAGCACAGGACAGCTTGGTGTGCTTACTTCTCTCCTTCTACAATGCAGCCCCCATATATGGAACTTGAATGCTTAGACTTGATAATAAGTAACTTCACACAATAAGCTAGCTTGCTGACCTGAGTCCTATTATTCCTTTCTATCTTTTGACCAATTTGATTACATAGAAATATCTATAGTCAGAATGGCAATCTAAAAATTAGCCAAGGAAACGAACTCTAAATCTGGTGGTAACACTACACACCTGGGAAAATATTCTACCTTAGATGTGAAAAGCAGAAAAAAAAATTGTATTGTACACACAACCATCTTCTCCATTTTGCTGATATTGTGTGTTTGTTTTTGTTTGTTTCATTTTTTATTTGGTTTTTGAGACAAGGTCTCACTGTGCAGTCCTGTATGACTTGGAACTCAATATGTAGAACAGCCCACAGCTGAACTTACAGAGATCAACAGGTCTCTACCTATAGACAACTAAAGGCAAGTACCACTATACTACTTTTAAGATCAATATTTTGACTAGAATATTGCCACAAAACTGTATTCATGTCAGTAGCTTTCAATAATCAAAGTACCTGAACCTCCAAGAGCAATGATGGCTCCCAACAGAGAAACAGCTAAGCAAATGTGATGACTGTGTCCACTATGCTGGACACAGTGTACTCTACTGGACCAGAGTATTAATATTATATGACATAGCACAATGGGTGCTGTGTTAATTGTGGATAAGGAGTCTCATGTACATGATTTAACCTGGGCTGGTTGATCTTTGCAGGACTTTATAATTTCATGTTCTACCCAATCAATTTCATTGTAATGTTAATGAATCAAAGATTATGATGGCCAAAAGATATATCCCTAAAGCCAAGAGTATTTGAAATTAGATTAGATCATTGAAGGTTAGACAAGAACTTCAAGTCTCTGAAGAAAGAAATTGAAGAAGATCTCAGAAGATGGAAAAATCTGCCATGCCCATGGATTGGCAGGATTAATATAGTAAAAATGACCATCTTGCCAAAAGCAATATACAGATTCAATGCAATCCCCATCACAATCCCAACTCAATTCTTCATAGAGTTAGAAAGAGCAATTCAAAAATTCGTCTGGAATAACAGAAAACCCAGGATAGCTAAAACTATTCTCAAGAGTAAAAGAACCTCTGGGGGAATCAGTATCCCGGACGTCAAGCTGTACTACAGAGCAATAGTGTTAAAAACTGCATGGTATTGGTACAGTGACAGGCATGTAGATCAATAGAACAGAATTGAAGACCCAGAAATGAATCCACACTCCTATGGTCACTTGATCTTTGACAAAGGAGCTAAAACCATCCAGTGGAAAAAAAGATAGTCTTTTCAACAAATGGTGCTGGCTCAACTGGAGGTCAACATGCAGAAGAATGCAAATTGACCCATTCTTATCTCCTTGCACTAAGCTCAATTCCAAGTGGATCAAGGACCTCCACATAAAACCAGACACACTGAAACTAATAGAAAGGAAACTAGGGAAGAACTTTGAACATATGGGCACAGGGGAGAATTTCCTGAATAGAACTTCAATAGCTTATGCTCTAAGATCAAGAATTGACAAATGGGACCTCATTAAATTACAAAGTATTTGCAAGGCAAAAGACACTGCCAAAAAGACAAAGTGGCAACCAACTAACTGGGAAATGATCTTTACCAACCCTACATCTGACAGAGGGCTAATATCCAATATATACAAAGAACTCAAGAAGTTAAACTCCAGAGAGGCAAGTAACCCTATTAAAAATGGGGTACAGAGCTAAACAAAGAGTTCTCACCTGAAGAATATCTAATGGCTGAGAAGCACCTAAAGAGATGTTCATCATCCTTAGTCATTAGGGAAATGCAAATCAAAACAACCCTGAGATTCCATCTCACACCAGTCAGAATGGCTAAGATCAAAAACACAGGAGACAGCAGTTGTTGGCGAGGATGTGGAGAAAGAGGAATACTCCTCCACTGCTGGTGGAATTGCAAACTGGTACAACCACTCTGGAAAGCAGTCTGGCGGTTCCTCAGAAAACTGGGCATGACACTCCCAGAGGATCCGGCTATACCACTCCTGTGCATATACCCAGAGGCTTTACCTGCATGCAATAAGGACACATGCTCCACTATGTTCATAGCAGCCTTATCTATAATAGCCAGAAGCTGGAAAGAACCCAGATGTCCCTCAATGGAGGAATGGATTCAGAAGATGTGGTATATTTACACAATGGAATACTACTCTGCAATTAAAAACAATGAATTCACGAAATTCCTAGGCAAATGGTCAGAACTTGAAAATATCATCCTTAGTGAGGTAACCCAATCACAAAAGAACACACATGGTATGCAGTCACTGATAAGGGGATATTAACCCAGAATCTCTGAATACCCTAAACACAATTCACATATCAACAAATTCCCAAAAAGATGGAAGGAGAGACCCCTGGTCCTGGAAAGACCGGATGTAGGGGAATCCCAGGACAGAGAAGCGAGAGGGTGCTGAATGGGGAAATGAAGGAGGAAAGAGGGCTTATGGGACTTTCGGGGAGGGAGGAAACTGGAAAGGGGAAGTGATTTTGAATGTAAATAAAAAAAAACCTTAGAATAAAAATAAATTTCTTTTTTTTTACCTTTGTAATTTTTTTTTATTTTATTTTTTTTAATTTACATTCCAAATCGCTTCCCCTTTCCCGTTTCCTCCCTCCCCGAAAGTCCCATAAGCCCCCTTCCCTCCCTCTTTTCTCCATTCAACCCCCTCTTGTTACTCTGTCCTGGCGTTCCCCTACATCCAGTCTTTCCAGGACCAGGGGTCTCTCCTTCCATCTTTTTAGAAATCTATTGATATGCGGATTGTGTCTAGGGTATTCCGAGATTCTGGGTCAATATCCCCTTATCAGTGACTGCATACCATGTGTGTTCTTAGGATAGAAAAAAAAAGGTTAGGTTTTTCTTCTCTTTCTTGTATGAGGTATAAAGGTTTTCTTTAGTGAATGACACCTGATTTATCAGTCACTCTGAAGTCCAAGACCGAGGACTAGTCAAGCAATTACAAACTGAATTAATGGGTTAAGGAGCAAAAAGTGGAGAGGGGGTGGAAGAATGAGAAAGATCATGAAGTTGGATAGGTAGCAAGGTATGGAATCAGGAAGAAGGTAAAAATGGGGGGACCAAATGATAAAAATATATTATATGTAATTCTTAAATAGTAAATAAAACATTACTTAAAATATAATGTTTGAAATTCTCAAAGAATTAATAATTTCTATGAATATTTTAAACTCTCACTTTTTTCATTTGGCTTCAGGCAGAGAGACATGTAGGCCTGACAAATACAAAGGAGGATGCTCTCAGCCAACCACTGAACTAAGCACATGGTCCCTAATGGAGGAGCTAGAGAAAGGACCCGAGGAGCTAGAGAAAGAACCCAAGGAGCTGAAGTAGTTTGCAGTCCCATAGGAGGATCAACATTATGAACCAACCAGTACTCCCAGAGCTCCCAGGGTCTAAACTACCAACCAAAGAATACAGAAGGAGGGACTCATGACTCCAGCCGCTTATGAAGCAGATGATGGCTTTGTTGGGCATCAATGAGGCCCTGGGTTCTGTGAAAGCTTGAAGCCCCAGTGTAGGGAAATGCCAGGACATGGAAGTGGGAGTGGGTAGGTTATTGAGCAGGGGGAAGAGGGAGGGCATAGGTGGTATTCAGAGGGGAAATGAGGAAAGGGGATAACATTTGAAATGTAAATAAAGAAAATATCTTATAAAAAAAAAAAAGAAAGAAAGAAAGCAATTTCCAGCATTCCTGTAATCCCAGCTGCTTAAGAGGATGAAGGAGTAGGGACAGCGAAGTGAGGACCTCTGGGCCTAGAGAGGAAGGTTATTCTATGACTCAGGACTGGCCCTGCCTAGGTGACATGAGGTACTAGTTTCCAGTACCCAATATCAAATGGGGGTTCAGTGCTTCCAACAGTAACACAGCATGTGCACATCAGATCTCAATACATGCATATCAAATCATAAATCCGTGAGCTATTTACAGTGAAAGGAAAACAAGGGAATAAAAAAAATAGAACAAGAATATCCATAAAACTTGGCTGCCTTGACTGAACTCTGTGGGAGAGGAAGCACCTAGCCTCACAGAGAGTTGAAGTGCCAGGATTGTAGGATATCTGAGGGGGTGCCCACCAGCTCTGAGAAGAAGGGGAAGTGAGGATGGGGGAAAGATTGTTGGGGACAGTTAAAAAAAATGAAAGAAAAAGAAAGAAAAACCCAGCAAAGTCCAAAATAAATAAAACTCAAGTATAAAGCAGGCATGGTGGGACACAGCTTTAGTCCCAGCATTTGGAAGGCAGTAGGAAGATTATCTCTGTTAGCAACCAACCTGGTTTATACAGGAAGTTTCAGGACATCCAGGGCTATGTAGATAAACCATGTCTCAAAACCACAAAATAACAGCACATCGAAAAGAAATTAAAAGGACTCCAGTTTGAAAATCAACTTAAAAAAGAATTGCTTAGAAATATTGTACTTGCATGAATGTGAATGATTCAAGGATTACACAGTATATAATCCAGATTTGATAAAAAATAATTGATGGGTGTTATTGCTGTGAACAGACACCATGACCAATGCAAGTCTTATAAAGCACAACATTTAATTGGAGCTGGATAACAGGTTCAAAAGTTCAGTCCATTATCCTCAAGGCAGGACCATGACAGCATCCAGGCTGACATGGTGCAAACAGAACTGAGAGTTCTAACTCTTTATCTGAAGGCTGCTAGCAGAATACTGCTTCCAGGTGTGAGAGTCTTAAAGCCCACACCTACAGTGACACACCTACTCCAATGGGGTCACATCTTCTAATAGTGCCACTCCCTGTGCTGAGCATATAAAAAGCATAACAATGGGTAAATAAAATGAGTATATGCATATCACAGACAAAATGAAGATAATCCAAGCAGATAATGAAAGGACAGCAATCAGAGTTGAGGGCTTTGCCACTCAAACCAATCAACCAAAGGAACCAAGAAACAAACACCCTTGTTAGATTGCATTTGAAAACTGGAAATTAGTTGCTGTGAGTATATCTGGAATAACCAAGGTAGCTGTAGCTGTGCAGGGCACATAGACAGTTAAGAGGTAAATGAGTGATGCATAGATGAGAACAGGGAAGAAAAAGAAACACTAGGTTGTGTGTTCTGCTTGAAAAAATGCCTCCATGGCCCTTGTCAACAGCTCCCGGAAATATAAATGGATAGGTTGCTTAAGGATTTGTCTCTTTTCTTTAAGGAAGAAAAATGGTCACATTTGGAGTGAATATAAGTTTCATTTAGAAAAAAAGAATAGAAAGAATGAGAAATAAATAGACCTAAACAAAGAACCACTACAAATTTATAGAATTGGCTAGATATGAATCGAGCATTCACGGTATGTCCCTGTCCATTTATGCAAAAGGACTGAAAAAAAAAATCACAAGCAGTGAACCATGGTATGATTAGCTTCGTGAGGTAAGAAAACAAAACAAAACAAGAAAGACCTATACATTTTAAAATCCCCAATGGCTTTCCTAAATGCGGTATAATTTGGACATTCTTTTTGGATGATCAACTTGTTCCCATCGAACAGAAAGATTGTTCAAATAGCAGAATAAACATGAAGATAAGAACTTAGTTGAAGCTCAGGGCCTACCTTGATATGCACCAGGTCCTCAGTGTATGTATTATAACTCTTAGCTTCGTATTTTTATAGGACTCCTGACTCTGTGAATAAGTAAGTCTCTGATTCTTTGTCTGTTCTTGGGACTCTTTCACTTCTGTTGGGTTGTCAAGTTCAACCTTGATTTGATAGTTTTTGCTCCATCTTACTATATTTTATTTGTCAAATTAGGTTGTTATCTCTTAGAAATCTGGTCTTTTCTAGTAAGAGAGAGAAAGGAAATGGGTGAAGAGAAGAGGAGATGTGAAGATGAACTGGGAGGAGTAGAAAGAGGAAAACTGTAATCTGGATATATTATACGAGAAAAGAGACTATTTTCAATAAAAGGAAAATAATGCAATAAAAAATGTCTTAGCTCATTAGTCAGGACATGAGAGTCCAGAAGAGTGCTAAAATAGAGTTCTGGGAGAAGCCATCTGAGAAGGCTCAGCTCAAAGAATTAGTAGTGGGCAAGGCATCAGCAGACCAAACTTTAAATCCAGTGGAAGAAAACAAAGGAAAGAATTTGGAGTGGAAATCAGAGAAGATAAAATCAAGAAGGCAGCAGGAAGAGAGGGTTATGGAAAACAAGGGCCCACCTCTACCCTACTGAACTATTTGTTAATGTTTGATACTGAGAGAGGCCCAATTAATATCTTAAGTTGTGTACCCACTGGTCAGACCATCATGTACCAGGGGATAACTGCAAATCCATTGTCATAGACAGCCCTGGTTAAATTAAGGATGGTTACAAAACAAAAGAGCACAAAAATGGGAAGATCACATTTGTGGAGGAGGAGCATGAAGTAGAAGGGAGAGATGTGTAGTCAGAATATGTTTTAGATATGTATGATATTGTTCAAAAAGAAATTAAATTAATAAATAATCAGTAGGCATTCTATTTCAGTTTGTTTGGGAAGAGAGGTGAAAGAGAAGGGTTTTAAAGTTAAAATGGATGGTATGATAAAGGTGTAGAAGAAGAATTAGGTAGTTGAACTCTTTCAGTTCAAAGAGAAGTACTCTAAAGGAAATTATGTGAATTCTTACCAGAAAAGAAGCAAAAATGAAGAACTCAAGGATCTAGTACGTGAGGTGAGAGATCTTCACAACACAGAGATGGGATAACCACTGAGCTAATGTGTCTGTTGTCCCTATAATCATGGGCATGCTAACGTAATTAAAAGAAAATCAGAGTACAAGCTGAGCAAGAACGGTGTCTACTGAGGCATGCTGAAATGCATGGGGCCAAACCCATCAGGCCTCAGCCCTCTGCACACAACTGCAGGAAATGAAGGTATTCTAAAAGTGGGAGAAATAGTCTTTTCCATGGAAGAATACACCAATTAGTTATCCCAGTACAAAATAGCCCTAAAAACATACACACAAATAAAATCATACAGACTGAGTAGGTTATATTTAGGAATATGTATATATATGCTTACGTATCTAAGCATGTACAGGAATTAATGAGTAGAGGACATGAATTTGAAGGAGAGCAAGGGGGTATTAGGTGGAGGAAAGGGAGTTGAGAAAAGACGTAAGTACATTATATTTTCTAACATTAAAGAAAAAAGTGAAATAGCTGTTATTATAAAGAGCTGTGCCATTTTCAAAAGACAAACGCTGTGAGAAATGGTGGTATAATGATGAAGTTTTTGATTTCTTAAAACACTGCTAACTTCTCAAAGCAAAGGATTATTCCGCTGCATGGTCATCAGTTAGACAGTATTTGGATTGTATTATAGTATCTTAAACAAAGGCATGAGGGGGCACGATGATTTTGTACCGAGTCAAGGAAGTACTGCATGGAGACCATTTGCTGAGGGATCTGGTGACACATGTGGATGAGTCACTATACAGCTAACCATTGTCATCACAAGGAAACAGAAAAGAAATCAAGCTGCTGAGAGGCCAAGAGCTGTTTGTTACATATTTCTGTATAAAATATTGACTGCTTTCCAAATGAGAAACACATCTGATTTGCAAGAAAATAATATAAAATAGAGTAAAGCAAAAGAAAGAAAAGAGAACACATATATAGACAGAGAGAGAAGGAGAGAGAGAGAGAGGGAGAGAGAGAGAGAGAGAGAGAGAGAGAGAGAGAGAGAGAGAGAGAGAGAGAGAGAGAGAGAGAGAGAGAGAGAGAGAACAGCAGTGCCGTATATTGCATAGCTGAGATTATTCTGGAAATACTGAAAATATAGGAGATGAGAACATTTAAATTAAAGGGAAAGTGCATAGCACAATAAGAAAAGTTATTGCAACACTACATAGGATGGCAGATAATCTTTACGTTTCATATTATTCTGACTTCATAATGAGTTATAAAATATGCCATTGTTTCTTGTTTACAAATTAGGAAAATTGGAATCAAACAGGGTAAGTAAGATATTCAGAATCATGCCTAGAGCAAACTGCTGAGATATGATCCACTCTGCGTCTTACTCCTAGGCTTTTATCTGTACACCATTGCCTTTCAAAACAAAGACATAAGTGTGAGAAATGAGGGGAAATACAATGGTATTGAATCTGCTTGGTTGAAGGATGGGCGTATTGTCTGCAGAGCACAAGGCTGCAACACAATTTTGAAAAAGAATAAAGGGAATGTTGGCATGATTTCTACCCACTTGTCAGTTAAAAGAAAATCTCCAGTATTATGCAGAGGTGTGTCAGCCATGAGAGATATGAGTGGAGTGATGTGCCACATACCCCTGATAACTGCACACACACAGAGCTGCAATTTGGAGCTGGGTTTCTTGTTACAGAAATACTCCCCTCTAAATAATACACAATTAACATGGATTAGGTGGGACTTGACTTTTCTTTTGTTGCTATGTAAATGTATATCATTAGCATTCTGCATAATTAAATTAGCAGTTTTCCTTGTGGCAGGCCATGCAGCAGTGCCAGGTGAGGCTGCTGGCTGTGTGCACTCCAGTGTCACTCTGCAGACCCTGTACTGGGTCTTCTTGTAGGAAGCATGGAAGATCACACGGGTGCATTGAACTGGAAAAAATACTCATGTTTTATTCTCTGATAAAACAGTGCCTCTGTTTTGGCTGTAAAGGCCCACTGTGTTTTAAATTATCAAGGGTAACATAACAGAAAAATAAAATGTACATTTTAAAATACATTTATATAAAAATTAATGAATTTGTAGAGTTTGGTGATATTTTAATGAAATTTTCAAAAGTGTCATGCATAAAATACAATTCAATTTTGCACAGTTATTAATGGGTTACATCAGAATATTATAGGTAATATTTCTTCTTTATTTTCTCTCATATTTTATAGAAAAATATATTTTAAATGAAAAAGCACGTATTTTTTAAAACTTAGCATAAATGCAAAAGAAATACTTTGCTAGTATTTTTACAAGTTTTTATCCTACTGAGAGAGGGTATCTATGAAGCTCAAAGCATAGCATGTTCTAGGCTTAGATTTTATGATAGTTTGATATCAATTTGTTTCCCAAATACAATCTTTTGTCAGAAAATCAGGATGTTTTAATAGTAGGAAAAATGTTAAATGTCTACATGTTACTTCTATTGTATTTAATAAGCCTTATTTGCTGAGGTTTTCTATAATGCTAAGGTTAACAAGATATGCTGAGTCTGTTGTAGGCTGAGATTTTCATTGATTTCTGTCACTTAGCTCATATGACTACTCCTGGGACATAAACACTAGACTTTTGCTTTATAAGAATTAGGAATGCTCATTCAGTGACAATACATACCTTCTGATAACATTGAAATGAATCAGCCAAGACTGACACTTCCTAAAACTTTTTTTTTCTTTATTCACCAGTCACAAATCACAAATAAGTTTGAAAATCAATGTCTGTGTACTCCTTTTTTTTTTATTTTATTTTTTTAATTTACATTCCAAATCACTTCCCCTTTCCCGTTTCCTCCCTCACCGAAAGTCCCATAAGCCCCCTTCCCTCCCTCTTTTCCCCATTCAACCCCCTCTCGCTTCTCTGTCCTGGCGTTCCCCTACATCCAGTCTTTCCAGGACCAGGGGTCTCTCCTTCCATCTTCTTAGAAATCTATTGATATGCGGATTGTGTCTAGGGTATTCCGAGATACTGGGTCAATATCCCCTTATCAGTGACTGCATACCATGTGTGTTCTTTTGTGATTGGGTTACCTCACTAAGGATGATATTTTCAAGTTCTGACCATTTGCCTAGGAATTTCGTGAAATCAATGTTTTTAATTGCAGAGTAGTATTCCATTGTGTAGATATACCACATCTTCTGAATCCATTCCTCCGTTGAGGGACATCTGGGAAAGTGGGTGCTGCCTCATTCTTTACAGAGACAAAATGGAGTGTTCGTTGTATTTAGGACAGGTTCTTCAAAACGTTATACTGGACAGTCTTGGCATCCTCTGGAGCCCAAAGCCTAACTGCCAAGGCAGGGCTAAAAGGCTTGTGCTGTTTACAGGGTTCCTAAAGATGTTTTCCACCACGAGTGTATGATGACCTGTGAGTTTCAGTGACAAGCGATAAATTAAAACACAGGAACAACAATCTACAGTTTCTTGACTGGGCTTTTGAGCACTATCTGGTTCCCTTTCAATGTGTCACTAAAAGTGGGAAGTTTTAATCTATAATTTTATTGTGTGTCCCACATGCTCTTACTATCAAGCTTAGATCTGAGGTCACAGCATTCCTGTAGTTTTTCCCCATTCTTCAACTCCCCAGTCCTCTGCAATGCCAAGGAAATCATGGGAGAGTACCTGTGTCAACCCGGGTCAAAGATTTATGTGTTTGGGTGTGAGGTAGCCCCCACGTCTGATAGTGTATGTTTGTCACAGTAAGAGAAACAAGTGCCCCATATGGGACATATTTTTTTTTCCAATAATATGGGGATCAAAATGTTAGAATGGGGAAAAGGGCACTAACTCCCATTCTTCTGGGAGCCAAAAGCCTGCTGGGGAAAACAAAAACAGTTCAGTAGAAAGATAAATACATTTTATTCTAGGTCAAAGAATGATTAGATCTATGTAGAAAAAATACAGAAAGGTGCAATTATAGAAAGCCCAATACATTTCAATACATTTTGAAGTAGCAAGTACTGTGTTAAATGATAAAGATTTTCAGGCAGATCTGACATTTTGTCTGGAATGGGAGTGCACAGAAGCATGAGTCACCTAAATTCTAGGGAAGAGAGGTTGACACAGAGGAAACATGGTGTGCAAGGAGCCCTTGGTAGAAGTGGATGCAATTTGTTCATGGACATCATGAAGGGCAGACAGTATGGGAAGAACACTGTTAGTAAGGAGAGGAGTTTGGACTGAGGAAGAAGAAACAGGGAATTTTCAGATGACATGCTCGTGTTTCACTCTGACTGTCATAGAGCCTGTTGGGGTTTCCCAGAAAGCATGAGAGATCAGGCAAGTTACATTTTTCACAATCATTGCAACTGGCCTTGAGACAATTTACTAAATCTAGGGAAATGTAGCACAAGTCTATTAGAGCCCATCCCTGTTAGAGGAGACTGTGTGTTAGCAGATAAATGTTGAGACTTGGCTGGGTTCTGTGCAGACGTGTTTGCTGGTGAATATAGAAACCTTAAGAGTTAAAAACAGATTAGATAAGGAATGTGGGAGATAACAAGGGATTATAGATTCTTACAAGGCTTTAGATCCATGTGTTCAATATTGGAGCTTTGTACTGAAATGGGGAAACAGATTGCAGATCCACATGCATCCCATGAAAATGCAAAAGGAAGAGGCAGTGATTCTGGGAGAGAAAGAAAGAGAAAGGGGGGAGGAAGCTAGAGAGAGAAGAGAATTTGGGGAGGCATCTAAAACAAGAGACAAATGAAGGCAGTGTGGACAACAGGGGAGTGAAAATTCACACTGGATGAGCTCTCCTGAGTGGCATTGTGCAAGTAAAGAAAGAAGACAGGACACTTGTGGCATGGTGTTCAGTAGAGAACTAGCCCAAGGCAGCAGTTCCAAGACAATGGGTGGCAATGGAAATGACAGAGAGCAGAGATCTGGCAAGGGAACCCCAATTTATAAAGCAGGTATATGTCACCATAGTTAGGTTAGAGAATCAATGTTCTCAGAGATATCACAAATGCCCTAAAATTCTGATTATTGGCCCTCTCATCTCAGTCCATGTGAGTTTTGGCATGAATATATTAGCATCCTACACTCTTGCATTTATTTTCAAGATCAAGCTTCATTTAATCCCAAGAGGCTGGCAGATTCACTTTTAAAAACTGGTAGTACAATTTAGAAGAAAAACTACCCTTTTGAGTAAATACTTTATAAAGGCAATTAACAGAGAAGGATGTGTTTATAAGCTTCTACTCTTCAAAATGGCTATAGATCAAATTTATTAAAAATGTAATTTGGAAGAGACGCTCAGAATATAGTCATAAAAATAAAAATGAAACCAATTCATCGTAGAACTATGGTATACTTTTATCCCCAGTCAACCTAAAGACTCTGTTATCCAAATTCAAGCAGGAATTAGAAACTGCTTTTCCATTCCAATGCATTTAGTGTCTGATGTTTATACAGTCAAGGGAGAAGTTATTCTACAAGGCAGATAATATAGAACTAATTTGTGTACTTCCAAAGTTCAACTAAGATAACAGTTAGGGCTTTTAAAAGAATGATATATAAATTCAACACAATATATAGAAAGTATCTGAGAATATGCATAAGTGATAAAAGAATAACTATTTATATATTTAAATCCAGAAAATGCCTTCCTGTTTCAGCAAACATTTCTTCTGTATTTGCCATTTATTTATTTTTTTTATTGCAAAGGAAATACAAATCTAATTCCTTAGATTCATCAAGATGAATCAAGAAGAAAATGTACATGCTATGATAATTTAAATAATCATCTTTATTTAGATTTCTCTGATGCTATTACTATCTTATAGTGCTCAATCCCACTTTTAAAAAGTGGAATTTGTTTAGGGTTCAAGAATAGTTCCCCAGTGGATTGTGTGAGGTTGCAAGACATGATGTTGATGATGGTATAGATCTTAATACCCTACAATGAAATAGTTGATTGGAGAATCCTGATATCAACCTCTGAATTCTGCACACACACACACACACACACACACACACACATATAGAGAGAGAGGAGGGGGATACAATTGATGCTTTGCAGACAAGGTTTAATTTCATTGTGTGGACTATAGCACGTCTGCAGAGTCCGAGAAAGGGGTCTAGTGCAGTCACAAGAGTGGATAAGGTAGGGCTTGGTCTTCCTGAGAGACCTGAGGCGCATAGTGTACAAGGATGATGGTAGCTCTGTTTCAGGTGGCAGCCTTGCCTAGGGTGTTTTCCCCACCTTTGTTTTGCTGAACAAGATCTACACTGTTCAGAAATGTAAATCCCCTCATTTCCTTCCTTGCCTCCTCTCAGCATTCCTCAAAGATTACACATAACTTCCATGCCAAGAGCCAAGCAGATCAGCATCCTTGGCTTGTTCAGCACGGAAAATTGTTATTAAAAGCACACAGAGCAAAAAGCAATCTCAGAGAGTCCTTGTTATTATGATGCCAGCCTCCTATGAGGGGAGCTCTATGTAAGAAATGAGAAATGGATTATTATTTTTTTTTACTTTCTTTTTTTTTCTTTTCTTTTCTTTTATTTTTTTAATTTACATTCCAAATCACTTCCCCTTTCCCGTTTCCTCCCTCCCCGAAAGTCCCATAAGCCCCCTTCCCTCCCTCTTTTCTCCATTCAACCCCCTCTCATTACTCTGTCCTGGCGTTCCCCTACATCCAGTCTTTCCAGGACCAGGGGTCTCTCCTTCCATCTTTTTAGAAATCTATTGATATGCTGATTGTGTCTAGGGTATTCTGAGATTGTGGGTCAATATCCCCTTATCAGTGACTGCATACCATGTGTGATCTTTTGTGATTGGGTTACCTCACTAAGGATGATATTTTCAAGTTCTGACCATTTGCCTAGGAATTTCGTGAATTCATTGTTTTTAATTGCAGAGTAGTATTCCATTGTGTAAATATACCACATCTTCTGAATCCATTCCTCCGTTGAGGGACATCTGGGTTCTTTCCAGCTTCTGGCTATTATAAATAAGGCTGCTATGAACATAGTGGAGCATGTGTCCTTATTGCATGCAGGTAAAGTCTCTGGGTATATGCCCAGGAGTGGTATAGCCGGATCCTCCGGAAGTGTCATGCCCAGTTTTCTGAGGAACCGCCAGACTGCTTTCCAGAGTGGTTGTACCAGCCTGCAATTCCACCAGCAAATCCATCCAGGAACTAAAAAAGGAAGTAGAAACAACTAAGAAATCACAAAGGGAGACAACTTTGGAGATAGAAAACCTTGAGAAATGGATTATTTTAGCAGAAAGCTTCCAACACTTACCTTTCAAGCTCTAATATTGTATTTATAATAATCCTTAAATGATAGTGAAATGCTTGCACTGAGCAGTTCATCTGGACACAAGCCTGAATGATGTAGTGGGGCTATGTTTCTAGAATGTTAAATGTTTTCATATCAATTATCTTTGAATACTATCTTCTGCTTACATATTATTACCAATCAATGTTACTATTATGGAAACATAAAAAGCACAGGATGCATTTTCTCATAATTTAAGAGTTCATACTCTATGTAAGTGCACATAACTATGCAAACACTCACACACTTCACATACACATTGTCTGTGGGTTTCCTAGTTCATGAAAGTAACTATGGCCTCTTAAACTCAATAATGGTTCTCCATGCACAAATATTTGCTATTCTGCTGTAAGAATTAAAGACAGACTTTCAAGAGAGGACATTTTAAAGCATCAAATACCACCCAAGTCACCGCTTAGCTTCATATTTTCAGCTACAAAGCATAAAATAAAATCAGAAGGATTTTATGGGGCCTACTGATTTTCCATCTCTGGGCAAAGGAGAGGAATAAATGATTTGTTTTGTGAATATATTTCACCAATGTCTATATAGGCTATGACAGTTACCTACTTCACAAACTTTATCCTTTTAGAAATGTAGTAAATTTAAAGCTTTTTATGGGACAGTGTGAGCCAGAAGCATGGTAGCTAGAAAAATAACACGTTGAAAAGGAACTTATTTAAACTTCAGGCTCTGTCTAATGGTGCAAACAATATCTTTGCCTAGAGGCAGTAGATCTGTCTAAATGGATATGTTCTGACAGTCTCTTAATTTGACAATGACATCGTCTTTAGTCTGTTAATTGGACGTAATTTTCACACGTTGTGTGAATTAATAGAAGTGTATTGATTGTTCTCATTTTTGCTCTTAATATTCTTATGAAGATGCCCAAACACATTTAAAGTTAAATTGCTAATGTTTTACTAAGGGCTTGGAAGATAGCTCAGCCAATAAATTGCTTGCAAAACATGCTTTAGAACCCAAGTTTGGTCTTTATAACCCATACAAAAACAGTCCAGCATGGTAGTATGCCTGTTTTTAATGTCAACATCAAGGAGAAAGATCGCCAGGGCTCACTAGTGATGTAACCTAATACAATTGGTGTTATGCCAGTGAGAGATCTTACCTAAAGATGATCAAAAAGTAGAGGGTTTCTGATGAAGGAAATGTGTGACCTTTTGATCTCTGACTTCTATATATGCCTACATATGTATGTAACAACATGAACATGTGCTAACATGGACACACATATTCATGTACATACAAGTATTTACTTGAATGCTATCTCTATTTCTAATATATGGATATATACAAATAAATGTACATGAATCAGATAATATATAGTTGTACGCACATAGATAGGGAAGGAGAGATAGAGAGAGATGATCAATAAACAGATAGACAGATAGACAAAGTATTAATCATAGAATTTCCTATCCATCTATAATGCTTAGAGGCTTTTGCCAACTTGAGACAAGCAAGAATTATCCATGAAAGAAGAGTGAGTGATGGCCATTTGAGAGATTGTGCAAATTAAACTGACCTATTTACAGGTCTGTGAGGAATTTCTCTGCTTCGTTGTCTATATGGGATACTCAGCAAATTTTGTCCAGGTCTTGATGACCCTGGACAGCTGGCCCTGGGTTTTATAATGATGGCCAAGGAGAATATAAGGGGGGAGGTCTTGAGTAAGCAGAGTTTAACCATGTTTTCTGCCTAAGATTTCACACTTGAATTCCTGCCCTGACTTCCCTCATTGATAAACTGGGACCTGGGAGTGAAAGATGAAATAAACTCTTTGCTCTTAAGTAGCTTCTGGTTATGGTGTTTCTCACAGCAACAAAAGTAGGACACCATTTTTTTTAAATCTACACAGATATTGGGAAAAGGTGGAAATAGAGAGCAGAGAATTGGGAAGAGGAGACAAAGGCCAAGAAACTTGTTATGTAAAAGATAAAGTGGTTGATAGTTAAGATTTTACTAAACATAGAATTATCCGTGAGTATTCAACCTGTTTTCATTGCATATAGAAGTTGTAAATAATATACAAATGAATCACTATAGATATACTTTAACAAGAGATTGTTTGTAGACACTGGAAATTAAATGTATAGTATCAATATGCTTTATTTTCCCAATAATATTTTAAATTTTTGAAAACTACCCTTGATTTTTATGCAGAGAGATACTTCAGTTTAGAAGCCTGGGTCCTTGTTTGCACCCTCATGTACAAATATAATAACCACTAGACTGATTATTTTTGAACTCAAAAGTCCCTAGATCATTACTGTATTATCATCTTCTTCTGATCAGCACTCATTCCTAGAATCATTTTGGATTCTGTACAAGAAAAATCAAAGTCAGTTTAGAAGTAGGGGATATTTTCAGTGAAAATGTAATTTTATTGCACAAGTTGGAACACAGCCAAAATAAAATCTCACACCTCCACTTCAAAGGAAAGTGCAAAACAAGAATATGTCTGGGCTGAATGTTTCATTATAGGATAAGTAAAGATGTATAATTAGTCAAAACATGATCCCTGCATTTCACAGTATCGCAAACACAGCACAATATTAATTTCCACGTTATATTTTATATGCAAACAAATGTGTTTATCTTTTTTAAAGTGTTGCCTTTCTCTCAAAAGCTGTCTTTGACAAAAAAAGAGTACTATTAAAACTGAAGTTTTAAACATGTGAAAACTTTAAAAATGCAAATAATAAAACATAGTCCTTTCTTAATTACACGATTTTGCATATAATTCTTAAGCACATACTGAAAACAATTTGAATGCCCAACTCTAGAAGTTTGTGAAGAAGTATAAACACATAGAAGTACTGAAAGTAGGAACTGCAGGCAGGTGGTAGTACCCTGCAAGGACTGAGCATAACCTGGAACTGTTAGTGAAACTACATCCTCTTCTTCTAAATTAGTTTTATCAATGTGTTTAATCATAACAAGTGGAACAAAACAAAGACAACATTCTGTCTTTGTCTTTTCTCGCTCTATTCTACTACCCAAACATGAACAGCACTATCCCATTTTAACTAAGTTGCAGTTTAAACAAATTAGAATAAAACAATGAAAAAAAGGCAATCCAGAATTCTGGTAAAGCAATGTCCACAGATTGTATTTTCTAAATGATCAGAATGTGGACTTGCTTAAAATAAGCATTAAAAATATTATCCAGGCAGATATCCACGGACCCTTGAACCTCATTTTATAGCTCTGGTTTGTGCTTCAGTCCAGAGGAATGTTCCAACTAGGCTCCAACCTCCAGAGTAAGGTCTACAGCCTGCAGAGTGGGGCCTTCCCAAGGAAAAGCCACTAGACGTCCCATTGTCGGGCTCAAGGCTCCCCCACCTTCCTGATCAATGTTCATAAGGGAAATTGGTATGAAACTCTTTCTTTGTTGAGTATTTGTGTGCTTTAGTTATCAGGGTTACTATGGTCTCATGGAATGAGTTTGGCAGTGTTCTTTCTGTTTCTACTTTGTGGAATAGTTTGAGGTGTATTAGAATTAACTCTTCTTTGAAAGCCTGGAGTAATTCTGCCCTGGGCTTTGTTGCTGTTGTTGTTGTTGTTGTTATTGTTGTTGTGAGAATTTTATTGACTGCTTCTATATACGTAGGTATTTATTATAGGACTATTCAGATAGTTTGCCTGATGTTGATTTAGCTTTGGTAATTGGTGTCTGTCTAGAACCTCATCCATTTCATTTAGATTTTCCAACTTGATGCAAAAATAATAAAATACTCACAAACTGAATCCAAGGAAACATCACCCACCATGATCAAGTAGGTTTCATTCCAGGACTGCAGAAGTGGTTAAATATGTGAAAATCCATTAACATAATCTACCATATAAACACACTGAGAGAAAAAATGATCATCTCACTAGACGCTGAAAAAATTTTGAAAAAAATCCAACACTGCTTCATAAAAAAAAATTCTTGGAGAGATCAGAGATATAAGGCACATACCCAAATACAATAAAGGCAATATACAGCAAGCCAATAGCCAACATCAAATTAAATGGAGAGAAAGTTAAAGCATTTCCATTAAAATTGGTTACAAGACAAAGCTGTTCACTTTCCCCATATCTCTTTAATAGAGTACATGAAGTGCTGTCTAGAGAAACAGGACCACTAAAGATCAACAGAATATAAATTAGAGAAGAAGAAGCTAAAGTATCATTATTTGTAAATGATATGATAGTATACATAGGTTATTCAATGTAATCCCCATCAAAATTACAATACAATTCTTCAAAGATTTTGAAAACGCGATTCTCAACTTCGTATAGAATAACAAAAAACCCAAGATAGCTAAAAGGATCTTGAACAATAAAAAGTCTTCTGGAAGTGTCACTGTGCTTGAATTTAAGCTGTACTACAGAGCAATAGAATTAAAACCTGCGCGGTATTAGTCTAGAAACAAACAGGTTGATCAATAGAACCAAATCAAAAACCAAGAAATAAGCTTACACAACTACTGTCATTTGAGTTTTGACAAAGGAGCTAAAACTTACAATGGAAAGAGAGAAAATCTACAACAAATGGTGCTGCTCTAACTGGAATTCTGCACAGAAAATGTGGTATATCTACATAATTGAATTCTACTCAGACACTCAATACAAGGGCATCATGAATTTCACAGCCAAATGGATGGAACTAGGAAATATCATCCTGAGTCTGGTAATTCCAGACTTCAAAAAACATGCATGGAATGTACTCACTGATAAGTAGAAATTATCTACAAACTAATGAATAGCCATGGTATAATCACCAGACCAAAAGAAGCAAAATAACAAAGAGGGCACAAGGGAGGATGAGTGAATCTTCTTCAGAAGGAGAAACAAAATAGATATTGGAGGTTGATGGAATATGGGAGCTGGTTGGAAGAGGGGATGGGCAGGGGAGTAGTGGGGTAGAGATCATATGTAGGGCGATCAGGGGAGAGAGAAGGGAAATCGTCTGTAGCAGGGGTAATCTTAGTCTGTGGTAGAGAACTGGGATAGGGAGAGGCTCCAGTCTATGGGTGTACAATGGCACTCTAGTTGAGATTCCAAACAGTAAAGGATATGGATCCTAAAGTGCACACTTCTTGTAGCTAGGCAGCAACCCCCCAACAAAACCTTCAACCCAAAATGTGTCCTGCCTACAAGATGTGCAGGAACAAAGAGAGCAGAAACTGAGGACATGATCAACTAATGATTGCTCCAAAGTAAGACCCATCCCATGGACAAGACCCAGTTCCTAACACTTTTAATGATACTCCATTATGCTTGTAGTCAGGAAGCTAGTATAACTGTTCTCTGAGAGACTCCACCCAGCAACCAATAGAAAGACATACAGAAACTCACACCCAAACACTAAATGGAGCTCAAGGAGTCTTAGGGATTGACCTAACCCCACATCCCATCACATATATAGTAGATGAGCAGCTTGATATTCATATAAGTCCCCCAATAACTGAAGCAAGAAATGTCCCTGAGCTTACTCTCCAGGACTGCTGCAACTAGATGTGAGGGCTGGCCCCCAAAAGAGAAAGGGAAGTTGGAAGGGGGCAAGACTTAGATGAGGGGATGATGGGAATGTAGGAAGGGCTGATATTAGGTTGAAATCTGAAAAAAAATGAACTAACAGGTGTTATTTGCAAAATATAATCTTCTAATTTGCATTTATAGAATGAATGAATAAATCTATTTCATTAAAATATTCCAGTTTTATATAACTACAAAGTGAAAATAAATATGTACCTTGCTGTTTCCTGCACATATCTGAATCCATATATTTGTACAAAAAAAGTTTAAATATTGTTAATTTAAAAAGTTTAAATATTGTTAACATTTCTTTCAAACTAAACCTCTGGGACTGGTGAAGAAAAGTAAGGTAAATAAATTAAATAAATAAATAATAAACGGTGGAGAGCATTTGAGGATATTTTGGACATAGACCTCTGATCTCAATCTCCACACATATGAGTGCACTTACATATTGAGATACATATATATTAATATATATGTAAATGTATATTATACATCTCGCATAGATGTTCTAGCATGGCTATCAATGCATAAATAATATAAATATGAATGGGAAGAAAAGAAACAAAGGAAGATGAAATACTGTTATTCAACCTCTAAAATCAATTTTATTTATTACAAGATAGTTTTCTTGACAATAATATCATGATGAGCCCAAAACCCTCACTCTATACTGATTTTTACAGGATTTCTTGGCTCAGAGAGTTTATTGTTTTCTCTGTGACATTCATATCAGTCTTCAACACCCCTGGTCTGATTTCAAATTTGTCATGCAAAATAGCAAAAGAAAATACTCTGACCAAGGAATATCATCACAAGATCACAGAATTGTAAAGATCTTATCTTAGTTTAGGCACCACTTAGCTTACACCTGTAGATCCCTTCAGTCATATCAAGCATATTTTAAGATACATACACCCCAGCAGTCTACATATAAACTCAGAAGAAATAATCTCATTTTAAAATTTCATGATCTCAAAATTTCAATGGCATGAAATGATTCTACAATAACGGCCACAATTGCCTTTCTTTTCCATAAAAGCATGATTATAGTCCCTATGTCAAGATGAAACTGTTGCTTCCAGTTTATCTATTGCCATTAATTTGTAGAATTAATATATGTTAGCTATCTAGTAATCTATATAAATCTACTTTAAAATAGTAATTCATTCTAAAATATATGCACTAAGTGCTTGTTATGTGTTCACCAACATCAATTACAAAACTCTGATGATTTAACAGAAGAAACTGAGTGCTGTAAGAAAATTACTTTTGGTTTGGTTATTGGCTATATGAAGGTGATTTTCAGAGTAGTTGAGCATAAATTGTCATAAGTCCTCTACAGGTATCCATAAAGTAATTAGAAATGAAGACATTGCTGTTGCCTTTGCTGGAGGTCATGCTGTTTTGTGCTGATTGTCTTACTTGAAAAAATATTTTGCAATTACAATTATAAAAAAAATTAATAGGTACAATGCATGATTGAATGAGCAATATCAGCAAAGGAGGCCAAAGTATAAAACTTTTCTCATGCCCATACATGCATTGTCTGTGTGTCTCTGCCCAAGACACTTGGTTGACCCAAAAGAATCCACTGAGCCTGTAGACATACTGAAAAAAAATTGTAGTCACTCTCAAGCAATGACTGACTTGGAGTTGCTGTAAAATTTTTCCAGTACCTCAGCCCTCAGAGAGGATGACGTTGCATACACAAAGCTCTGTCTTCAGAAGGGTCTATTAGAACCAAAAGACAGTCTGTCTTGGAAACTTGCTTTGCTGTTCATATTTCCCTGGCATTCCCTAGACTGACCCTGCTGGTTTCCAGGGATCACATGTCAGTAAAGACTAATCCTTGTCTCGACTTCCTCTTTACTCCCTGATCAAATTAAAACATAAGCTATCCTACAATATGAGATAATTTCTATCAATTATGCTTTCTTTTTCTTTTACCTAAAAGTGATGCTTAATGCTTCAAGTACTTAAATAGGAGTGGAGATGTTGAAACAATGTCTGCTATGACAAAATGAAAGACAAAAATTGTTCAAGCATATAACCTTTTGCCAGAAGTGAACACATCTGGGATAAATGAGAATATAAGGAAGTTTGAATGAACTATTTATCACTCAATAATAAGGAAGGCTGAATGAATTCTTATTAATCAGTACAAAAAGATTTTGTGAAGTTTCCTAATATATTAAAAGATGTTGCTGCTACCTTTCTCTATTTCTTCTATTTTTTTTAATTTTGTGATTATAATATAATCATTTTGTTTCTCCTTTACCCCTTTCAAACATTTCTGCATACCTCTTATTCTCTTTCTAATTCATGTTACCTTTCTTATTTTATTAATTATTGTTACACACATATGTATAATAAGTAAAATGTCTCCACTCATATTCCACCAGTTATGCATAAAAGCATAGTATTATGGAACTTGAACACACCAAATTTTCCTTGAAAGAGCACCAGATTATAACTAAACATGTTGATTGCTACAGGGTAAAGATTATCGCTAGAGTCAGAAGATATAAGTCTCTAAAACTATAATGAACACACTAAACACAATGTATTAGCAGAAGATCAAGTGTGATCAGAAGTAAGGGGTGATCACTTCTTCCTGAGAGAAAGGTTTCACAGAGAACATGGTCCATGTTCTGAAACTGAAATGAAATAGAGATGGTTTTAGAAATAGAAGTTCCAAGAGAATAGATGAAGAAAAAGGAAGAACAGGAAGAAAGTATTCAGCTTACCAGCCCATTCAGGATCTGACTTATTCTGACTCAAGTGGGTTCGTCAAGAAATAAGAGTACAGAGACTGCCTGGAAGCAAGGTAAGTATATAGCTTTCTTTATCCCACAGGAAATGAGGATCCAACATTGATAGAGAGGAAGGACGAACAGAGGAATAAGTAGATAGGATATGTTGTTTAGAAATACCAAAGGGAGACTGAAGCATAATATTAAAATGAATGTAGTATGAATGGTGAGGGTAGAACACACCCAAACCTGCAAGATGCAACCAAAGATATTTCTATGACTACTTCACCGCAAAGGCTTCACTGCTGGTGATGGGGAAGAAGATTCACATAAAAACAGAGAGAATGAGCCATATTATTATCAGATAAAATCTAGCCTGGCAAACCTCTGACTGGTACCTGACGCATCTCATTAAACATCAGTGATTTCTCAGTACCATTCAACATCCCTCACTAACCCAGAAATATTAAGTAATCTTTTGTTCTACATAACAATGTTCATCTGTATGAAAGATGAGGACATTTTAAAGTCTGGATTCAATTAAAGACTTGAACATGTTGGTGTTATATTCAATAGACTCTGTCAGCTTATATATGTGTGTGTGGGAAGAGGTACCATGCCTATGTGCCTGTCAAATTCTTAGATGTCTTTAACTTCATCAAATTAACCTGTACAACTGCTAGTGTGCCCAACACTACTCCTTTTATGGAGCCTGAAAATTATATGTTATGGAGTACCTATCACTAAAAACTATACATTTTGTACATTGCATTAAATATTCATAATGTTTTCAATATGATTTTACAACTTTGATAACTCTTATACAGACTGCCAAAGTGTGGAATGACCATTAACTTGCACCAAATCAGATATAATGCTAAATTATTTTCTTTTTTCAGAGGATGAAAGTTAGACTAGCTATTGGAAATGTCTTCCTAAGCCTGGATACATCACATGTCCAGGATGATCTCACTGAAGTAATGCCATCAAAAGTGAATATATCTTACCATGAAACAGACACAAGGAGAATTTTCGTGTGTTGGTTTACTTTAGAGTAAAACTATCAGTAAATAAGATATTTTTATCTGGTGAGAAAAGGATTAGTATCTAATATTAGTATTTAGTATTTATCTAGAGAAAGGCAGTCTTTCTCTTCATGGATGCAAAAGACAATGTGGAAGAGATCTTTACACCAAGTATCTAGTTTCCTTTATTCTTAGTCATTTCTCTCATTGTCAGTTGTCAACCTGTCTCTGAAGTAGTGGTTCTCAACCCATGGGCCATGACATCTTTCGGGGGTTCAAACATCCCTTTCACAGGGGTTGTCTAAGATCATCGGAAGACACACATATTTACATTATGATTCATAAAAGTAAAATAAAATTACAGTTATGTAGTAGCAACATAATAATATTACGGTTGGTGGTCATCATAACATAAGGAGCTGCATTAAAGAAGGGTTGAGAACCACTGCTCTTGAATTTTCTGCCTTTTCAAATGGGTTTTCCTTTTTGTCTCAATTCTTCAGCACCATCAGCAACATAACACATGTGCAAAGTACTTGGCCTCTGCCATTACAAATAGAAAAAAAGGTGACATCATTTTTAAAATGGGTGTCAGATTAATCTCAGTGAGATAGAAAATACAATAAAGGAAATGCCTCACAGACCCAAAAGCATACTCACCTTAAAAACAAACAAAGACCTCATCCTCCCAATAGTGACAATAACGCATTACCGAGAGCCTAATCACCTTTGAACTCTACTCCTGATCATGATGCTTTAAAAATTGCTTCCAGCACATGAGCTTTGGAGGAGAACACTGATATAGGATGATGTAAATTCTGTGGATTTCCATAGTTTTCTAGCACTGACCTTAGTGACACATGGCTATCTAATCCATCATCTACTCAGTAATGTACCACCCCATATGGATGCTTCTTTTCCTGCTCCAGCAAGACATATAATTTTTCCTACTGTCTTCTTGTTTTAGTATCTTTGTCTGTTCCACTTTCTGATGAATAAAAACTTGAAATGCTTATGGGACTCTCCAATCTTCCTAAATTAGAGTAAGTCACAGTTTCTTAGGATCTTATGTGGCACTGCTCTGGCATGGCAGAAGATAAGGAAGTAGACTCTAAGAGGTTTTGCTCCTCCCTAATTCCATTCAGAGAAGGGGAATGACATGGTCCAGAGAGCACCCGAAGGTTGCCCTCATAATCAGCCATCCAGTATCAGGAAGCCTGTAGTAGAGCTCACGGCCGTCAGGTACCCCCACAAGCATCTCATAACTACTCTCATTGATGACTCTGTTTTCCAAATCTAGCTGCATGGTCTCCTGAAAAAGCACAGAACATGTACCTCCAGTCTATTATATGAATATTACTTCATCACACTATGATTTTTATTATCACAGCTTTAACCCCTTTCTCTAAAGAAAAATGTTGTACTTTTAACTCTTGTTACTACAATAAGTTTTAAGAACATGCATTTAAATATTTTTTTATTTTCTAAGTTTTTTTAATTTACATTTCAAATCATTTCCCCTTTCCCGTTTCCTCCCTCCCCTAAAGTCCCATAAGCCCCTTTCCCTCCCTCTTTTCCCCATTCAACCCCCTCTCCCTTCTCTGTCCTGGCATTCCCCTACATCCAGTCTTTCCAGGACCAGGGGTCTCTCCTTCCATCTTCTTGGAAATCTATTGATATGCAAATTGTGTCTAGGGTATTCTGAGATTCTGGGCTAATATCCCTTTATCTTAGATTTTGGTTCATAAATGGGTATAACTGTTGGTCACTTTCTTCCTTTGGAAGCTTGTATGACACTTTCTAGTATCAATTGAACACTGATATAATTAAATAAAATTTAAAAAGTAAAACAGTCTCTTCTTTTAATATTTGTAATGGATGAGCAAAAATTTCAAGTAAGTGTTATATGCTAATATTTCAAAATCTTTCTTATAAATAATAATAGAAATCTAATAGTTGCTTTAATTACTTTCTCTAGAACAGTAAAATATCCATGGAGCAAAATATATGTGTCTACAGTAGGATACAGTATTCTAGAGTTCTATAGAAGTGTCCACAGTAGGATACTCTGATACTCTATAGATGTGTCCACATGATAGACTAAAACTATGCCAGTAGAAGTTATCTATTCTCTGAACAGCTTCCTGGAGACAAATGCCAGGGTAGGAAAGGCTTTGCTCAAAGTCCAGAGGAGGCACTAACAGCCTCTCAGGGATCATCCCTAAGATATGCTAAAGTTAAGTTTCAGTTAGTAGTAGGCACTTGAGTTAAAAGATTGTGTGGATTCAGATCAAGTGGACACAAGACCAGAACATATAGCCCGTGCACACAGCTATTGCTGAGCAGAGAGAACTGAGTTGGAAAATACACAAAACAAAGAAAAAACTGGAAGAAGTCCAAAATTCATGTCTGAAAAATAGTAATGAGGTTATGAATGTTGACAAGTATCTCTAGAACTCTGTCTCCTGACTTCTTGGTCCCATTCAGTCCTCCATAGGCTCTATAGCTATCACCTCCAGTATATTATAAAATTTTATTTATGGTCTGTTTCTAAGAGTGTGTACCATGTGCACTCACACTTCAGACTGTGTGCTTGATCCAAGAAGTAATTGTTTCTTGTGTTGTGGCTGCTATGTGTTCTCAACTCCTATAAGCATGATACAATTCCCAATAAATAAATGTTTGTGGAAAAACAACAGGGGAAGGGAAAGAAGGAAACAAGTAAGGGAGTGAGGTAAGAGTAGGGTGTAGGAAGGATACTAAAGAATGCTTAAGCTCAGGGAGCTGCAAGAGAGACACGCAAGCACCTGGTCCCACCCTATGGAGGGCAACACTACGTATAATGGAGAGAAGGGAATGATGGAGTATGTGGTGGAGAGACAGATGAGAAAGCAAAGCCAAGCAGTTCACACACTGTGGAGAGAGGTGGAACTGGAAACCCTACAGCAGTGAGAAGCAGGCAGGTATGGGGAGCCTGGCCAACCATGAGGGGCCATAGTGAAGTTTGGCCCTGGGATGCTACTCTGGGCCATGTCTGGGTCCATGGCCCTATCACCACAGGGATCTGTATTGATGTCTGAGGCCCGTGTTGCCACCAAGGGACATCTGGATATCAGTATTCAGGGGTGCTGCCTCAGAACACTTTGATGGCCCAAGGCCCTACTGATGCTGGGGTCCAAACTGACCTGGATTGCCAGTGCAGTCACCTAAGTCCATGGTGAAATCTTGTCCTGGGATTCCACTAAGACTCTTGTCTGGATCTATGACCCTGCAGCTAGGGTCTGTGTTGAGTCCTTGACCTGAATAACCACCAAAGTTCATGCAATGTCAGTGGTCTGGGCTGTCATCTCAGACCACGAGAATATCTGAGGGCTGTGATGATCTGAGTGTCCTGAGCTGCAACTTGAGGCCATGATGACATCTGAGTCCATGCTCCTAGCCTGGGGCCATATCTGGGTCCATGGTATGATCCTAGAAAGGGTCTGTGTTGATGTCCAAGGCCAGTGTCACCTGGGCAGCATGGAAGAGCTGAATCTGCATGGTAGAGAGCTGCCCCCATGTAGTGAATGCAGGAGAGCTGGTTCCAACTGCAGCACTTGGGAGATGTGACTCTACCCCTCACCTAGGCCAAGCAGACAGCTGCCAGAGCTGGTGGCATAGACACTGCAAAATTGCCCAACTCAGCTCCCATCCAGGCCCAGGTCCAGGACTCTGAGTTGGCTCATTGCAATATCCACCCCCATCTCTGATCTCTTGGAACAGGTAAAAGAGCATGTCCTGCAGATCCAAAGCTGCACCATCTTCATGACACAGGGCAACAAAAGGATATCTGGGAAGTGTCCAGGTGAGGATCCAACAATGATAGTGTAGCAGAATCCACAAATCTTGAACCAGGCCAATGACTGGTTCAAGTAATGCTGTTTAGGCAAAGCATTATACTGTGTGACACACTGCAGTTGCTATGGTGAGATGTTTGTGGTTTTGGTTTTCTTTTGTGGGAGATGGGTTCAAGGGCAGACGACAGATATGAATGAACATGGAGATGAGTGGAACTGTGGAGCATGATGTGCAGTTGACATAGAATTAATGAGAAAAATTTTAAGAGGATGTTGAAACTTTTCTGTATTTCCTGTTCACTCAAGATGCCTGGCTGTAACAAGGTCCCCAATGGAGGAACTAGAGAAAGGACCCAAGGAGCTGAAGGAGTTTGCAGCCCCATAGGAGGAACAACAATATGAACCAACCAGTACCCCAGAGCTCCCAGGGACTAAACCACCAACCAAAGAGTACACATGGAGGGACCCATGGCTCCAACTGCTTATGTAGCAGAGGATGGCATTGTTGGACATCAAAGGGAGGAGAGGCCCTTGGTCCTGAGAAGGCTCGATGCCCCAGTATAGGGGAATTGCAGGACAGGAAAGTGGGAATGGGTGGGTTGGTGAGCAGGGGAGGTGGGTAATGGGATAGGAGGTTTTTGGAGGGGAAACCAGGAAAGAGGATAACATTTGAAATGTAAATAAAGAAAATATCTAATTATTAAAAAAAGATGCCTGGTTGTACTATAACTCTTCCTCTGCATGCCGTTTCTTAGTTTATTTCCATGTGTCTACTTTCTTCACTTGAGACTGCTCAATGTATTTCTCTTCTCCATGACCTCACAATATTAGGTCAAATAAGTGGCCCTTGTGGATTTCACAACCTTTTATTTATTCTGGGTGATTAGAATACCAAATGTTTTTATTTTAACCTATCTTGGGGAAGGGAAAACAGCTCACCCAATGAAGTACTTGAGACACAGTGTAAGGACTTGGTTCAATCCTCAGATCTCAAGTAAAAGAAATGTTGTATGTATGTACAGAATTCTTAGTGCATTAATAAAAAATTTTACTTAAAGAATGGTGTATAAGGTATCCTGTGCTTATAATTCCAGTACTAGCGAGGTAGAGAGAGGAGGTTCCTTGGGTCTCGTTGACCAGCCTGTGTAGCCTAAATGGTAATATCATGAGAAATGAGGGACCTAGTCTTAATATTCGTCAGATAGCACTTTTGGATATGACACCTGAAGTTATTCTATAGTCTTCATACATACATGCAAACACATGCAAACAAACACACTAAAGTGAGAGGAAAGGAGAAGGAAGAGAAGGAGGAGGAAAGAGAAGGGAAAGGAGAGAGAGAGAGAGAGAGAGAGAGAGAGAGAGAGAGAGAGAGAGAGAGAGAGAGAGAGAGAGAGGGGAGGCAAACAAATACTTGGGGGAGAAAAAATAACTGGTTTTAGAGTACACTGTGCCCAAGAGTTTAGCAGCGATTTGCAATATTTATTCTTATTTGTCTCTGAATGCAATGTGTTCTCAGGAATTCATAATTTAAAGACAAAATGTACAGGGGTGAGTCAGGAATTCTGGAACATGACTCTAATCCCAGAACTCAGAGTCTAAGTCAGGACAATGATCGTTCTTAGGCCACCCTGGATTATGCAGTATGACCTTGTCTCAATTTGAAAGAAAAGAAGGAAACAAATAAGAACAAATAATATGGGGAAATCAAAATTCTTAGGTTAATTTCTATGTTGAGTTTTCATAATTTTCACATGACTTTCCTTGGGGTAACATGAAAAATATCTTTTTATCCCACACAAAATACTAGCATCAGGTCAAACAAATTCACCCTAGTGTGTATTGAGGATCATTGTATCTACTGGGTTTTATTATTAGGTCATCAATGAATGATTAGTTAGAGACAAATGAATGACTTCAAGACTGTTGAATCACTAAAGAGACCATGCCTGTATGGGTGACAACAGAGAGGCTTAATACCTAGACATTCCTGTCCATTTCAGAAGCATATGATCTATAAAAATTTCCCTCCAAAGCAGCAGTTCCTCACTGCTCATATAGCTGTGGGAATTGTCCTCATGATTCTAACAAGTCTCATGTGCCTTTTCCATTTCTTGAGATCTGTGGCTCTTATAAACCCTCATTTCAGCTAGGAGGGAATGTTTTAATGTTGTACAATCAATGAAGCTAAACAATGCTCTTTCCTGAGTGAGATAATTATGAATTAACAGACATGCTTATCAAGACTTAGGCATCAAACTAAGGGGAAAAATTGAAAAAAAAATCACTGGATTTCAACAAATGGCATAATATACTTCCTTAGTTCTTTGATGCATTTTCTTAAAACTATGTCTGTCTCCTACTGCTTCTGAGTCTTGAATACCTTCATTCATGTAGGAGAGGGGATGGTTGTTCATGTGTACATACATATGTGTACATAGGTACACGTACATATGTATGTGTATGTGGAAGTCAGAGATTAATATCAGTAATATTCCTAAATCACTTCTCCCTAGATTTTGATATGTATTTTCTTACTGAACCTGGAATTGACCCAGCTGTCTGCTCAAAAATCTCCAGAAACATGGAGATTATGTTCTCCATGATCATGGCATTAAACACCTATAATAATTCGATTATGAACTTTCTTTTGGAAGAAGCATGACTCAAACTAGAATATCTTAAAGCAAATATTTTGCAGTTTTTACTGCAGCTTTACTTTCAAGACAAATAAAAAAACTATAACCAAAAAAGGGAGGAAACTGCCTGCACCTCCATAAATTTCTTATCAATACTAGTAAACATAAGTATACTCACATGTGTTTTAAACGAGATTGTTTAAAGGGGCTTTACATTAATTTAATTTGTAAACACAAACATCCCAATAAGATACCCAGGAAGTTGCGGGCTATCATTTTCTCTCTAAAGAAAGTAAACAATGTGGCCTTGTATAAACTACCCAAGAATCTTAATTTATTTTATTAGATTCCACTATATATTTTAACAAAGATATCATGTAAGAAAGACGTTCTGTTTCCTATTTAATCTGTGTGTTGGATAATCTCTGGCATGGTTCAGCAGTGCTTTGCAACCCAAAGTAATGGATATTTCTGTTTTGGTTTCCTTACCAAATGTTGATAGTTTCAACTAGATTTGGATTACAGTTTTGTTTTGTTTTGTTTTTTTCAAATACCACATTAGATTCGTGTCTCAGATTAAGTTATGTGAAAATGTCAAGACTATACTCAGTTTATTTTAATAGAACTAAAAGCATCAACTTACTACTTTTAAAAAAGATTTACTTTTTAATTTTGGTGTATGTCTCCGTATGTGTGTGCATTTGCAGATGGTGCCAAGGAAGCTAGAAAAGGATATCAGACACCCTGGAATTGGAGTTATAAGCTGTTGTAAGAGGCCTGGTGTGGCTACTGAGATCCAAAATCAGGTCCTCTGAAAGAGCAGCAAACATTATTAACTACTGCTCTTTTCCCTTCCTGATCTATAAAATTTCATTTGCTTCTATTTGCTATGTTTACATCATCACCTTGGTTACAGTTGCTATCACAGAGCCACTACTCCAACCCACAGCTGCTTAGAGTTGATATATTTACTGATTTAGAATTATTTTTATTCATAATAACTCATAACAGAAGCTCATGTATAAATAAATGCAGATAAGGATGATAGATATATGGTGGATGGATAGGTAGATAGGTAGATAGATAGATAGATAGATAGATAGATAGATAGATAGATAGATAGATAGATAGATAGATAGATAGATAGATAGATAGATAGATGATAATGCAGTAGATAGGGAAGTTCTTTTGGTATTTGATTATGTTTTCTTATTAATCATTCCATTCATTGACATCTCAAATGATATCTCACTTCCAGGTTACCCCTCCAAAACCCCCCATCTCACATCTTCCCTCCCCTATCCCCTTTGCCTCTATGAATGTACTCACACAACCTAGCCACCCACCCTCTCTTGCCCCAACGTTCCAGCATCCCTCTACACAGGGGCATTAAACCTATATAGAAACAAGGGCCTCCCCTCCCACTGATGTCAGACAAGGGCATCCTCTGCTACATATGTATCTGGAGTCATCGATCTTTCCCTGTACACTATTGGTTGGTGGTCTAGTCTGTGGGGAACACTGGGTCATCTGTCCAGCGGACAGTGTTCTTCCTACCAGGTTGCAATCCTCCTCTGCTCCTCCGGTCCTTTCTCAAGCTCCCTACTGGGATCCCCGAGCTCAGTCTGATGATTGGCTTCAAGCATCCTCATCTGCATTGGTCAGTTGCTGGCAGAACCTCCTAAGGAACAGCCACACCAGGTTCTTGTCAGCAAGTGCATCTTGACAACAGCAACAGTGTCTGCAGACAGAATGGATTCCCAAATGGCCCTTCCTTCAGACTCAGCTCCATTTTTTTGTCCCTGGCTTTCCTTATACAGAAACATTTCTGGGTTAAAATCTTTGAGATGGGTGGGTGGCCATATCCCTGGACCAGGACCCATGCCTATCTACTGGAGGTGGTTTCCCTTTCACTGCTCATTTCTTCTAAAGTCATCCCCGTTAGGTCCTGGGAGCCTCTTGCTTTCCTGGCAACTGAGATCCTCCAGTGACTGTCCCCAGTCCAATCGGGAAATCGATTATATTTTAAAACAAGGTTTCATAGGTAGCCCTGGGTTAGTGGTGCTCAATAGATACACTAGGCTGGCCTTTGACTGAAAGAGGCCCATTTGCCCCTGTATTCCCAAGTGTTTGATTTGTAGGCATGAGCCACCATGCCTGGATGCCCTCTTAAAATTGAAAAGCAGCAAGGTCTATATTACATCTATGAAAAGAAAAACCTGTTTGATTAACTTGTGACTAGCCATTTTCAGTTTGGGGGAACTATTGTTCTCTCCCCTTCCTGATCTACAACACTAGTTTGCTTTTATTTGCCACATTGAAATCATCACCTTCGTTACAGTTGGTACATCAGAATTAAGTCTTTAGACTGTATTAAAGAAGGATTTTATAACAGGAATGAATTTTTACAAAAGAATAAATCGGTGAGTACGGGTTCAAATGAGCATTGTGTAGTGACTCATGGAAAAGATAATCCTCAAAAATAATTGGAGATAAACAAAGGAAAGTAAAAGGGAAATGACCCCAAGTCTCAAAAAATCCAATATTTAGTGGTAAATGGTAAATGAAACCCTTTATAGAAAAAAAGAAAATGTACAGACCTTTGCATTTGTTTGCTAGATAAAATTTAAATTTCATCGTGTCATTCATAAACCAATACAAGAACATTCTTAGGTATTTTAAATATAAGGAAATTGTCTTCACATAGTAGCTTCTACATGTTAGACATATTTAATAATAAGAGCTATGCACATATATATGTATTATATATAATACATTTTATATATTTATAAATACATGTCTTAAGATGGTTATTGTACTCATCATTATTTGTCTTAATATGACAGAGAATAATTTAGAATTAGCCCATCCATGCATGCAAAGTGTTTGCATTCACTGCATAATAGGTAGGACATGGGTTCATTTATTAGTCTGAATACTACTGACTGACTTAACAGAGGAATTGAAAATAAATAATGATTAACTGGGTGTTTCAGGATAAGAAATACAAAAGAAGTAATCTACCTGTAGTCATTCCTAAGCAATTACAAATGGAAACCACCATCACTCTTGGAGTTCAGGAGACAAATGTATGAAGGATGCAATAGAATTTAAATTTGGAGAGAGTCCTAGAGAATTTGTTCTCAATATTTGGTGTATCATGCTCTCACTTAGAGGATGTGTTATAGGTGGGTTTCCAGTATGAGATTTATCTAATTGAGTCCATATTAGTTGGTTTGGAAGAAAGAAACACTAAGGAGGGTTTAAAAAACTCTTTATAGGGTACATTAAAACTATGAACGCCTATCAGTTTCAGTTCTTGGAGTCCATGATGCATATCCCTGGAGGACTATTTCCAGGGTGGCACTGATAAGATCATGTAGAATGTTTTCCTTCCTCATCCTCTTCCTGCTTCCCAATTCCCCAACAGTGAACCTTATTTTCAGAGCCTAAAAGAAGACACCTAGCCAAGAAGAGGTGTAGTTTATCATATAATCAAGGAGCAAATAATTAAGGAGTGGATTTGAAGATGAGAGCAGTAGCTAAATAACTGGCCCAGAATGTAAAAATGTATTAATCTGTCTGTCATAGCTCATTATTCTTTGGAAAGCTAATGGTTCTATAACAGAAAATTAAAATTGGTAAATTGGTAGCATTTAATACACACTCTGTGTTCTGCTAAGAATTATGTCTCTGATGTCCTATTTAATTATTAAGACATATCTAATGAGACAGGAGTCATTATGAACTGTGAAGGATATTATACAAACTGATTATTTTCATGGATTTTCAGTCAGTAGTTACGTTACACCATCATTTGTTTTGTGCCTTTCTATAGAAACACCTCCTAAAGCTATATTTATCTACTGGCTAGTGCAGCAAAGAACAACAGAACAATATTTGTTTACTAGGACTATGAACCACAGGCATATAAGCATTGTACTCTATTCTTGTAGCTGCTGTGAAAGATAGTAATATTCAAGAGAAAATAAAGGCAAGCTAGATATTTAAATTAGTTGACCTTTAGAATACTTCAATTCAGTTCTTTTCCCTACTCAAGCCATGAAAAGACTGTTAATAAATCCTCCCAGTAGAAAATGAAGCAAAGAATAATCTCTGAATTCCCAAGAAAGGTGAACAATGGCCAGGACAGGTGAGATTTGAAAGTCTAGATGATGCACGGGGCCTGCCCCATGCTAACCCCAGCTGATAAAAGAAAGCCATTGTACTATTATAACAATTTTATTTACAGCTATCTTCTATATCTCTGTTCAGCATTTTGCTGATAAGTGTATACACAGAAAACCACAAACACATATAACCTTACTCAGGGACACTATAAATATTCTTATCTTAGTTTTATACATGAGGGAACTAAGACTTGGCTACAAAAATGCCTATATATTATTTAAATCTGCATTTATCTGATCTTGAAGATTCTGTTTATTCTAACCTTTCCCATAACTCAACATATGTGGTTGATACACCAGGAGGAGGATTATGTTGCATATTTTATTACTTCCTTTTTCTTTAAGCACATGTTTGCACATGTCTTCATTGCATATTGGGAAGAGATTTAAAACAAAACAAAACAAAAGATGAGAAAAATACCCTAAATGGGAGCAATACCTTGATCTCTGGTTTCTCCTTGCCTCTCATTTCTACTATAAGCAAGGAATTCTTCATTTCCTTTCAAGAGTAAGAACCTGGAAGCCTTGGAGTCTGCAAGTATTTTCCCCAAAATCATAGTAAGACTTACATTACAGTGTGGTTGCCTTGATGAATGAATATTTCCTTTCAAAAGTAGTTGAATGACTAGGATTCTGCTCTATAAGATTAAGAAATTCACAGAAGCCTTGGGAAGCAGTATCTTGTCCTTTTCTTCTACAATGAGAATATATAATTTTCTAGACCTAGGTGCCATGGATGAATAGCCCAGCTTACGTATTATTCCTTGTAGTGCAACCAGACACAACAATCTGTGAGCAACTTGATTCTGTTGTCCCGGGCTACAGAGTTATGTGAAAGTAAATATTACTTATAGTTTAATAAACTTGATTTCTGTGTTTCAGTTACATGAGCATATTAAAATGGAAGTAGTTGCTATGGATTTGGATTGCTCTAGCAAATACTTAAACATTTTGCCATGTCATTGACACTGGGCATAGAGGCTGGACCTGGGATTCAGAAGAATACAAGAGCTTCTAAGAGTCCTTCAATCATTCTAAAGGGTTGTTATATTATGATCAAAACAGTGGTAGAAATATGGATGGTCCAGATGGTCAAAATGTGTTGGTCAAGTCTTAGCCAAAAATAATAAGCAACATGAAGGAGAAAACACCACACTTGTTAAAAGGTAACAAAGAATTTGGATTTATTTCAGAATGACTGGTAGAAAAACCTGTGAGAATATAGGAGCAAATGAAATAAGATGTTTGCTGAAAGGTCTTCTGAGGCAAAGACCTTTCTGTTTTTTGAGTTATTACTTTATATGCCTTACTATGAACAATTGTGGAAGGGCATGCCTTTAATATTTTGTTTAGTAAATTCAATCAACATATCAGCAAACATCTTATTTCATTTTCTCCTATATTCTCACAGTCTTTTTCTACCAGTCATTCTAAGATGAATCCAAAGCAGTCAAATTCTTTGTCACCTTTTAACAAGTGTGGTGTTTTCTCCTTCATGATGCTTATTATTTATGACTAAGAGTTGACCAACACATATAATTTTAATTCTGTTCAGAGAAAAAAGGTAAGAAAGTAGCTAGGGCAACATTTGTTAAAAGACTCAATAAGGGGTCTCTCCTTCCATCTTTTTAGAAATCTATTGATATGCTGATTGTGTCTAGGGTATTCTGAGATTCTGGGTCAATATCCCCTTATCAGTGACTGCATACCATGTGTGATCTTTTGTGATTGGGTTACCTCACTGAGGATGATATTTTCAAGTTCTGACCCCTGGTCCTGGAAAGACTGGATGTAGGGGAACGCCAGGACAGAGTAATGAGAGGGGGTTGAATGGAGAAAAGAGGGAGGGAAGGGGGCTTATGGGACTTTCGGGGAGGGAGGAAACGGGAAAGGGGTAGTGATTTGGAATGTAAATTAAAAAAAAAGACTCAATAAGAACAAGGAAGGTTGTTAGTGTTCATCAGAACACAGGAAAAAGAACCATGAAATATTTTAGAGTTTCTCAAGGCTTACTCCCATCAAAGAACAAAAGATCATAGTCCTTTCAAAGGAGCAATCACAAGTGACCACTGGACCTTGTGGTCATTATGTCTCAAGTCTCTGATCCCTATACTCAGACACAGATTCATTGGCTACCCTGACCTGGACTCACAAACACCCAAGAATATCTTAATTGATCTCCCTACAAAGCATGGTTAATAAAATTTGGTGTAATTCATGAAATATTTATTTAGAAGCTATAGAGAGTACAAGGGATATAGAGTCATCAGTACCTTCCTCTATATCTCAGAGAATGACCTATAGGGCTCTGGGACCCAAGAACAGAACAAAATAATATATATATTCCAGCTACTTTGCTGAATTGTTTATCAATTGTTGGAATTCTATGATAGAAGTTTTGGGGTCATTAATATATACCATCATATCATTCACAAATAGTGATATCTTGACTTTTTCCTTTCCAACTTGTATCCCCTTGATATCCTTTTGTTGTCTAATTGCTCTAACTGGAACTTCAAGCACTATATTGAATAGATAGGGAGAGTGTGGGCAGCCTTGTCTTATCACTGAATTTAGTGGGATTGATTCAAGCTTTTCTCTATTTAATGTGGTGTTGGCTATTAGCTTGCTGTATATTGCTTTCATTATGTTCAGGTATGTGCCATGAATTCCTTATCTCTCTAGGACTTTTAACTCGAAGGAGTGTTGTGTTTTGTCAAAGGCTTTTTCAGCATCTATTGAGATGATCATGTGATATTTTTCTCTGAATGTATTTGTATAGTGGATTACACTGTTGATGGATTTTTGTATATTGGACAATCCCTGCATCCCTGGATGAAGCCTACTTGTTCATGGTGAATGATGGCTTTGATGTGTTCTTGGACCTCCCCTTGCACTGGATCCCACTTTGAGCCTGTTGCTGGCCCTTCTTTTCCTTGGACTCCTCTCCATTTTCATCCCTGTAATTCTTTCAGACAGGAACAATTATGGGTCTGACACTATTACTGAGGCTATGGAGCACTCACAAAAAGGGACCTAGCATGACAGCACTCCAGAAGACCCAACAAGCAGCTGAAAGAGTCAGATGCAGATATTTTCACCCAACCAATGGACAGAAGCAGCTGACCCCAGCTGTTGAATGAGGGAAGGCCTGAATGAAGCTGAGGGTGACCTTGTAGGAAGACCAGCAGTCTCAATTAATCTGGACCCCCAGGATGTCTCATACACTAGCCCACCAAACAGGCAGCATACACCAGCTAATATGAGGTCCCTAGCACACATACAATAGAGGGACTGTCAGGTCTGTGTTCATTCAGAGTTGACACATTTAACCCTCAAGAGACTGGAGGTCCTAGGGAGTTTAAGAGGTCAGGTGGGGTGGGGTGTAGGGACATCCACATGGAGACAGGGGGAGGGGAGGAGGTATGGGATATGGAATAGTCGGAGGGTGGACAGGGGTTGGCAGGGTGGGGAATAAAATATGGAGTGTATGAAGATAATTAATAAAAAAGAGTGACAACGTTATCAGTTGAGACAGTCATAAGGACAGAATCTACATATGGGATTATTGAATTTACAGTGGTACACACGGAAGATACAGGATATACGGATATCTTAATATCAGAAGACTCACTCTAAATCAAGGCATTATCTTCTGGTAGCATCACACATAAGAGGACATGGAAAAAGTAAGCTGTTTGCTTTTGCCTACTTTCTCTGACTTTGCAGTACTAAATGCTCTACAATCTATACACTGCTCATTGCTCTTTCCTCTCTAGCCTATGAAAATACTGAAAGAAGATATTGAACCAGCTGAAGGTCTTTATCATATACTGGATCTACTGGTGCCTTCCTCCTGGAACTCCCCCCCCCACCTCCAGATTCTGCAACATTAAGCAATAGATTATATCATTTATGTATTTATAAATTCATAAATACTTGTAAATAAGTATAATTATTATTTATAAACCCTCCTTCTTGTTCTAATTTCATTAGTCACCTTTCTTGTGTAGTCCCAGACCACCTGCCTAGATAGACTACCATTGTCATTAGATTCTGTTCCTATGTATCAATTAAAAATCAAGATACTCTTCCATTTTGGTCCATCAGTTATAACAAAATGAGACTTTGTTTCATCTTCAATCAAGGATAAGAAACCCCAACTGTCCAAGACGTAGCAGCATTACATGAAAGTGTCACACCTCAACAGAGAATGATCATACAGATACAATTCCTAATCTTGGTTGTCAACTTGACAACATCTGGAATCAACTAAAATCCAGTCCTGCATATGAAATTTATTTTTGATTGGATCATTTGAGGTGGGAGATGCATCTGGATATCTGGATATCATGATATCAGAAGACTCACTCTAAATCATGACATTATCTCCTCGTAGTAGCCCACATAAAAGGACATAGAAAAAGGAAGCTGTTGTTTTTGCCTGTTTTCCCTCACTTTTGCTGTCGAATGAATCTATCATGTTGCTTCAATATTATTAGAGCCTATTTGGGGATTCCAAGATTGAGTGAAGTCCAGGAGATCTCTAGGAATTCCTGAGAACTCTATCAGCAAAATAGGACTGCAGAGACATCCGGTCTTGGAGATTGAACAACTGCAGCTACCAGATTCTTGTCAGGAGACAGATATTGTTGAACTAACAAGACCTCAGCCTAAAAAGCACTTTAATAAATCCCATTTCTATCTATTTATCTATGTATCTATCTATCTATCTATCATCTATATCTATCTATCTATCTATCTATCTATCTATCTATCTATCTATCTATCTATCTATCTTCTCTCTATCCCTCTCCCTTCTCTCTCTCTCTCTCTCTCTCTCTCTCTATATATATATATATATATATATATATATATATATATATGAATATGGTAGAATATATATATATATTCATATATATATATATATATATATATATATATATATATATATATATATACATATGAATATGGTAGAGATTGGTTCTAATACTTCGATTCAATCAGGAATCTGCATGTCCAAACACTGAAGGTCCTTGTTCCCAACTGATTTTTGATCCATCAATAAAGATGTCAGCAGTTAATGTTTGGGCAAAGGGAAACGGGATGCAACATTTAGATTTGAATGGGCAAGGAACTGGGAAAAAGCAGAGAGAATCGCTATGACTCAGGGGAGAAAGACAGATCAGATTTAGAGCTGCAGAGAGAAGATGATCTAGAATGTAAGTGTAAAGTGAAAGTGGGCCCTTGGAAAGGCTGTCCAGAAGCATCTAGGGCAGCAAAGACCAATAAGCCTTCCAGAAGGTAACAGGGCAACAGAATTAGAAGTAGATTTAGAAGATATTGAGCTAGGTGTACCACAGGGAAAAGCATGCTAGCCACAGGAGGATTAGAGCTGCGAAGCCTTTAAATAGCCAAAGCATTTCAGAATTAAGTTAATGTGTATGTGTGTTTCATTCATGGATCCAAAGAGCTTCTGAGCTGGTGACTGGAAGTGCAATTTGCCAGGAGCACCAAAAACTCATATTACATGAATATGCATATATAAGTATTCATTCGAATAGTTTGTTCCTTTAGAGAACTCTAACTAATACAACAAATGATATAAGATGTTTATAATTTGGACACGCTTATGAACTATAGCTGACAAGAGAGAAAAAAAGATTGTCACCATGCTGCCCAGAGCCCAGTCCTAGATATTCAATTACATTTTATTTGTTTGTTTTTTTTTGTTGTTGTTGTTTTGTTTTGCTTTGCTTTGCTTCACTTCTTTAACCTAGCAAAGAACTTACCTCTGGATGAATTATACCTTGCATCTCACCAATGGATGATTTGGTGACTTAGGTTAGGGCAAGAGGTGACATGTTTTCATAAGTAGAAGGGATATTAAGGTTCCTATCTTTCAAGGACAGGATGCAAAACTGTAATAGGGTAAAACATTAACAGCATTTACCGTAATACCTGGAAATTAAGTGCCAACCCATATCTTATCTCATTAATGTCAATGAATATATTTTGAATATATTGAATATGTTTTGAATGAACACAGTGTCACATATTATTTTCTGTTCTATGACAACTGTTCATTAGACAAATCTAATTATTAGTGTGTTAATATTGGTACCCCAGGCAATAGAGCCAACAGAGTGTTTTTAATATAGAAAATGCAATAGAATGACATTGTGAATCACTTACTTCATATGGCAAGTCATCAACCTAAGCTAGTCATATTGCTCTCCCAGGTCCCGGGTAGGTCTCCTATTCTCAGTTCTCACTGACAGAGACTGCAAATGCTTCCACCATCACCAGTGTCTTTCTATAACACGTTTAAAAAGTTGTTTATACTTGGGAAAGTATTACAATAAGCAAATTTGTACAATATCTTAGTGTTTCTTGCCACAAGCCCTACTTTATGCAAATCTGAAACACAGCCTCCTCACACTTCACAAATTGGACAGCTTTACTTCAGAAGTTGTGTGTTTTAGTTTCAATCCCTATTGCCATATTTATTACTTGACTCTATAAGGAATACTTTACTGTAAACAAAGAGATATTGAAATATTACGCTAAGCAAACACTAATACCATGGAAACACCTCGCTTGGTGTTCTCAGGATTGGATCAAGGACTCCAGATATCATCAAAGATCAGGTCAGTTTTCAGTCCTTTTTCCTGTTCTCAGGATATGTCTGTCTCACTTTCAACACTGGATCTGTATTCATTGTACCTATTACATGGTGGCCATGTTAGTTACTTTTCTCATTGCTGCACCAAATGAAAGAGATAAATTATGGAAGCAAAAACTTATTTTGGTTCAGAATTTGAGAGTGCCTTCTACTATAGCAATGAAATCATAGAAGCAGAGCCTCAACATTATTGGCCACGAGTGTATCCACAGTCAGGAAGCACAGTGAGAGAGACGGATGCTGATTACTTTTTTCCTTCCACTCACTTTGAGATCTAAGCCTGTAGAATGGTGCCACATTTACAGTACATATCCCATCCTCAGTTCAACCTTGACAGGAACACCATCATAGATATACCCAGAGGTATGTGTCTTGGTTTATTTGAATTCAGTCAATTTGACAATAAAGATTGATTGTCACTGTGGCTCATCATATTCCTGAATATTTCCAAATGATAAAATGATAAATTAAAGCCAGGTAAGAATTTCATAAGGAATGAGCCCAAAGGTATTTAATCTGTAAGAAAATTGACTGGCTGATAGAAAGAAACATTTATCCTACCTAGATCTCTATTTGTTCACCTATATTTCAATGTAAATATTCAGATATCATCAAAAAGTGCATAATTTGACCTTGTCACAATTTAGCAATTTAATAAATAAATAGAATAAAGACATAAGAAATGTATGATAAGTACTTAGAAATATATGTATGAATGTACCTAATGGAAGAATCAAATAATAAAGTTTCAAAGGAGAAAAGGTAGAACTTGCTTGACTAAATCATTGGTGTTTGTGTTCTTTGTGGACTCCGGGTGGGACCTAGCTCTTTCAGACAAGTCTATGCGTGAGTAAGCCTTCATCCTGAGTCTGTCTCCAGCTCATCTGTCTGAGAGGTAGAGTCAGACAACTGAGTCACCATCTAACTATTGCCAAGGGGTAAAGAGGTGACAGCATTGTAAAACCAGATAATCTTACTACTTGGTCTTCCCTCCCTTCCCATACAACACACACAGCATTTCTATCTGTTGTGTGTCATCAGTGCTGACTCCAAATATTAGAAAATACACACAGCATTTCTATCTGTTTTGTGTCATCAGTGCTGACTCCAAATATTGGAAAGATGAATGTGCTTTTTTTAATGTAGAGGTTGGGAAAAGCCCAAATTACAAGTAGTCTACTAAGTGGCATAAGATACCATAGAGTTTGCCACCAACAACAGAAGCTCCCAGTTAATGCTGGGCTTCTCACTTAAATATGAGCCAAGAAAACGGACATCTAGGGCTCCACAGTAAGACACAAAACCACCCATGGCCAGAATCACACAAGCTTTTGCTTGCCTTTTCCCATTCATGCCTCTTCCTCTATGTTCAATGAATCTTTTCTTATAGGCACTTTTTTCTGGGGCAGAGACAGAAATCTCTGCTATCAGAAATGTGCCAGGTTCTGGTAATTCTACTATTCTTAGTCTCTTTGATATAGAAAAGGAAGAAAGACTAGACGGCCCATATTTTGGAGAATTGAAGCTACAGGTCGCTAATATCTGCTAAAAGTAAAAGGACAATAAGAAAATTCCAGCATTATTTTGGTATTAATAGCATTTCTATGCAGTAATATTTCTCTGTTACTAATGTATGCTAATGTTTACATTTACCTTCATAATGTTTATTGCAGGCATTGTTTTTAATATAGCTTTTCTTCCACATTTATAAAAATGTAGTTGGCCAGGGAGAACATATAATTAATGTTTTATTCAACTCACCTTAAAAACATAAGAATACTTAAAAAGTGGTATCTTCATCCTCATAAAATAAAAGGATAGTTTAATAAGGTTTTATTCACATGCATAGGGATTTGTGGAATTGTTCAGAATATTAGCAGACTTGAGAAGTAAAGACTTTCTAAAGAATGTTCCCCGGAACATGAGTTATAATTCAGTATCTCTTTGCAGACGTTCAGAAAATTAACTCACTGTTCAGTCCATGTGATAAACTGTTAACATTACCTGAAATAACAAACAGCAATCATTACTAGCCAGACAGTCTGTTCAAAAAAACAAAAAAAGAGAGAGATGGGAATCTAAAGTTATGTCTCCGACGAGAATAAATGCTCCATTCCACATGATGTAGAGTTAGTCATTACGACTTTCTGGTTGTAGACACTTCACTCTTAATTTGAAATGTCATCATTTCTTATTTTATAATTACGAGGTTCAATTAGTCAGAATGAGACATTGTTCTGTTATTTTTAAGACCTTAGGAATTTCACACTTACCTAAATGAGGACAGATGTATATTACTAGAACTTTTCCAGTATGGGTCATACCATTCCAGGGGCATTCTCCACATGCTTCAAGCTGAAGAACATGCCCAGGCGAGTTTCGAGCTACTCTCCCTTGATTTGAATTCTAAATTCCTTAGTCTCTGGTGCTGAATAGTTTGTAAATTTTCCATAAGTCCTAGAGAAACAAAGCCTTGGGACGCACCATAGAAGAGTCTGTAGATTTGAGGAAGTTAGAGGAAAAGCATGATAGTAAATGGCACTCTAGGCAGCAGCTCAAGTTGACTCTTTAACATGAAAAATCAGTGGATGTACAGGCCCTCTGCCAAATGACTCAAACTTTTGGTCACAACTATTAGGTGATTTTCTACCTTTCAGTGGAACGGGATTTTCACATTTATATGTTCAAACTAACAACCCCAATATTACTGTGTTTGAAAAATAAAACATTAAATATAGTACTTGAAATTGAATGAAGGCCTAAGTGCACGATCTCTAGGAGAAGGAAAAGAGACATCCATAATATGCATGCTTAGAAGAAAGGTCATGAGACAGCACCACAAGAAGACCACTTCAAATAAAACAGAAGGAGAGCATTCACTAGTCCCAAACTTACTGGCTCCTTGAAATTTGGACTTTCATCTTTGGGAACTATGAGTCACTTTTTACTAAAGCCATGAGCTCTGTGTTTATGTTATGGTGGGCCAAACTGATGAATATCTATGTATAGTCACAGCACAAAATCTGAATATTAATGGATATTCATTTTTTTTAAGTTCTACATTTTTAAAATCCATCTTGCCTCATGTTCATAATTACAGTAGCAGCCGTTTTTAGACACTATTTTAAGTATCCTAATTTCAGTTTCAAAATAGTGAATCATTATCTCTATTTTATGAAGAAGGAAAGAAGCCAAAGCCTTTATAAAAATTTACGCAAAATACTCTGAGTATACTAAAAAGTTGAGCAACAAAATACTGTGTTTATAAACTTTTATTTTCTGGAGAAAATAAAATTAATTACTGTATTATTGTATGCTTGAAAACTTTCCTTGTAAGTTATAAAATATATGTTCTACATTGTCTTTGGTGTAATGATTTATTTTTAATATACTGTGATCTCATCACAGTCTAAGAAATCCATATTTCTCAGAAGATCAAAATACTTAATCCTATACAAAATATATTTACTTAAACAAAGGGGATGTTATATTTGAAAGCAACTATAGACATATACAGTTAAGTATTATATTTTAGCAAATTTTTAATAAATAAGATAACTGCCCCTACATGTATTTGCTGATTGTCAAATAGCTACCCTTCAAAGTTTAGTGGCAACATTTTCCTTTGAGTTTAATGGTCATCTTAGAGACCACCATGTTTCCAAGCAGAAGGAAAGCTCCTAGAATCTCATTTTTTTTTTACTTGTCAGCAAGTAAAAATCTAACTAATGTTGATTGTTCTCTGACAGCACTTGCTTAGAAGGTTCCATGGTCTTGATTAATATTTAAACACTAGGGCTTTCAAAGCAAATTTCCAAGCTGAAATTATTAAAGCTACAATAAATATAGAAACATGTTACTACTTTATTTTCTGTATGTGCTGAAAAGCATAGCCATTGGGAATAAAGAAGTGAGGAGAGATGAATTTGTTTGCACTGTGATCTCCCCATTGCCCATTAGCAATTCACAGATGAGGGAATGGCTTGGCAACTCTGCTCACTGTTCATGGTGGTAAGCATTTGAAAATAAATGGATGTTAGGACCTTACCAGTTTTATGACAATGGACAATTTAGTTTCATGGCTCAGTCTATCTATGGAATTTTAAAGCCAGTCTTCTGAAGGACTCCAATTCATATTAAATGATATTATAAAGGGCAAGAGGCATGGAACTGTGACTGACATGCAAGTAGTTCATATATGATAGCTATCACTGCTCTCTCTAAACACAATAGTTAAATAAAAAAATCATGGTTTATGGTATTAAACCACTCAACAGATATTTATTCATTCAACAAACACTTATTGTCCACAGCAAGGAGATATCCACAAGTGACATAGTTCTCAGGACTTATATTCTACAAGCTCGGATTCTTATGAGTAAATCTGTGCCTCAATGATGAGAAGATGTCTTCTACTAGGATTTTTATTAGAACATAATTCTGGTAAGTTGGAATAAATTCACAGAAGGTATTCTGAAAGTTGTTTCAGCAGATCTGACTTGTGCATCTATGGTAACTCTAATATGGAGAGAGAAGAGTAAAGTCTGATCCCTGGAGAAAAGGGTGTGGCAGAGAAGTCATGGCTGGGATTTTTAAAGAAATTTATCAGTGAGTGGTTAACAGCAGGTACCATGGCAAGTTTTGCTTAATAATATTTCGTGTTGTCAACTGGCTTCAGCACTCTGATTCTTCCTTTCTGGGAGTAATCCATAAATTCTTGCCAAAGAGAAAAGCCTAGTAATACACACACACACACATACACACACACACACACACACATACACACACAGACATAAACTATACAATCTGTCTCTCTCTGTCTCTCTCTGTCTCTTTCTGTCTCTGTATATCTCTCTGTATATATATATATATATATATATATATATATATATACATAGATATGTAGATATATACATAGATATATATGATACAGATATAGATAGATAGATAGATAGATAGATAGATAGATAGATAGATAGATAGATAGATAGATAGATAGGAATATCCTGTTTACCCATATTGTAGGTTGTACATATAACTCAATTTTGGAGTCAGGTATAAGGTCAGTTAGACATCATTCCTATGTAATAATATTAGAAATCACTCATGTTACTTGAAGTTGAAAATGGTTTTCTAGGAAACAGAAAGATAGCTTGGCAAGTATTAGCTTAAAGAGTACTACATTTTGAATTAAAGTTCAATATTAAATGGTCTCCTTAAAGTGTAATTCAATTTCAATTCTGGCATAAAATAGTGAAATTTTTTTATTCTATGGAGGTAGGAAGTCACAAGATAAGTTTTAAAACATCTTAATGTCACCACTGTTATTAAAGATGGGCTGTTTCTTGTACATATAGAATTATTAAACAGGTACTATTTAAAATGCCTGAATAACTGCAGGAAGCTTTGAGAAGAAGGAAATAGTTAACAATGCCAGTTTTACCATTGGTCAGAAAAGCCATCTCTTTACATGAGTTTAAAGCAACAATATCAGAATAAATTATTTACCCAGGTCTCACTTGATGCTGCCTGACTTTTATACCTTAGGGAAAATAATAGGGAGCTTTATAACACTCTACCCTTATTGCTTGCAATGCTCATTGATCGTACAACAAACGGTGCATAAATCTGTTCTTTAGCAACAGAGACAAGTAAAGTGTCGATTAAAAATGACCGAGAAGAAATTGGAACATGATTACCAAATCCATAGAACTCAGCACCATTCATTGATTCACACAGAGCTAGTACATTGAGAAGAATGGACTGAATAAACTGTTCTTTCAAAATATTGAATTGTAAGGGACATTTTATGAGGCATTTGCAAGACAGTTTTGTTTTTCTAAGACAAAATGGTGTGTTTGTAACTGGCAGTCGCGAAGGTTCACCACAGACTTCTTCAAATTTCTCTTTCTTCCTTTAATCAAAAAATTTCATAGAGCAAAATTGCATTTGCCAGCACTGTTGACAGCTTGTACCATAAACCACTGTCTTTAATGTTACAAGAGCACAATTCAACAAAACCAGCTTCCATTTTTAGGGGAAAATCAAAGACACTCATCACACTACTGAGTAGAAAGTGTATCAGCAAATTAGATATATTAGATGAGTTATACAGTCAATTGCTGTTTGCCTGAAGATGATGAAGAACAAAAGAGAAAGCTGAGACAGAAAGTAGTTTGCCAGTTAGGACACATGACTAGAGCCAGAGCCAGATATATCACCAAGCATTGTCAAAGCCACCAGTAAAACTCCAGTATAAAGGTACTTCCTGGACACATGGTAATTTGTACATCTCTTTTCACCCTTGGGGTCATGAGAGGACTTGATTCTATCAATCAGTCAGTTGTAAGAACAGTTCCATGTGCACCTTTAAGGATAAAGTATTTTAATGTTAGTAAAGTTCTATCTTTATCATCCCTTTCCTACCTGCAGTGTTATCCAGGGTCTCACTGGTGGGTTTGCTTCTAGACAGTGACACATTGAAACAAATCAGAATAGGATCCAGCCAGCTCAGGAACTACTATTGGAAGACAAATTTGTTATTGCTCAGTACCCAGGATTTGGAGAATATTGGTTAAACTTCATGATCATATCTACCCTGAAGCATGTATAGGAAAGACCTAATCTTGCTCCTCCAGAGGAACATACCAAACAGGGAAACCATTGTGAAGCTCTGTGGCAGTGAACACTGTTAAACTCTTATCAGAGAGCTGAGATAAAAATTCAGTTTCAAGGGAAACTAAGACTTGGGTTAGACAAGGACTGTTTAAATTTTCAGATATAAAGTATATGAGACATTAAATATACTTGATATTTTTGGAGAAACAAGAAGATTTTGGTGTAAGATTCAGGAAATGTCTAAAAAGTTTTTTTTTTAATCTTAAAAAATGACCTAAGGAGAATAAATGGGAACTTAGTCAAACTACTTTTTGTTAACATATAAGGAGCTACTTATAGATAAGTGTGTATTTTTATGACTATAACATCATTTTGGAGTATGCTACCCAATGCTACTAATTCTTAAAATGAGATAATAGCATTCTAATTCTTTGCATGTATTGCTGAACAGAACTTTTTATAGTAAACTAAATACACATGCTGTCTTAGGAGCCTTCATTGGGCTATAAACTCTCCGAAGAAACATTTGAGTGGAAATAATTCTGTCTTTACATAGAAATATCACCCCAGCATGTGCCAGCTATGATTTTTAAAGGACAGTTTGGGGAAACTTTTACCAGGTTTGTGTTGTATTTTCCATACCTGTCAGTACTCACAATTACTTTGTGATGGCTACTTGTAAAAGAGCCATACCCCAATGGTCAGGCAACTTTGTTGAAGAGATACAAATTCTTCTGCAGTTAGACACTTTAACTGATCCCTTTTACAGAGGTCAAAGTCCTGGAAGTGCAGAATGTATCTGAGATGCTTAATTTTGACTGTTAACTTGACTGATTCTGGCATCAAGTAAAAACAAACCCCTTGGAATTTCTGTAACAGGTTTTCTTGATCCAATCATTTGACATTGGACAATGCATGCTACATATGAACAGGACTTTCCGGTGAAAGCCCAGGAAAAAGAAAGCTAAATGATGGAAAGTTTATCTCCACGCCTTCCTTGTCTTTGGGAAATAAGTTCATCTACACTCTTTCTACACTGGGCCATTTTTACCAAGATATTAGATTCTGCTTCTTCAGGGTGCCAGATAGGACTGAAGAGAAGAAGCTCCGCTAGGACCCTCCAGGACTTCAGTGCTGCATTGGATATACTGAGACATCCAACCTTGTGCACAGAGCAGCTACTGAATTCTCAGTCTTTTCAGTGTGGCAGAGCCATTGTTGGACTCCTCGGGACTTATTATGTAAGCCACTATAATGAATCACCTTTTAATGTATGGTCACTTTATTTTTCTGTTCCTCTAGAGGACTTAAGCTCATATAGTGGCCAAAGGGAGAAAATTACAAAGAAATTAGGATAGTTTTGTAATTTGTATGGTTAATGAAGTATACCAGTAGAGGGAAAGATTAGAGTTTTAAGCTTTTGATTACTAAAGTCATACTGATCATTGCTCTAAAAATATCTATAGGTACTCCCTTTACTGTGAATTTTTCCATGAATCTCTAGACTAATGAAGCCTCTTTAATTGGGGCTAATATTAAATTTTATATGTTTCAGTTAGTATGTTTAATATATTGCTCTAATCTGTGTTTATACCAGTGGCTAACTATTCTAGGAAATTGAAACTGTTCCAAGGGACATCTAATGTTCACCACTGTGCCCTAGTGACATACAGAATATATTATTTTAAAGCAAGTTTTCCAATGAACAAGTACATAGTGAATAAATACATAACATTCTTAAAGTTCAATAATAGGTCCAAGAAGGCAAAATGTCTTCTGTCTTCCATCATCTTCTCGCATGAGTGTCACATACAACTTACTCTCTGGTGTCAGATTCACTTTCACATGTCACATTGGGACTATGCACATGGCACTTGCTCACAAATAGACTTGTTTGATAACTAGGAATTATCGCCTTTGTTTCAAACAGACAAAACACAAAATTTCAGAGTGCATTTACTGTGAGTTTAAGTGAAATGATGACATGAGTCTAAAATGTCCTCTTGTGAGGTGAATTTATGATAATATTAGTAAGTATGGTGATTCTGAAGTACAAATGCTAAGTCTCCATGTTTTGCAGTTCATATGAACATATTTTTGTGATTGTAATTTGTGAAACTGTGTAAATTGAGAACTTGATAACAGTATATTCTGCATTGTCTATGAGAAAACACATCAGAAAAAGATTATGTGAGCTCAAAGTCCAGTTCCATGTGCCTTATAGCATAATATCATTTTTTATAATAGCAATGTATTTTGTTTTATTCTTTGAGAATTCTATATGCATATACAGAGCATTTTGGTTTTTGTTTTATTTTGTTTTGTTTTCATTTTATTTTTGCTTTTTTAAATAATTTTTATTGTATATTTTCTTTATTTGCATTTCAAATGTTATCCTCTTTGCCAGATTTCCCCCTCCCAGAAACTACTCCCTGCTCCCCCTACTTCTATAAGGGTGTTCCTTTACCCACCCACTCCCACCTCCCTACCCTCAATTCCCCTACACTGGGGCATCTATCGAGCCTTCATAGGACCAAGGACCTCTCCTCCCATTGATGCCTAACAAGGCAATCCTCTGCTGCATATGCAGCTGTGTACTCCTTGGTTGGTGACTTAGCCCCTGGGAGCTCTGGAGTCTTGTTGATTGATATTGTTGTCCTTCCTATGAGGTTGCAAACCCCTTTAACTCCTTCAGTCCTTTCTCTAACTCCTCCATTGGGGACCCCACGCTCAGTCCAATAGTAAGCTGCGAACATCTCCCTTTGTATTTGTAAGGCTCTGGCAGGGCCTCTCAGGAGACAGCCATATCAGGCTCCTTTCAGCAAGCATTTATTGGCATTCACAATCATGTATATGGGAGGACCTCAGACAGAAGAGTCAGTGCTGTTAACCACTGAGCAATCTCTCTAGCCCCAGATAGTGTTTTTTGATACTATCAACCTACCATCCTTGCCCTCCAATTCTCACTATATACCTCCCAATAAGTCTTCTCTTAGCTTCATGCTTTCATTCTCTCCATATATATCCAGCTACTTCTGTCCATATATACATGATTTATAGTAATTTGGTATATTCCAGTGGAACATGGCCAGCCTACCAGTGACCATATCACCAAGGAAAAATTATTCTCCGTCCCTCAGCAGACATTAACATTATAGCAGGATTTTTATACTTGAATTGTATTTTTCATCATATGCAGAAAGCAATACCTACCTAGGTGATTGAGAGAAAGTATAATTAATAAATAATTATAAAGTACTTGGAAAAGCAATGGCATAGATAATGCTTGATGGTTATTAAAAATAGCATTAATAACTCACTCAAACTACATATATCCACATTTAAATTATCATCTTGGATTTAAAAGTGAATAGAAAAGAATCTATATTTCTATAAGTTAGAACCAGAATCCAAGATTGTGACCTCAATATGGAAGACAATTCATGATCTTTCTATATAATAGTCTCTTGTCTCTTAAATCTGCTGTTAAGATATATGGAGATGCCAAAATGTCCTAAAAGGGTTTCTAACCTTCATATATACTCTCCTTTTACACAATGTATAGACTCCTCTTCACTTATCATCCCTTGAGTTCTCAAGGGGTGATATTTGATACGATCAGATACCTTTACTTTAGTATCTAATGGAAATAGCTACATTGAAGAATTCAGTCCCTGGAAAACAAACAGCTTAGATTTCTTTTTTTTGTTTGTTTGTTTGTTTTTTTTTTTTTTTGTTTTTCGAGACAGAGTTTCTCTGTATAGCCCTGGCTGTCCTGGAACTTGCTCTGTAGACCAGGCTGGTTTCGAACTAAGAAATCCGCCTGCCTCTGCCTCCCAAGTACTAGGATTAAAGGCGTGCGCCACCACCGCCCGGCTTAGATTTCTTTATAACCCCACTTACACGTCCCCTGATCACTCGTATCATTTCATCTTAGTTGCTCCTGTGCCTGCCTATCTTCTCTGATCTTCCCTGAGACTAAAAGTAACCATTGGCTGGGGCTTAATCTGAATGGTTTAGGTTTCATATCTTGCATTGCAGCTGGAATACCAGACTTTAGGCATCATGGTTCATATTGTCAACAATTCATCATCTACCGTTAACTAGGAGGCAGGATTCTGGACATGACATTAAGAGATGCCTATAGTTGGTGAATTGGATGAAAAGGGCAATATTCACTGTAGACAGACCATTCCAAGGGTTGTGTCCTAGACTGAATAGGAAGGAGAAAGAAAGCTGGGCACTAACAGTCATTACCTGTCTCCCAACTGCAGATGTAATATGATTGTCTCTGTTAAATCCTGCTGCCATAGATTCACCATTATGCCGGGCTGCACTCTTATACTGTGAGTCAGTATGAACCCATTCTTCCCTAAGTAGCTGTTGTCAGGATGTTTTATCACAGCAGCAGGAAATGTAACTTTGTAAATGCAGTTAGTAAATAAAGGCAGGATATATGTTTGTATGGATGCGTAGTGTAAATATGTTGTGCATGCACATGTGGGAGCTATTTCCTGTTGTAATTACTCTCTGCTTTATTCCAATGAGACTGACTCTCTCACTAAACCTGGGAGTATACTGATTGTCAGCAGGCCCAAGCAAAGCAATCTCTGCCTCCACAGCAGAATACTGAGGTATATGTGTTATAGAGCTTAGCTTTTTATGTGGATTCTATGGATTTAAATTCAGTCCTCATACTTGGATGAAAACCACTTTTGCTATCTCTTCAATCTCTAGAATATTTACCATAGTGTAAAGCACTCATAACATTGCCTTGCATAGCCCTTTACACGTATTTTCATGTCGGAACACATAAACACAGAATCAAGAGAAAGAAGGTTTAAAGCTAAAGGTCTGCAATAGCCTGGAGAACTTATTGAGTTCTCATGATGATACTGTGACAGGGTAAATCCTATATCCTAAGTGAAGAAGCTACTTGGACCACAGAAATTGATACTCAAATTGTCATCTTTCTACTCTTTAACTAACCACACTGTCTTCTTCAAAAAATTATTTTAAAAAGGTTCAACCATTCCCAAGCAATCAGGAAGATGGGTTACTGCCTCAGCACCAGAAGATGTAGTATCTAGAACTCTCTCTGTACTCAGAAAATCATACCAGCAGAACCTTGCCACTTGACAAATAAGTTTGCTCCTCACCATACAGAGTAATAGCATTCAGCTTGAATATCCCACGCTTTTAAGAAATACAAGAGCTGGGACAATGGTTCAATCCGTCAAATGCCCATTGCAGAAGCATGCTGGCCTGAATTCAGACTGCCAAATCCCACATAAAATGTCAGTCATGCGGGGACATACCTTTAGTCCCAAGTAAGTGGGAGCTCTTTTGCCAATCAGCACAGCCAAATCAATGTTATCCTGACTCAGTGGGAGATCCTTTCTCAATAAAGAAGGTGGACCATAATGATAATCTCTGGCACACATGTGCATATATACAAAGATAATAAAGAAGAAGAATTGGCAAGGGTGGTGGAGGATGATTTTAATCTCAGCAGTCTAGAAGAGGCAGGCAGATCTGTGAGTTCAAGGTTGTCATTATCTACATAGGGAGGTCCAAGACAGGACAGTCAGGACACGATGAGACCCTGTCTTAGAGAGAGAGAGAGAGAGAGAGAGAGAGAGAGAGAGAGAGAGAGAGAGAGACAGAGAGACTGACAGAGAGAGAGAGAGACAGAGAGAGTTAAAACAGGAAAACCATGGAGCTACTGGCCCACATGCTTAGTGAGGTAGCCCAGTTTGTGTGGGTGCAGTGACTGCTTAAAGACTCACACAGACTGTGGAGTGACAAAGTGACAGTTGGTGATAGCTAAGTCCCATTTTCCCAGAGGCAGAAATGAAGGCAGGTTTAGGAGTGACCTCTGACTGGCTCAGTGTTATAGTGATAGAATTCTAATTTTAAAAGAGTAGGATACCCCACTCCCCGGCCTGGCTATCAAGACTTTCTTTCCTGTACTTCAACAGCCATGCATGCAACTATGCTAAATATCATGAGCCATGCTTTCTACAAGGCTGCAATTTGAAACTGATGATTCGTGAAGATGTTCTCACACAATATAACACAATTAATCAAGTTAGCAATTAGGGAATTTTCAATTGATTTAAATTTTAAGACAAAAGAATGGAAAACCATTTCCATAGTCCTTGCGTTTCACAGGGAAAAGTACTTTGTATTTAAAAATAAGCACTAAAATTAAGGTGTGTGATAAAAGGAGACTTTTTCTCACCTTTACATGGATAACTGTCTACTCTCTATCTCAGTCAAGGAATTTACTGGTCTCAGAAACACATTTCATGAGGATGTGGTTTGATTGCTAAAAGTGCGTAAACTTGGGACTTACATCATTGAAAGGAAACACCACCAGGATCGATGATCTGTTCCATTTGTTCTTGGAAAACACATCTTTGTTAAGATGTCCTAGGACAATTTATGATGGGTGAATCCATTTCCTATAACAATGTCTTCCAGGACTGCACATATTCCAGAGGGATGACTTCAATATGTCATTTATGATTCTCTGGAATACTTTATCTCTCTTTCATTCCTCCCTTTTCTTTTCTGGGCATCAAATCTGCTGGCCAGTATACAAACTCTGACTGAAACCAACCTAACAGCCTAGTAGTGTGCATATGAAAGCCCATGCATTGGTATCTTCCCATTACTTCAGAAGGCTTGGTTTCCCAGAGCCTCTTTAAAACATTTAGCTCACTCGGCTTTTAAAAACCAAGAAGGCAACTCTTAAGTCTGCCCCATCTGTGTTTCTCATCTGAGCCCTGAACTCCAGGAAGCATGTGAATTCACAAAGCTTCCAAGATACATATCCACAAACTTGGGATTTGAGTTACCATGAAACAGTGTCTAGAAAAATCCCTTTGGATTTTTGACATCTTCCAATATCAAGGGAACAAAAAAGGAGAACATACAACCATTAAACAAATTAGCTTGAAATATGTTTAAAAGCTATGAAGTCGTCACACATCTGGAAAAAGAGTGAAATGGAGTGTGTCGGGAAAATAAAATAGTAATAAAGTAAGTCAAAGAAAGGGGAATGAGAAAACATCAGGCTACACTGACACAATGTCATTAGTAGATAACCGATATTTTAATTTAATTTTATTTTATTTTCATTTTTTAGAAATGGAGACCAGAGATCTTTGCCATAGAAGGACTCTAGACATGACAGAGGTTCCTGTACTCCTGTCTGCCTAGTTTCAGCCCAGTGTCCTGTTCCTTCCCACTCTCAGCAACATATTCACATCACAAAATATCTCCACTGCAGGCAATAGTCCAGCCAAGCTTAAATAGCCACAGAATGTTGAAAGATAGCCTCTTCCTTTGGGTAACATGTTCTAGTACCAGAGCTTTGAAATGCTGTTAACCAGTTGGCTTCAGTTTCATGAATGTCAGTTGTTCCTTTAATGAAATTCCCACTAAAAGGTTGCTTATGGGAAGTGTGTGGGATTCAGTAGAACTCTGGGTTTGTCTACATTTAAAGTCTAGCATCGAGGGCTAATTCTTAAAAATATATAAAGAACACAAGTAAGACTCCAAAAAAAAATAACACCCCAAAACCCAATTAAAAATGGGTACCAAGAAGAAGAAAGGAGAGGCACCTCGTCCTGGAAGGGCTCAATGTGGCAGTGTAGGGGAATACCAGGAAGGGGAGGTGGGAGTGAGTTGGTTGGGGAGCAGGGGGAGGGAAGAGGGTGTATGGGACTTTTGGGGAGGGGGGAACCAGTAAGAGGGAAATCATTTGAAATGTAAATAAAGAATATACCTAATAAAAAAATTTTTAAAAAAGGGTACAGAGATAAACAGAATTCTCAATAGAAGAATCTCAAATACCCTAGAAGCCCTTAAAGGAATGTTCAGCATTCTTAATCATCAGGAAATTGAAAATCACAATAATCCTGAGATTCTACCTTACACCAATCAGAATGTCTAAGATAAAAAACTCAAGTGACAGGAGATGTTGGCCAAGATGTGGGGAAAACAGCACACTACTCCACTGCTGGTGGGATTGCAAACTTGTGCAACCACTCTGGACATCAATCTGTCAGTGCCTCAGAAAACTGGAAGTAGTTCTAACTGAAGAACCAGGTATGCCACTCTTGGGCATATAACCAAAACATGCTCCACCATACCACAAGGACATGTGCTCCACTATGTTCATAGCAGCCTTATTTGTAATAGCCAGAAACTAGAAGCAACCCAGATGTCTTTCAACTGAAGTATAGATACAGAAAATATGGTTAATTTGTATAACAAAATACTATTCAGCTGTTAAAAATAAGGATATCATGAATTTCCAAGGCAAATGGATGGAACTAGAAAATATCATTCTGAGTGAGGTAACCCAGACCCAAAAGGATATGCATGGTATGTATTCATAAGTGGGTATTAGGAAAAGGCACAGGATATCCATTATAGATCCTACAGACCCTAAGAAGTTAAACAAAAAGGAAGGCCCAACTGAGGATGCTCAATTCCACTTAGAAAGATGGATAAAATAATCAAGAGAGGCAGAGGGAGGGAGGGCATTGAGTGGGAGAGGTCATGGGGAGAAGAAAACCAGGGGCAGAATCAGGTATTGGAGGAGACAGGGAAAAGGACTGGAGGGCAAGGAAAATGAATGGAAATATGCAGCAGCAAGAGTGGGGGACCTCTAGAAAGTCCCAAAGACCAGAGATAGGGGAAGGTCTCAGGACACAGTGTAGGTAACTTTATCCAAAATACCAAACAGTGGGGATATAGAATCTGAACCGATTGCCTACTTTAGTCAGACAGGACCCCAGTGGAGGGAAGGGGAAACCAATCCACCTATAAAAATTTCAACCCAAATGTATATGTATATGTAAATAAGTAATTAATAATAAAAGAATGAAGCCTAGCATCAGACTGTATTTGTTCATTTCCTTTACCTGTCTGGACCACAGTTTCCTTTTCTGTGGAATGGGGATGGCAGTGGTAGAGTGTCATAAGATTATTAGTGAATGTTTATTAATATGCCTAGTGTTTGCACTGCTTTTCATCATCTCCCTTTTCATCTCCATCAAGTCTCTATCCTTCTCCTTGCCCCTCTAGAAGTGACTTCTGACCTAAAATGAAGATTTTTGTAATATTTCCTCTTGTTTCAGATGAAGTGTAAGTTCTACTGGCTTCAGCATTGGGTACCCTTCAGTACTGTTCTCGAACCAACCAGAAGTAATTCCATCTCTGCCTTATGCTGCTCAGGGGGTTGTCTATAAACAAGCTTGATGGGATGTGGGAGCTGTATGAAAATGCATTAAAGCTGGCCTGTGATACGGTAACACACTCAATAAACTTACTGGAAATGTTGAATTTGTACACTTACAATGTGTGAATTTTATAGAAGTTAAATTATACCTCAATGTCAATATATAAACTTGACAATGGTTGTTTTTAAAAGTTCTCAATACATCCTTTAGGAGGTATGGAGGCAAAATGAGCCTCCATGGAAAAAGACTAGAAGTATTATAATTTGCTCCTTCTTTCTGAATTTGTTTTCAAATTCTGTCCCCTCCCTCTCCCTCTCCCCATCTTTTCCTCCTTCTTCCTCGCCCTCTCCATCTCTCTCTCCCTCCCTTATGACTCATTTATTTATCTTAGAAATGGTATCACCATCCCCTAGCTAAACGTCAGGGGTTAGGACATTGGCTGGTACACATGATAGCCATACTCAGATATTTTCTGGACTAAAGAACACTGAGAATAAAGAAGAATATTGGAAGAAAATTTAAGAAATACAAAATCCATCAACAGTAGCTAAACACTAGTGCCAAAAGAAACAATTGTAGATCGATTAAAAGAAGTAGCATTCTTTTGCTTTTTAATGACAAGACAGACCAAGGTCTTGCTAATGCCAATCATTCAATGAAAAAGTCTTAGTAAAGGAAGTCACTATTATCAGGAGCAAAGGCAGTTTTAGAAGAATCATTACTTTTTAAAGAGCAGAATTTACATTTTATAAATAGACTTGGTTCACTAGCTTTAGTGGAGGATGGGGAAACAGGGGAAGATGAAGGGAAGGAAAAAAAAATAAACCGTGTCTCTTAACAAATGTGATCAGAAAGTTCTTATTTCCATTTCATGAAGTGTAGTACTTCAAATGCAAGTTTTAAGGTACTGTTTCCGCAAATCCATACTGCATCCAGCATCGCAATTTGAATTTGGGTAAATTGTATTATGTTCAAAAGACAGCTAATCATATGTAAATGTGTGCTAGCATGGCGAGTAACTGTTTGTTAGCAGTCAAAGTAACTCAGATGAGAACCAGGACATTCTAGACAGGACCACAGTGTATTTGATGTTACTTATGCAAAAACTCTATTCCTGCTTGGGAAATAGCAACAGATAGGAGATAACTTTTATTTTAATGAATGAGTGAATTCATTCATCGTTAACACTTTGTTTGATCTTAAAATAAAATGCTAATCTATGTAAGTTACTATAAGTGGCTTCTTCAAAACTTTCATCTAGTTAAGACATATGGTGTTCCATATTGCATAGGTATAGTGTTTTAAAGGAGTTGAAAGGTGACTTGGGTTCACTGTGAATCTCCTGAGAGGGCAGGACAGGAAGGCAGGGATATAGGGACTACCTGATGAAGACTCACAGGCTGCACAGTCATTGTTTCTGCTCTGTTAAAAGCACCTATAAAGCAAGTTTTTCTCTCCTCTAGAGGAAGATCAGTCTTCTCAGACATACAGAAGCCAAGGTAGCAAGAAACTGGGATTTTCTCTGAGTTAATGTTTACCTGAAATATTGATTGCCACCTGAGACATGAAACAGCTGGTGATTCCATTTGTGATACCCCTTTTCCCAGTTACAAAGAGCCCAGCTATAAATCTTAACAAAAAAGTCTTCCTTCCATTTATTTTCTGCTTGTGAACTATATCTCTTCTGCAGAGCTGACCCAGGGTTATTTTAAATCAATTACTAATAAATCTATGGTGCCTATTTTTCTCCGTCTCACTGAAAGAGACAGTGGCATCATAGGAATTAATTTTTTGTCTTTGGCCTACTGTTGTCTGAACCTATATTTATTCCACACAGTGACTGGGATTTAAAAGTTTACAGGACACTAAGATGCTGGGAGTTATAGAGATGTTAAACTGGCTGATGACAGAGTTTCAAATGCTCATGCAGATGCTAAAGACCATCATAAAGAAACTATCTGGCCAAATAGAGTGGATTGCTCGCTCTCTCTTTCTTTCTTTCTTTCTTTCTTTCTTTCTTTCTTTCTTTCTTTCTTTCTTTCTTTCTTTCTTTCTTTCTTTCTTTCTTTCTTTCTTTTTCTCTCTCTCTCTCTCTCTTTCTTTCTTTCTTTCATTCATTCTCTCTTTCTTTCTTTTCTTTCTTTCTTTCTTTCTTTCTTTCTTTCATTCATTCTCTCTTTCTTTTCTTTCTTTCTTTCTTTCTTTCATTCATTCTCTCTTTCTTTCTTTTCTTTCTTTCTTTCTTTCTTTCATTCATTCTCTCTTTCTTTCTTTTCTTTCTTTCTTTCTTTCTTTCTTTCTTTCTTTCTTTCTTTCTTTCTTTCTTTCTTTCTTTCTTTCTTTCTTATTCCTCTCACAAGTGGTAAACAGTGAAAGGCATATTCAGCAAGACAATTCTCACTAGAATAAAAGCAGGAAATTAAAGACATAAATTCAAGAAGCGTGTGAACACATAGCCTCTGTCAGACTATAGAATTAACATGCTTTCATCCACTTGATAACAGAATTTGAGCTTCTTGGCAGCTCAGGGGGGAAAGTGAGTCATCTAATTTTATTATTCAGAAATTAGTACAGTATTTATTAGGAGATTATCTGGGAGACATTGTGGAATGCATGTTCTAAAATGAGATGCTTTTTAACATTTCATACTCCCAAGATACATACACATAGACATGTTTGAAAAAATGCATTTAAAAAACCCACTGATTTTGATTAATATTTTTATCTTAAGTTTTCATATATATGGGTTCCTGGTTTGAAAATTGCACACAAGAAACAATCATTTTCATATGGAAATATAATTATGAGTCTTTTTTAACAGAAGAGATGGTAGGGATACAGGAAGGATCTGATAGAGATAGTGTTTGCTTTTCTACCATACAGTTTCCGGTGTTGGGTAAAAGGATGAAGCCCATACGAGGAGTTACAACACCTTTGTTGAGTTGAGTTTTATTATATTTCTCATTAAGGTTAGCTTTAATTCTTCTAATAATATTTGACATTACAGAATGCAAAAACCTTTGTGAGTGGTGTGCTTTTTGATATATTAGATAAAATATATTAAATAATAAACTACAATTTTTATACATTTTATACATCTCAAACTGTCACATCCATTACAGATCCTGGGATGGGTCCAGGTGAAGTGGTGAGGGAATGTGCTTTTTAAAACACTCAATTATTTTCTCTTAAAGGTTTAATTATTTCTAACCAATAACAAGTAACCATGATATGGCCTTCATGTGCTTACCAACATAGATGAGATGTGATGCACTTTCATAACTCACTATTGTGGAGAAAACCTTTACTTGTTTTTAGTAGGTGTTATCTCCACAGCATAGTAAGTTAACTATAATTTAATTGATAATAAGCTATCACTACATAGAACTGTCAAATGTTCATGAAGCAATCCATGATTCCCTGTATCTGTACATTCTAAGCTTTTTATTTATATGCCAGATTCTGTCTTTCTAGCTACTATGAGTTACTTATTTGTAAAAGAAAAGTACTCTGCCTAAGCATGACCTGAATAAGGATAACAGGATGCAAAAAGTTATGGCAAAAATCTCACAAGCTGCAAAGGTATCCGTAATTATCTCATCTCTAAGTTTGATTAATACAGAATACACTTTACAAAGCAATGATGCATATTCTACAGCAATACTTTGATTCTGTACAGTAAATTATCTCATTTTATCTAAATAACCATCCTATAGGAAGAGATTAACAGACTCAACATGTAGATGATATACAAAGATTGACCCGGGTTCTGTCCAATGTCACTGTTCTCTTAATGATGGCAAAGGGCAGCTAGAATCTGTAAAATTGCAGTTAGTTATTGCCAGTTAGAACTCTTTGAAGGATCTCCAATGACAAATAAATGTTCCATCCCAGAGGGTAGAGGTTGTGTGTGTGTGTGTGTGTGTGTGTGTGTGTGTATCAGAGTTCTCTAAAACTTTGTTGGAGACCCTAATGTGTGCCAGAAAATAGCACACTGATATTATATTTCTCACCCTCTACAATTCTTGAAGATCCTCCTATCATATAGAAGTCTATTATTTCTAAGTACTCTAAGGTAATATTTAAAAACAACAGTGCAGAGAGACCCTTGGATAAATATGGCAGTGAACAAGCATGCTTTGTACACTTGATGAGGCAATTTTAAGGAAGTTAAATGTATGATCTATAAAAGCAGACTAATACCTCCTCCATGCAGCCTTTGCCTTGAACAAGGATGCCAGACCTGCCTAGGGAGTCTTTCTAACTGCTTAATTGCCCTGCAGTGTTCATTTAAACTTGGTATTTTAACCCCCTTGTTTCTCCTTATCTCTATTGTTAAAGTTGATATACAAAGGATACTCAGTTCAGAGGCTTGCTGGGAAAGCAATGGTAAGATAAGACTGGTGTGGCACTTTTCACAGTTAATAGCAACCTTTTAGTCAAATCAGTTCCTAGCAATATCAAGTCCTTTACTATTAGTTTACTCCTCACTATAAAGCAAAAATTCCCCCATAATTTTCATAATTTCCTAGGTGGATTTCTCTAGAGATAAAACAGCTGCATGATAGTTAAAGGCTATACAGCTATATAAGGGTTTGGTTTCCATTTGCATGTGGAAGTAATCACACCAGTGTATACTGCTGTTAACCGTTAGTGCCCTACTCCAGCAGTCTCAGGCTTTGCTTGGCCTTTGATTTTCCAGATTTCACCACTGGAGTTATTACAGTTTTTGTCTCTTGCAGGGAAATATTTGCTTTCAAGGGGCAGGATGCCACTGTTTGTGCACCTCCATTATATTATAATAAAGAAGGTAGATATGGAGTCAGAAAACACACACAGCTAAGTCTTCTGAATATGATACTTGTTTAAAATCCTAAGGTTAGCAAAGGAAAAATGGTAACCCATGTGTGGATATAAGGAAGACCGAGAGAGATGTGAATGTAGTGGTTTGCTGCCAATCTTTAACCAATGACAAACAAACCATCCAACTAACCAACCACCACCACCACCAACAACAACAACAAAACCCACAAAAGACAGAATACTTAGAACATGTCATTCTTCCATTATCATGTAGTTATTCTGGTATTGTTCTGAAGGAACTGCTTCCAGAGTCTCAAAGTCTAGTCAAATTATCTGTATAAAAGTATAGCTTGAACTATATGGACCCAAAATATAGTGTAGATCTCTTCCTTGGTGGTAAACATCTCAGGGAATCAGTTGTTTTTTGACAGGGAGGGGGTTATTTTTCACTGTGAGTTGATGAAAGATTTTTCACCTCTTCAAACTGAGTACCTGCAGGAATTCATGGGGTATGTTAGAGGATCTCCCTTCAGAGAAGAAATACACCCATGCTCTTTAGAAGCCTGTGCTCAGTCCGCTCAGCATAATTATTTTTCTGAACTCCCTTTGTTGAGGAAATATTCCTGCTGCCCTTTGCCACTATTTTAAAAATGAAACTTTTAACCTTTGAGAATCGAGCTCAAGTGCAAATGTTCCTTCGGGTCACTTGTCTGAGCCTCCTGTGTTTAAACAGCTGTATATCAAACCAGGGAAGCAGTGAGACTATTGCCTTCTGAGCATAAGCCTTCTGACTAACACATCTGCAAATGTCATAACATTTCATATTTAATCTGTACATCATCAAAAATTAAAACCCAGGGTCATTACCTATCCTACAGTGTTTCCAAATGTTTTCCAATTTATGTTTAACAACTGAAATCACTCAGATAAGCGCTTGAGATTCCAGCACTTTCCAGCATTTTAGTTTCTAATATCTTATTATTGATGATGCCCCATTTATCATATGCTCACAAGTGAATACATACATTAATGCATAGTGAAGAGAGGGAAGGAGGGAGAGGGGACTGTGAAAGGATTAAAGTCTAAATGCCTTTCACAGAGTCATGCTTAAAATCTTGTATTTTCTTGGATCACATAATGAGTTCTAAAATTAAGCCTGCCTCTCTATTTGGATTCTGAGGTATTATGCACATTTATTAGCCCATCTGCTTCTGAGAATGGCATCCCGGGAGCCTCAAACTATTAAGTCTATGCCTTGAGTCATTCATAGGAGGGGAGTGAAGATGTCAGAGATGGAAGAATTTTAAATTGTTGCAAGTTTGTTGATACGGGATGAAAATGAGTTTATATTGGCCAAATACTGTGGGAGGTTTGCAAACCTGCTCAGGCTATTTCTACTTGTGGGAAGTAAAGAGTTGGAAACTAGAGAACTGGTGGGAAAACAGTCAGAGGAACACCTTCCTGAGGTGTTGTAAATCCATCTGCAAACATCTCATTAGCTCAAATGGTAGGGGAAGCAGAGATATACAATAAGCTCTTAACTGCTTTCTACACTAAAAGAGAAGACTAAACATGAAACACTCTGAAAAAAAAAAGTCATCATGGATAGAAGCCGGGGACTCCTGTGGTTGAATTAGGGAAAGTCTGGAAGAAACTGAGGAGGAGGGCAACCCCATAGGAAAATCAGCAGTCTCACCTAACGTGGACTTCCGGGATTTCTCAAACACTGAGCACCAAACAGGCACCATACATCAGCTGATATGAGGCCCCTGACACATATACAGTAGAGGACTGCCTGGTCTGGCCTCAGTCAGAGAAGGAACACTTAACTCTCTAGAGACTTGAGGCCCCAGGGAGTGGGGAAGTTTGGTGGGGTGAGAAGAGTGGAGACATCTTCTTGGAGACATGGGAGGAGGAATGGATTAAGGAACAATCAGAGGGTGAACTGAGAGGTGGGTAATAACTGGACTATAAAAACGTAAAGATAATTACAAAAGAGAGAAGTAAAAACACATAATTTTAGACTGTTGTTTTTATCCTTACTTATTACAAATCATACAAATAGGAAAATATACACAGGACAGAATAATTGCAAGCTACTGCTAGAGAAGCTGACATTAACAGTAAGAAGTTTTGCTCTTGACAGGCAGACTTTGCAATCTGATTTCTTCATATAGAAATATGCGAGGGCCAAAGCCCAAACTATTGGGTATCTTTTCAGTTTGTGTTTTATTTCTTCTCATATCCTTATTTTGTTTGTTAGAGAAATAGAATTTGCTACTTTTGCTACTGAAAACAATGTTAATGCTTTAAACCATCTTATGGTCTTTTAGTAACAGTAATGGTGGGAAGCAATTGCTGCTGAATGTGTCTGAGAATCTTCATTTATTTAAGTCTTATGTAGGGTTTTGCCATGTACTAATGATGTGTTTACCAAAGGCAGAATGACTGAAATAGTTTAAACCTATTTAAAATTCAATCAAAAATTTTTGGGATGTCTATGAATATGGACCCACAAGAACATGAATGCACACAGTGCCTGACTGACATATAGGAGTAAAAAATTATTTTTATTCTAAGTTGAATTGCAACTGTGTTGAGGTGAACACAGTTTGAAATATCTTTTTTATTCTCCTTTTCCTAAACCCAGCTCAATTATAATGCTAAATGAACACATGAAAGCACCTTAAAAATTTCATTTTGTATTGCATACTGCATATCTCAGCACCAAGGGCATCACCAGGGTTCAAGAATGAATGTAGATAAAGCAGTAGCTTCATCTGGTAGCATCTCAAAAATTTCTCTGCTCCCATGTTTTACTCAATAACTCAATAACAGTGAAAAAGAATTCAAACAAAGAAAGAAAATACCCAGCATATTCTTCATCTAAATTCTAGTCAAGAGGTAATGTGGTGCATTGTGAAATTTTTTTTTGTCTCCCCTGCCTGAATAATTGAGAACAATGGAGCTGGCAGGTAGTTCTTTTGGTGCTTAAAAACCTCTCAAGAATCATATATGATGCAATAGCTGTGATCCCAACCCATGGGAAACTGAAACAGAACAATGACATTTTTTTTAAATTAATTAATTTACTTATTTATTTATATCGCCTCCTGGTACCCCTTTCACAGAGTCTCTCCTCCCATTACTGATCCCCTCCTCCTCTGAAAGAATGAGGCCTCCCTGGGTATCCCTCCTACTCTGGCACATCAAGTCTCTACAAGGTTAGGTGCATCCTCTCTCACTGAACACAGATAAGGCAGCCCTGTTGGAAAACCCAACAGGATTTAGTCAGACTACAGGTTTAGGTACATCCCCAACTCCAGTTGTTGAGGCAATCATATGACAGCTGAGTTACATATCTCCTACATATGTGCTAAGTGGCTCAGCACAGCCCGTGTATGCTCTTTGGTTGGTGGCTCGATCTCTGAGAGATCATAGAGGTCCAGGTTAGTTGACTGTTGCTCTGCCTGTGGAGTTCCTATTCAATTAGAACCTTCAATCCTTACTCCAACTCTTCCATAAGAATGCCTAGCCTCTATCCAATGTTTGACTGTGGTTGTGTGCATTCGTTTCAGTCAGCTGCTGGGTAGAGTCTCTTAGAGGACAGTTACGCTAGGCTCCTGTCTACAAGCATAACCGTGTATAATTAATAGCACCAGGGACTGGTGGTTGCCCATGAAATGGGTCTGAAGTAGGGCTGGTGATTGGTTGGCCATCCCTTCCATCTCTACTCTGTCTTTGTGCCTGCGTCTCCAATGGACAGCAAAATTTAGTTTTGTAAGACAGCAAAATGAAGGCCAGGCAAGGTTATATAAACAAATCCTATCTCAAAATATCTAAATGAACAAATAAATATCTTCTTATGACACATTTCATCTACTCAATTTTTAAGTATACAGCTTCTTTTCAAATTATACTATATTGCTATAACTAATTCAATCTATCTCTGTCTATCTCATCTCATCTCTAACAGCTGATTTCCACACACAAAATCTTAAAATTTTGAAAAGGTGGACCATGGCATTAAGTTTTCTATTAATCAAAACATCACCATGAATATATCTTAGCAATTGATTCAGTACATGCTTCAAAATGGGCATTGCAAAGTCACAAAGCTAGGAAACAATCTAATGTAGTTGCAAGTGATTCTACAGCCCCAAACAATAATTTGGAAAGCTTAGAAGGTTCTTACTTGCCAATAGGAGCTTAGGATTTGTCAGACTCTGATGTATCTGTCTTATGTAAAACTCATGGCTATGGGGAGCTCCATGTGTGGGAGCAAAGTGTACCATAATTTTTACTTAAAGTGAGAATCTGGACTTTCTCTTGACATGCTACACAAATCAAGAACAGAAAAGAACAAAGGAGATGGAAGAAAAAAAAACCCAGCAATGTAAGCAAACTTAGCTCAGCTTGCTGCTGCTACTTCTTAGAGCATTTTGCAGGGAAAATAGGGACCGCTGTCTTGTTTTTGCTTACAATTGTGTAAATTTAGGAAGTTTAGTTCACTAGAATGTTAGCAAGGGAAGAGAAAGGTATACTAGTTACAAGTTGGTCATGTTAAGTTTTTTTCCACTTAGCAGCAAGCTGAAACTCTCTGACTAAAACGGAAAGGTATCAAGATAAGAACTCTTATCATCAGCTCTCCTAATGTAGTCGGGGGGTCTGGTTCTTCCATTTATATGAAAGCACTGCACTCATGATGTCTAGTTATTATCTTCTTCAATCCCTAATCTGCTTACTTCCTTACTTTCCTGAGCTTTCGGCCTTCTTTCTCTTCATCCCATCCCTCGCTTCTACTCCCTCCTGGAAATGGTTTCATTTGCCAGATGAAATTGTCTCTGAAGCTTACTGCTGCATAAGTTCATCCCTTCTAGTTCTTTCTAAACTGGATAGCTCAGCTCACCTGTTTTGCCTTCAAAGTCCTCTCCAAGATGGTTGATTCAATATGGTTTTTTTTGTTTGTTTGTTTTGTTTTTGGCTTCTCATTGAATTACACTGCATGACACTAAACTAACTCTGACAATCTATTGAGATCATCTGGCTCCTTCTTATTCTCTGGCTTTAACTACAACTCTGCTGACTTGTGCTGCATGAACTTCACAATGTAAACTGAACTGAACTCCACTGCATTTTCTGAACTCAACTGAGCTGCATTCACTGAATTGCCTTCCTCTTCCCCACCCCATGTGTTATTCTCTTTAAAACTGTCCTGTTCAAACTGTCACTCTACGCAATGTCACTTTCAAGCAATGCTCCAAAATAACCTTACCTACATTATTTGGTGTAAAAGGTATATACTAAGAGACCACATCGACCTAAAAGGTCTTTGGACGTGATCCTTTGCCAGAACAGCCATATTGCTGATCTTCTACACCTTCTCTCCATTCACCCCTTTCTTTTGTATCTCCATTTCTTCCTTTTATCCAGTGCATCATTCATTTCTTTCTTCCTTCTTTTTCCCCCTCTTCTCCTATTCTTTGACTTTATACATATCATATATATATATATATATATATGTATACACATACATTTATATTTATACGTATCACCATAGGTCTGAGACTACCAAAACCATTTAGAGAAATAGTCCACAAATAATTTCCTAGTGGATTTATTACTCTATGTGAACATTTTCCAAATATTAATGAGTATGGGTGTGCATTTTAAGTCTTAAAATGTAGAGTCAACAGGTCCTGGACAGCCATCTGAGCATCAGTGTTTCTACTGGAAACCCTGTGTATAGGGCTATGGAACACATTCATAGGTTCACATCTCTAGCTGAGTTCTTAGAATCTCTACATGATTGTGTCTGAAAAATCCCAGCACCACAGTTCAGTTTCCGTGTTCTGCACTGGATTCTCAGGTAGCAAGAAAAGAAAACAAAGCTAACAGATTACCTCAATTGCCAAGAAAATTTCACAACATACTGTCTACCATAGCAAATGGATTGCTATAGTACTGAAGATGAGTGAAGGAATCATTAGCACAATAGTAAAGAGACCATTAGTTAAAAAACAGCAAAAGACCATGAAGCCATAGTGAAGCTGAAGGAATTTTAAACAAACAGGAAATCCTTGATCTTGCTTTAGGCCTTAATAAAGTTTTAATAATAAGCAACATTCTCCTGTTCAGCCATCCCTTGGGGATTGTAAAAGTTCATGGGATCATAGGACAATGAGATGTGATGATAAACTTGTTTGATTGCACTTTCTAGGTGCTGCTGGCTCCAATTATCTTGGTGCTAAGATACCCTCTAATTGGGTGTAAAATGCATATCACAGTTAATTACCCTCTACACCACTATATGGGCTTGAAATAATTAAGAATGTTTTCATTTCTCAACTGGCCCAGAAACAAGCACACATGCATTTCAAGTTTCAATCCTTAGAGAGTTCTTTCAGACTCATGAGATTAGCTAGGTATGAATTTATGCAAATTTCTCAACCTAAAATCTGAGTGAAACCATACATTTCTCTCTTATCATAACCTAGATGCTTTGATGTATGGAAATATATCTGTGTTTTATTAGGGGCATGTGCCCTTTGAAATGTGAGAAGCAAAAATATTATGAAAAGGACAGTTATGTCCTTTTTATTAGATTATAGAAGGATCTTAAATTCACTAGTCACTTAGAAATAATTTGGAAAGTGCTCACCACAACAAATACTGGATTATCAGGAACAAACTCATTATAAGTTACACTCTTTTTGTAATGAATAAATAAAACTTAGTTGGAAGATAAAAACTGAAATGACACTCAAAATTAAAAAAGAAAGCATGGAAGCATATTAGAGTTAGGCATTTATATGTAAAGACATATAGACACTTTATATATAAAGCAAACTAAAGGCCTTCCCATTCATGTTGCTTTTGTGTTGAGAATGAACTCATGAAGCCTTAAGAGTAACATTATGGTTACAAGGGGACAGAGACAGGCAAAGACTGGAGAGTTGCTTGTCAAAGTGTATAAAATATCTTCAAGATGAGATAAAATTTTACGACTAATTTTCTATCAGGATTGTATATGGAATGTATCATACACAATAAGTAGACTATTCTTAAAAGTATTTTACATTAATTAATAATTTAATTTCTGAATATGTGTGTGTGCACATTTGTGTGTGTGTGTATGTGTGTGTGAGTGTGTGTGTGTGTTTGCTTGTTTGTGGCTATACATACACATGCATGCTAAGGCACATATGTGGAGGTGAGAGAACTACTTATAGGAGCAGTTTCTGTCCTTCAACCATATGAGTCATTGGAATCAAATCTAGGCCATCTGATTTGCCAGTAAGCAATCTTATCTATTGAACACATTCACTGAGGCTTGCTGATGGCCAATCTTGTTGCAGGTTCAATGAGAGATCTTATCTTAGGCAATATGGCAGAGAGTGATACCCATTGTCTTCCTCTAGCTTCCTCATGCATGAGATTATACACACAAGTTCACACACAAGTTCACACACACACACACACACACACACACACACACACATACCACAAATCCCATATAAGCAGACTTAAATAAACTCAAATGGAAAAAAAATTAATAATTATACTACTTAAACCACTAGCAAAATTCAGTGTACTGGAACTTTGCTGAGCTTTTAGGCAGAAATTAAAGCATTTATAGTATTTACTTTTTTCTTTAGTTTTCCCAAAAATCTAGACAATATCAACGACTTATATATATTTGATATGCCTCTTTTAAAATAAGTATCAGGGAAAGGAGTCTTACTTATTACACCTTATTAATAATAGCTAGGCAATTGACTTGTACAATAAAAAGACAAAATATCATTGCTTAAACTGATTTTAGCCTTATTAATCTATTAAAAATGAAGGGAAAGAATTCAAACAATAATTAAAGTCAAATTTTATAGTAAAATTTATTAATTTTCATGCCATTTAGTGCTCTCTACAAAACTCTTGATAGCTCTAAGATGCAACATATACATATTGCATTCTTAGACTCTGAAAGTAAATGTAAGCATTTAATGTATATAATTTCCTGATTATTTTAATGCTACTAGACCACATTAATTTTAAGGAATTTGGTAAGTGTTTATTAAGCTTCAGTTCCATGCAGCTATTAGTGGTAGACCATTTAGTTAGTTTTTCATTGCTTTAAAAAAAATACATGAGTGACCAAATACAAAGCAGAAAAAATTTAATCTGGTACATGACTTTGAAAGTTTCAATCCTTGTTCCCTTGACACCATTGCTGTTAGGAACATTTAAATGCTCTCAGAACTATTTTCAATATTCCCTTTATACAGATAAAAAATAAGAGATGAATTATCATTTGGAATTACCACGTGGAACTCAAGTTGTAGACCAGGCTGGCCTTAAACATTGAAAATGGAAGAAGAATGTCCCCAACAGTTAAGAATCAATCATTAAAAAAATGAAGCTTCTGAAGGAACATCTCATAACTAAACCACAATGAAAACTGTGAAAATTCAAGATCTGCTTGTGAGAACATGTATTCAACCAAATGGCATGAGAATCTATCAAATACTCACATTAATACTTAAGGACACACTGTAGAAGAAAATAGAAGTATTTGACTTAAACTTTAATTAATTGATTATCCTTAATTAAGGAATATCTGAGTAAGAACTAGTATTACTTAGAGGAAGACTTGTTTTGCAGACAGAAAAATAAGTTACTATATTCCTGCAGTATCGGCACCCACATCTCACTGGAGAAGTTAGAATGGCTCCTACACATTTGCGGGCAGGGGCCATTTATCCTTTGGGCTGCATCAATCATAAATCACAGAATCCTCCATTTCCTTCTGCCCTGTTCTCATGCCTCTTTCTCAAAGAGAAAAGTGTCATTAACTCTTGTCTAAATTCAATGCCTTCATTGAACAATTAATATTGTTGCCTGGCTAGTGGATATACATAGAAACTAGTATTCTTCCCTACAGACTTTCTGTCCATACAACACATGCTTCCTTGTTGACCATAGGATCCTTGAGACTCTCTGTCTCAGTAGAACTGACTACACAGCCTTTTAAAAGTATCTTTTCTATGAAGGTAATTTTGAGGACCTGAACAGTGCTATACCATCCCAAACCTAGTGCTAAAGCAGATTGCTTGTAGTTGGCCTTTGATGTATTCTGCAAGTCTAATAATAGTTTAAAATGAAGGCAAGCATCTGCCTAGAAAAACTTTCATAGGGCCTTATTTAAGATGCTGTGTGGTTGCAAATGAACAGGGCTGTGAATTAAAGTGTCTCCTTCCATATTTACTGCAGGGATGAATAGTAAAGTTTAGAAAATTAATTCTTTTATATCTTAACAAAAGCTACCATGTTAAATCCTCATGAGTATCTGCTCCACCTGAGTTGTGGAATAATATGACCTTCATAAAACCAATTTTTGAATGGCATAACTTAAATTAAAAAATTGCAAACAAGGGGTTAGAAACCATTTGATAGACATGTATAATAAAATATTATCAAAACCAATACTATAGCCCAAAGAAAAGTAACTTTTCTAAAAACAAGCAAGACGTAATATATAATTCAGTGTATGAATACTCTGCAACCTTGAAATTCATAACACTATGGTTTGTTCTCTCTGTGCATGCATGTGTGTGTGTGTGTGTGTGTGTGTGTGTGCATGTACACATCTATCTGATAATATGCAAAGGCCAGAAGTCATAATATGGTATCTTTCTCTTTCCATTTTATTTGAGACAGGATCTCTCACTAAACCTGGAGTTCACTCTTTCTGCCTGCCCATAGCCCCTTCTTCATCTGTTTTTATCATGGATTCAGAGACTCATGTCCTCATACATGTGCAGCAAGGACTCTCCCTATTGAGCCATATTCTCAGGCCTACACATTGTTCTTATGAATAGCCCCTTCCTAGTGTTTAATGTACATTTCTTTCTAAAATCACACTGGGAAAGAAAGGTTTTATGGATATTATCTAGGAGTTTAATGTCCTCTGAGATGAAAGAGGTCGACATAATGTATTAAAGACAGATGCGTTGCATTCATGGGTTGATATTGTTGTTGTTGTTATTATTATTGTTGTTGTTATTATTATTGTTGTTGTTATTATTATTATTATTTATGTATTTTGTTTAACACAGAGTTTCTCTGTGTAGATCTGGCTGTCCTGGAACTTACTGGATAGACCAAGCTGGCCATAAACTGAAAATCTATCTGCCTCTGCCTCTGCCTCTGCCTCTGCCTGCTCAGTGCTGGGATTAACAGTGTGGTTCACCACATTCCAACATGGGTAGTATTTTTTAGGAAATTTTAGGAGATTGACAAAAACTCGGACAATGTAAATGATCTCTTTATCCTATCCCAGCAGGCCCAATTTCTATATTTGATCTAAAACCATACACTTTTGTAATATTTCTTAAAAGGCCATTTTTTTCTTCTTTCCCCACGTACGTTTATCTCCTTTGTCCTTTTTTAATTCTATTTTATTTTATTATTTTATTTTTTTAACATTCTGAAGTGAAGACTAACCACTTCTGGGAGCAGTACTCAGCTTTGCAAAATGAATTTCTAGAAACACTGCTGCCTAACGCTTGCCTCCAGGTGTCCACTTTCTCAAGGTAACAAAAAGGTTTGTGAACATTCTTATCTCAAAGTGATAAACAGATGTAAACAGAGCTGGGCCTATCTAGGCTACCACAGGCCTGTTTGACTAATTGCTTTGATAGATCATTCTCCTGGTGCGGAATGTTGTTATTGCACCCAGCATAGCTGAGATAGCACATGTTTAACCCCTGACCTTCCAACTGCCAAGGCCTTCTGCCCAGGAACTAACTGTTCTCCATCATCACTTCCTCCCCACAGCAGCCAGAATGAGATCTGTTTCTAAGCAAATAGCAAAGGCTCTGACCCCAGCATGAGTCACCAGCCTGTCTCCCCTCTTCCAAGATTCCCCCTGTATGTATTTATTCAGCTTGACACAGTTCCTGACAAAGAATTGGTGAGTTTTAACTTAACAGAGATCCCTATTAATTCTGAAGGATATCCATTTTAAATATCTGAAATATCTTAAATAGCATCTATAGGTTTTATATGAGCCAGTACAGTTCCTTCTGCCCTCTTAATGGCAAAATTTTCATCAAATGATAAGCAAGCAGAAAGACACAGAATGGATAAAAGAAAAATACCATGAGGGCACTTATTAAAATGTGGGGAAATACTTAAACGTTCAGTGCTTTAGGACACTAACTTATAATTTCTCCAAGACATGGTAGATGCTATTGCTAACAAGAGAAGTAAGAAGCAAGTGTATTTTAGCCAAGATAAGTCATCTCTCTCCTATTGAAAGTTTCACACATCTTGTTCTCAAGACTTACACTGATCTAGCTTTAACAGATACTGCCAACACATGGTAATTCAGCCGCTGACAGTCCTGGTTGAGGAATGTGCAAAAATGCCACATTATGCAACATCACAGATGCATGAAGCAGGAAGAACACAAAAGTAAGTGATGGCTTTTAGAATTACTGGTGCTAATTAATGAAATTATATTGTCTTTATAAAGAAGCAGAAAATAAGTGGAGAAAGAGGAAATCATCCTCATTGCAGAGCTGATTTGAATTTCAATCCGTTGCCTTTCAAAATTTCAAACTTAAGCAGACAGTGAAAAAATTAGAATATAGTGCTGAAAGACAAGGTTTATTTGGACGCATATTACATATTAGTTTTCACTAAGCCATTTAACCAAGAATTAAAGCATAGGGGGTTAATTAGGAAGTGGCTTCGATCTTCTCCACATATGATTTAACCTAGTCTCTAGAATTTTAACAATTCTCACAGATGACAAAAAAACATTATTTATGTTTCAAAATGAATTCCTTAATGGCAATGATGAAATTAGCCATTATTGTCTTTCACATATAATTCATTTTTGGCATTTTCCTTGATTTATTGAGGAAACAGGATTGTAGTGTTTGAAATATTGAGTGGATGAATGAGACACTGTGAATTACTGACAAGAAAACAGGGCAAAACCATACAGAACTAAAGGTATTTGGACATTTTGACAAAGAACACAAAACAGGAAGTGCTGGTGACATCAGAAGACAGGCTGATGCAGGCTCTCTATATAGCTTCAAGTCTAATATTCAAATTCTGATTTTCTCTTACGTGAAATTAACAAAGCCTTTCTAACCAGCTTCTGAAATTTTAGTGCTTTAAGGAACCAAGCTCAAAGACTAACCAAGAAATTTACTTAATTCATTCAAACTAACTTTACTGAATTTTTATAAAAATAAAACAAAATTCTACCTTAATCCAATTTATCCTCACTTAATTTGAAAGGAATGTGGCTAGAGGAAACTTAACCTACAACGAGAACGTCTATTATCCAAAAAGAAACAGAATCTGAATTGGTGATGTTGAGGGTATAGCTCTGTTGGTAGAGGTCCTCCTTTGAAGCCTCCCTTGATAGCCCTCTCAAAGGGGAGGCAGAAGGATAAGAAGTTCATATTCAGCTACTTAGTGAGTCTAAGCCCAGTCTGGACTATGAAAAACCCTATACAAAAGAGGATGAACACAAATTATTATTCTATGACCCTATCAAAATATAAATAAATTTATACAAAGATCAAGAAGTGTTAGCAAATTTGTTAATTTGAAGCTTTTGTAAAACATTGTAGGACTTAATTCATGTATATGGTAATAATCTCTAATGATGTAAGTTAAAGGCTTTGTCAAACAAATAATCTTTAAATGCTATTTTAATATAACTTAAATTAATAACAAAATAGTAGATTTTGAGATGGTTCTAAAGTAACTGAGAATTCCTTTATTCTTGACATATTAGAATTCTAACACTTGCACATGAAAGCAGCACCTCCTCCCATAGTCATTGCTTAAATATTAATTTATGATGACCAAAAGACCTTTGGCAAATTCTGCTTTCTTCATTTCCTATTGAATTCCCTAGCCATGGCATCTGTTGAAGTTATTGTCACTATAATATACTATACTATGGTTAGCTCCTGACTGCTTAAGATTAACAAGAAATGATTTTCATTATTTTACTATTCCTAAAATTATTCAAATCTTCAAATTTTTCACTCGATGATATGAAACATTAGACTAATACTTGACCAGATTTTCAATGGATCCAAATGAAATTTGAAAAATTTGGGAAATCTGAATGACAAATTTTCTATACCTGGTAAGTGTTTACCTACATATTTACTTATATATTTATTTGTTTATCTTATGTAGCATTTTGAATAATAGCTGTATAGGTGAAAGATACATTTTCTATAGTTTCTAACTTTCTTTGCAATCACAGGAATTTAATTAATTTACTCTTTGAAGTATTTAAGTAAATGATCATCACCGTTACATAGTCAATTTATATAAGCATCCACTATGGGAACACTCCTTTTCATGGACTGTACTAAAACCATTCATCAACACATTGCAGAAAAACAACTGGAAGTCTGGGCTCAAGGGCTTAACATCTCAGTATTGATATTTTTAAATTGTACTTTCCCTTTAAATAAATGTAAGTAATTGGATTTTTCTTCTGCATAAAAAAAATGTGTCAAATAAATGTTGAAAATCTGAAAGCAAAGAAGTGGGGAAGAAATCATAATTTATTTTCCACAATGGAGTATTTCACAGTTTTTGTTTAACAAAACATATTTTATTCTACTTACACCTTGATCTATAGGACCCTGCTGATTACAAGTCTATAAATTGTATGAAGTGTTCTAAAAAAAAAAAATCATAAAAAGTCAGCAAGGGGCTTTATATCATGGAGTCATTTGGTCCTTTCAAATCAAAACAGACTTTGATATTTAGTTTAAACACAACTGTATACTCTTATTAATAATGAATAGGGCCACTTGTTTCAACTTCATAAGCCCAATGCTCCCAAGCTGGTGACATTTCTATTACCCGTGACCTAGGTATTAATCCTTTGCTTTAATTTTTCTTAAGGCTGACATTTTTCAAATGTTGACTTAATGCTGAAACAATGAAAAACAACTTTCCCAGAACGTTTAGCATATTGAACAGAAAAATAAGGGTGGCCATTCTTGCTTGATTTGCCAAGCAACTTACAACTCTTTTAGTTCAGGAAATACCCATTTTCTCCATAGGAATTAGAAAATATCTTAAGGAAATTTAGTCAATTAATTACATAAGCCCTATATTAGCTTTATTTAAAAATAAAGTGCAAGCTTTTAATATTCATTCCCCACATGCAAAATCCCTCTACTGCCCCACAGGGCTAACACCTTTTTTTGTTTGAATGTTTTTCTGTTGGCTCGGAAATTGACATCAAGGGGTTTTCCAATTTTCTGTTTTTAGTTTTTTGATTTTAGTAGTGAGGTAGAGGAAAGATTAGATGAAGATATTTGGAAAGTTCCTCTGGATTTTGAACAAGATACAACAAGACTCTAAATTAGTAAAATGACAATAGACCTAAGAATGGAAGTATTAAGAAATTTAAATATGAGTAGACATTAATTTTTGAAAGCTGCATTCAAGTAGCTTTCTGAAGTATAACTCTTGATCCATTGTCAAGAATCCTAATTATTGTTTGTTTAGGAAATATTCTGCCTTTTGTTAAAATTTACAAAGGCAGAAGAAGGTGAATCTCTGTGAGTTCAAAGCTAGCCTGGTCTACAGGGTTAGTTTCAGGTAATAACTTCAAGTGATAATTCATCTTGTATTTTTTTATCTGTATAAATGGAATATTGAAAACGGTGATGTAAAGATCAGTCTGTTCAAGCCATTGGGTTCAGTGCCTAGCATCAGGAAAGTTCTCAATTCATAATCACTGTCATGATTATAGTTATGTAGGTCATTACCAAAATTTGGGACACTGTCTATGTGGCCATTTGTAGTTTTTACCTTCATATTCCTGCCCCAGGAATAAAGTAGAACACAGAGAATGGTCAAAGTATGTGTTATCAAAAACCAAAAATATGTTAGTTTACATAACTTTAGGTAATTTGGGTATATGATATTTGGGTACTAAAATTCTGTGGTTTTCCTCCATCTCATGTTCTCCCCATGTAACAATGAAGAAGGAAAATTATATCAACAGCACAATCCTACACAGGCCTTGGATGAGTGACCATTCACGTTCAGTTAAGCACTTTAAGAGTGATTCGAAATCTGAACTCATTTAAGAGCATCTAAGTTATATAGATTATTAGAGAGTCAACAGGCCCAAAGTTAACCACAAAATAGTTTGTCTGTTATGAAAAAGATCAACAAAGTAAGATTGAAAAAGGAACATAAGATAACAGTATTAATCCAATCTAGTGAGGTAAAGCCAGCATTTATCCCATCACTGAAGAAGTTAAAGGAATATTCAGAATTTTAGGTCATTTTATTTTACATAATGAGACTGTGTCTCTAAAATTCAAGGATTAAGCTTTATACATGCGCATAGCTCTGTGGTAAAACATTTGCCTATCTTTAACACCCTAAAAGAAGTTATATCTTAATGAATATGATTAAGGGTTGTTACATTTTAATCTGTGGTAAATGAAGAACTTTACACAATGTTTATTTCATACAGTTTTAAAATATTATACTACAAAGTTTGATATCTAAGTGATAATTGTTGAAATGCACATATACACAAAAAATTATACTTTTCAATAACCATTTCATCTTCTGAAGAGTCTTGACCTGTGGCATCCATTTTCTACCCCACATTGAAGGCAAGAGACTTGAACACTAGCAAGGACAAGAAATTTTCTCGTGTGTGCTGGGAAATATAGAACAAACTTGGAAAAATCTTCTGCTGCTCAGTTAAACAAAATCTAAAAGGTTTTCTTTCTTAGATTTTAATCAACAGGTTGTAGCCAAGAGACTATAAAAAGGTTCTACATGTCAGACAGAATTACTGGAGTCCTTAGAGCCCTATAATTACACAAGGTTTTGAGGCACATCTTTAAGAAAGCTGTGTGGTCCAGTGAGCAAGGCAGCTCAGGAGGAAAGAAAGGAAAGAAAGTTCCAAAGCAGACAGCTAGCTTCTGCTACAAGGTTTCCCTGTAGTGCAGCACAGCCATGAACTTTAAACTCAAAAGTTACATTCCCTTGGAAGAAAGAAAAACAAATGAGGAATAAAGATTTCTTCCTTGCTCCCCAGAATCCAAACCTGTTTTATCCAGAAAAGGAAACCTAACTGATCAAGTAACTTTGTAATTTTCTAAGCAAAACAAATACATTTTTCCAAAACCAAAATCTCTTGGGCCATCAAATAAGATCATGCCTCAAAGTAAAAAGTTAAACAAGTCTGGGTCTGCACTTCAGTGCTAAAATACTTGCCTTGAATATACAAAACTCTATGTGCAGTATGACACACACAGAATCACTGTGTCCTTTCACTTTAATGACTCTAAAGACTTCTTGCTACTAGAACTTAGAAGGCAGAGACTGATTACTAATGCTGTGAATGGAGACAGGGTATAATCATATTTTGTAAATAGAGTTTACGAGTCTGGCTCTGACTGATGGTTTAAGAAGAGGGAAAGTTTTAAAGGGTTTACAAAACCAAGTGTTTCATTTAAAGATTTCTTATTATATTTTTTTTTCTGTGTAAAATGTTGGTGTCTTGGTGTTTTCTTGCCGCGAGTAGATATCATGTCCAAGGCAACTCTTACAAAGGAAACATTTCATTCGGGCTTGTTTACAGTTTCAGAGGTTTAGTCCATTATCATCGTGATGGGAAGCATGGTGGCATGCATCCAGACATTGTGTTGAGGGAGCAGAGTCCTGCATCTTGATCCAAAGGCAGCAGAAGGGGACAGAGAGGATGGGTTTCACACTGGAGATGGCTTGAGCTTTTAAGACCTCAAAGCTCCACTTTCACAGTGACAAACTTCCCCTAACAAGGCCACACCTCTTCCAATAAGGTCACAACTAATAGTGCTTCTCCCTGTAGTGAAGCCCTCAAACGCATGAATCATGAAGGCCACACCCACTCAAACCATCACAGTTGGCACTGTGAATTTTTTATTATTTCCAAATGCCTTTAAATGAGGGGTAAATATGTTGTCAGTATACACTAATCTGTTTTCTACTTTTCTTACTTATACATTCAAAAGTCAGAAACCTTCTTATAAACATTGAGGACATCTCCACATTATAATTTGGAACTGGTTAACTGTAGTATCATAAAATGCTATAAAACTGTACTCAGTACATATTGTCTACTGTAGGTTTTGAAGGCTATGGCTCACTATCTGTGTAGTCACTCATTGAGTCATACATTAACATTAAGACCAACTATAGTTTCAAAAAATTGAAGATATTCTTTATCACCTCCAAATCAAAGGAAGAGTCTCTCCTCAGATCTTGTTTCTTCCTGGGCTGACTCATTTCTAAAAATGCCTCCCTAAAAATTCTATCACTACCCCATCTCTGTCATAATCACATACACACACACAGACACACACACACACACACACACACACACACACACACACACACACACACAGAGAGAGAGAGAGAGAGAGAGAGAGAGCTTTAAAATTTTGAGACAGAGACTAGGAGACCAAAATAGATATTTTAACGAAAGACGAAAAGTTGATTCATGCTCAATCAATAGATATATCACCAGCCTGACACAGAGAAGTGAAGGAAGGACCAGTAAAATGGTTGTAAATTGGAAATGAAGTGTCAGGAACTGACAGATTTGAAACACGAGTGTCTGATATCCCGGTCAAAATCCATAAAAAAGTGAAAATGACCAAAGTATGGAAAAATAGCAATAGTCTGGTTTTCCCATATACAGAACAGTCGAGGGATAGAGCTTGGCTTTGGAAGTTGGTCAAATAGAAGAATGAAATCTAGTTAGCCTAACTTTCTACATACTATGTTTTCCTCGTAGCTTCTATCAGCATGGAGGACAAGAGAGCACAACCTAGATAGAAAGCATGCAGAAGTTGATAATTTTAGTTCTCAAGAGCAGCCCAGAAAAGTGGCTATGAACAGCCTCTGGCATCTGGTAGGAGTTAGGGTACTGTCACCCACTTATCATGATTTCCACTATTGGTGATAGAGAACACTCTGAGGTCAGTGACTCAGAGCTTAAGGAATGGCATTAATCTTTAGGAGCCATAGATAAGGGAGGATGCTTCCTCCTCCAAATTATATATAATTAGAGGATCTTCCCAGAAAATATGAGAGAATATAAGTATGTGCCTCATGGTCAGCATGGTAGAAATTTCACATCTGATGTCATAAACCATTGGGCTTTGTTACTCATCTTGAATATTCAATTGAAAACATATGAACTCTTACATACTGAGAAATAGAATGATCTCTTCTAGTTTGTACACCATGTACCATATCTTAATATTCCATTGGAGGACTTGATTAAGGTCATTTGTCTTATTGTAAAGTGAGTTTTAATTTTTTACTGAATAATTCCAAAGCTAGCACCTTGTCCACCTTAATGAACCTACTTTAACTCTTAACTATTAACATCTTTTGCTTTAAACAAACTGGGAGAAACTATAATCTGCATAACTCAGAAAGTAAGTACATTAAACTGTGATTGTACTTTGAGGCATGAACTTGGTGAAAGACCTCTTAAGTAGTAGCAGGGCAGTTCAAATTGTCCTGGAAGTTAACAAATTCAGCAGTATTCTCAGGTGTTCATCATTCCTGGAAAACCTGGGCCAAATTTGCTTTTCAATATCTAGCCATAATATCAAGCTGTACTGTTGCTTTTTTTCCTCAAAGCAGGTTCGAAGCTTCTAAGGTCTAGACTCTACTGAAATAGAAAGGGCTGGCCACTTTGTTCCTAGTGTCTTTTCCTTGACCCATGTACAGTTTAAATGGAGACATGAACTACTGATGAGGAAGTGCTTCTCTTATCCCATTTCTTACATCTTGGCCATGTATAACTATTATTATCCAAAAGATAATCCTAGGAATTAGGCATTTCACAGAGAGCTCCCCTCATGTGTATACCTTAATTTCCATCTCTGCTTAGGTATTAATGACTCTCCCATCAATCTGAAATGGTGTCATTTTCTTCTGGCCTTTGTCTATTCAGTACTGAAAAATCCCATTGCTTATCAGGTAGAAAGCTTCAGGGCTCTGGACAGTAGATGACTCATACCTCAATTTATCTCTTTCTCTGCATGAGTATGGCTTATCCTATGAGTTTCCCAGGCTATAATTATAGCCTTAGGGGGGTTCATTCAAGGCGATGCCACTGGTAACTGAATGCAATAGCATCTGGGAAAGGTGCAAGTAGGTGGTTTGAGGTAAAAAATCATAGGATTCCTCATCCTGACTAATAGACAAGCATGGAGATGCCTCCTTTCCTCCCAGAGTTGGATCCTCTGAGCTCTATAGATGTACCTCTGTATTGTCTGGCACTATTGATCACCGTGGAGTAAATATTGACTTTGTCAGAGCTAGCATCCAAGGATAAATTGTAGCCATTAAACTGCCATAGATATAGTTTGCCATTAACAGACATAATGACCAGGCAAGTTAGAGTACTAATTTTTGAAAGATCTGTGGCTAGCGCAATAGTCTGTGGCCTTGGAATTATTTTTCTACACTATGTTTTTCTCTTTTGACAATAAAATCATGCTTCTTTAATTTTGTATAAATAGTCAATGAGTAGTTCTCAAGAATTTATATCTACTCGTCCTGTGAGTGCCATATGACATCTCTTTTGATGACATCGTATCTGACAGCTTGAGCTGAGGGCTGTCTCTGATCTTTGATCTCATACAGTAATATTCTGCACTAGCTGTCTTGGAATTATAATATTCGGCCTGGGTTAAAAGAAATTTATTTTCAAAATGCAGATGGTGAGCTCTTGAATATGCTGACCTTGTCTTTCCATCTCTCAAATCTTCTACATTATGTGTTTATTGAATGCTAATTGATTGGCTGAAGAATTTGTCCTGGTCTGACACTGTGTCTATGAATAATTCTTCTTAATTACTCATAGTTATTTCTCAGGTTTTGATACAATTTATTGTGGATAGTATAAGAAGGAGGTGGAGAGAGTGGACTAAGCAGTCATAGCCAGATAATTAAAATCATTTAATCCCAAGATATGTTGCTAGTTAACAATAGCTGGGGGACCAAACACTTAGCTCTCTCAACACTTACTGTGATGGAGTTTCCATTTAATTATACCATCTTTCTGGGCAAATTTTTACTGTCTTCTTCATCTAGAAAAGCATCCCTATATTCAATAAACACAATTTAATACCTGATGTGAAGACACTGAAATTAAGCAGAGTTTATATGATATGCAGTACTCTGTATTTGTATAGTTGGCCCTTGGGGGATTTAAATATGGAGTCTGCGAGAGTTAATTATCATTATTAACTTGACTAAAATTGATATTACTGTGCAAACATATCTCCAGGTGAGTCATTGGAGGTGTTTCCGGAGAAGATTTCCTGAGAAAGGAAGACCCATGCTGACTGTAAAAAGTAAAGAGTAAGGTGAATGTTTGCATCCATCTTTCTGCTTCCTGACTGCAGACAAAAAGTGAACAGCTGCCTCGATTTCTTGCCATCATTCTTTCCCCACTTCGATGGATGGATTGTTTCCTGCCAATACTGTGACCCATAATAAATCTTTTCTGTCCCAAGATTCTTTCTCAGGTATTTTCAAATACTTTGTTATAACAAGGAAAACAGAAACTAAGAGCAGAATTTCATGATCATAATCAGAGACATACAGCCTTAGTGTTATCAACACTATTGTTTTGTTTGTTTTTTTTTATTTTCTAAGCTTTTTTATTTACATTCAAATCATTTCCCCTTTCCCATTTCCTCCCTCCCCGAAAGTCTCATAAGCCCCCTTCCCTCCCTCTTTTCCCCATTCAACCCCCTCTCACTTCTCTGTCCTTGCATTCCCCTACATCCAGTCTTTCCAGGACCAGGGGTCTCTCCTTCCATCTTCTTGAAAATCTATTGATTAGTGAATTGTGTCTAGGGTATTCCTAGATTCTGGGTTAATATCCCCTTATCAGTGAATGCATACCATGTGTATTCTTTTGTGATTGGGTTACCTCACTAAGGATGATATTTTCCAGTTCTGACCATTTGCCTAGGAATTTCGTGAGTTCATTGTTTTTAATTGCAGAGTAGTATTCCATTGTGTAAATATACCACATCTTCTGAATCCATTCCTCCATTGAGGGACATCTGGATTCTTTCCAGCTTCTGGCTATTATAAATAAGGCTGCTATGATCATAGTGGAGCATGTGTCCTTATTGCATGCAGGTAAAGCCTCTGGGTATATGCCCAGGAGTGGTATAACAGAGTCCTCCGGGAGTGTCATGCCCAGTTTTCTGAGGAACCGCCAGACTGCTTTCCAGAGTGGTTGTACCAGTTTGCAATCCCACCAGCAGTGGAGGAGTGTTCCTCTTTCTCCACATCCTCACCAACAACTGCTGTCTCCTGTGTTTTTGATCTTAGCCATTCTGACTGGTGTGAGATGGAATCTCAGGGTTGTTTTGATTTGCATTTCCCTAATGACTAAGGATGATGAACATCTCTTTAGGTGCTTCTCAGCCATTAGATATTCTTCAGGTGAGAACTCTTTGTTTAGCTCTGTACCCCATATTTTAATAGGGTTACTTGGCTCTCTGGAGTCTAACTTCTTGAGTTCTTTGTATATATTGGATATTAGCCCTCTGTCAGATGTAGGGTTGGTAAAGATCATTTCCCAGTTAGTTGGTTGCTGCTTTGTCTTTTTGACAGTGTCTTTTGCCTTACAGAAACTTAAAACCCAGAATAGCTAAAACTATTCTCAAGAGTAAAAGACCTTCTGGGGGAATCAATAAGCCGGACCTCAAGCTGTACTACAGAGCAATAGTGTTAAAAACTGCTTGGTATTGGTACAGTGACAGGCATGTAGATCAATGGAACAGAATTGAAGACCCAGAAATGAATCCACACTCCTATGGTCACTTGATCTTTGACAAAGGAGCTAAAACCATCCAGTGGAAAAAAGGTAGCCTTTTCAACAAATGGTGCTGGTTCAACTGGAGGTCAACATGCAGAAGAATGCAAATTGACCCATCCTTATCTCCTTGCACTAAGCTCAATTCCAAGTGGATCAAGGACCTCCACATAAAACCAGACACACTGCAACTAATAGAAGGGAAACTAGGGAAGAACCTTGAACATATGGGCACAGGGGAGAATTTCCTGAACTCCAATAGCTTATGCTCTAAGATCAAGAATAGACCTTATTGTTTTCTGCCTTGTTATATCCCCACCACAGGCCTAACTCAAACACAGTGTGTGTGTGTGTGTGTGTGTGTGTGTGTATGTGCGTGTTTCTGTCTCTCTGTGTATGACCCCAGTGGGTGAGTGTGTGCACAGGCATGCTCATGTGTGTGTGTGATGATTTGGAATATTTAGAAATGTCTATAGTATAGTTATGACACCAATACAACAGTTATTCCCAGACCAGAATTGAAACTTGTTATCACCACAACTTCTGCAACTGTGACTCAGAATGACAAGCATGATTCCTCCTTGGGATCTTCAGTATTAATAAAATACCCTCCTCACATTAAAAGCCTTTAATGAACAGCAAGAGACAATTAGGAAGCCCTAATTTAAATTTTTCTGACATACGTAGTGCAGGAATAGCTGTAATGTTTTCCTCAAAAACAGTACCATCAAAATCAATCTCATATTCTCTTGTCTGCTAAAGAGCATGGTACACTATCTTTTCCACACCATAATAGCCTAAAACCTCCAATATGAATATACCAGGTTTTTAGTGCACACTGTGTTTTACCAAATTCTATTATGAAACACTTGAGGGCAGGACAATGCCTATCTTACTTAATCTTGTAATCTAGAATCTGACACCATCTCTAAAATAAAAGAGAAGGTACTTTCAACAAAAGCTTAGAAAGCAATGACCTGATTAAATTGGAGGAGGTTTTCACTCCTCCTACCTACAACATCTTATCAGGGTGTGTGTCAATCATTTACCCACTACAGGAGAAGAAACAGGGAAATAAATGTAACTCATCTCCAGTTCTGAGAAAAACAATTCCAGAAGAGTATTGTGGCATACTTATAGTAGAGTCACTATTATATAGGAAATACAATGATTATGCTTAGCATTAAGTATAGCACTTATTCAATTCTTGATACATAACTCTAACCATAAATCTCTATATAATTATAAGTATTACGTGATTTTCAAAAAGAAATATTTGGGAATGGACATGTATAAAAATGTGTTTTCTAAGCAATAGAATCTAATAAGAATTAGACTTACAAAGAGCTCTGCCTCTGGACGTAAGAAAAAGGAACCTATGGACTTCTCATCAATTTTGCAAAACATTGTGTCTTCCCAATATTTATATACTTAAAAATGTAACAAATATTTTATTACATTTTATATATAAAATTTAATACACATTACATTTTTGTATATATTACATATGTATATAACTGCATTATTATATATAATACATATCATTTATCATATTACATGTCACGTATTTATTTTATATCATATATCACATATCATGCATCACATACACCATATATTATGTACTTTATATTTATATTACAAATTATTTATTTTATATCATATATCACATGTCATATGTGATATGCCACATATCACATACTACATGTTATATATTGTTTATGATATATTATACATTTATCAACTATTATCTATTGTATATCACATATCAAATATCATCATATATCATATATTGTTATAATCATATATCAATCATATATCATCTCATCATATATCAATCAATATTGCATATTGCAAGCTATTTGTTATGAATTACATGTAATTTATTATAAGTAACATGTCAAATATTACATGTTACATGCTATCACATATCAGAAATCAAATATCACATATCATATATCATCATGTATCATCATATATATCTCATAGCAATAATCATATGTCATATATCACATTTCATATATCATATATAATATATTGTATATTATATATCATATTGTAATATTGATATTATATATCATATGATATATTTAATTACTATATGTATTACAATTAGAAATATAAAATTTATATATAAAATTAGGAAAATATTTTCCACATATTTCTCCATTTTACATACACACACTCACACACACACACACACACACACACATATATATATATATATATATACACACATATATATATGGAGGGAGAGAGAAAAAGAAAGAGAGAAAGAGAGAGGGAGAGAGAGAAGAGAACTATTTATATATTCAGATTCATGTATGGTATTTGTTAAAAAGGGGGAAATAAGTTGTAATAGTTATTTTATTAATTTTATAATATCTACTACATCTATGTCTAGAGTTGTTTATCTTGATTTTAGAAAGCCCAAAATTACATTACTATTATATATATATATATATATATATATATATATATATTATGTTAGAATAAATATATCTATAATATGGAAATAGATAAGACAGATAGATAGATAGATAGATAGATAGATAGATAGATAGATAGATAGATAAATAGAGAGAGAGAGATGATAGGTAGGTATATAGATATGTACTATCTAGAGAATTTGATGGATAGCTCTAAGATATAGATATATTTTGCCTATAAATTCTCATGGTCTGAAGTGTAGACCACTTTTATACATCAGTAAATCCCTTCTTATGCACAATCTAAACCACTATGATAGGGAAACAATATATGTTTATCATATTTTTTAGATGGTATTCTTCCATTTTATGCTAAAAGAGATCAAAGTAATAACTAAGGACACTACAATGACAATAGCCTCCAGGATATGTCAAGATACCTAGAGTCTTCCTGTGTTTTCTTGAACAATGTTTGTTATCTTCTATTTCTCAAGGATCATACAAAGAGTCGCAGGAAAACCATCAATTTCCTCTGAATAAATATAATTTTACACATGTACAGAAAATCTGACGTAGAAGTCAAGGTGTTCACACGTCCTAGAACAATTAAGTCTAACAAAAGTTCACATTCTAATATTTCACAGAATTGAGGCTCAGATTGTAGAAATACCACCTCTGCCCCAAGCCCATAGCTTTAATTTCCATCCAGTGCATCAGGTGGTGAAAATCCAGATGGAGAACAGATATGAGCAGCCATAGCACTAAGAAGACTCTCTCATCTTAGAAACTGGAATCAAGCTGAATAGATGGCTCTGGCTTTCTTTTTAGGAGTGGTATCCCATTATTTTGTTCTATTTTTCCAAATTCACAAGAACCATTTCTTTATTAAATTGTTATAAATAAACCTTTTTCTCTTGGATACTTATTCTTATTAACTTATAAACAATCCGATATAACAAAGAAAAGAATCTCCTTTGTGCTTGGAATATCTGTCATTGTATTTGACTCTATGGAAGTCATAAAAGGTAACACAGGAATGGTCTTGGTCCTTGAAGAAATGCAGTTTAACATTCTTGAAAATAACTTTGAAATAATAATGTACATAATTACAATATAACAAGCACCTATGGAATATAAAAATTCTTTGGTATTACTTCATACACACTGGTAGAATATACAGCAGGTCTTAAATACTCAAAGTCACACGGAAGGATTTACTTTCTGTGTTATGTTGGGGTGGTACTGGGTACTCTCTATGGCTTTAGAATAGTTGAGAATAGATTTGAAAGTCTGATACTAGGATTGGAAATTGGGGATAGAATACAGGAACAGACTTGTTCTCTCTGGTTTTCATAATGGCCAGACATACTTCCTCACCCCATATGTGTCACACACACACACACACACACAGAGAGAGAGAGAGAGAGAGAGAGAGAGAGGAGGGAGAGAGACAGAGACAGAGACAGGAAGAGACAGAGCCAATAAGACAGAGAGAGACAGAGAAAAAGACAGAGAAAGAGAAACAGAGAGTACAAGGGGGAATCAATCTTTACATTACCTCTGTGGTAAGCAAGGCATATCTCATTAAAAATTCTTCCATCCCTTATATTTTCTGCTGATAATATTCTTATTTTTATTTGTCAGGCATGTTTGGCATTTTTATCAATTAAGTTTATTCTTGGAGAAATTCATGCATATGTGCACTGAATGCCCTGTGATTGTTCTCATCACACTCTCTCTCCTCTGCCTCACACCTTGTCAGCCCTCCTCACTGCAGGCCTCTTTCCCACAGTTATGCTTTTTCTTACTCCCCGAGTTTAGCCAAAGCTACCCACATGACCAAAAATGTGGACTTATCTTTGGATCCAGGACTGGTCATCAATGGGTCTATAATTGTAGACAATGGCTTTACTACATTTAGCTTCCACCAGTAGCCAACAGTTCCCTAGAGCTGCATTGTGGCCCCGTGAAATGCTCTCCTATTCATGTGATTTGACTGTTGACAGGTGAGCCTAGTGAAAACTAGTACAAGAAATTACAGCTGTTATGAGTTCATGATTGCGATGGCTATGTCATGCTCAGAAGATAGCATTTACAAATCTTACATATTTTCCTTTTTAAATTTATGTATGAATGTATATATGTGTATGTATGTATCCTTTTCCTTATTTATTAATTTAAATCTGAATTATTGCCCCCATCCCTGCCTCCTCCTTACAGTGTCAAACCCCCATTCCCTTCTCCTCTGAGAGGGGCACCCCTGCCTATCTCCCTACCTTGGCACATTGAGTCTCTGGAGGGTTAGGAACATCCTCCCACTGGAGCCAGACAAGGCAGCCATGTTTGGGAACAGATTCCATAGACAGACAACATCTTTAGGGATAGCGCATGATCCAATTATCAAGGGACCCACATGAAGAATGAGATGTGCATCTGCTTCATATGTGCCAGGAGCCTTAGTAGAGCCTAGAGCTCTTAAGGGTCCAGGTTAGTTGATCCTTTCGGTCTTCCTGTGGAGTTTCTATCCCTTTCAGGGCCTTTGGTCCTTTCCCCAACTCGTCCATAAGTGTCTCAAATCTCCATCCAATGTTAGGCTGTGGTGTTTGCATCTGTCTGAGTCAGCTGCAGGGTAGAGACTCTCAGAGGACAGTTATACAAGGTTCCTGTCTGCAAAGGAACATCAGTAGTTTCAAGGATTGGTGCTTGCCCGTGGTTGGGTCTAATGTTGGACTGCTTAGAGGATGGTATAAGTATCTTCCTTAAGATTATTATTCAACACTCTCATATTCTCAGATCTTAAACAGCAATAAATCGAATTGGGATTTTGATGGGGATCAAAATCCCAACTCAATTCTTCATAGAGTTAGAAAGAGCAATTCAAAAATTCATCTGGAATAACAGAAAACCCAGAATAGCTAAAACTATTCTCAAGAGTAAAAGAACCTCTGGGGGAATCAGTATCCTGGACCTCAAGCTGTACTACAGAGCAATAGTGTTAAAAACTGCATGGTATTGGTACAGTGACAGGCATGTAGATCAATGAGACAGAATTGAAGACCCAGAAATGAATCCACACTCCTATGGTCACTTGATCTTTGACAAAGGAGCTAAAATCATCCAGTGGAAAAAAGATAGCCTTTTCAACAAATGGTGCTGGCTCAACTGGAGGTCAACATGCAGAAGAATGCAAATTGACCCATTCTTATCTCCTTGCACTAAGCTCAATTCCAAGTGGATCAAGGACCTCCACATAAAACCAGACACACTGAAACTGATAGAAAGGAAACTAGGGAAGAACCTTGAACATATGGGCACAGGGGAGAATTACCTGAACAGAACTCCAATAGCTTATGCTCTAAGATCAAGAATAGACAAATGGGACCTCATTATATTACAAAGTTTTTGCAAGGCAAAAGACACTGTCAAAAAGACAAAGTGGCAACCAACTAACTGGGAAATGATCTTTACCAACCCTACATCCGACAGAGGGCTAATATCCAATATATACAAAGAACTCAAGAAGTTAAACTCCAGAGAGGCAAGTAACCCTATTAAAAAATGGGGTACAGAGCTAAACAAAGAGTTCTCACCTGAAGAATATCTAATGACTGAGAAGCACCTAAAGAGATGTTCATCATCCTTAGTCATTAGGGAAATGCAAATCAAAACAACCCTGAGATTCCATCTCACACCAGTCAGGATGGCTAAGATCAAAAACACAGGAGACAGCAGTTGTTGGCGAGGATGTGGAGAAAGAGGACACTCCTCCACTGCTGGTGGAATTGCAAGCTGGTACAACCACTCTGGAAAGCAATCTGGCGGTTCCTCAGAAAACTGGGCATGACACTCCCGGAGGATCTGGCTATACCACTCCTGGGCATATACCCAGAGGCTTTACCTGCATGCAATAAGGACACATGCTCCACTATGTTCATAGCAGCCTTATTTATAATAGCCAGAAGCTGGAAAGAACCCAGATGTCCCTCAATGGAGGAATGGATTCAGAAGATGTGGTATATTTACACAATGGAATACTACTCTGCAATTCAAAACAATGAATTCACGAAATTCCTAGGCAAATGGTCAGAACTTGAAAATACCATCCTTAGTGAGGTAACCCAATCACAAATGAACACACATGGTATGCAGTCACTGATAAGGGGATATTAACCCAGAATCTCGGAATACCCTAGACACAATCCGCATATCAATAGATTTCTAAGAAGATGGAAGGAGAGACCCCTGCTCCTGGAAAGACTGGATGTAGGGGAATGCCAGGACAGAGTAACAAGAGGGGGTTGAATGGGGAAAAGAGGGAGGGAAGGGGGCTTATGGGACTTTCGGGGAGGGAGGAAACAGGAAAGGGGAAATGATTTGGAATGTAAATAAAAAAATCTTAGAAAATAAAATTTAAAAAAAAGCAATAAATCCCTTCATTCACCACTATCTACTGAAGAGAGCATCTCTTATCCAGACTGAAAGTAACATTTATCTATGTGTTTAAACATAAATATTTGGGAATATTTGCCATGTTAGTACAGCAAAACAACAGTAGCAGGTTCCCCGCTATGAACTCCTCTGCTGTGGAAAATTAACTAGGTTTACAGAAACCTCCATGAATTTTTGCTTGTGGAGTGGGCTTCAAACTCATGCACTGAGCTAGCAGTAGGTTACCCCCATAATAAACATGCCACTATAAAAATCAATGGGCAGAGTTTACCTGGTAAGTGGTATTATAGCATACAATGAAGAGAGATGGATAATATCTGTTACATCTTCTCCATCAGTAGCCTGAATATTGCCCTCCAGAACTATGTTCTAGGAAAGGAGATTCGAGTTCAGTTCTATCTTGATTTCTCTATGCGATACGTCCAATATGTGTAATGTCTGTTCCAATAAGGTCTTGTCACTTATTTCTAGTGGGCAACCTAGAACAACAGCAAAAGCATATTGTTTGGGGGTCCTCCAGGTTTTTCTTGACCAACAGCTTATTAGTGAACTACCATGTATCTGGCACTAGAATTTTTATTTGATGATCTGTGGTTTCTGGAATTGGCATGCTCCCATTGAAACTATCTTGTTAAAATATAATTTAATTAGCTAAGAGAGTCAGAGGTTTCCAAACACTTTGTCTTCTACCCTTAATTCTCTTTAATCCCTCCTTTTCTTCAACTGCCCTGTCATTTAATCTCTTCCCTTCTTAAATCTCATCACACCATAGATTTATTAATTTTAGTGTCAAAATTATCCTACCCTATGCATATTGTGTTGTGTGTGACTATTTATACTTACATATACATACATACCCAAATATCCAAGAGGATGGCACATAGTCAAGACAGTAGTCAGGAAGATGAGACTCAGCCAAGAATCAAAGCATTACCATGGAGAAATTTGAGAAAGCCAATAAGGAGGAATAAAGCTAATCATTAGTAAAGGATAAAAGAATAATAGCATGAGTCAGTGGCAGTATTTGAGTGCATAGATAAAATTTATGAATAAGACATAAATATTCAGAAAAAAAATTTCAAGGAATAATCAAGATCTCAACTCCAAGGGATACTTAAAGGATTGACTAGGAAGGTAAATAAGGGCCAGCATTAAGGTGGGCACTAGAAGTGACTGAGCTGAATAGGGTCCTTGGAGACAAAGGAAGCTTAAAGACTGTTATTATAGATGCTTGAGGTCACGAACCAGTAAGTTGCCTGGGAATTTCTTCAGACTCAGTCAGTTTCTAGTTCAAATTGATTGCAGCATCACAAAAAGGACTAACTGGGAAGAGAAATATAAAAAAGAGACAATTGTGGGAAACGAGAGGCTACGGAAATTGGAAAATTAAGGGCTTGACATCACCGAGGAAGTTGTCCAGGAGTTCAAAGATTTTGATGCTATCAGTCAGTCAGGAAAGCCTCAGCAGCAGAAAATACACTTTCCCTGTTCCCACACAATAATAATGAGTTCTAGCATTTTTTATTGGATATTTTCTTTATTTACATTTCAAATGTTATCCCCTTTCCCAGTTCCACCCCCTCCACTTTTCACATAGCTTAATGATTTGTGTAGATTATGGTTCAAAAGCCTGAGAATAAATACTAAGGAGATGATTCAGTTGGTAAACTGCTTGTTGCAGAAGCATGAAGGCCTATTTTGGATGGCCACCATATCCTGAAAATGGACTTTTATATACTACTTCATATGTCCAGGGACAAGGGTATGCAAGTATAAACCTAGCTCTCAGGGAAGAGAGATGGGAAGCTACTCAGAGCTCAGTGGACAGCCAATCTAGATAGTAAGTAAGCCTCAGATTCAGTGACATAATTAATGATGATAATAATAATATGTTGGGGAGTGACTGGAAAAAACACTGAACTTCAACCACAGTCTACTGTTTCTTGTATTAGCCATATTTACTATGGTAGGCCTAAGTGACTGGCACAGTCTTTTCTATGAATTGAATTTATATGAGTTACTGGTCATGCTCTCCTAAGAATGTAGAATTTAAAAAAAAATGATGCTGTCCGTTCTGACTTTCACACATGGAAGAAATATCTAGATACATAGTTTAAAAATTCACTTCAAATTTCTCAGGCAGTTTTTTTCTTAACAAATGCTATAATGAAATTTAATACAAATGCACCCAACACTTTTTTTTTTCAGAAAAAGAAGCACAGCTGCTTTAGACTGGGACAATACAATAACCTCACCTTTTAAAAAGGTATAGCTATTGAAAGAGAAGCTTAATTAACACTCCTAGAGCTGAGGTTCATTCACAAGGTAGTGAACTCAGTAGAGGTGGCTTCTGGCCAAAATAGGACTGATAAGTTGTTAATTAGCTTTCCCTGTGTTTTGTCTGAAAGCATTCAGTCTGTATGTGAGAATAAAGTACACATTACAGTTACATAAATTATAAGAAACCTAATGCATTAAGGCTATCTAAAAATAGTAATGGGTAAAAAGCAAAGAAAAGTATACTTTCATTTTCCAAAAGAATTTTTGTTTATATTCTGATTTTTTTTCCTCTACATTTACTGCTCATTATATCAAACAGCTAAATGAGTGATATATCATAGTGCTGGAGCTTCCTTTGTCAGGGATGATTTTTCCAGATTCCTTCCACTGTCATTTTCTCCTTTGTCTATAAAGGCAAAGAGTAAAATTGATTCCACTCTATTTCTTCCAAATCTACTGTCATGGTTTTATAAGACCCGAAAGCCAAGGGCAAGCCCATCTAGGTTTGGAATCTACAGCAGCAGAAGTAATTGAGACCTCTGGTCCACTATATCTCTGGAGATGAGTCATAAATTTCAGTACTTTCCTTTCTATGTCTGTATTTCTTTATTGGCACTCGATAGCAACAATTGCTGACCTTATTATGTTCCTATTTCTAAAGTAACATGGAAACTTTACACTCTTCTTTTCCTTTTCAATGTCAACCTCTCCCTCAGGGAACTTGGCTTCCATTACTAAGATGACCAATATTTCATAGAAAAGTATACACCAAACTACTGAGAAATGGGTCTAAAATACTGAGACCCTTATACCATATTTGGTTTCACTCAATGGAATGTTATAGCATGTTCCAGACAATGATATTTACAATAATATGTATCATTATCTCTACTTCCCATTGCAAATCTATGGGCTAGAGATTTAGTAAGGTGGTCAGAATTATAAGGTTAATATTTATATGGCGTTTCTCTGACTTCAATACGTTGCCCTTCACATACCATGGTTCTAAAGAACTTGAACACCAAGAGAAAAAACAAACAAACCTCATTTAGTCAAACACCAAGACAGTAAGTACACAACACAAGTCTCCTTTCTTTTTACTTTATTTGCCTACAGTTTAGAAAGTCCTATAACGTGATAGTTTAAAAAAATGGGCTTATTTTAGTATGGAGTGATTGTCAAAATATGGTCTTGAAAATTAGAACCCAGTAGAAGGTGATTTGTTTCTCTGATTGGATTAATGCTGGTTGATGGTAAGATACCTTCAGTATGTCTTGCTCTCTCTTTCTCTCACATTTCCCATCAGATAAGAGATGGTGCAGCAAGAATATTATCATCAAATGTTGGTACCTTTATCTTGAACTTCCTAGAAATTTCTGCTCCTTGTGAAATATTCTGCATTTTTATAACAGCATAAAATTGACCAGGATTCTTCTTATATTGACTAAGAGATAGGATCTCTCCTTTTCTAAAGGGATATCATCTACTTGTACAACTACTAGACTGGGCTTTGTAAAGGTTGTGTGGCTATTTTTTCCAAAGGATGCTTTCCCCTCTGGAGAGAGGGTGGAAACTCATAAGGACCAGGAAGCAAAAAAAAAAAAAATGTCAGGAAGCTTATAAAAATTACAGTATTCACAAGGCCCCTTTCTGTGACTGCAGGCATAAACATTTGTGAGAAGAAATTTTTTCCTGGCAGAACAGCCTACACATTGTACAGAGAGTCCCAGTGATGGACCTTCCATGATTCCTTGCTAATCCTGAGGTGGGCTTAAGAGTGATGCAGATGTTTGAGCCAACCACACCCCCATATGTAATTCCTCATCAGTAATGCCATAAGGAACTCTAATACTCTCACCAATTCACTACAAGGCATGTGTAGACTAGTTTCTCGGATTTGTCATCAGTGCCCTACCAGGCACTGATGCTCAATCATATCTCTCAAGATAACATCACACAATAGAAAGTTTGTGTTAATCTCTGTGGTGACGCTGTTCCTAGGTCTGACTGATTAGACAAAGAATGGGCTCTAATCCTTGGGCAGTGAAATCACAGTCTCGTAAACTAACCTACATTCTCAGTGATTGTAAACACACCTATCTTTATTCAAACGATCTAGATTATGAGAAGCTGAAAGACTAAACAAAAAAAGCTTCAAGAATTTGAGCAGATGAGAACCCAGGCATAGAAAACAAAACTCTGGGTGGACAGTTGAGATAAAAGAAAGTTGCATAAAATGAATGAAAATACAGGAAATCAGTTTATAGGGGGATGCAACTGGAACAGGAAAGAACCCCAAGTCTTTGAGTAAATGAAGTCTCTGGAGAAGGCTAGCTTCCTCCATGAGTCTGTCTCTGTCTATCAATCACTGCTTTTAAGGTGAGTTGAAAGATCGCTTTTCCTTACAGCTATTGCTAACAAACCCACAGACTAAGTGTACTGTAGGGTCATATTTGTATAAACTATGTTAGAGATGCATCATACCCATGCATTTGAACAAATATTTGATAAGTTGGGTATTTTGCCTGAGGATTTCAACAAACAAAATTGTAGAGAATCCCAGTTCAACGGTGAAGTACTTAGGTCAACCACAGAAAACAATATTTTGCTGAATGGCGTTTTGTTAAATTAGTATGTCTAATGAATTACTTGCAAATAATTCTGTCTGTACATATAACAAACACCAGGGAAGCTCAGATGTATAAGCAATATTTCAAACCGAACTTAAATTATCAATCACAGGGATCTTGTGTCTTTACCGTGTTCTGAATTTTAAGATATACTAAGTTAAAGATCAGCCACAAAAAGGGAAGATTTAAAAAAAAATCTTTTGTAAGGAGACAAGGAATACATTTTCCTTAGTGACACTGATTCTGTGGCATCTATTGTGTGAAGATGACAGAAAAAAGAGACACCAAAGACATTAATAACACAAAATCTGTCAAGATGGAGGGCTACAACTAACAATTTTTCTGTCACACCCAAATCCACAATCAGGAGAAAAGGGAGATGCCTTGCTCTGTGATTCTCCTGATAACCAATTTAATTAGATGCCAACTGCTAAAGACTGGAGCCAAGGAAGACAATGGACCTATTTTCCTCTTATACAACAAAGACATTTACAAATGGACTATATTTATTTTTTTACAGATTTTTATTTCATTAGATTAAGTTTTGAAATGAACGATCTTAAGTCTGGTCATTAAAATTCCTAAAAGTTTAGATTTTAAAATTGAAAAGAAAAATAAATTCGATCAATAATATTTATACAATTTATCTTAGAAACCAGATGTTATGCCCCCTGGAAATTCTTAAACATTATTGCTATTGTGTATTAAAATTTAAACAAATATCAAACCAACAGAGACAAGTTTTATGGAAACGTCAGAATGGCATATGTTTTTGTGTACACGTGTTTTAAATTTCCTTTTGAGAGTTTTAAAAGGAAGTATGGAAGAGAATGGAATGAAAAAAACTGTCTTTGGCTTTTAGATTTTAAATCTATACAAAGACAGGTCTTAGGGCCCTGAGTAGTGTTTATGTGAATTGTTTTTCTTTTCTTTTCTTCCTATTTCAGTTATTAACTAAATTAGAGTTATTACCCAAGAATAGAGGTCCCAGAATCAGACCCTGGGGGAACTGAGGGCTATGGCTTTTGTGTATGAATTTGTGCTTCTCTGTTCAAAGAAAGCCATTCACACTTTCAATAACTTCCTTTGTTTCCATCAACGATTTAGGGGAACAAAAGGGGAGGGGATCATGTAGTATATGCATGAAGGTCATTTAGAAATGCAATTTGAGTGGTTAAAAGTGAAAGCAGGCTTCGGTGGACTTTCTATTCGGGGTTTTAAATGTTCAACCTAGCGATGGTTGTTAGCTGGTTCTGCGGGGAATCAGAGAAGCCAGCACCTTCTACACTGCCTCTTGTGTTCCCTGATGACCACTAAGAAGAAAGACCTCTGTCCTTTGCGTAAATTAAGCTTCCCTAATCAAAACATTAGTCATTTCTCACTGGGCAAAAGTGATTTCATTTTTCTTTGGCACCAGCCGCTGTATTTTTATTGTATGCTCATCCTGGGAGTCTAATCAATGTGGAGCCTTCTAGAGTAGCCAATACTGGGAAGACCTATTTCTTGCCTGCAGGCCTTTGTTTTCAGTAAACATCAGGTATAATGCACATGGAATAAACCCAAGGGAAAAGAGGGTAAGTATTAGACACATTGTGATATTGACTTAAAAGGTAAAGTAAATTCCCTTCTGCAGCTCTCTCAATTGATTTATGACGAAATGTGGGGGATAATGACCATAGAAGACCAATGGAAGTGCAATGTTGGTACTCATATAAAATCTGGAGTCATTTGCAAATCTTTAAATTTGAAAAGGAAAAATTTTATTCCATACCTAGGTGGTGTTAGTGCTAGACTAGCTAGTTTTCCTTCTGTAACTGGCTCCGACACTACTTGATATTTAAGAGCATGGTTGTGTTGAAGGGATAAAATGTCTACATCTTGGAATACTTCTTTACTCCCCATGCATATGTCTTAAGGTTTCCCCAACTGCAAACATATTAGTAAAATATTTCTTATGATTTACAGTATTTCATCAGTATTTCTTCATAATGTAATGCCCAATGGTATATTCAAATAGCATGTGCCTGTGCTATCTTTGCTTGTCAGAACACAATTTTATCTTTATCGTGTTTTATGTAAATATTGAACTTGGGTATGTAAGTGTTGTTAGTTTTATGAAATGGACAAATGCAACAATGGGCATATCATGTTAGCTGATTTATTGTGAATATTATGAAATTTATACTTTAGATCTTAGATTCTTTGAGATATCACATAATAGGGGCTGGAGAGATGGCTCAGTGGTTAAGAGCACTTGCTGCTTGCTCTTCCAGAGGTCCTGAGTCCAATTCCTAGCAATCACAGGGAGGCTCACAACTATCTGTAATACCCTCTTCTGGTATGTCCAAAGACAGCTACAATGTACTCATATAAATGAAATAAAAAAAAAATCTTTAAAAAAAAAGATACCACATAATATCACCTTTTCAAGATCCATGCGTTTCCCCATCTGTGCATTTGTTTCCACACAGCCTTAAAAGCAGAGTTCTTTGCTGAGAGCAGATGTAAATTGACTCTGTTATATCACTAAGTTGCTTTCTGAACTTAAACAAATCACACACAATCTGAAGTTTTTCCTTTATCATAGTAATCATAGAAAAAAATAGCATGAGTTAAAACATAGAAGGAAAATTCCTAAGACACTAAGCTATGACATACTTACTGTATGTAGAGAAATAAAAACACAGATCTAGAAGATGTAATGCATTGAAAGAAACAAGAAATGCAAATACATGGGTATTATCATTCTACTTATGGAAATTTAACACCTGAATGCACACTTGCTAGTACAAATGCAAACACACATACACACTACAGAAATACCACATTCACTTTTTCTCCACCTGAAAACATGTGTAATGGCATTCACGTGTACGGTGGCAAATGATTATAGTAAGAAAATAATGACCATGAAGTTCTGAGAAAAGAAAAAAAAATTAAGAGAGGTTGACTTTGCCAACCAGACCCCCCCAGAGCTCCCAGGGACTAAACCAACCAAAGAGTACACATGGAGGGACCCATGGCTCCAATCGCATAAGTAGCAGAGGATGGTCTTGTTAGGCATCAATGGGAGGAGAGGCCATGTTCCTGTGAAGGCTCAATGCCCTAGTGTAGAGGAATTTGAGGGTGGGGAGGCAGGAGTGGGTGGGTGAGTAGAGGAGCGCCCTCATAGAACCAGACAGAGGAGGGAGGGGATGGGGGTTTCCAGAGTGGGGGAGACCAGGAATGGAGATAACATTTGAAATGTAAATAAAGAAAATATCTAATAAAATTTTTTAATAAAGGTTGATTTTAAGATGGTTTACAATGCTGATTTTACACAAATAGCAATGTTTTATAAACTCTCTGCACCTAAAAATCAAATGGAGAGAAAAAAAATGTAGTTAAATAGGTAGAGATATTTGGCCTTTGGTTCTAACAATTATACCCCCCAAAAGGGGCATTGGGACTGAAATGGAACTCTCAGAAGGGAGGAGAAAATACCAGAGACCTTTGTCTATTTGCCATGACTATAATCTGGGGTTCTGTCATTTTCATGAAATGCTGGTTTGAGCAGAAAGCAGTTTTTTTCTCAGCACTGTAGAAACTGAATGAAGAGAATCTGAAGACACTGTGAAAATGTGGCAGAAACCAGCCCCTTTGCTCAAAGGACAACTCTGTTTGACTCTTTATGGGCTCCAGGGCTTTCGGGAAACTATTTATTTCTGTTTTATAAGTCTTGGTTTCCTTATCTTTAGCAGAGATAACAGAGCTTTGCAGGGTTGTTACAATGAGGTACTTTATCCATTTAATTCAATAAATATTTATTGAGTATCATATCTTACCATTCCTTAGGGCTGAAATGGAATTAAAATTTAAAAAGTGTCCAGCTCTTATGGTTTACAGCTGGAAGAAGAAACTCCATAAAATAAGAAAAGGGTACAGAATGATAGGTGGTAAGAATGTAATATAGACAAATGAAATTCAGAAAACAAAGACAGGAAGTCCCCAGCAACGGAACAATTTCACTTTAAGTAGGTTTTAACAAAAGCTTTTTTAGTTTTTTTTTAAACTGAGTTTAAAGGTCCTGCTAGGGGTTTTAAACAATGACTGAGAAAAACTAAAAACTAAATGGATAACCTGGACAGATAAAGGTAGACAGATATCTGGTGGGAATACTCGGAATTAGAGTTGGAAGAAAGCCTGCCTTGAAAATAGGAAACTCTGGGTGCTTAGTGGTAGAAGCCCATAGTTCTCACCGCAAGGGTTGCATGGGGCCTTGTAATGAATTGACCTCCACTCTGATCAAGAAACTGTTGAAAGAATCTGAGCAAAGGAGATTCAGGGCAACACTTACTTTAAAGAGGTGTTCGTGTTCACACAGATCAAATTATAACAAGCATAGAAGGAAGAAACAACTAAGAGGCAGTGACCTTGCCAGTAGGTAGTGGTGCCTTAACTACAGTTTTAAGGCAGAGACTGAACGGGTCCTTTCTGGATCTTCTTCAAATAGGATGAAAAATATGGGTACAGACTGTGAAGACTTATGACTGGACGAATGTCCACTTTGCATTACCACTTTGTGCAACACTTAGAATCTCAGAATCGCATCCAAAAGCAGTTGTATCAAAGGTGGTTTTTATACCAGAACTCCCTACAAGGCAACACACTAAGCACACAATGCTGGTGTCTTCATGGAGATAGCTTCAGTTACTGTCTCTGAAATGAACATTTACAGGAAAGGGTTTCTCTTGACAGGTGTATTTGATAATTCTGGTTATCCTGTGTAACTTTCTACCAAAACCATTAATAAAAGGTACATATTTTCCTTTTCAAAAACTGGTGTAATTTTGGAAGAAATGCACTTAAACTAGGGAATAAATGTTTACAAAAATCTCTAGGTGCAGATTATATTTCAATTCTTAGACAAAGAAAATGGACACTAGGTACTATGACGTCTAAAGGCAACAAGTATAGAAGTGCCGGGGGGGTGGGTGGGTGGGGGAGTAGTAGAGGCAGGTCTTCCAGTGAAAGTAAAATCTGCCATGAGTACATATGTCTGTTAAGCTACATTTGATAAATTTATTAGTTTGAATTAGTTTGAAATATAATTGTAATGAAAGCATAAACTGAGTTGTGGGGGAAAACCAAATCCATGCCTATTCTTCTGTCTGTATTTCATTCTTAAGAAAGTATTGTGTTTGTATATCAGGGAAGACAAAAACAAATGTCTCAAAAATAAAGTTAAAAGTGTCTTCCACTTGATTTAAAAAGTAGTGATCTGTATTTGTAGAGTCAATGAAGGAGGGAAGAAATGAGTTGGTTTTTTATCTAGTGTGTTGACTCTTTTCAACCAGCAAATATATGATGATAATTGAATAGAGTTACTTTTTTACTAAATACTTTATTTACATTTCAAATGTTATCCCCTTTCCTCCTTTGCTCTCCTAAAACCCCCATCCCATCCCCCCTCCCCCGGCATACCAACCCAACCAAGTCCACTTCCCTGTCCTGGCATTCCCATTCAAGTTCACTGGGGAATCTAGTCTTCAGAGGACCATGGGCCTCTTCTCTCATTGATGTCCTACATGACCGTCCTCTGCTACATATGCTGCTGGAACCATGGGTCCCTCCATGTGTACTTCTTGTTTGGCAGTTTAGTCCCTGGGAGCTATGGAGTTCTTGGTTGGTTCATACTGTTGTTCTTCCTATGGGGCTGCAAACCCCTTCAGCTCGTTGGTTGACTAGATTTTCTAAAGTTAAATTAATGGATCCTGGATTGAGGACAATACAATATATTTTTACCAAATAATGACAATTAAGAACATCCTTGTTCCTATTGTAATTTTTTTCTATATTTTTTATTTACATTCCCAATGATTTCCCCTTTCCCGGTTCTCCCCTCCCCGAAAGTCCCATAAGCTCTCTTCCCTCCACCTGTTCCCCATTCAACCTCCTATTCCTTATCAGTGGTTGACATATAGATATCTCCTCTGACATAAAGAAATTCCTCTAAAATTAGCTGTTTTTCATAAAATCAGGGAGCTAGGGAGAAAGGTGCTTCTTGAGTTTTATACTCAGTGTTTGGGATATAAAATTCCAAAGCATGTCTGTTCAAATAAGGTCTGAGGATTTATCCTGAAAAATTAAAGAGTGCCAAATGTCCTTGTAGTCTGTAAAAAGTACTTAGATTAGTTAGTAAGAAATAGGTAAACACAATAAAGCTGTCTGATAAATGAATGAGGACAAACGAAATAAAATTTAAGACTTGGAGGAGATTTCATTCGTGGGACATCACCTTTTAAGAATGAAAATATGAGTTCTGTTCAGGAAATTCTCCCCTGTGCCCATATGTTCAAGGTTCTTCCCTAGTTTCCCTTCTATTAGTTTCAGTGTGTCTGGTTTTATGTGGAGATCTTTGATCCACTTAGAATTGAGCTTAATGCAAGGAGATAAGAATGGGTCAATTTGCATTCTTCTGCATGTTGACCTCCAGCTGAGCCAGCACCATTTGTTGAAAAGGCTACCTTTTTTCCACTGGATGGTTTTAGCTCCTTTGTCAAAGATCAAGTGACCATAGGAGTGTGGATTCATTTCTGGGTCTTCAATTCTGTTCCATTGATCTACATGTCTATCACTGTACCAATACCATGCAGTTTTTAACACTATTGCTCTGTAGTACAGCTTGAGGTCCGGGATACTGATTCCCCCAGAGGTTCTTTTACTCTTGAGAATAGTTTTAGCTATTCTGGGTATTCTGTTATTCCAGATGAATTTTTGAATTGCTCTTTCTAACTCTATGAAGAATTGAGTTGGGATTTTGATGGGGATTGCATTGAATCTGTGTATTACTTTTGGTAAGATGCTCATTTTTACTATATTAATCCTGCCAATCCATGAGCATGGCAGATTTTTCCATCTTCTGAGGTCTTCTTCAATTTCTCTCTTCAGAGACTTGAAGTTCTTGTCATACAGATCTTTCACTTGTTTGGTTAGAGTCACGCCAAGATACTTAATATGGTTTGTGGCTATTGTGAAGGGTATTATTTCTCTTACTTCATTCTCAGCCTGCTTATCCTTTGAGTATAGGAAGGCTTCTGACTTGCTTGAGTTGATTTTATATCCGGCCACTTTGCTGAAGTCGTTTATCAGCTGTAGGAGTTCTCTGGTGGAGTTCTTTGGGTCGCTTAAGTATACTATCATATCGTCTGCAAATAGTGATAGTTTGACTTCTTCCTTTCCAATTTGTATCCCTTTGACCTCTTTTTGTTGTCTAATTGCTCTAGCTAGAACTTCAAGTACTATATTGAAAAGATATGGAGAGAGAGGGCAGCCTTGTCTAGTCCCTCATTTTAGTGGGATTGAAGTTTTTGCAAGCCAAAAGACACTGTCAAAAAGACAAAGCAGCAACCAACTAACTGGGAAATGATCTTTACCAACCTTACATCCAACAGAGGGCTAATATCCAATATATACAAAGAACTCAAGAAGTTAAACTCCAGAGAGGCAAGTAACCCTATTAAAAAATGGGGTACAGAGCTAAACAAAGTGTTCTCACCTGAAGAATATCTAATGGCTGAGAAGCACCTAAAGAGATGTTCATCATCCTTAGTCATTAGGGAAATGCAAATCAAAACAACCCTGAGATTCCATCTCACACCAGTCAGGATGGCTAAGATCAAAAACACAGGAGACAGCAGTTGTTGGCGAGGATGTGGAGAAAGAGGAACACTCCTCCACTGCTGGTGGAATTGCAAGCTGGTACAACCACTCTGGAAAGCAGTCTGGCGGTTCCTCAGAAAACTGGGCATGACACTCCCGGAGGATCCGGCTATGCCACTCCTGGGCATATACCCAGAGGCTTTACCTGCATGCAATAAGGACACATGCTCCACTATGTTCATAGCAACCTTATTTATAATAGCCAGAAGCTGGAAAGAACCCAGATGTCCCTCAACGGAGGAATGGATTCAGAAGATGTGGTATATCTACACAATGGAATACTACTCTGCAATTAAAAACAATGAATTCACGAAATTCCTAGACAAATGGTCAGATCTTGAAAATATCATCCTTAGTGAGGTAACCCAATCACAAAAGAACACACATGGTATGCAGTCACTGATAAGGGGATATTGACCCAGAATCTTGGTATACCCTAGACACAATCCGCATATCAATAGATTTCTAAGAAGATGGAAGGAGAGACCCCTGGTCCTGGAAAGACTGGATGTAGGGGAACGCCAGGACAGAGTAACGAGAGGGGGTTGAATGGAGAAAAGAGGGAGGGAAGGGGGCTTATGGGACTTTCGGGGAGGGAGGAAACGGGAAAGGGGATATGATTTGGAATGTAAATTAAAAAAAAAATAATAAAATAAAAAAATAATTAAAAAAAAAGAATGAAAATATGAGATTCTCTTCTTTCTACAGGGATGAAAAAATGTCTTTGGTGACAAATTGTTATAAGTCATTAATGAAAGAGAAACAAAAGTGTGTGTTGTGGGGAACAGATCAATACAGTTAACAAGTTTTAATAGCTCAGTTGTATTTTCAGATAAAAGCCTTGAAGTTTGAGAAAGTCAAAATAAAAAAAAACAAAAAAAATGACTTTTGAATAAGAACTCCAATAGAAAAGACTTGGACTGCTGACTAAGACATACACAGATACTTATACCCAACCAATGGACTAAAGTTGGCGATGCCTATGTTTGGATTACAGAAGGACTGGAAGAAGCTGAGGAGGAAGGCAATCCTATAGGAAGAGAAGCAGTCTTAGCTAACTGGAACTCTTGAAATCTCTCAGAAAATAGGCTACCAACCAGGCAGTAGGTCCTAGGCCCTGGTCACATATACAGAAGAGGACTGCCTGGTCTGCCCTCAATGAGAGGAGAACTGCCTAACCTTCAAGAGGCTTGAGGTCTCAGAGAGTGGGAGGCCTGGAAGAGGACTAGGGGAGAAGGGGGTGAAGGATGGGGACATTCTCTTGGAGATAGGAAAGAAGGAAGGGGATGAGGAATATGAGAGAGCAGACCAGGATGGGTTAATGACTAAACTGTAAAAAAAAAAGTAATAATAAATATATTAATTAAGTAAGCAATTAGTTAATTACTTACTTAATTAATTAATTAAAAACAAGAGAATAAAAAAGAGAAAATCCTTGGTAGGTCTGGCTAGAGTATGGAAGGGGAGGATTTGTCTTGAATTATCTTTCTTTTAATAAATCTGAATACAGAAAACGAGACTTCCAAAATTTGCCAAATCATATAACCAGAGGCTTTACCTGCATGCAATAAGGACACATGCTCCACTATGTTCATAGCAGCCTTATTTATAATAGCCAGAAGCTGGAAAGAACCCAGATGTCCCTCAACAGAGGAATGGATTCAGAAGATGTGGTATATTTACACAATGCAATACTACTCTGCAATTAAAAACAATGAACTCTGGAGTTTAACTTCTTGAGTTCTTTGTATATATTGGATATTAGCCCTCTGTCGGATGTAGGGTTGGTAAAGATCATTTCTCAGTTAGTTGGTTGCCGCTTTGTCTTTTTGACAGTGTCTTTGGCCTTGCAAAAACTTTGTAATTTAATGAGGTCCCATTTGTCTATTCTTGTTCTTAGAGCATAAGCTATTGGAGTTCTATTCAGTAAATTCTCCCCTGTGCCCATGTGTTCAAGGTTCTTCCCTAGTTTCCTTTCTATTAGTTTCAGTGTGTCTGCTTTTATGTGGAAGTCCTTGATCCACTTGGAATTGAGCTTAGTTCAAGGGGATAAGAATGGGTCAATTTGCATTCTTCTGCATGTTGACCTCCAGTTGAGCCAGCACCATTTGTTGAAAAGGCTATCATTTTTCCACTGGATGGTTTTGGCTCCTTTGTCAAAGATCAAGTGACCATAGGAGTGTGGATTCATTTCTGGGTCTTCAATTCTGTTCCATTGATCTACATGCCTGTCACTGTACCAGTACAATGCAGTTTTTAACACTATTGCTCTGTAGTAAAGCTTGAGGTCCAGGATACTGATTCCCCCAGAGGTTCTATTACTCTTGAGAAGCAAGTAACCCTATTAAAAAATGGGGTACAGAGCTAAACAAAGAGTTCTCACCTGAAGAATATCTAATGGCTGAGAAGCACCTAAAGGTGTTCATCATCCTTAGTCATTAGGGAAATGCAAATCAAAACAACCCTGAGATTCCATCTCACACCAGTCAGAATGGCTAAGATCAAAAAACACAGGAGACAGCAGTTGTTGGCGAGGATGTGGAGAAAGAGGAATACTCCTCCACTGCTGGTGGGATTGCAAGCTGGTACAACCACTCCGGAAAGCAGTTTGGCGGTTCCTCAGAAAACTGGGCATGACACTCCCGGAGGATCCAGCTATACCACTCCTGGGCATATACCCAGAGGCTTTACCTGCATGCAATAAGGAAACAAGCTCCACTATGTTCATAGCAGCTTTATTTATAATAGCCAGAAGCTGGAAAGAACCCAGATGTCCCTCAACGAAGGAATGGATTCAGAAGATGTGGTATATTTACACAGTGGAATACTACTCTGCAATTAAAAACAATGAATTCACGAAATTCCTAGGCAAGTGGTCAGAACTTGAAAATATCATCCTTAGTGAGGTAACCCAATCACAAAAGAACACACATGGTATGCAGTCACTGATAAGGGGATATTAACCCAGAATCTCGGAATACCCTAGACACAATTCGCATATCAATAGATTTCCAAGAAGATGGAAGGAGAGACCCCTGTTCCTGGAAAGACTGGATGTAGGGGAATGCCAGGACAGAGAAGCGAGAGGGGGTTGAATGGGGAAAAGAGGGAGGGAAGGGGGCTTATGGGACTTTCGGGGAGGGAGGAAACGGGAAAGGGGAAAAGATTTTGAATGTAAATAAAAAAAACTTAGAAAATAAAATAAAATTAAAAAAAAGAAAATTAGAGTTGAAGCTGTTAATGGAAAAAAACAACAACAACAAAAAAAAAAAAAAAAAACAATGAACTCAGGAAATTCCTAGGCAAATGGTCAGAACTTGAAAATATCATCCTTAGTGAGGTAACCCAATCACAAAAGAACACACATGGCATGCAGTCACTGATAAGGGGATATTAACCCAGAATCTCGGAATACCCTAGACTGGATGTAGGGGAATGACAAGACAGAGAAGTGAGAGGGGGTTGAATGGGGAAAAGAGGGAGGGAAGGGTGCTTATGGGACTTTCGGGGAGGGAGGAAGCAGGAAAGGGGAAAAGATTTTGAATGTAAATAAAAAAAACTTAGAAAAATTTACACAATGGAACACTACTCTGCAATTAAAAACAATGAATTCACGAAATTCCTAGGCAAATGGTCAGAACTTGAAAATATCATCCTTAGTGAGATAACCCAATCACAAAAGAACACACATGGTATGCAGGCACTGATAAGGGGATATTAACCCAGAATTTCGGAATACCCTAGACACAATTCCCATATCAATAGATTTCTAAGAAGATGGAAGGAGAGACCCCTGGTCCTGGAAAGACTGGATGTAGGGGAACGCCAGGACAGAGAAGGGAGAGGGGGTTGAATGGGGAAAAGAGGGAGGGAAGGGGGCTTATGGGACTTTCGGGGAGGGAGGAAATGGGAAAGGGGAAATGATTTGGAATGTAAATAAAAAAAAACCTTAGAAAATAAAAAAAAGAAACCAAAAAAAATAAAATAAAATAAAAAAGAAAATTAGAGTTGAAGCTGCTAATGGAAAAACAAACAAACAATGAACTCACGAAATTCCTAGGTAAATGGTCAGAACTTGAAAATATCATCCTTAGCAAGAGGGGGTTGAATGGGGAAAAGAGGGAGGGAAGAGGACTTATGAGACTTTTGGGGAGGGAGAAAATGGGAAAGGGGAAATGATTTGGAATGTAAATAAAAAAAACTTAGAAAATAAAATAAAATCATGTAAGAAGAGACTAGGGCTGGTTCTAAAGGGCCTACAGTGTTATAGGGAAAGTTCTTTATTGCAGTCATCTCACCCAAAAGTTTAGTGGAAAGGAGTCAGTGAAAGTTCAAAAGAAATTATCAAGCTATGGTCATGTAGTGGTCAAGTGGAAGGGCTACTAAGAAGATAGTGTGAATATATCTGAGAATTAGTTTCTTCAAGGATTTGGAGGTGTTATGAGAAATATTTTAAAACTAAAAAATCTTTGAGTACACCTAGATTAAATATTTTAGGTCACAGAATCAGAAATAATAATTCAAAATATTAAGACATAGAAGTGAATGAGAAACTCAAGAAACAGGTCAGTAGTGATTATTAAGAATGAACACACATTCTAGCAGAAGACCTAGGTTTGGTTCCCAGCCTCCATGTGGCAGCTGTGACCACCTGTTATTCTGTTTACGGATGATATATTGCTATCTTCTGGCTTCTTTCTTCATTTGCACATAAGTGGTACACAAAACTGCATATGGGCATACACATAAGCACATACACATAAAAATAATAAACTTTTAACAATAAAGTTGATAGAAAGGGAAAATGTTGGAAAAGAAGGGACTAGTGCATATCTCATAATGAAGTGTAATTGGATAAAGCCTCCTATAGTATCATAAGTTTGATTTTTTGTCTATTGTTGGAAACATTTGTTTTTATACAATGTATTCTGTTCACAATTTTTCCTCCCCCAATTTCTCTCAGATCCTCTCAACTTTCCTACCACCCACTCTATACCCCTTCCTCCTCTCACTATTAAAAAAAAAGAAGCAAACAAAACACAAATAAGAAACAGAAGACAACAACAACAACAACAAAAGAAAAAAACAAGGAATGCACACACAAGATGCCTTTACAGAAACACAATATCAGAAAACAAAATACGGAAGGAAATGACCAATAATGCAAACAAAGCAAGCAAACAAACAAAAGTTCAAATACAGCTACAAGAGACAAATATGTCTACGAAACAAAAATGCTACTGAGTTTGTTTTGTGTTGGCCATCTGCTATTGAGCATGAGATCCACCCGGAAGTGTAGTTAATATACCCAGTGAGACTCCATTGGGAAAGACTATTTTCTTTCCTTTGCAAGCAAGTACCTACTGCAGAAAACTTCTTGGTTCCCATCTCCTCTCTTCACAACTAGAACTCCTTCTCGCTTGAATCTGTAAAGGACTCTACAGGCAATGTCAGTTCACATGTGTATCCTTCCTGTTGTCTCTGGAGGACATTAATTGGAGTAATTAATCACCTCTGGCTCTTCCAATCTGGTTCTTAGCAATGGACTTCAGGATGTGGCATTTTCAAAATATGTTCACCTAAGGAAAATTTTTACAACTTATATAACAGAATCACCTAAAAATATTTTTAAAAGATTATAAGTTGATTAATCTAAGATCTTTTAGGAGAATTAACACTTGCACCTGACATTAGTGAACCTAACCCCTAGGTTCATTAACCATGCCTAGGGAAGCCAATGGGGTGAGAGAAGTTTCAGTGCCAATCTCAGGATGTTCTCTATGAGTTTCCTGAAAGAAAAAAGTCAAAAACCTTAAGTAACTTTTGTAAGTAGTATAACACAACCATTGTCCAATATTCCCATTAATTGCAGTTGTCTAAAGTCATGTGCTCTGATGGGTTGTGAGAATCTATTGAGGATCAGCAAACAATTACTGGAGTCTAGGAATAGGTTTCAAGCAAGCCAAGAATATGAAGAAGTGCCCATGTCATGTACTTATCCATATATACTAGAAGGATATAGATGAAGAGAGCTTATTTAATAGGTTCAATTTTTTTCTTTAAAAGAAATATCACTTGTTAGTATAAGCATACACCAAAAATAGATACAAAAATTGTCTAAGAAATTAATAACCCAGGGACCAAACTATTTCACTCTTCTGCCATATCTCCTTTCCCATTAACATTGCTACTCATGATAAGGTCTGGAGTTAATTAGCTAGTTGAAAGGCATAAAACTCTAAGATGGAAAGAGAATCTAGATTTGATGAATACCAACATTTCTACTTTATCATAGAAAATGCATTTCTGTTTTGTTATCTACATTTGGACCTCATTTGTTCTTTATTAATATTCGGTAAATATTTGGGGAATTTCCAGAGAGAGTAAGTTTTATCAGCAGGCCATCAAGTTGAGGAGTTTTTGGTTCATATAAATGCATTACTACAGAAGATTGCTGGTGGCTGCAACGATGTCTCAGTGGTTAAGTGCACTGGATGCTCTATCAGAAGTCCCTGATTCAATTCCCAGTGCCCACATGATTGTTCACAACTATATGTAACTCCTGTTCTAGGGGATCCAACACACTTTGCTAGCCTCTGTATACATAAGGAGTACATGTGGTACACAGACATACAAGGTAAACAGCTATATCCATAAAAATATAAATCATTAAAAAACATTGTTTATCCTTTCTGGGACTCATTGGCAGCTTGCCATTGGACTGGCAGAAGTCACTCAATGTGGTGAAAACTCCAAAAGCAATATGTATCTGTGATAAAATCCATAATCATTTCCCATTTTTGTAACTGTGCTTGCTGCATCTTACCTTTATAATTTATTTAATTAGTTAGGAATTAATTCATTGCATCTTCAGAAGTTAACAAAATAAAGTAACAATATACTAAAAATTTTGATTTGGTATCAACTGGAAAGTTCTGCAAGAATTATTTGTCACTCTGCCAAATTTCAGATTGCTAATAAAATTGCCCAGCTCTTTTCATAGATACTGGCAATATTTCAGTTGACAATAATTATTGGGCTTATCTGACATATGTATGTCATGAGAGTTAACTAAAATGACATCTAGCTGCTAATTTCGAAGGAACAAATGTCAAAGGAACATGGCTATGAGTGCGTCCTAGTCAGCTTTCTGCTTTTCCCGGTAGGTTGTTCAGGATGTGTGTAGGGAGTTCTTGATATCTGTAGAAGTCACTCTTTCCCAAGTGTCTTGACCATGTGCAATAGCAACATTTATATTTCTACAGAGACACATGAAATGTAAGGAGGTTGAAAACTTACATTCCCCTTTTAGAATACCTGGTATAGAGCTTTGGAAATATAAAGTTGAAGCTCAGATAGAACATAAACAAAGTGTGTTTTCTGAGAGGATTTTTTCATTTGATTCTGCTTTTGATTTGGGATTTTGTTATTTCCTTTATGTTTGTGTTTTTAATTTTTTAAGATGTATTCTTTGATATATATATATATACACACACATACACACACACACATTACCTTCTCTTTCCCTTCTCACTTTTTTATAATTGTGTGTGTGTGTGTGTGTGTATGTGTGTGTGTTTATAAGAGCTTTTGCCACAGTGTAAAACTCACAATATACAAAAAGGCTGTCCTTAAGTTCTTTATTCTCCTTTCTTTACCTCCCACTAACTGTGTGCTAACTCACCAACCCACCAGCTTTTCTAAGAGGTTTGAAATATTAAAGATAGAGTCACTAGAAATGTCAGTCTCTCCACTGATTAATGAAATTTATAAAATTGACATACATGAGTGGATCTTGGACTGTCTCATAACTACCAGCCTGGGATAATGCCGACTAAGTAGTAACTATCTGAATGTTCTCCAAATGACTTAAATAGTTATTGAACAAGATAAAACTTTCTTTGTAAAACAAGACTTAATTTTGTGTTTTAAATTGTCTGAAGTGCAATTGCTGATCTGAAGCTATAAAATTTTAAGTTACAATCTTGTTTACTCTGGATTTGTTTCAGACAAAGCCAGAGTGTTTTACAACTAATTGTAAATACCATCTTTCACAGCATTTAATGAGGCTAATAAGATATATGGAAATGTTCTAGGAGAATTAAAATTAGAATTAAGGCATATTAAAACAATAAAGCCATGTTAAATATGAATGTTTGGAACATTAGAAATGCACATACAGTCTTATTTGCATTTATCTTTGAGTAACGACATCATCTCTCACATTAAAACAAGTATGTATAAGTATGATATATATATATATATATATATATATATATATATATATATATGGTATATGAGCATGTGTGTGTGGAAGCATCAGATACCTTCATTTTCCCCTCTCCATTTTACCATGAGCATATACATATGGGTAAGTTGGAAGACAGCAACCTACCTGTCTCTTTCCTTCTGGGTGCTGAGGTTATAGGAATGTGTGACACCTTGTATTCCTGAGACATGGGTTTGAAATTCTCAATGCAAGTTGCTAAGCAAGTGTTCGTAACCAATAGGCAATCTCTCCAGCCTATAGTTTAGATTTTTAATGTGATGACCCACGTACAAAATGCATTTAACAATATGCTTAGCAGAAAGCTGGTACTTGTCCTGGATTCTTTTTAATTGTTGCCCAATTTTGTTAAAGTGAACTATGCCATTAAAAATGCTTAAGCATAAGTTGTTATGCTGTGTACTTGTTACCATATAATAGACAGTGTAACTAGAGGGAGCTTTTGAAGTTCATAGAAATTAAGATAGTAATCATAACAGGAACATGATCTTGGAACTTCAGTTTGAAGCACAGATAAACTGAATTTACTCTTCGAATTTTATATATTTTTTCTGAAAATATAAATCATATATATATATATATATACATAATGCATACATATACAGACACATATTCTCTGAGTACATACTCTTCATCTGTTTGTCTGCACATTGCACATTCACTTTGGCAAGCTTGCCCACGTACATCTGGACATCCTCAGGGCTCATCATGGCCGAGCTGAGAGATGGTGATGGAATCTGCTCCGCTGTTACTGGCTTTTGACATTTGTATCTGTGCCATTGCTTTAAACGGAGAGCATTTGCAAACAGTTTGCAGAGTGGCACTTGAGATCTAAAGCACACTGACGCAGCTCGGTGTACATGAAAAGGAAACGTTTCATTGTTTGCTGCTGGTTTCTATGCCAGAAGTTTTAGACATTAAAGATAACGATGCCAAGTGTTCAGAAAGCAGTGATTGGTGGAGTTAGAGTAAACACTGGTACAATCAGGGCATTTGGACTTTAGATGCTAAGCAATGAAAGCTTAAAGTTCCAAGTTCCCTGACAATTACAAAATAACCTTGTTCTCTCTCTCTCTCTCTCTCTCTCTCTCTCTCTCTCTCTCTCTCTCTCTCTCTCTCTCTCTCTGATAGTCTGTCAAGGCTAAAGAAAGAAGCTTGCCAGGAAGGAAATGGGGAGGTATTTTCTTTACTCACAGTGTGAAAAAAAAATCTGCCAGTTTCTTGCAGAAACACTAATGAGGAGTTGCCACACATTTTTACATTAATTGCAACATTACGATTCTTTTCCCGCTTTTATCTATGAAGCAAAAATGATGGGAGCAAGCAGGGGGAAGAGAGAAGAAGTTGAGGAAGAGCGAGAGAATGGCTTGAAAAATCTCTGTCTTCGAGGTGATGGCAGTGATGTTATTTTTTCAAAAAAAAAAGATGAAATCCAAATCTTGAATAAAGACAAATTACAGGCAGAACCATTCTTCAAAGAAAAGAAATGGAAGAGAAAGCACGTAATATTTTCAGGATAAAATGCTGATCCTTCTCTCATCTTATCTCTTCAAATGAGATAGTACACCATCTGCTCTCCAAGCGGTTATTTCCTATCAAGCAGGATTTCTGCACGGTCTCCTCCCTTAGTTTCTCTGAGTTTTCAGATTGGCTCTCTTCCGGTGAGTCACATCCTTTCTTTAAATGTTTCCATATTTCCCCCCATTCTCTTCAGCTGATGTGTAACTCTTGGTTAAGCATTTCAAAATACTACATGGATCGTAATAATTTCCTTGTACCTAACACCTCTATTTATTTATAGGAGTTAGTGGTGTTCAAATACCACCTTTGTCAGTACAGCATTAAAAGTGGTTATTTGCTTAGCAGCTTGTCAAGCTGCTAGAATGGGTACCTCAGTCTCTGATTCTACAATGCTTAGTCTCACTCATGGTCTTCTCAGTATCATTTCAAGACATCCCTCCATTTAAAATTACATATTATCTCATTGTCTTTTCCAGACCATTCTGTGTATTATCATGTAAGCTTTAAGATTACTCACTGGTAATTATCATTACATGAGGACTAGGTCAGAATTTGGACATTTTCATCTTATTTATTTTTACCCACCCCTTCCCTTGCAATTTCATCTCATCTGTAGTTTGGTAATCCTAGCAAAGTTTGACCTGTGAGTCAAAAATCTGATAGGTGCATTTTGTAAATAAAGTTTTATTGGACTACACCCATGCTCGTTTATATTTTCACACTGGCCATTGCAGAAATTTTTTTCAATTTTTTTTTTTAAAGTCATCGTATTTGTTTACATTTCAAATGTTACCCCCCTTCCAGGTCTGCCTTCCATGATATGGTAGAATTTTTCAACAAGAGCACAGATTGGAATTTATTGCTATACTATTTCAAACAGCCAGGGACTTCCTTCTTCTGTCAGTAAAATGCTCACATTCCTCACCTCAGTTTGTGTGGATTTTTGCCACTTAGGGTATCTTTTTTTTCCTACTTCCTATACAATAGAGATTCTAGGCATGAATAATTTTGAATACGTTTCTTTATTATACCAGACCTTATCAGAAAAGGCTCCTAATTCTGACAGTGTGTGTTAGATACCCAACCACTGGTGTGTCATAAAACATTAAATTTCGGGCACTTGCTAGAATTTCTCTGTTGTTTCACTCATTGTCTAAATTACTGCCCCATTTACAAGCACCACATCCAGTTCCTGGTATACAGGAAGAACTGAAAAGTATACATTGATAATAATAAATTATACCTACTGCTCACATGCTCAAAAAAGAAAAGAACTGATAAGAAAAGCCAATAACTACAGAGATGTTTCAGTAGTTGCTAAATGTATTGAAGATTTCAGTTCATATCTGACGAATTAAAATGACATTCTCTTTTGACTTCTTTTGGCACATTGCACTCATTTGGTCTATATATGTATACTCAGGCCACAAAGTCACATAGACACATAGACACACACAAATACTTTTTTTTAAGAATAGAAAAATCTTATATCTATATGATGTTTGTTCTGAAAGAATTTAATTAAAAAACTGAAGGGAATCATAAAATCCCAAGAGTAGTTAAAAGGATATGTAAGTTCCTTGGACTTTTGTTAAATTTCAACAATATCATAGAGCTGTAAGAAATAATGACATAAGACTAGGTATATATTTTGTTTCATCATGTGAAGAAACAATGACATAGCTATATTTCTTAGGCTAATTATTAACATATAGTATATAACTACACATATATTGGTATTTCCATATTCATGTCATATTTCTGATAATGATTATGAATTACCCACTATTTTTTTTTTTTAGGTTTTTCGAGACAGGGTTTCTCTGTGTAGCCCTGGCTGTCCTGGAACTCACTTTGTAGACCAGGCTGGCCTCAAACTCAGAAATCCTCCTGCCTCTGCCTTCCAAGTGCTGGGATTAAAGGCGTGTGCCACCACCGCCCGGCTTCCCACTATTTTTATTAGATACATATTTATTGAGTGGCATTACTTTTATGACTGCGTACTTAGATCTATTTTTGTAATATATGAAATGTATTAATTAGTATAAAAGTTACATGTCTGAAACATTTGTCTTATTAAGCCAGACTCTAAGCTCTATAGTTATGACTGCAGCTAGGTAAGATGTTCAATGGGAAAAACTGCTGCCAGTTAATTTGTGTTTGATTTTATTCAGTAGTATCTAATGTTTGAAACTCCCCAAACAACTTAGAGACTGGAACTCCATAATATTGCAGTATGTTTTTATATGTCGTATTCAAATTCTGTTCAAAGATTATTGTGATGTTCCTGCTGGCATGGATTTGTTGAGATACTTCCTGTTACTGCTTCTAAAATATATTACTCCTTATTACAACTGCTATATGTATTTTCCCACATTTCCAACAAGAAAAAAAATTAGTATTTGTAAATTAGTAAAAATAAAACATTTGCAAAAGAGAGGATTTTGGAGTGTTGGCAGAAGAGCCCTAGAGAGTTTCAAATGCAATTTAACCATCAAGAGTGACCTGAACTCTTCATTTGTGTAACTAGCTCATTCCTCCACAAGAAACTTCACCATTTAGCAGTTGGATAGAAATAATGCTTTCCATGTAATCTCACCAAGCAAATGCACAGGAAGGACGGGCTGCACCTTTTTTTCATACTATAACTTTATAGCATTAACTCTCTAAAAGCAAATAAATGTGGGATATTATGTTATTCACATAAACAACTTGACTGTTCCTGGGAAAGGAAAGCCCCCCTATGGTTCTCAATGGTTATGTGACAGGATAGACCTTGTTTGAACTGTTTGAATACATATCTCCTTACCTCTGCCTGGTGGGATTCAGAGTCACCCACTAGGCAGGGTTAACTAATGACTGAAATGAAATCCAGTCATTTAAGGAAGTCTCAAAGGCTTCCTGGGGTTCGGTTGGAAAGATGTTATACTAAGTGTAGGTTTGTACTTGATGCTGCTGCAGTGTTTACAGAACCTCTAACACAATGGAGCAAGATTAATGAGGCTCTTCCAACTCTAACCCCAGCCTAAGACCATACTTGTCTACATGATCTACAGATCTTCACGTCTACAGATCAACCTTTATCACCCTAATAGTGACAGAAATGTAAACCAGAACCTCGTCATTTCCTGAATGCTAACCCTGGCTTTTATCCTCTACTGAACTATAGGGTTAAAGAGGAAATGTTCTCATGTTCTAAGTGAGATCGACACTTTTTCATTGTGAAACATTTTATCCTCGAACATTTTTTTACATCAATCATGTTATTCTATGCTTACAGAGTGGGGTAAAGTGAGCTTGCAAAAATCATTGTCATCTCATGATGGCTGAGATATCTAGGGCACAAGGTCATCACGTAATTACGGAAAATGTAACAGGTTAGGAACTTGTTTGGTACTAGAATTCAATATGGCTCTATTGTTTTTACTGTTATCATCATCAGTTTGAGTTTGTTTTGGAGACATGCTTTTTCTGTGTAGCCCTTCTGGAACTTACACCAAAGATCAGGCTGATCTTGAACTCAGAGATCCAACTGCCTCTGCCTCCCAAGTGCTGAGATTAAAGGCATGCGCCACCTCCATCTGTGTTTATTATTATTATTATTAGTTAGGATTCAAAATAATAGTTTTATTATGACAATAGTGCCTCTATTTCTTTGCATTTGTTCAGATTTACTTCTCTTTCTCCTATGTTTTATCTCCCCTATCCACTTGTGTTAGTTCCCCCTTTAATGCATAGTATATCTAAACATATAGACTTTAGACTTAAAATATACTGACAAGTTTCTATACGTTTACTCATCCTCTGAGGCATTAGCCAAAGAACCTGCCTAATGAACATTTTTCTAAGCATCTCCAAATTGTTCTTCTCACCCTTTCTCTAAAGTAGTATGAAAAACAAATAAAATATGATTTATATATAGAGAGAAACGTTTTTCATTATTTCAATCAAAAAAGCATTCTCAAAATCGCCATAATTGTATTTTCTTTATTCAGCCCAAGATCCCACCTTCTAAAATGTGCTTCCCCCTTCTCAGTCACTGGGGCTGCTTCCAGATGCACAGCTGATAAATGACTCCCAAGGCCAGTAGATCTAGTCTCAACTCTCTTCATCCTAGAAAGTTTTTTTGAGGTCCGAAAATCAAAGTCATCTTGACTGTAAAAAGCCATTAAAGAGCATGCCACATTGATTTTACTGCATCTTTGGTTGGAGACACATGAAAACCAAAGAGAGCCCTGTGACTTGACACTCAGGCTGTGCAGAGCATGAGCTGTGTTTTGCATCCTTCTGTGACATTCAAGGTAGATGGGAATTATTTTTTCCAGCAGGTTTTTCCTTACCAGCACCCAAAAAGAGCACAGTGACAGCTACCCTAATGTAACAGGCATGACCTGCACTTGTCGGATTTTCTTCTTTTGTTGTACTTAATTTTGTCAGGTCATTTTCCCAGTAAAATGACAGATTTATCTTTTCCAGACACTGCAATGGAAAACATGAAGAAGCAGTACCTTTGGTGGCTTTGGTTGTTTATTTTATGGTTACTCAGAGTTCTGGACCTGTCACTGTTTGAGTAAAGAAAGGCTCTTCATCCCAGTTCCTTGATCGACAGGATGTTGTCCTTATTTTCCCGCTTGGCAATAGATACTATGCCTGATTTTCTTCTTTAGTCATCTGTCTTATGTTTCTTATTTTGCTAGAAGTAAAAAAGACAACTTTGACATTCTCAAAAATTGATATTTACATCACTGTAGCTGGACAGAGGCAAAAACCCAATGATGCTTGATGCCTGAATAGCTAACTAGAAGAATTAAATTTCTGTATGTGCAAGCAATTCATAATTCTGTGATAAAAAGAGTTTTATGAAAAACAGCCATCATTTTACCATGAACATAGTAAACATATCCCTAAAGTTGTAATAGCAGAAGGATTTTTTGGCATTGGTGTCTGGGTGCAAATAGCCACCCAAAACAGAAATTTTCCTTTGCATGTGAATTTACAAACTTTTTAAAATGTTAAAGTCTTTTTTTAAAGAAAATACAGTGGGAAGAATAATTTATTCAAAATTGTCTTATTTTTTTCTCTAAATTTAACAAATCATATAGTTTTATTTAATTAAAATTTTGGTCACCTGTGGCTATAAGTACTCTAGAGCCACAACGTTATTTTGATTTGCACATTAGTTTGCTATTTCTCTTTGAAAACTAATTACGATTGTTTAAGAGAAGCTTGACTGGAGACACCCTGAATGGGTGGACAATGCTGCTGCCAGAAAATGGGGAAGTAAACGGAAAAAAAAATCTCAGTGCTGGCCATCAAATGCCTTCTGAAGAGTTATTGTTCAGGAAACGCTGGGGCTCTCTAAAACAACCTAGGCTACTTTCATTGCTCTTAGCTGCCTACCACAAAGAGATGCTAAGACTTTATTATTGACATCAGCACATGTTTGGGCTTTAGGACAGAGAGAAAGTAATCTTGACTTGACCAGAAAACTTCCTCCCTGCAAACTTGCTTTCACAGTGCTCCTAGACTTACTACTTAGGTTGCTGGGAACTTCAATTTTATCAGAGATACTTTTCATGTATATTTACACAATGGAATACTACTCAGCAATTAAAAACAATGAATTCATGAAATTCTTAGGCAAACGGGGAACAGGGGGAGGGAAGAGGGCTTATGGGACTTTTGGGGAGGGGGGGCACCCGGAAAGGGGAAATCTTTGGAATGTAAATAAAGAATATAGAAAATAAAAATAATAATAATAAAAAAAGAAAACGAAAAAAATAAATAGGAGAAAATTCAAAAGAAAGAAAAGATATCAGTCGTCTTACCGAGCACTGTCTCTATATGCTAGAACTTCATATTCTTTAACTGTTAATCTCCACCCCTTCTTCTTTGCCCAGCTTACCCTTCCATGGATGCTATGAATTAATATGCTTTCAGTCTTCATAGTTTTAACTTTTATACATATTTCCATAAATTAGATCACATAATTTAATATTCCTCTGTGTTCTCTTTCACTGAATACAACATTTGCAGGTTTCCAACATGTTGTAGAATTTATCCACAGTCTTACTCTTCATTGTCTAGTGGCCTATTGCTATGTAGATATGCCACAGTTCATCTGTCTATACCCCCATTACAGTGGGTACTAATAGTGTCTCATTCTGGTTTGGGTTTACACTTTCTCCAGGATGTTGAGGTCTCCTTACCTTTCATAGACTCACTCCTATAAAATAAAAAGCCATCTGTTAGAGACTGACACATGGGAAAACTGTGGCGTCTTTTTGGGGCATCCCTCTTTTAATTCAGGGATAATTAGAAACAACTGTGACTACCATCAGTTTTAGCTATAATCACAAAACTAATATTTGTGCCTATATAAAAGTGAAATAAATACTCATCAGGAAGGGGGCCAAACTGAGTCTTCTTGCTACATGTCATTTATTGATATCTATTTCACTTATAAAAAAAATCTAACCCTACATCATTTATGAAGAACTAAAGGAAAAGTAAGGAGGCATGAGACAAATGAGAGACATAGCACAACTAAAACAAACAAACAAACAAAGAAACAACTGGCTCTTCCCACAAGTAATCAATGTGAACTGTGAAGAAGGTTAGCTACTCTCTTGATTCAGAAAACCCCACAAAAATCACAACCTTCAAATCTTTGTGCTCACTTTAAGAACACCTGGGAAAATACCCAAGCCATTTCGGGTGTGCATATCTGCTAAGTCACTTAGTCTCTGAAGGATGTCACTTTAGAGAAGCAATGTGTGCTGCTCCAGCTGTATAATGGTGGAGTAGGTAGGTGCACCTAAGCTAAATAGTGGGGCTGGACACAGAGATGGAGGTCAAGAAAGAGTGCTGGATTTTTGCTGCCCATGCTTAAAAATTCAATGAGTAATGCTGAACTTAAGGATTTAAATGTAGATTCTCTACCACTGAACATATTCAAGTGAACAAGCCACCTAAGATATACTGATGATGTTACAGAGCTCATGGCAAAATTAATCCGTACATGAACTCCCCCTGCCACATTGAGATGATCCTCACTGAAAAGGAACAGATTGTTCCAAAGCCAGATAAAGGAGTTTGCACAGAGAAAAATGATATCCCAGAAGAAACCAAAGAAATAAAACCTCTTGGCATGGGAATTAATTCAGCATAAATGCAGATAAAAGGTATATATATATATATATATATATATATATATATATATATATATATATATATATATAAAAGCCATATATAGCCTATATATATATATATATATATATATATATATATATATATATATATATAAAACAATTCAGAATCAGAATAATCTCAGACTTCTTAAAGTGACAGCAATGGGTAGATGAACAGACCATTCTTTATTCCCTGTCATGTATGTTAAATTAATAAACCCATTTTATAATATAATATATTGGTCCTGCTCCTTTAGATATCTGACTGATACAAACATTTTTATTAAGAAGTAAAGCTATTTCTTCTCTTCTTTTTCCTTTTATTGAAAATAGATCCCCCCCCGCCCAATGTATCTTGATAATGGTTTCTCCTCCCTCTACTCCCACCCCTTCCCCATGTCCCCTCCCATTTAGATTCACTTTTTTTCTTTACTCTTTTTAGAAACAAACAGGCTTCTATGGGATAATAACAAAATAAAATATAATAAGATAAAACTGCCACAGACCGTCTGATTGACAGTGGAGTCCTGCCTGTAAGATATGCTAGTGCCATGGAAGCCCACAGTTGGTGGGAAAACAGAAGCTAGTGCTGTCATGAACTTGGTGATGTGCTTCAGTGGACTAGTTATTGGGGTTTCAGAGCATACCATGGATTCTATCAGGAACTAGGCTAGAGAACTTTCATGTAATATTCTGGCAAAGAACCTGATCTCATCTGCCCATGTTCTGAGAATGTATATGAATTCAACAGAATGCAGGTTGTATACTGAACTGAGTTCTACTTGACAGTGCTGTCTAAATTATTCTGTTTTTTTTTTAGGCCTGAGAGATACAAGAACAAGTGGATGGCGGTGTCCTGCACCAAGTTTTCCAGAAAGCTATGAAGACCAGTCAATGTCGAGCAGTGTCGGGGCTTCTCTCTAGGGAAGTCGTGAGGGCAAGAACATAAAGCTGTCAAGCTAAGGTTTAAGTGACAATGAATACCCAGGATGATAGACCTTGCAACTCTGAGATTTTTACTTCATAAAATTTTAGGATGGAGTTGAGCCTTCCCAAGACAGGGTGTGTGCGTGCTGTAGGCTCTAGAACTGGAGTAGCAGGGCTGCTGAGAGACGCTCCATGTGCAGTATCTGAAGAGGCAGGTTTGGTGTTTGCTCTTTTCCATTTTAGTCTTTGGTTGAGTCTTTCTTTGCTATTCTGGGAATGTTTATTCTATCGTATATAGGATGCATATAGCTTTTTTTTTTAAGCTACTTTCAGTCTTGACTCTTAAAAGACTTTGGGCATAAAAACAATGTTGAAAATGTTAATAGAAAAGGAAACTTCCAAAGACAAACTTTGAATCATATTATGAAAATGAAGAGTTAAGAACAAGAGTCAGAAGTCTATAAAATTGATGTGTTTGAGTGTCAGGTTGACAAGGTGTGGAAGTGTGATGATTGTTCCTTGTCAAACTGACAAGGGTTAGAATCACCATGGAAATAGACTTCAAGGTCTTAGACTGTGTTTCCAGGAAAGTTTAACTGAGGGTGGAAGGCCTACCCAGAATATATCTTCTAATGACTCTGTGGGATGGAGTCCCAGGTTGAATGAAAAATAGAGAGTGAGTTCATTATTTCAAGATTCAGTCTTTCTCTGGTTCCTTAGTTTGGATTACTGTGATCAATTTCTTCCTGCTTCTGCCTCCATGACTTCTCTACCATGAGAACTGTACTTTCAGAAAAGGGGTCAAATAATTTGTGTTTCTTTGGTACATTGTTTCAGCCGAAAATCAACTAACACAACATTTCAAAGCAAATATCTTTGTCAACCATAAAGATAGGCTAATAATCCAGTGTCTCCTGAGTACCCAGTAGTGAGAAATCTCAAATTGGCGTTATATGGATAAGAATGGAGAAACACTATGAGAAACTATTTAACTTTTAAAGCACCAAGTTCCAATGTTCATTTCAAGTTTCTAACAGAAAAAGGAGGAAGCACACAACCCAGGTAGCTCCAACTAAGTAAATGATATAACTAAACTGTGGGAATTCGAGTCTTAAAATAATGCAAGGATATAAGAAAGATGACAAGTGACAAACCTTCTTGAAAACCTTTACCTCTGCTAGTCAGAAGAGGAAGTGTAATAATGATTCCTCAGCAAATAATATGACAGTTTTAAATGATACACTGAGAGATTAAAGCCTCTGAGGTCAGGGGCTTTCGCTTCCATGAGTAAAATGTGGTGCTGAAGATATTGTGCAAAGTAACTTTGCAAGATCTCTATGGTTGTATGCATTGGAAGTTAAGAGATGCTGGGTTAAGCCAAGGGATGAGCAACTGGAGAACTAAGACACAGTTAAAATCCCATGAAGCATCACTGAATGGTCTAGAGGGGAACATGTCAAGGGGTGAAGTATGCTTTGCAGAACACCTTAACTATATCATGACAATTTCTTCCTAGGATGCAGTCTGAGCTAGCTCAGTGGAGTTGATTTTTACACATGCATCAGGATGGTAGACTTGGTTTAACATTTATTTGATAGCAAGGAGACTGGAGCTGTAAGCCATTTAATGATTTCCTGATAAACTGATGGAGACTTGAAATAAGATCTTCTAAGTCCAAGTTTGGAATATCTGTAATCGAACAAGCCAGAGTGAAGATGTGTTTGTTTTCCTAATAAAAGTCAGTCTTGCAAACGGTTTCTCTGCCTTCCTAAGAAATTAAGTTTATTTTTCTAGTATGTCAATACACAGAAACTGAGAGAATGTATATCAGTTTTAATTCAGAATCAAACATAGACACGTTCAATTAAATGTGCTTTCTAAGATTGTAAGATGCCAGATCTGCTCATCAGAATCACAGCTAGATATAAGAAACTCTATTACATTTACTATAATGGAAACATCTAAGATTAAATAAGTCCCTGGGTAGATCTTTCGTTTCTTTTTATACCCCTTTTTTAAAAAGGTGTGTCTCCACGTTATTCCCCCTAGTGTAGTTGAAGAATATACATCAAGTTTTTGCTAGCCTTCCTTTGGAACACAGCAACTGCAGAACAAACAGCAGGTTTATGTAAGAGGAAATCTCCATGGTTTAATGGGCTTTTGTTTCCTGTCAGTGTGTACCTTCTGTTTTTGTTCACGCATAATCATCTTGTAACCTACACAGAAATGGGGGGAAAAAATAACATGGCTAAGAAAATGGATGCTCCAGCAATTACTTATAGGCTGGCTTTCCAATCTTGGTTTAAAGGGTTTTTCATGAGACCAGAGGCTCCGATAGCTGAGGCTGCAATACGCAGAAGGCTGGATATAAAATAATGCCACAGAGGTCCCTGTAAAATCAGTATACTGTCAAGAGATCTTCACCATCACTTGAATGAGGCCTTCTCTCTAGAGAAATGTCTTTCAAAGCACTAAAGCACTTTGCACATACTAAAATTGTTTTATTTCTGTAATGAGCATGTAATTATGTGTCTCTGGGACTTCACTAGACTGAGAATTTGACAGGGTAGACACAAAATCTATTCATCAAAGGCCTGCTACAAGTTGTACGTTTTCTACAGATGTTTGTGGGGGGAATCTCTGCAGTGTAATGTTTTCAAATCAGAAGGGAATGTATCCCAGAGCTACAGATGGCAGGACAGCAGCTCCACTGACAAAATAATTTCATAAATTAGTAGTATTTTTCTACTCGGGAAGAAGAAGAAAAGCAATCTATGTACTGTTTGCTAGCCATGGATTTCCTTACCATTGTCCCTACCTTAGAAGAAAGGATGCATTTCTATGCCTGGCAAAGAAGGTTTGTTTGTGAAATCAAACCATCTTTGAGCATCTGCCGGGGGGAAGCATAATGGACTGTGCACAGCTGAAATAGAAGCATGAAACCAATGTAACTCTTTAAGATGCTAAGGTCTAGTTGTGAGACAAAAAGTGCCGATAGTTAAACATCATTTTATGGAAAATTGAAATGAACAGCACTCTCTTGGGGAAATGTGAGAGGGAGAGATTGAGAGCCATGGGTATAATGATTACTGTCTTTGCATAAATAAGTTGAGGTTTTGAGCACATGAAAAGTGTGATGTAGGGATAGAAGGAAAGTACAAAGAAGATCAAAGAAAGACTATTTTTGACACAGATTAGTTGAAAACTGTTTCAAAGTGAGTAGACAAGGGAGACTGTGGAACTATCTTTCAAAGAAATCCTGGAGGCTCTCAGAGTACTAGAAGTTCCTCTGCACAATGTCAAGGGAGAGGAGTAATAGGTAAGTCCTACAAGCTATAATTTCATATCAGTCACAAAAAGGCCTGTATTGGTAAGATATCAACAATGGTGCAATAAAGGCCAAATCATTAGGAAGGAATTAATACCTGGTACTATAAACCTGTAGATTTAGGAGAGGTCATAAACCAGAAAGAAGAACATAGTACTTCCATAGTACTTCCAAAGCATATATACTTCCTAAGCATATTATAATACTTATATTTAAACCTATAGGTTGTGAGTCTAGCCTTTAAAGGCTTCTCCACCTAGGGATCCATCCTATAAAACGTCACCAAACCCAGACACTATTGTGGATGCCAAGAAGTGCATGCTAACAGGAGCCTCATATAGTTGTATTATGAGAGGCTTTGCCAGAGCCTGACAAATATAGAGGTGGATGCTCACAGCCAACCGTTGGACTGAGCATGGAGTCCCCAATGGAGGAGTTAGAGAAAGGACTGAAAGAGCTGAAGGGGTTTTCAACCCCATAGGAAGAACAACAATATCAACCAATCAGACCCCCCCCAGAACTCCCAGAGACTAAACCACCAACCAATGAGTGCCCATGGAGGGGCCCATGGCTCCAGCCATATCTGTAGCAGAGGATGGCCTTGTTGGGCATCAATGGGAGGGAGGCCCTTAGTCCTGTGAAGGCTGGATGCCCCAGTGTAGGGGAATGTGAGGGCTGGGAAGCAGGAATAAGTGGGTGTGTGGGGGTACACCCTTATAGAAGCAGGGGAAGGGGGGATGAGATGGGGGTTTCCAGGGGGAGGGGAACTGGAAAAGGGGATAACATTTTAAGTGTAAATAAAGAAAATATCCAAGAAAAAAAAAGGGAAAAAAACCCTATAGTTAACTGTAGCTCTTATCCTTCATCAAAGAAGCTTCTTTTGCAGCAGATGAAGACTATTATAGAGATCTGCAACTTGTCAAAATTCAGAGAATAAAGGAATGCAGGTGCCCAGTCACACCCGAAACATCTGCAATGCAACCTTTACACCCAAAGGCCTCAAAGAACATTAAGAAAAAGGAGTCAGAAAAGTTGTAAGATCAAGAATCATGGGATGCCTGATGTTGGGTAGTACCCCTAAGCATAACAGAAAAAATGTAACCATGATATTTCATAATGTGAATGCTTGGGCAAGATCTGTGTAATGCCAATGCCGGTTGACATGCCAGTGTCTACAGCAGAAATTTCACATAGTCCCACACCTGCAGGTGGTCACTCAATAGCTGCTGGGAGGAGAATCAGTCTTTCCAAGGACCAGGTTATTCATAGAATGTTCAATCCCAGATAGGTAACCCTCAAGACATGAATAGACCCATAATGCTAAATAGACTCATTAGTCTCTGTCTCAATGTCTTTCTCTGTTTCTCTGTCTCTCTGTCTCTCTGTCTCTCTGTCTCTCTCTCTCTCTCTCTGTGTGTGTGTGTGTGTGTGTAACAATAATGATTAATGAGACTACTGATTAGAGGGAGAAACATGAGGTTAATTTGAGGCATAGAGGGTAGAAGTGATATAGGTAACAATGCTCATGTAACAAATTCTCAAAGATCAAGTGTCAAGTGTCTGTGGAGGTGTGGGTTTATTTCAGGGTCTTCCATTCTATTTCATTGATCGACTTGTCTGTCTCTATACCAATACCATGAAGGTTTTTTTTTTTTATCACTATTGCTCTGTAGTACAGCTTGAGGTCAGGGATGGTGATTTCTTCAGAAGATTTTATTCTTCAAAATTTGTCTGGCTGTCTTGCTTTGTTGTTGTTGTGGTTTTTGTTTGTTTGTTTGCAAATACATGGCTAATGTATCTTGCTTTTACTGATTCCCTGGTGGAGCAGGAATAGCTTATGTCTATTTTCTAAATCAAATACCACTGGTAGGTGTGGAGTTTAATTTACACAATATTAAAAATTTTATCACTTGGAGTATCAAAGATGGTTTGTGATCTAGGTAGTGTATTATTTTAACTGTTACCTAGTATTAGAAAGATAGGCCAGTTCCTTCTCCCCTGTGTCTGTCTGTCTGTCTGTCTGTCTGTCTGTCTGTCTGTCTGTGTATGTGGGCATGTGTGTGTGTATGTATGTGTGTGTGCATGTGTCTTGTGTGTGTGTGCATTGCACATGCACCCATGTGCAAATGTACCCATGTACACATGCTACCTATTGATGGAGAATTACTTGGGAATTTGAGATGTTAGAAGGGAAGTACATTGTTTGAGATGGCAATCAAAATTTAGTTGCAATAAAACATCCATTAAGGACTAAATCCTTGGAAATTATTAGTGATCCAGCAGCTTTCTCTTTCTTTTCATTTCTCTTCTTCCCACTTTAGAGGGCAACTAACATTCTAATGTATTCCTGGTTGTTACTCAATACAAAGTAAAACACTGTAGTCATCACAGATTGCCAATTTGTGAAATCATTAAACTTTGGAGCCCCTGGACCACATCTACTTCCTTTATTCTGTCTGATCTCACCTCCATGCATTTCTAAAGTTTACTCTTGAGTTATCAGACTTATGACTTATCACATTTCTTCTCTTTGTACACTTCCAGTAGTATTTTCGTCACACCCATAGCTTTTTAGAAAGGAGAGCATGCTCATTGCACTTCTTTATTATACTTTGAATCACTATTATTAATAACCACCCCCCTCTTCCTTTTCTGGATTAATTCTGTTTCCAGCAGCCTAAATCACACAGTAAAGCCTGTTTAGGGTTCCATCTTCTTAGTTAACCAATATGTGTTTGTAAGGATGAAACTTAATATACCGTCCTCTCAGAAGAAGTATGTAGAGGAAGATCAGTTCTGTGGACCCACAGGCATACTTGCACAGAAGAATAGATATTTAAAGGACGGTGGAAATGCATTTGTCCTAAAGCATGATCTTTGCTGATTCAAGAACCAAAGGAGCTATCCCTATGCTCTGCTGCCACCTTGGCAAATCAGAAGGATTTACAACGGAATTCTTCAAGCTGAAGTCTGAAGTAGCTCCAGAGGCCTCCCAGGACTTCTGGGCTCAGATGGGCATTTGAAGTGGCTGCCATTCACATCGGATTGGGTATATTGGGTCCGGAGGAGGAGGAGGCACTGGGCGGGCTTTGCTCTCCCTTTAAAAATAACCCTTTTCGGCAATGCCTCTCTGTAAACCTCAGTGCTTTCTAACAGCTCCCTACTTTTTTAGTACCGAGTAGAGTCTGAGAAAAGCGGTTGTGTGTTTGTGCTCAGATCACAATCCTGGCTTATTTGACAGAGAAAGCTACAGCAGAGGAGACCAGTTTTCTCAGGCCTGAGTTTCTTTTCGGAGGTGGTGGTTGGGGGGGGGCGGTCAATGAGATGGTTCTCTGCTTATTCAGTTAACTTTCTGTTGGTTCCGAATGTACAGGCAAAGCTGTTCACTAAACTTAAGCAGCAGTTTATTATATAATTAACCTGTTTCAAGGGAGCCGAGGAAACACTGCTGGTCAAATCGCCCTTAAAACTGACCTCATATATCAAGCTCCGCTCCCTTTATTATTTTTTCTTCCTTGATTCTAATTTTTGCATTTGTATTCCCCCCCACCCCCGGTCCCCGTCCAGTCCTTGCTTATTCCACTCAAGCCTTTCCCTTTAGGCTCATTTCCCCAATCATGTATCAACTTCGGTTCCCCACCCCCACCCCTCCGGGTCTTCAGGAGTCTTACTCTTTCTTATTTAACTGATGTCATTAAGTTGACACCCGGCTTCTGATGGGTAGGTGGGAGGCAGCTGTCCTTATGGTTCCATTTAAATTTGCTAGGAGTGGGTGGGTCCCCTTCTCCATTCTTCTCGCACTGCACTTGAAATTCTGCTAAGAGTTAGAGCTTGATCAGAGATTTCTAAGTCTTCAAAGCGCAGCTGGGCAAGGAAAGTATACGGGAGGCGGGGGACACAGAAGTAAAGGAATAAAAACTAACTTTGCTGGCAACTTCAATAAATCCGGTAACTGGAGGTTAAAAAAAAAAATAGACTGTGAGGGCTGGATCTGGTCCGGATGAAACGCTAGGTTCCTTCCCATCCCTGAGTCTGGCACGGGAAGCGCGCCACTGGCATCTTGCCACCCTAGTGCCCCTAGACAGCCACACGCCCAGCCGACTGGAACTGCACTTGAACAAAGCTTTTTCGGGGACAGCCACCACCTGCGGTTTCTCCGCACAACCAAGCTTCTATCCAGAGTGTAGGGTGAACACAGGGTTAAGCTAGTTCCCTCCTCGATGGGAGGGAAAGGAGTGGGAGGTGAACGAAGCGTTCTGTCTTGCCGGGTACCTTGCAGTTAGTTGTACATTTGAAAGCAGTCGCCATCACTTGTGAGTTTGGCGTCATCCATTGTCACCACCAAGGAATGTGCGGTGGGAGATAACACCAAGTGCAGTGCTTCTCAAACACGCAGAGCTCTGCTTCCAGGTGCGCTACTATCTGGTCCTCTGTCCGGAGTTTCCAGCACTTGGAGGCAGCACGGCAGAACCGGTTACCACGTCCACTGAACCTCAGGATCACACTGGCAGTTCTCAACGATGGGCAGGAGGGACCTCGGCGGCGACCCCTAAAACAATACCATGCCCGGGGAGTCCCTCTACTGTCGCTCCAGCTTCTTCCCTTTCCACCTCCCCGACCCTGTCGGATTCGGATGAGCTAAGGAGACAAGGCTGCCAGGTAAAGGGATTGCTATGCCAGGCGAAGTTTCTAGTGCCGGCCCTCGCTTTCTTTACGTGGCCGCTTCATTATTTGGACCCCCCCTCCCTTTTGAACAAGTGGTGGGTGGTCACCGGGTGGGTGTTCTAGGTTTTGTCTTTTTACCAGCAAAGAAAATTGGATTCTTTCTCTACCCCAACTACTTGGGGGTGGGGGTGGGGGCTTCTATATTCAAGTCCATTCCAAATCCTCTGGGGAGTTTTGTAACTGAGTTGTGGGTAAAATCGCTCATTTGCTACCTGCCAAAACCATCGATCCTAAATGGAGTCTTCCAAATCCCCTATGCTTAGAACAGCCTTTCATTTCCTTAGGCTGCTTTTCTTAAGTCCGGTAAGTGGCAACCTCCCATACCCATCTGGGTTGAATGCAAGAAGTGTTATCAAGCCTCAGTACCTCAAGCCCCTACCTGCCCTATTCCTGAAAGCCAGGATCAATTAGCCACTAAACTGAGGATATTAGTTCGTTTTCTTTCCAATCGCTTGTGATTTTTTAAATTTTTATTTATTTATTATTTTATTATTTTTTTATTATTTTTTTTCAAGCCGAGGACCTTTCTGCCTTGCTGTTGCACTGGGACTGGCAGTTTCAGAGCTGGTGTAATTGTGCTTTCCTGACTCACAGGTCAAGGGATGGAGAAGCCCTCAGGAGCTCCCAATACTGGGGAGCTCACTATCCCTGCGCTGCGTGCCTGGGATGCAGAGATATAGGTCCTTCTATGCCTTCAGGCACTGAATGCAGATAACCGAGTAGTATCTGGGAATGGACTATCCAGCTGCCCTAGAGTCTCCATCAAATTCTGGGCCTCCTGGAAAGAGTTGTCCTCTGAACTAAACAGTCCAGGGCTCTTACTGCGCTGGTGCGGTCCTCCTCCTCCTCCTCCTCCTCCTCCTCCTCCTCCTCCTCCTCCTCCTCCTCCTCCTCCTCCTCCTCCTCCTCCTCCTCCTCCTCCTCCTCTTCTTCTTCTTCTTCTTCTTCTTCTTCTTCTTCTTCTTCTTCTTCTTCTTCTTCTCTGGTCCCACACTTGCTATTTGGATAAATCATGTGCCCTGCCAGGCGCCTTGAGCGAGCAGGCTCAAGTTCCTGAAGGCTACAGCCATTGGCACTCTTATCTCAATACTTTACTTAAGAAGCCCCCAAGAAGACTCTCACTATCTGCTCTCAGATTAGAGTCTCCATTGGAGCCCCATTCTCTCCTGGTTATTTGTCAGTTACACTTTTGAGTTTGGAGAAAAGACAGACAAGGATATGCCTATGTGTTTTTCTAGCCTCCTTTTTATACATAAACCAAGGGAAAGCGTGGCAAGCTCTCTTGAGCCCCACTGGTGTGTGCCAATGTGAGTGAATGTCTAAGTCGCGGCGGGATTGGGTGGATCCCTGTGAGGCTTGGGAGACAAATCGGGCTTTTCTCCAAGTCTCCTTACCAGGGTTTAAGAGCTCAAATCCATGAAGGTAGCAGACACAACAGCACTGCAAGGAAATAAAAACAATTGGGGAAGTGCTGCCAAGTGACTCAGACTTTGAACTGAGGACAAGGAGTGCGGTCGCTCCGGGGGTTCGTCCGGAAATCATCTCCAGCGCGTTATGGCCAACGCCCCTGCCAAAGTCCTCAGCCTCGAGAGCTGAGGAGATCCTTGGGGAATTGGTTTAGGACAGCTTTCAAGTTGCAGATCGCTTTTCCCGGGGCCCTACCCACAGTGCGTCTCCATGCAGCCTAACGCTCAGTGACGGCTCGTTCTCCCTTTTCTGTTAGTATTCCGCTGGTCTCCAGACTAGTTAAAACAGGACCACAACTTGCTGGAGACACAGGGACAGCAATGAATGGAGCAGCAAGCCAGGACACCAGCCCCTTGCCAAAATGGGGGGGGGGGGATCAAATAAAGAGTCATGTCTCCAATTTCTTAGATTACCCTTTAACCTTTGCAAAGAGAATCCTAAGTGAGAAAGCTGTATCGATTGGACGTCTTAACTACACAGCTGATTCTCTTAGTCTTTGAAACTGGACGTTGTCAGTTGTCTATTGTAATTTATGGAGACAACTCATCTACTGAATATCATTCTTTCCAGGAGAAGCCAGGGTTACGGGCGAAAGTGAATGTATCTAAATATGATGCCAAACTCTAATTTCTCCAGTTAAAGTTTATGGAAGAAAGCTTGGCGAGCGACCTTTGATGAGCTGGGGGTGCAGCACATCCCCAGTGTTGCCGGCGAGTGAAATAACGCCATTTTGGTTTGAGAGACTTGCTATATTTTTACCCTCTAATGTTACGTTTCGATCATTTCTGAATCTAAGTAATAGCTCCTCTGGTGTAGACATACATCCGGAGGACTACAGAGAAAGGGTCTACACCTTTCAGAGAAGCTCCGAGTGGGTACAGAGAACGTCTGAGGAAGCTTAGAGAGACGGAGAGGAGCAGTTCTGGGTCAAGTTGGCATCCCTGGGAAAGCGGGGTGCGCTTAACTCTCTCCAGGGAGGACAGGGTTAAAAGCCCCATCTGACTTCTCTTGGAAAGCTTAGAGTTGCTGCGGCTCCTCCCAAGCATTCTTTAAACCGGAGAAGTGGGAGGGACTCCGCAAGGGTGGGAGGAGAGGAGGGAAGCAGAGAAAGAGGGCTCCAAGAGGGGAGCGCGCCAGAGCACGAGGGGCCGAGGGAGAGAGAGGAGGGGCGCGCAAGCAGCAAAGCCGACCCCACGAATTCATTACAGTAAACATCTCCCGAGAGGGAGGCGGGTGTCAGGTGGGGTGGGGGTGGGGACCTCTCTCCGAGCCTACATTAGCAGACCCGGTCCGATCAAGGCTGCAGTGTGGCTGGAGCAGCCTCCAGACCCGCGCCCCGCAGACTCTGCACTTGGAGCCAGCCCCGCGCCCGCCCCCGCGCAACCCGAACTGCACGCCCCGCTGCGCGTGGTCCGCTCACACTCTGCGACCGAGCTATCGCCGGGTTCCCCAAGCGACCCGCTTAGCTCTGGGTCTCTCAGCAGTCCCGGACTCGCTCGGACGCTCTCCACAACCCTCCTAGATCGCCCTGCTGTTTTCGGGGTTCCAGGCGGAGAGGGTGAAATTGAGGAGGGAAAGACCCGGAGCTGCGGCGGCCAGACCGAGCCTAGAGAAAGTGGCATGCCCGACCCCTGGAGGCGGAGGTGTCGGAGGACGGGAGAAGACGATGCCGCGGCTCCGTAGGGGACGTAGGCGACAGCAAGAGAGGCGAGCAGGGTGCTGGGGCGCCGGCAGGCTGCCGGGGGGCGCGCACCGCTCTCAAGCTCCAGCCTTTGCCTCCCGGGGCTCCGACACAGCGGGAGACCGAACTCGGTTCCAGCAGTCGTCGCCGCCACAAGGAGGACCTAGCAAAAGTTTGGATCTTGGGGAGGGCGCTGTGCTGAGAGGAATTACCAGCGGGGCTGGAAGGAGACCAGAAAATCCTTAGCAGGTAAACGCACACCCTTAACCGTGCCTCCTACTTTGGGCTTCGTTTCCTTGGAGAGCAGAGTTAGCTACATTTGACTCAAAGTAAGACAGACGGGAGGCCAAGTTCAAGGTCCCCGGGTTGGGTATCCTGCGCAGGCAGTTCCACAGTCAAGTAAGCTGGGTGTGGGAGTGTGAGTGTGTGGCGGCGACTGGGGGAGGGGGGTGTCTTGGTGTTTCTTCTTGCCAGATAGGCAGCTGTGCGAGAGCAGATCCCCTCTCCCCCAGGAGTTCAGGAGAACCGTGGGCTCCAGCTGGTGTCTGATTTTGTATAGTTTGGAAATTTGGAATGTGTGGCCAAGGACTTTTAAGTGTGCACGAATCCAGAGAAGGGATTGATAGATTTCAGTCACCTCCATCGTCTTTTTCTCTCAGCCCTATTTCCTATAAACAGAAAGGAGGCTCACTCTACCTTGTCCGCTTCTCTGAGCTCTCCCTGGATCTTAGATTTGGAGAAGGGTATGCGTATTGATAGCAAAGTGGAACACTGTATCCTTCCCTGCTTTGACATCCTCAGAGTCTTCCCCACTTTCATTAACCTTCTGGTGTCATAAAAGCATCAACTGTAAAATTCACATTTTCCCTAAGGGCAAAATGAAACGTGCTAGCCATTGGTGCTTTAAATTTGCTGTGTGTGTGTGTGTGTGTGTGTGTGTGTGTGTGTGTGTGTGGTAGCTGGGGAAAAAGGGGGGATGTGGATCTGGATCTGGATGTATGTACTGCTGCCTGAGGTTATTGATGTTGTAGACAGCCCCCCTCTCTTTTTGGCCTGATGCTCAGTGATGTGGGGGAAGTGAGAATGGCCTCATGTGTGCAAGGAGGCTAGGGTACCAGCGGGAGAGGCTCACAAATTCTGAACAGCAGACCTATGCATTTCAGCTAATAAAATAGCTACTGCTCACTCCCAGGGCAAAGAAGATTCAGCACCACCATCACCCCTTAAGGCCCTATAGAGTTTTGAAGCATCTCTTGGGGGCCCTGCGCTCATCTTTATTATGATGATCACTATTAATTCTCCTAGAAACTCTTAGTACTTTCCCTGAATGAGAATCATCTCTCCTGGAGCTTCTGATTAGTTCTAATAGAGGGAATCTCCTGTAAAGCTAACAGTAAACTAATCAAGCAAGGGCAAGATGCAGATCCCTGTAACTGCTCCTACAGGAGTGCAAAGGGCTGATCAGATTTCCTTGCATGCTGTGTCTGCTGTGCAAACCCTCTTCTAAATGAGAGCCATTGCTCCCCCATTCAGCTGGGAGTCTACTTAATCACACGGGGTTCCAGGGGCTTTAGAGCATGTCCACTAGCTTACAGGATTATTGCTAAATTTATTATGTCTAACTTCCCCCAGCCCAAAGTTAATATGAAGGATGGCTTCCATACCAGAGTGGGATTCTGTCGAGTTCTACCTGGCATGACCTTATTAAATCTGCTAAGAAGTATCCCCCAAATATTCTGAGGTAAATCGAATGCAGGGTTGGCATTTATACAGCACTGTGTGATTGTTGCTGAATGAATATGAAATTCTAGGTCGGGATCTGAAATGTTAGAACTAGATTGTGTCTTCTAAATCAGCAAGGATATTTACCAGATGCATGTAGCAGGCTGGCCACCATATTAGAGAAGAATTAATCTTTGGGGAATGTGCACATCAAGAAAAGTTGCTCATTTTTATGCAGTGTTATTGCCTCTGAATGTGGACAACTTTTCTCCCCTCTCTCTCTCTCTCTCTCTTTTTTTTTTTTGGTGAAGCCTGAGAAGTAATCAAAGCAAGATAGGATAAGACCCTTTAAGGGTCTTTAATAATGACTGCTGACAGTGCAATGCCCGCCACACGCTCATGTCAAGTTGTAAATATCTGTGACAGAAGGAGGTTGAAAGATGTGATTTCAATCATTATTCCATGTATCTGATAGCAGGAGCATGGAATTGTACAAAGAATCGGACCAGCTGCTCTATAGCAGAGCCTATTATACTATTATAGAATACTATTATAGACCTTGCACAGAAGGAATGCTAGTTTTTATTTCGTTTTTGTTGTTGTTTTGTTTCGTGAAGGGGCCCATATCTTAACACTTATGAGGAGGGGGTTTCACTGCACTTTTGCAAATTCTCTGGGGTGCTTTCAGGAAAATAAATTAGGTTCCAAAAGATGTCATGCTGGCCTCCTCTGGAGTCCTTAGAGGAGTCAGTCATGTTTCTTCCCGTGTGCAGAGTCGGAGTTGATGTGATCATATCTGAGTTTGAACGGATGGATCTCATTCGAACCTCCTCCGATGTCCTTTATGTTTATTCTGGCCTGCTGGATAGCTTGACTTAGGAGTTAAACCAACCTTCCTAAAGCAGTGATTCAGTTTCCCAGTTTGAGGCTGGGGTTTTAAGGATGTCCACAACCGAAAGTCTTATTCTATAGAGACTCAGCTGGAGCAGCTAATCTAGTTTGACCCTTCAGCTGTATACTTTTCTAAGGAAGAATGTTTGCTCATAGGATCAGCAGTGCCTAGGGTTCTAAGTAAATACATACAAGGAAAGAGTGAGGGTGCTCAGAAATTGTTGCTCTCTGTTTAGAACCTTCCAGTAAGTGGAGGTGAAGAGCATTATTTCAGTTTGGGTCATGTGTTTTTTTTTTCTTTCTGGCTAATCATCTTTTGGTATCTTTAATTTTAATTCAAGTTCATTCTCCCCCCCCCCCCCGGATTGCTTTAATAACTTTGTGGTTTCTGCCACACTGATTCAAATTCAGTCCATTAGTGACCTCTATCTGTGAGAAGTGAATATTCATTGTTTTTCTTTCTTCTCATCAGGATTCGCAGACAGATGATGTGTGTGTCTGGGGACCTACCAGCTCCATAGATCTTTCTGAATATTTCATATTTTTTTCTAATTCTATTTTTTCTACTACAAAGTTCAGGATGGTTAATGATATTTAATAACAGTAATAAAATGTTATCAGTGAATGGAGTCAGTCCTACTAAATGGTTATTCCATAAAGCATTGACAATATGATCAAAATAAATGAAATCCAAACATTGTAAACTGCCTGAAAAGAATTGTGCACTCAAGTTGACTGTTGTCTTGAGACTGCTGCTGAATGTCTGTGAAATTTTATTGCTCCTAAGTGCTTACATAATAAGGGAAACTTGAGACGGGCCCAGAACATATTATGTGGTAACTAGACTTCTTAGTAACTGTGTGCGGGCCTCTTTAAATTTAGCTTGGTCTTTGTGAACTTATGTGCTGATGAGGGACCCAGTAGAGAGTAGGAAGGGCATTAATACACAGATGGCCCTTTTAAGGAGACTCTTAAAAACTCCTTATCCATCTCTATCTTCTGGGGCTTTACAAATAGAAATCTGAGTTTTAGTTGATTATTTGAAATATTAATTGAAGCTAAAGTTTATTTCATTTCTATGTTGGGTGGATATCATTATCCGACATTTTCCACATGTTTTTGATGTACCAGTGTTTGAGATGTGGAGTTTTTAGGAGGCTGTCTTTATTCTCCCTCAGGCAGATTTTACACAAAAGACATTTTAAAGACCAATTATTGTTATCTAAGTTAACCATTGTTAACTTTCTTATTGTTCCAGTTCTCATTTATTTGATTTCATAAGATCATATATTTTTTTTTCTATACAACTATATGTTGAGGGTTGGAGCAGTATTATCAATATGTTATGACTCACTCTAAGAAAAAAGAAAACTCCAATTAAATATCTGTTATCAAAAACACATATATGAACACCTCATGGGCAGTTTTCAGACCGAGATTCCTTTCAGAGGTCTACGTATGTTCCCTTTTTAAGGGCTATGACACAAATATTGTAATAAAAATATCCTGTGTTCTGATGAATACAGAGGCTTATTTCAGTCACAGAGAACAGTGAAACACTGTATTAGCAAAATAATCAGTGATATTTTGAGTACATGGCCAAAATCTGTTAGAATGTACATGTTTCTTTCCTTCCCCCACACTCCCCTCTACCCTTTGGCGAATTTCACATCTACTGGGTCTTTTGGTTTTCTTTGATTCCTTCAACTGTGGCTCTTTGAAGTGCTTCAAAATTAAACAGTAGCTACTTTTTAGGGAAATTCATCATGTTATTTTCAGGATTCCAGGAGAGTTAATGACGCAGAAAAAGTCCTGTAAAACATCTTTCTAAAAGAAGCCCTTCTCTCACCGGCTTCCTACTTAACTGGCCTCCTGTACCATTTGCAGTGATTTGGAACTCCGTTATTTATTTATTTTTCAAATACTACCTTTAACTTAATTTAACATGGGATGTGTTTCTGCAGAAGCATACAGTGCCTTTTGCATATTGAGTCCCTTGAACAAAGCGGCATCATTGTTCCCAAACTGCAATAAGTGAAGGTAAAAGAAAATCCTCTGGTGTAAGTGAGGAAGTCTGAAGGCCTCACTCACAATTCTCAAACACTGGCCAGGTACTCCCCTGATGGTTAATAAGGACATATCTTTTTTTTTTTTTCACCTGGCAGCTTATCGGTTAAAGATTTCAACCACTTTTTGGGAGGATTCCCAAGATAAATCTCGGGTTGGCAAACCATTGCTTTCTCTTCATGCTTCATACTTTCTTCTTTTGCTGATTTTAGAGCAATGTTCAAGAGACTTGGAAGAAGCCTTCTGATGGCCTAAGTTCATAGGTACTATTGTTCATTTCAATTGTATTGTTAAATTTCAGTTATTTTTTATCTGAGCTTTCACACAGATTTGGAGAACCTGAAGGATTTTGGTGTTAAGACCACTGAAAATTAGCAGGTCCCAAAGCTCACAGATAGCAATGACCAACCTTCTTTGGAGAGTAAAACAGCAACAGCTTCTATGAAGGTTCATGAATCTGCTCACTGGAGTTCACCCAGGTCATGTGGCCAAGTGGAAGACACTAGATACGTGTTAGTCCTGAAATAGGTTCACATGCTGCTGTCACTCTTATCCCCAGCTGGTTGTGGGTATTGCTTTCATGAGACTCTAGTGTCAAGACAAACTTTGAGATAGTTTCCTCTCTTATTTTCATCCCAAGTATGGACACAGATGCTTGGATGAAGGCAATTTGAAGGAGTTCTAATACTTAGCTCCAGGTAGGACAAAGGGCAGCTTAGGTGAATAGATTAGTTAAACATTGCACTTAAAGACCCTATCATACATTTCATTTATTTTTTTTCCTCCCCTGTGGACCAGCTTCTGAATAAGTGACGTCATGAAGCTGAGAGCTGCCTTGCTTTACGCAGAGTTAATAATAAACATTCATTTTAAATTTTAATTAAACAGATTCAAAATTCTCCAAATACAGATAAAAATTTTCATTCTTTTGCAGGTCCGACCAAAATGATCAGAGTTGGGTATATTTATTAAAATACAAAAAAAAAAAAACTTCATGGCAGTCTGATATATTTACAATGAAAATATTAGCATTTTCATGTTTTTCTGCTATTGTACAAGATTATGAGTTTTTCTCACCTGAATAATTTTGCAGCATAGGTATTTGACCCCCTCAACAATGACAGAATATGAGAAATGTCATTTTTTTGGTGGAAAAAATTACAATGTTCATTTTTATATCTGTATATTTCTTCCTATATTTGACCTTGTAGGAACTGCTTAATCTACTGGCAACTTAATTTCCTCTTTGCAGAGTTCAACAGAGTTGTTGAGAGGTCTAATAAGATTAATGTGTGTGGAATGCCTTGATAACAATACAGAGTTATATTCTCATAAAGAGGCATTATTCAGGTTGATGACATTTATCATTGCATGACTGTCTTGTGCTAGGATAGACTGGGTTTTGTCTAATTAACAGGATACTCAAGAGATTCCTTTGCCCTTCAGGAGCCTTGGTTCATGTGTGTGTGTGTGTGTGTGTGTGTGTGTGTGTGTGTGTGTGTGTTCACCTAACTTATGAAGTATTTTGGGGACCCATGAACCATTTTTTTCCAGCTCACTTAGTGATTGGTTGCCTCCTATGATCAACTTTCTCTATTTAGATGCACTTTTTCTTTCCAAGTGTGAAAGGTAATTAGGATGAGAGGCGTTCCAGGGATCGACTTTCCTTGCCTTGACTGATACGATCATGAATGGATTCTGTTAAGGCTATTTACTGGAAGAAAACTTGAAATAAAAATTGTTAAAATAAAGTTATTCCTGTTTTTGGCTAGGTTTAAACTTTAAGTATGAAAGCTACCTATTGTGAAAATAACAGCATTAATAAAAATCAGTATGATGCATTTTTAAAAGTTTGTCTTATAAAATAAGACTATTGTTTCAGTTCTTTGGTAAAAAGAAAAAATATTCATTCCTTGTCAATGAATAATAAGATTGGATTTGTTATGACAGAAACATATATTACAAATTTTATGTCATTAGTGTCACTAACACCTGGTAATACAGTTATTTATGGCTTATTTCTGTAAATTTTGCTCAGTTTTATTCCTTGATCCAAAGCTTCACAGACATATGCATTTGTAAAGTATGCAAAAATTATTTTGTCATCACGATTCTTGGTTAGAATGAATATTCCAACTAATGATTCTAAATTCTTTTCCATTCCTAATTTTTATCTTCCCAGGTTCTGAAAGTCAGTGTTAATTTCTGTTTTATTTAGTTGTTTGTTATTATTTATTTATACTTTTTGAGATTCCTGAAATAGGCTCTCACTCTATAGCCTCAGCTATTCTACAACTGACATTGTGGACCAAGCTAGCCTTGAACTCATAGAGATCTGCCTGACTCTGCTTTACAAGTTCTGAAGTTAAAGGCATTTTCCACTAGTCCTAAGTCTACCTAAAGTTTGGTACTTTTATAGTGTCTTGTAAAGCCCATGCTCATAGATATATATAATTTTAGATGGAAAATTGCTTTCATAGTTTGGCAAAATGGATGAAAATACTTTGGGGTCTGGTCTTGTTAAATATAGTTAACAATAAGATCTTAAGAAGGAAAATGTTTTCTACTGCTGAAAGTTTAAATGATCAAATGAAAAGAGCTTATATGGATCTGTGTGGGGAAGTTAGCAAATTAGTGTGTGTACCAATGTAGTGTAAAACTAAATCTTGGGTATTGGAGACTGGAGAGGAAGTACTGTTTATGCTAAAATAGGCTATTGCTAATTTAGCTGCCATCCCCTTGAGATAATAAAATAACGAGGTCTCAGCAGTACTTTCACCCCAATTTGTCTTTCCTTGTTTGAGTGTATAATATAAATATTCTTTTCCCCACCTTTTCTTCCATCTGAACATGCCCTGCCCCCACCCCATACACCCCACCTTTCTCCTTTTCAAATCCAGGCCTCCCTTGTAACTATTGCTGCATACATATGTTTGTATCCAAATGTTTATGTATATACACATGTATTGTCCAACATAACGGGCTCAATCTAGACAATGCCACTCACATGCATGACCTCAGAAGTTATCATTTGCTATTACACAGCCAATTGTAGTGCTCTTCCCTGGAGAAGACTTTTTCTTCCACTCTTAGCATTCCTTAGTTACCTGCAGTTCTTTAATTGGAGAATTGGAGATTTTTGTTTTTCCGTATAGGCTGGCAGGAAACCCTATGTGACATATGTACCGCATGCCTTCAGAATGTCTGTCCCCTGTGAATTCGATTATGATGCTTTAGACACAGAAGGTATATATACTATAGATGGTGAAGAAAGTTTATTCATTCATTCAGAAGATGATCTTTAGATCTTGCCATGGATCAGGCATTCAATGCAGACATGAATGAACAGGATTATTGGAAAGTCCAGAGGTCTGTAGTGAAGGAGTCCTGTGGTGAGACTCTAAGCTGGTGGCAGGAGAGGGGGATGCAGAGCCTGATTACATCATTAGGTTATGCATGACTGAAGATATTGCTGTCAACCTGAGTGAGTGAACCAGAAATATGCAGTGAAAGGAACACTCCATTCAGATAATGATACCCTTAGGTCCTAATGTTGTTTCTTCTTCTGGTTAATTTCATGAAATGTGCAAGTTTTTAAAGTGTTTCTATATCATTGTCTTCTTTAAGTAGAAAATGGGAGTGCTAGGCTTCTATCTCTGTGGCAGGGAAACTGCTATTACATATGATGCTCTGCTGTCCATTTCTAAAGGATGAAGGACTGGGGAAGGAGGGAAGAAAAGGATGGGGAGATAAAGGGGAAGAATGGCAAAGAATGTGAAAAATATATTAGATTTACAAGCTGTTCCTGTGAAAACTAAGTTAGTTATATAAATATCTAACTGGGCAGAAATACTGTACAACCTATGTCTTCAAAATGACACACTCACCTTCTATAAATATTTTGGCCATTTCCTTAGAATCCCAAAGATTTTTCCCAGTTCTGGACCAGATGTAGCCTCTGCTACAAAGTTCTTTTCTAAATGCATGCTCTGTAACCAATAGAGGATAAGAAAGAACATAAAATGTTCTATAGTGACAAAAGGAGCCTGTAGCTTGTAGGTGTAAGAGGGTAATTTGAGACAGGGCTGGAAAAAGAGAGAGAGAGGATAAAATGAAGACCTTCTCTCAAGTTAGGAAGTCAGATAGTTATGTCAACTAGTTCATTGAAAGTATAACTCTTTGATTATTGACAGTTTTGTCTGATGGGCTTTCACCCATGGAAATATATCTTTGCACCACTGGCCAATTTTTCCAAGAAATTCTGATTTCAGATTAGTACACTGAGCACAGTGAACTCTGTTGATTGTGTCTTTGCCAAGGTACAGTGATTTTATGAAGATGAATTTTAAGCACTTCCTTTGCCCAACTAACTTCACCCATGACTTTTGTCAGAGTCTTGAAAGTACTTTATTGTAGAAAATTAAAACTTAGATTATTGTTATATTTCTTAATATTGTTTAATGTCCTTATGCAATGATTGCCCCTGAAGGGTCACAGTTACTTTTTATTATCAACTCAATGCAAACTAGGGAAGAGGGAATGCCAACAAAAGTATCAACTCATTTAGATTGTCCTGTGGCCATGTCTGCGAAAGATTGTCTTGACTGATAATTTATGTGAGAGGGACCATCCCACTGTGGACTTTACCATCATTAGGCAAGCAGGTTAGGATTGTACAATGAAGATAGCCAGTGGGTGAACGAGTAAACAACAATTTCCCCAAGGTTTGTGCTTCTACTCCTGCCCTGACTTCCCTCAATATTGGAAAGTGCTCTGGAAGTATAAGTTGCTTTGGTTCATGGTATTTATCAGAGCAACAGAAATCAAGCTAGAACCCTTATATATTTTGGATATAGGATGGTGCCGTTGGGCTATCAGTTCAGTGTGGAAACATTTCTTTCAAAAGCATTTTTAAATTATTTAAAAAGGGGATTTTGTACAGCTTCTGTAACAGGCTTCTTGCAAGTAAAGTCTTAAGAGGCACTGTTGAAAATCCATTTTAGTTTATCATTATATGCAGAAAATACTACGTGTGTGTGTGTGTGTGTGTATATATATAAAATGCAGAAAGTATAATATGCATTACTGAGATTTGTATGTTTTCTTAAAATTGTAGTTCTATGAATGTTTTGATTTAGCGGGATATTAGGCAGGCCCAGGCCACCAGGTAGGGAAACACAGTAGCTTTTCCTTTAAAGATCACATTATATATAATGTAACATAAATTCATGTAATTAATTAAATTGGATCAGGGGGCAGCAGGCCCCAGAGTACACTTCTTAAATTGTTACCATGTTTTTTAAGTAGCTTCTGAGTTAATATTCAACCCAACATAAAACAATAAGACCTTGTTTTGCTACTTTTGAAAATATAAGAGAGATTAAAATTCTTTGGAAAATTATTTTTTTAAAACTATTTCCTTTTTACCCTAATAGGTAAGGAACAAGTCCAGTAGTGCTGACAGCAGTGGAATAGAAAACGTCAGTGTAATAATCTCAGGCTCCAAGCAAGGCCAGACAGACATCCGTTGGAGTCAGGAGCTTGTAACTGAGGTCTGGGCAAAGACTGAATACTAACCATGTGCCACACACCATGCTAAGTTTATGCAAGGGCATTTGGGATAAATATTGAAGTAAGACACCAACCTTGCTTACAAAATGGTGATAGTCTAACCCTCAGTAGAATTAAGAGAAGACATTAGATTAAAAAAAGATGCAAGTTTTTAGACTCTAACATTGGAGATTTTTTTCTGAGTAAGTTTTTGTAGAAAATGGCATTCTGGGCTCATAAGAACTCCTAGATTGTAATCAAAAGTTACATTTTATTTTCTCTGACTTCAATATTCAGTAGGTATGTAATCCTCTAGTTGAGAATTTCTGTGTGTGTGTGTGTGTGTGTGTGTGTGTATGTGTGTGTGTGTGTGTATATGTGTGTGTGTGTGTATGTGTGTGTGTGTGTGTGCGTGTGTGTGTGTGTGCGTGTGTGTGTGTGTATGTGTGTGTGTGTGTGTGTGTGTATTGTCACTACTATTGCTACATGTACTTTTTACTTTCTATTCTTCAGATAATCAAGGATTTGCTTCACTCTTGGAAGTAGCAGTGCCCTATGCTGTCTCTCCTCAATCACTTTTCTCTCAAACTCTCATACTGTCCTTATTATTCCCAGAATTAATGTACTAAAATATCAAACAGGCCAAAAGATATAGTTGTATCATACTCTTCATTCACTTCTTTTTCTTGGATTCTCTGTCCTGGACAAAGCCTGTTCAAATATAATAGTCTATCTTTCAAATCCAGATCTCAAACTGGCTCTAAGTTTTCAAAGACCCCTTCCATGTACTTAAGTAACTTAAGAAACTCAACCTTTGCTATAGAGTTTATCAGTTATACAGAACATTAACTAATTGTCTTTCCTTTAAAAATTTTCCAGTAAGGTTCATTGGGATGTAAACTTTCCTCCTGGTCAGATTAAGTCATATCTTTCTTTGGATTTCTCCAAGTATCATTTAAAACTTCATCAACTGTTGGTGCATGCTATATTATAATGTATTTGTACATATCTGTGTCTCTCACTGTACTCCAGAGTTTTGCCTTAGTCATTCTTTCTTCCTGATGCAAATAAAAATGCCTGGTGCAGCAAATTCTGCATATGTGTAATTAAATGATTTCATGTGTAACTGCATGAGCTGATCAGGAAAGACAAGATCTTTATACTGTAGCAGAGAAAGACTGTCAGAAGCACATTTCATTCCCATACATTGGTTGACTAATGGAAAGAAATACAGCTCCCACCTTTTGACTTTCTCCAAACAGGTTTTACAGGTAAACAACTGCTGGTTAGCCAAACCCTGATCAGCAACAAGCTCCCCAACCCACACATGAGGTAATTCAGATGCCACATAGCATAGATATGTTAAAAATTAATTTTGTTTCATGCTGTGTCTTTCCTTGTGCCAAATGAAACTGTTTCTTAAATAGATGCTCATGTAGCTGTGAATTTTCACATAGGATTAAAAGAATAACTCTCTGAATCACCTTTATGCATCTGTCTTGGCTGATTTAAATAGAACAAGGCAAAGAACACGGGAGAGTTTATGCATTTGCTCTCTTTTTATATTTCTTGTTCTTTGATTTGATTTTATTTATTTTATCGTTGGCATATTCTTTCTTGACAGTGTTCTTTGAGAGGCAGTGGCTCTCCAGGGAGGGCAAAAGAAGATTAGGAATCACTTTTCTTCAAAAACGCAAGGTCTGTCAAGTCTATTGATTTGCATGTTGAGTGCAGCAAAGGGTATGTGAAGGTTATGATAAGTTATAACATGTACGGCATCATTGTATTTAACAGTGAACCATGGTAACTACAGAAGACAAACCTTAGGTGTCTTCTTGTTAACCAAAATACAGTTCTAATTGTGCCTCTCTGATTTCATGGTGTGTAATAAATTGGTGGAAAGACATAACTTGCTGCTAAGTGTTATGTCTGTGATTGCACCTGTTTTTCAGAAAGAAATAAAACAAACAAGCAGAAAATAGGTAGAAAAGAATGGGAAAAGACTCTGTTATGATACATACCTTTTAAGGTTTCTTTACTGTTACATATATATGTTGTCCATTTTTCCAAACCCTAAAATAGTTTTTCACAAGATCAAGGCCTTTCACACTGTGGACCAATGCCAACTCAGATTTTTAGTGTGAATCTGTCAGTTTCTATGAAGCAATGACCTCTCTCCTCAGTCATGAATTTCACAGAGTATTAGAGAGGCTACGTTCTTATCCAGAAGATCAATAGTAATAACACTACCAATAAAGGTTAGCAATAATTTTATCAATCAGATAGTTATTCTTTCAGAATGCTGCTTACTCGATTCATATAGGATACTCTATTAAATTCTTTACAAAGCCTGTGGGAGATGCATTCTTCTAATTAGTATTGTAAAGGCTCTGCCTTGTATATAGTACAACTGATAGGCTTGCTTAGTTTCTTATCTTACTTTATAGTAGTTTTGTTAATACAATGGAACTGCCTAAGTCATTGTGATGTATTCCTTGCCATTGTTTTGATGGAAGAAAATGATTCTTGAATTGATCTATATAATTCAATGAAATGGAAATACTTAAAGTGTCACTCATTCATTTGTAAATAAAGCATGACAGCTTTTAGTAACATATGTGACAGGACATTTAGTAACATTTTTATCTGAGTCTGCAGATAAAAGCTAGAGGAGGAGGACTACGTTAATTGTACAGGTGGTTCTCCATTATTTTCCCCTTGTTCTCTTACCAGTATTGCTAATAAATAGTTAAATGGATTGCTTTGAGATTCACCTCTTTTCCCTGTGGAGGTGATAATGGGCAATGGAGTGACTGTAGGGCCAATAACAACATAAAGTATACAGCTTGAGAGAGTCTGGAATAATGGGGAATTGACTGTGTTATAAATAGGTCAACTTTGCTCCTTTTCTCAATCTATGTAATTGCTTGGGTTGTAAGCTTTTATTGAGTGAAAAAACAATGACCCAGTGATGGGCTGGGAAAGGCTTGTTCCAGGTTGATGACTTGAAAATAAGGAAAACAAGCATATGCTTTCAAGTCCTCTGTCAACCCTTTGGAGTTTTGACAACCCTTTCCTCTTTTTGACTTTCTGTCTATGGAGTGCATTTCTGTACATATAAAAGTTTTCTCAGTTCCAGAATTAAAATAAAGATCCTCCAGTTATGTTCATTATGCTTGCATGTAAATACTTTTAATACTGTTGAAATTAAGTGGTCTGTTTATTATTAATCCTCCCCTTCCCTTAAGGCAGGAGACTGCAGTTTCTGTTATTTCTGCACACATTTGTCACCATACCCAATTAGCTGTTGTGAGTCATGAGGATTCCGTAGATTATTTTTGACCTAGGTCAGTACAGAAGAGCTCATTTCTGGGTTTGTCTGACAGAATTCAGTATTCAGGTGTGGGGAAATTTTGTAGAGCATCTTTGAAGTCACCCAGCTCTGTGACTCCTTAGAATTATCAGCTTGTTTTACCACTCTGTAAATGAATTAGTGTTTCTTGTCTAGGACACTGCACTAGATGGAATGCAAACATTTGTTTCAGGATCTTATAATTAGAAATTATTAAGTCCAATTAAAACAAATCCACAACTGCCTGGTGTTAGTCTTTCTGAAAATGGCTGGGCAGTTGTTTTCTCTGCACCAGCAGGTAGGTCTGGGGCATGGGGTCTCTCTTCTTCCCTCTTCTTGTTGAGGCATTTCCTTGAACGTTTTAAGATTTCAATGTCAATACTTTTTAGATTGCATTTAGACTGATTATTGCCCAGATAGTTCCAGTCATGCTCAACTCACAGATATTTCGTGAACAAGAGATGCTGCCTACATAGGACCACAGCTTTGAGTCATCTGGTCTTCTTGTCTGTTTTAGTGAGGCTGCCAAGTCTCACTCTGTGGCTAACGACTGCCTCACACTTTTCATCCAACTCCTTAGCCTTCAAAGCGGTGGAAGTAGAAATCTACTCTACAATGGCTAGTCAAATTTGATCCACCATTACCCTTTTTCTTCATTTATCTTCATCTTTCCCATCATTCTTTCCATGCGTTATGAGGGAATTCCTTCCTTAATGTCCTCCATGGGTATTTAGCATTGGATCAGTGTAGTGATTTCCACCAGGAACCTCCTTTCATTTCTCTTTCACTGACCTCATTCTTCCTGATAATCTCACTCTACACTAATTGTGTGGTTCAGGCTGATTTAAAGGGTCTGCAACCGAAATTTCTCTTGAAAGAAATATCCCATGACCTTTCAAGGACAAGTATATTCTCCTTTTCGAGCTACACTTTAGGATAGACTGATACTTATTTTTCTCCTGGTCTCAATGTGAATATAAAGTATTCCCAATCTTCTGTGTCTACTCTCTGACAGTGAGCGAACTCAGAGCAAAAGTTATTTGCAGAGATGTGGAGCTGAACGGAACTCAAGTGTCTATCTCTTCACCTCTGAAGTATGTATTATAACATGATAAGTGCATTGTTAGAGAGACTTGCTCCCATTGGTTTTAATTGCTGAACATGTACGCATTTACAGAGTTTGTACAAATAACGCGGATGTCCAATGGTTTTAAATGATCTAATAGAAGAAGCATCCTTTGTTCTTTCTGTGGAATACTATACAAAGCAGTGTGGCCTCTTCCTTTGAAAACAGGAAGGTAGAACATTCCAACAGCATCATGAGTCCTCTGTTTATATTTGTAAAGCATGTACTCTTTCCAGGCCTCTAGGAAGAAGCAAATAGGAATAATCAGAGACATTAGAACTTATGTTGAATTGGATTCTTAAAACCAACGCTTGATAGCAAAGTTATTGCTGTGCTAGTTTATTCTGAAAGAGATCCTTGTGATATTGCAAAACCATAGACTTCCCACTTGCTGGAACCTTTGAAGACTGCTGGATATTTTGGAAAGTGTAATAATCCATGCTTTTGATGATATTTTGAATATCTCCATAATGAACATGGAGCTCTGCATAGGATGGACAAGGAGGAAGGACAAAGAGCTTGGATTTACATAGATTCAACTTGAATTCTGCTTTGACCTCAGATTGTTAGCATGCTTTCTTCCCTTTATATCTGTTTTCTCAGTTTTTAATTAGGGGACAAGTAATATTCATAGGGTCATTTTGACTGACAGCTTATGTGGCACTGGTAGATATCATGACTAGCAGGCATGAAAGCTTTTCTTTTCTGCCCCTCAACTTGACACAGGGAATTTTGTGCCTTATAAAGCATTGTTTTCTTTTGCATTGGTAAGAAAGTCCTGAAAGACAGTTACTGGTTTCTCCAAAGGAACCTTCTGTCTGGCCACTTTAAATTTCCCTATAACAATATTTATTTCTGAGGTCCAGAGGAAGGTAAGATACTCTGGAACTAGTTACTGCTCTTTCTCAGTGAGGACCCTCTCTGCTCATAAAAATCAATTCTCCTTCTGAAAAAAGAAAAGAAAAGAAAAGAAATCTCACTTAGAGGATCATCATGTCACAGACAGTGGATAATAGGGATTGTTAGAAAGGAGTTACCCAAACAAAATATTCTTCAAAATAACTGCCTATAGAGGAAGGTTGTTGATCAATGGGAGAAAGTAGAGAGTTTTTCTACTAAATTTTATCTTGTCACTATAAATGAGACAATACAGCATTCCTGATGTATTCTATGGGGACAATGCTGTGAGTGTCTCTACTAGGTTCAATTCTCCAGTAATAGTGCCTGAGAATGAACATGTACTCTAACAATCCCCAGGGAGGGACTGTTAGGGCACAGAGAAATGAACAAATGAGAGAGAGAGAGAGCCCTTGCAAAGGGGAAAGCAAAAATAACAATAATAAATAGGCAAATCATGTGACTAAATTCTAGACCACATTGTGATATGAGCTACATTGCATCTTGCTCAGAATGAAGGATCAGTGTGATTGTAGTTGATGAGTATTTTTGCTTTTCTGCATGGTATTAATATCATTGAAAATTTTATGATATTTTTGTGACCAAATTTCATAGTAATTCAAAATTATTATTATTATTATTATTATTACTATTATTATTGGTGGTTAAAAAAAGTAGCCCCTGTTCTTTTGTTCTATAAAACAAGAGATTTTTAAAAATTTTTATGCCCACGAGTGCTTACCTGCTTGTATGTATGGACATCACATGTCTGCATTTCCTGCAGAGGACAAAAGAGGACACTAGATCCCCAGAAACTGGAATTATGCATAGAAATGAACTCTGTTGTAGGTGCTGGAACATAACCTGGGTCCCTTGTAATAACAAGAAGTGTCTTTAACTATTGAGCTGTCTCTCTATCCAATGTTTTTTTTTTATTTTTTTAAACCTGGATTTAACAGTTTACTGACAGTTGGAAACTCAACTTCAGAATAAAAAAGGATTTATGGAATATGTTCTGTGACCTAAAACGAAGGAATGTTGGAAAATCCTTGTGTGGGAAGATTGACCTCTTATAACACACTTTGGAAATCTGGAAGTGTCATGGGAAATGTGTAGCATTTTCCATACCAGAGCTTTTAAGAATGTGAACACTCATCTAGATGATTTAGAATCAGTTGCTCTGATTTTGACAAGTGTGCAAACAAGTTGGCTATCATTGTCCTCTCCAGATCTATGCTTTTTACATTGCTAAATCATTAATGGAGTTTCTCTGAATACAGCCTATAAATTCCTGAAATAAACAGCTATTCAAATAATTCTTCCCTGTGTCCAGAAGAGACTTCTAAACAATTAAATCTAGCGACAAGTCTCTAGTTTCATTTTACCGGTCGATTGGATTTAACTCTGACTACAACTGCTTATCAGAGCTCCTAACAGGAAGATGAAACGGATCTGGTATTCAACCCCACTTCTTTTACCCTTTGAAATAGAGAACACTATGCTGTATTGGAAGAAGGGTGATGAATGGGAGCAGTTTACCATAGTTAAAGTAATATGAGAAGTAGGATTGACCAAAACGATTTGAAAATGAGGGATAGGTGAATAGGAGGGTCCCCGGAAATGCCCATCTATATTATGGGTTAGAAAAATGTAATTTGATGTGTTGTTGTTGTAGACCTTATACTTCTCTAAGGGTCATTACTTGTTAAATTGTTTAAAATTTTAAAACAGGAGAAACTCTTGCTTTCATCTAGTTAACTTTTAAAAGCTCATTTGATGACACAGAGATTCCAGTGTCACCCCTACATGTTTTGTTTAATTGAGAGGGACTGAAGATGTGGTGAAAGTTCTCCCTTGCCACATACAAACATGAACATATATGGATAGAATTTTAGGCAACACATCAATGTAGAATCAAATAGGACCGAAAACTTAAGAATATTATTGGTTTTATCTAAATCCTTCCTAGAAAGTGAGAACACTGTATGCTATTCATAAAAAAGTTAACTGAAATAGGCTGAACACCATACTCTGCATAGGAATATGATGTATTGCTGTTGGTATTGTATATGCTTGACTGTTGACCACTATATTCTTGTTTAATAAACTTAAGAGATGGGAGCATGCATGCAGTAAATGAATATATCTGAATGAGAGTTTGGCCCTCAATGTCTGTAAAGGCTTATTTTGTTTAAGATGGCTAGGGACCCAAATAGATAACTAATGATTCAATTCAAGTATTATACAAAGGAAGTGCATCCATATAACCAGGGACTGAGACACTTGGAGGGGAAAACTACTTCTAATCCTTTTTATTTTTGTAATTTTTGTGCCTTTGATTAAAGTCTACATTGTGCATACAACATTTACCAATATGTGGAGTCACAGACAGGGGAGCACTGAAGGTACTCTTGTTATTATATATCTCTGTACCAAGAGGTATTTCATCAACAACTGATTCTCTGAGCTGAACCCCATATGTTACATAGGATCCTTAACAGATCAATACTATTGTAGACAGTGCTGCATTCTAGTTTTTATGCTGCTTCAAAAATCCCTTTGTAATATGCAATTATTTAAGCTTGGTCTTCAATTTCTTTGTCTTTTAAAGTCTAACTTCTGATTTTCAAAGTCTTGGTTGTCAACAGTGGCAGATAACGTCTTGGCCCAGGCTTAGTCTGCTTGAATTAAAAACTGTCTCTCCTGTTTTAAGATTCTGTTGTGTTGATAAGATGCTTAACCTATATATGAGCCTCATTTTTCATATTTGTCCAGTGTAGGAAGCATTGATCAAAAACATCTTAATAATTTTTCCTGAGGATTAAAAGACAGAGTCAATCAGAAATGTTTAATAGAGGGCGGTGGTGGCACATGCCTTTAATCCTAGCACTTGGGAGGCAGAGGCAGGCAGATTTCTGAGTTCGAGGCCAGCCTGGTCTACAGAGCGAGTTCCAGGACAGCCAGGGCTATACAGAGAAACCCTGTCTCGAAAAACCAAAAAAAAAAAAAAAAAAAAAAAAAAAGAAATGTTTAGTAGAGTGTGTGGTACAGGTAAGAGATAAAAAACACTACTAAATTTTCCAATGTGACTTTGAAAAAAAATAAAAAAACACATTTAGATAAGTATTTCTGATGTTTTAAGAAAGTGTTGGCATTAATATACTCTTGTGGAATTTTTTTTTTTAATTTAATTTTATTTTATTTTTTTAATTTACATTCCAAATCACTTCCCCTTTCCCGTTTCCTCCCTCCCCGAAAGTCCCATAAGCCCCCTTCCCTCCCTCTTTTCTCCGTTCAACCCCCTCTCATTACTCTGTCCTGGCGTTCCCCTACATCCAGTCTTTCCAGGACCAGGGGTCTCTCCTTCCATCTTTTTAGAAATCTATTGATATGCTGATTGTGTCTAGGGTATTCTGAGATTCTGGGTCAATATCCCCTTATCAGTGACTTCATACCATGTGTGATCTTTTGTGATTGGGTTACCTCACTAAGGATGATATTTTCAAGTTCTGACCATTTGCCTAGGAATTTCGTGAATTCATTGTTTTTAATTGCAGAGTAGTATTCCATTGTGTAAATATACCACATCTTCTGAATCCATTCCTCCGTTGAGGGACATCTGGGTTCTTTCCAGCTTCTGGCTATTATAAATAAGGCTGCTATGAATATAGTGGAGCATGTGTCCTTATTGCATGCAGGTAAAGTCTCTGGGTATATGCCCAGGAGTGGTATTGCCGGATCCTCCGGAAGTGTCATGCCCAGTTTTCTGAGGAGCCGCCAGACTGCTTTCCAGAGTGGTTGTACCAGCCTGCAATTCCACCAGCAGTGGAGGAGTGTTCCTCTTTCTCCACATCCTCGCCAACAACTGCTGTCTCCTGTGTTTTTGATCTTAGCCATCCTGACTGGTGTGAGATGGAATCTCAGGGTTGTTTTGATTTGCATTTCCCTAATGACTAAGGATGATGAACATCTCTTTAGGTGCTTCTCAGCCATTAGATATTCTTCAGGTGAGAACTCTTTGTGGAGCTCTGTACCCCATTTTTTAATAGGGTTACTTGCCTCTCTGGAGTTTAACTTCTTGAGTTCTTTGTATATCTTGGATATTAGCCCTCTGTCGGATGTAAGGTTGGTAAAGATCATTTCCCAGTTAGTTGGTTGCCGCTTTGTCTTTTTGACGGTGTCTTTTGCCTTGCAAAAACTTTGTAATTTAATGAGGTCCCATTTGTCTATTCTTGATCTTAGAGTATAAGCTATTGGAGTTCTGTTCAGGAAATTCTCCCCTGTGCCCATATGTTCAAGGTTCTTCCCTAGTTTCCCTTCTATTAGTTTCAGTGTGTCTGGTTTTATGTGGAGATCTTTGATCCACTTAGAATTGAGCTTAGTGCAAGGAGATAAGGATGGGTCAATTTGCATTCTTCTGCATGTTGACCTCCAGCTGAGCCAGCACCATTTGTTGAAAAGGCTATCTTTTTTCCACTGGATGGTTTTAGCTCCTTTGTCAAAGATCAAGTGACCATAGGAGTGTGGATTCATTTCTGGGTCTTCAATTCTGTTCCATTGATCTACATGTCTGTTACTGTACCAATACCATGCAGTTTTTAACACTATTGCTCTGTAGTACAGCTTGAGGTCCGGGATACTGATTCCCCCAGAGGTTCTTTTACTCTTGAGAATAGTTTTAGCTATTCTGGGTTTTCTGTTATTCCAGATGAATTTTTGAATTGCTCTTTCTAACTCTATGAAGAATTGAGTTGGGATTTTGATGGGGATTGCATTGAATCTGTGTATTACTTTTGGTAAGATGCTCATTTTTACTATATTAATCCTGCCAATCCATGAGCATGGCAGATTTTTCCATCTTCCGAGGTCTTCTTCAATTTCTTTCTTCAGAGACTTGAAGTTCTTGTCATACAGATCTTTCACTTGTTTGGTTAGCGTCACGCCAAGATACTTAATATGGTTTGTGGCTATCGTAAAGGGTATTATTTCTCTTACTTCTTTCTCAGCCTGCTTATCCTTTGAGTATAGGAAGGCTTCTGACTTGCTTGAGTTGATTTTATATCCGGCCACTTTGCTGAAGTCGTTTATCAGCTGTAGGAGTTCTCTGGTGGAGTTCTTTGGGTCGCTTATGTATACTATCATATCGTCTGCAAATAGTGATAGTTTGACTTCTTCCTTTCCAATTTGTATCCCTTTGACCTCTTTTTCTTGTCTAATTGCTCTAGCTAGAACTTCAAGTACTATATTGAAAAGATATGGAGAGAGAGGGCAGCCTTGTCTAGTCCCTGATTTTAGTGGGATTGCTTCAAGTTTCTCTCCGTTTAGATTGATGCTGGCTACTGGTTTGCTGTAAATTGCTTTTACTATGTTTAGATATGGGCCTTGAATTCCTGATCTTTCCAAGACCTTTAGCATGAAAGGATGCTGAATTTTGTCAAATGCTTTCTCAGCATCTAATGAGATGACCATGTGGTTTTTTTCTTTGAGATTGTTTATGTAGTGGATTACATTGATGGATTTCCTTATATTGAACCATCCCTGCATCCCTGGGATGAAGCCTACTTGATCGTGGTGAATGATCGTTTTGATGTGTTCTTGGATTCGGTTGGCAAGAATTTTATTGAGTATTTTTGCATCGATATTCATAAGAGAGATTGGCCTGAGATTCTCTTTCTTTGTCGGATCTTTGTGTGCTTTTGGTATTAGTGTAATTGTGGCTTCATAGAACGAGTTGGGTAGTGTTCCTTCTGTTTCTATTTTGTGGAACAGTTTGAAGAGTATTGGTGTTAGGTCTTCTTTGAAGGTCTGATAGAATTTGCACTAAAACCATCTGGACCTGTGCTTTTTTTGGTTGGAAGACTTCCAATGACAACTTCTATTTCTTCAGGGGTTATAGGACGGTTTAGATGGTCTATTTGATCCTGATTTAATTTTGGTACTTGGTATCTGTCAAGGAAATTGTCCATTTCCTCAAGATTTTCTAGTTGTGTTGAATACAGGTTTTTGTAGTAGGATCTGATGATTTTTTGAATTTCCTCAGTTTCTGTTGTTATCTCTCCCTTTTCGTTTCTGATTTTATTAATTTGGATACTATCTCTGTGCCCTCTGGTTAGTCTGGCTAAGGGCTTATCTATCTTGTTGATTTTCTCAAAGAACCAACTCCTCGTTTTGTTGATTCTTTGTATGGTTTTATTTGTTTCTACTTGATTGATTTCAGCCCTGAGTTTGATGATTTCCTGCCTTCTACTCCTCTTTGGTGTATTTGCTTCTTTTTGTTCCAGGGCTTTCAGGTGTGCCATTAAGCTGTTAGTGTATGCTGTCTCCCGTTTCTTTTTGGCGGCACTCAGGGCTATGAATTTTCCTCTTAGCACTGCTTTCATTGTGTCCCATAAGTTAGGGTATGTTGTGCCTTCATTTTCATTAACTTTCAAAAAGTCTTTGATTTCTTTCTTTATTTCCACCTTGACCAAGTTATCATTGAGTAGAGCATTGTTCAGCCTCCATGTGTACGTGGGTTTTCTTTTGTTTTTGTTGCCATTGAAGACCACCCTTATTCCATAGTGATCTGATAGGAGGCATGGGATTATTTCTATCTTCTTGTATCTGTTGAGGTCTGATTTGTGACTAATTATATGGTCAATTTTGGAGAAGGTACCATGAGGAGCTGAGAAGAAGGTGTATTCTTTAGCTCTAGGATGAAATGTTCTATATATATCAGTTAGTTCCATTTGGTCCAAGGCTTCAATTAGATTCACTGTGTCCCTGTTTAGTTTCTGCTTTCCTGAACGATCCATTTCAGAGAGCGGGGTGTTGAAGTCACCCACTATTATTGTGTGCGGTGCGATGTGTGCTTTGAGTTTTAGTAAAGTTTCTTTTACGAATGAGGGTCCCCTTGCATTTGGAGCATAGATATTCAGGATTGAGAGTTCTTGATGGTGGATTTTTCCCTTGATCAGTATGTAGTGTCCTTCTGTGTCTTTTTTGATGACTTTGGGTTGAAAATCAATTTTATCCGATATTAGGATGGCTACTCCACCTCGTTTCTTGGGGCCATTTGCTTGTAAAATTGTTTTCCAGCCTTTTACTCTGAGGTAGTGTTTGTCTTTGACACTGAGGTGCGTTTCCTGCATGCAGCAAAATGCTGGGTCCTGTTTACGTATCCAGTCTGCTAGTCTATGTCTTTTAATTGGGGAATTGAGACCATTGATATTAAGAGAGATTAAGGCATAGTGATTATTGCCATCTGCCATTCTTGACGCTATCTTTATGTTTGAGTGGTTATCTACTTTTGGGTTTGATTCAAGAAGGTTATTATCTCATTTTTTCCACGGTGTTGTTTCTCTCCCTGTATTGGAGGTTTCCACCTATTATCCGTTGCAGGGCTGGATTTGTGGAAAGATATTGTGAAAATTTGTTTTTATCATGGAATATCTTGGTCTCTCCATCTATGGTGATTGAGAGTTTTGCTGGGTATAATAGTCTAGGCTGGCATTTGTGCTGTCTTAGTGTCTGCATGAGATCTGCCCAGGATCTTCTGGCTTTCATAGTCTCTGGTGAGAAGTCTGATGTGATTCGGATAGGTCTTCCTTTGTATGTTACTTGGCCCTTTTCTCTTACTGCATTTAGTATTCTTTCTTTGTTTAGAACATTCGGTGTTTTGATTATTATGTGACGGGAGGTATTTCTGTTCTGGTCCAGTCTGTTTGGAGTTCTGTAGGCTTCTTGTATGTTCATCGGCATCTCTCTCTTTAAGTTAGGGAAGTTTTCCTCCATAATTTTGTTGAAGATGTTTACTGGCCCTTTAAGTTGCAAATCTTCACTCTCATCTATACCTATAATCCTTAGGTTTGGTCTTCTCATTGTGTCCTGGATTTCCTGGATGTTTTGGGTTACGCGTTTTTTGCATTTTGCATTTTCTTTGACTGTTGAGTCGATGCTTTCTATGGAATCTTCAGCACCTGAGATTCTTTCTTCCATCTCTTGTATTCTATTGTTGATGTTTGCATCTATGACTCCTGATTTCTTCCCAAGGTTTTCTATCTCCAAAGTTGTCTCCCTTCGTGATTTCTTAGATGTTTCTACTTCCTTTTTTAGTTCCTGGATGGATTTGCTGAGATCCTTCACTTGTTTGTTTGTATTTTCCTGTATTTCTTTAAGGTATTTTTGCATTACCTCTTTCAGGATTTCTTCCTGATGACCCACGTTCTCCTGCATTTCTCTGAGCGATTTTTGTGTTTCCTCCTCATGGGATTCCATCTGTTGATCCATCGTCTCCTGCATTTCTTTAAGCAGTTCTCGTGTTTCCTTTGTAAGGGCATCTAACCGTTGATTCATTTCTTTAAGCAATTTTTGTGTTGCCTCCTTATGGGCATCCGTCTGTTGACCCATATTCTTCTGCATTTCTTTATGCAAATTTTGTGATTCCTTTGTGAGTGCATCTACCCGTTGATTCATCTCCTTAAGCGATTTTTGTGTTGTCTCCTTGTGCGCCTCCATCTTTTGATCCATGTTCTCCCGCATTTCTCTAAGCGATTTTTGTGTTTCCTTTGTAAGGGCTTCTAACCGTTGATTCATGGTCTCCTGTAACTCTTTATGAGATTTATTTGTGTCCTTCTTGTGATCCTCTAATAGCATCATGAGAAGTGATTTTAAATCCAGATCTTGTCTTTCGGGTGTGGTGGGGTATCCAGGACTTGCTGCTGTTGGAGAGTTGGGTTCGGATGGTCCCACATTACTTTGATTACTGTTAGTAACATTCCTACGTTTGCCTTTTGCCATCTGGATACCTCTGGTGTTAGTTGGTCCTGCTGCCACTGGCTGTTGGTTGGACCTCCTGTGAGCCTGCAAAGCTATTTCTGCCCCCCCTGGATTACCAGGATTCCCCTGGCACCGATTTCTGGGGCCTGCCTGCTCCTGAGTGACTTTGGAGCCCTAATGTGCTTTGCCCCAAGTGATCTTATATTGGGGAGGCCTTGCACATCTAAAGGCTCAGCCTAGTGGATTCCTGGAGCAGAGGTCGCCAAAGGGAGGCTGGCAGGCTCCTGCCCTGTGCAGGGGTGTGTGATCTCTCCTGGGGGGGGAGGGGGCGTCCCTCTGCCAGGCAGAAGTCCCACAGCAGATCTGGCGCGCTGGTCACTGCAGATCAGCCCAGCACCTGGGAGCAGGTTACACACAAGCTGCCTGAACCCGAAGCGATATTATGCCTGTCTGTCTCTGAGCCTGGTGGTCCCAACTACCTGGTCACTGGAGCAAAGATGGCGGAGGGCACTCTCCGTGGCGCTGCTCACCCTGTGGTCACGATGGCCCGCCGATCTGGCACCCAGATGACCACAGCGCCAACCCGCCCTCGGGCACAGAAGGAAGCCCCAACAGGCCGTGTCCCAAGTGATGTTATATTGGGGGGAGAGCCTGGGTACCGGTCTCTCCAGCGCAGTCCGCGGGAACAGAGGTCGCGGAAGGGAAGCTGGCAGGCTCCCTCCCTGCGCGGGGTCCCTCCACCAGGCAGAAGGTCCCACGGCGGAACTGGCGCGCTGGTTACTGCAGATCAGCCCAGCACCTGGGAGCAGGTTACACACAAGCTGCCTGAAACCGAAGCGATATTATGCCTGTCTGTCTCTGAGCCTGGCGGTCCCAACTACCTGGTCACTGGAGCAAAGATGGCGGAGGGCAGTCTCCGTGGCGCCGCTCACCCTGTGGTCACGATGGCCCGCCGATCTGGCACCCAGACGACCACAGCGCCAACCCGCCCTCGGGCACAGACGGAAGCCCCAACAGGCCGTGTCCCAAGTGATGTTATATCGGGGGGAGAGCCTGGGTACCGGTCTCTCCAGCGCAGTCCGCGGGAACAGAGGTCGCGGAAGGGAAGCTGGCAGGCTCCCTCCCTGCGCGGGGTCCCTCCACCAGGCAGAAGGTCCCACCGCGGAACTGGCGCGCTGGTTACTGCAGATCAGCCCAGCACCTGGGAGCAGGTTACACACAAGCTGCCTGAAACCGAAGCGATATTATGCCTGTCTGTCTCTGAGCCTGGCGGTCCCAACTACCTGGTCACTGGAGCAAAGATGGCGGAGGGCCCTCTTGTGGAATTTATTCAACAGCCTAGATCATGCTCAATGAAACACTCTAAAGAATGTGCCATCATAACTAAAAGTGGAATGTCTCAGAGTCTTTGTAGGCCCTGGGATTGGAAACGATAGTGGTGCTGATTATGTTAGACATGAAGTTTCCAGGTGAAGATGGGTAAAGTGTAGAGAGCTTTGGGATATGGAAGGTTGTGAGGGATATTTTGTAAGAAAGTTTTTTCGAACATCTTAGACACCTAAATGGCTGACCTAGTGACACTTGACACTCATCCATCTGATGTGTCCTCCACTGTATTACGTCTCTGAAAGCGTACAGCCTAATTTCTAGGCTATATTTCTAGATTATTTACTAGTGGTTAAGTTTAACTGCCTGCCCCTTGTGATCCACAGGTTTCCCTTTGTATCAGAGCTGATGTCACTGGTAACATCAATGGTAATTTGTCCTTGTTGAAACACTTGGGCACTAGAGATGCTAATTTCATATATTTATCTGTAGAATGTAGGGCTTATAGTAAAGAGAAAAGATTGAAGCTTACTTCCATAAGTCATTGTAAATTGTTTTTATTTTCATTTTGTATTTAATTTTTGAGGATGGGGACTTTGTGAGGGCTATGAAAGAAATAGAATTAGGAGGTGATTTTCAGGGCGTATTAAAATTCAACCCTGCCTAAAGAAACACAATAGATTCTATGTTTGTTGGCTTACAGGATAGGGTAGATACTTGTCAAATACGCTTTTGAGGGTTTAAATTGGAAAGAAAATCTCATCAGAAACACAAAGCAAATCCTGCCTTTTCATTCACCGGAAGAAGAAAGGGAAGACTTCTTATTTTGTTCTCTTTTAAGAGCTTAACTTAGCAGAGAGTTTTAAGACACTCTGCAGGACACCGTATATGTTTAAGCAAAAAAGAAAAGATTCTTGACAGAGGCAGCGATCATCAAGTATTTATTGAAGTTCCAAATGCCAGAAAGTTCTGAGGCTAGTACAGTGGTCTTCCCAAGAGATTCAACAAACTTTTGTCTATTCAGAAACAAACTGTTAAAGATGGACATTCATCAGCAGTCATCACGGCTGTGATGCCCTTGCTGACTAACGCTTATATATGCTTCATTTGGAGCATAGTACTACATCTATGAAGTATGCTCCAGACTGCACAGAGATTTTATTTGTTCTTAAGGAACATCAGTGGGTGACAGATCATTCTCAGGTCTTAGCATGTGATAGGCTTATGATTTTTAATTTTTTTTTTACTGAAAAAAGACTTTTTCCACATATATATCCTGATTATGGTTTCTCCTACCTGTATTCTTCCTGGTCTATACTTCTTTGTGTCTCTCAGAAAACAAACATGCTTCTAAGGGATGATAGTAAAATGAATAAAATAAAATAAAAGTCTTCCATTTCAGTCCTGCCTAGGAAAATATGACTCCAACTTAACAAATTAGGAAAGAGGTTGCTTCCTCTTTAAGTTGTGTGATTTCTAAATGACACATTTGCAAAACTCAGTTCATTAATCTGAACAATTAATGCTATGAATATTAGTGTAGCCTTTAACCTACTCCAAGCAATGTTTATCTCTGCTTAGTATTTCTTTTCTGAATGTAAACTCAAAAAGAAGAGATCTTGCTTTGAATTTTAATGGATTTCTTCTGGTAAAACACTTCTGCTTCAACAGAGGATGAAGGTGACTTTAAGGTTTCTTTTATATATGGCTGAAAGTGGTAGTCTCTTGATCTGCAAGGGTGGGGTCAGCCTTTATCATGTGCTTGAACCACATATCCCCACCCCTGAGTATTTATCACACTCTGAAGAAAGCTATGATTTCAAAAAACAAAAACAAACAAACACCATAACATCATCTAATAGTGTCTGTTTAAACAGATATCACTTTAGTAATATAGTTTTGTTCCTTAGACATTCAGTATGCACTTAGGAATTATACTTTACTCTGTGTAAAAGCTCCCTTAGTGGAGAGGGAGAAAGGAATATCTAAGTTAGTAAAGGATATTTTATCTATTATTATTGTTAGGTACTGCTTGGAGATGAACCTGAGACCTTGCATATCCTAGTACAACGTGTTGTCATTAAATAGTTAAAATTGATTTGGTAAGGACATGTGAAGGGGGGGGCACATATCTTGATAACACCTTTAAAAATGAGAACAAGAGACAAACATTTAAAATACAAAAATTAAAATGAAAAAACATACACATGAGTTGGGGACACTGCTTATTGTGAAAAACACGCATAAGTCATGCAAGCATGGGTGGACTATGGATCACCTGAACCCATGTAAGAAACCAGACCCAACAGCACATGCCATGAATCCCAGACAAAGAAAAATACAGAAACTCCCAAACAAGTTAACTTAGCATAAACAGTGGCAAACAAGCCACCCTGACTCAAATAAGATGGGAGGTGAAGACTGACACCTGAAATGGTCCAGTGACCTCCACATGGATGCTATGACATCCATGTGCCCATACCAAACACAAAGGGACACGACCCTTTATGTACAGAGGAACAGAGCACTCTGGTGTCTAGCAATAAGATATTGGTTCACGGTGAGTAGTGAAGTAAGACTGTCCATCAAATTGGCAAATTTCATCTTGCAAATCTCAACTTCTTTTCTAACTTAAAAATGTCATTTGTTTATATAATGTTTCTCTCTCTCTCTCTCTCTCTCTCTCTCTCTCTCTCTCTCTCTTTCTCTTTCTCTCTCTCTTTTTCTCTCTCTGAGTGTGTGTGTGTGTGTGTGTGTGTGTGTGTACTTGCGCTAGTGTGCATTTGAATGCATCAAAAGAGGACAACTTAGAGGAATTGATTTTCCCCTTCTACTATGGGGACTTTGGAGGTCAAACTGTGTTTTGGTGTGAAGTGTCACTATCCACTGAGCCATTTTCTCAGTCCATAGCAACTCACCATGTGCCAACATTATATTCTCTCACCACTTGGGTATTTGTCATACTTTGAAGACTGCCCTGACGTGGATTAAAAACCCATGACATTATTTAAGAGTATCTTTCTAATGGAAACAGGCATCACTGGTAGTTGTGTACTTACATAGAGCTAGAAGGAATATGTAGATGATTCTTTACAGTAAAATCAAAACATCAATAGTAATTATTGCTGCCTGGACATTTAAAGTGAGCCGACTTCATGTCCTAGAGATAATATGTAGCCTCTGTCTATAATACTAACCATACAGAAAGAATGCCTACTTTTGTTCCCTTGGGATGTCCTTGTGAAGCAGCTTGTAAAGGATGGTCTGTGACACAATTTCCAAAACAGGCACTTAAAAAAAAAAACTTGCCTTTTCAAACCTCCCACTTACTCCCCAAAATATCTTCTTTATATTACCTGAATTTCCATTCAATTAATGATGATCATCTTTAAGAAAACTGATCAATAAAATTCTGTTGCTAAAAATAAGTTAATTTGAAATGGAATGTAGTTTAAGTTTGGAACATATTCTTGGGGGAAAAGTATGTTCCTTCTCAATATTCAATATACCCCGGGAGGATATTTAGGTTGTATAACACGTAAAGCAGGTGAGGGAGCCAGACTCCCTAGGTTCAAAGTGTTTCTCTTATATGAATTGCATCACTACAGACAAGCATCTTGTCTCTGGACACTTTAAGGTGGTTCTGTTAGCACATGGGGTACTGACAGGAAGGCTATCTCATGCACTTGGGGACTGCATCATTTAAGAAGCACATGAATTCAGAACGTGTTTCTCTGTGTGGTGAGTATTAGGTTTTACTGTTAGTTATAAATAGGGCTTTCTTATCACAGATTCTATACCACTTTCAGTTTGCCTGCTAAACGAAGTTACAGATACCCATGTAAAAACACATATGCTTCCACTGTAATGGAAGCTTAAAACACTCACCGGTTTCCAGTGTTCTTTCTTAAGGCATTTTTAATGAGATACAGCTGGCATGATAGATTTAAAATATTACCAAATCAAGAGTGTTGCTATAGGCGTCTCGTGATACCTCTGCGGCACTTAGCTAATCATTGAAATGATGACCAAATCTTCCTTAATGCTTTCCTATATTGACATTATGGATATGAGTAATATTAGTGGTGATGTTCCTGCACAGACGATATGACAGCAAGAACCAGAACCAAAAGAGTTCTTTTTACAACTGTTTTTTTTTTCTCCCACTTGTTTATGTTATAAGAAAAACAGTGACCGTTGACATGGTCTGTCTGGGAGTGTTTTCAGGAAAGAGATCACAGAAAGGACTTCTACAGAAAGCATCTCCCAGGTTATTCTTGCAGTAGATTGCTAAGATAATGAAGGCTCTGGGTATTCTGTGTTGCCCTTGGAGTATTTGTGCTTATGCCTATGTGTGTGTGTGTGCATACATGCATTTATGCCTGTGATTTCAGTAGTGAGTTGAAATTTTATTTTCTAAGCAGAATAGAAGTAGATGGTTCATTTTGGTTTTTTTTTTTTACTCACAAATCATACTGAAGTTCTTTGTTCCCCAGAGAATTTTCTTTTCACTGTACTTTATAAGATATATCCTTGCTTCTGAACTTAATTTGAAAAGTAAGTAAATAAGACAAAATGAAAAAGAGGGGGTGGACAGGTGGGAGAGGGAAGAATCTGAATTTTGATAATGGGCTCATGCTTAGCTAATTAGGAAGGAGAAGTAAATCTGGGGCCAGTAATCCTGGGTAAATGTCAATATGCATTATTAAATGAAACAGCGGTAAACTATAGACTGTCAGTAGAAAATTGTTTTTTCTTACAGAGACATGGGGAGAAATGAAATATGGTTTCAAAGGAGAAGTTTCTCACCCTGTTTCTTCAATCATTTTCTCTGTGAACCTTTAATTAAAGTACTTCTTGCTGCCTAATGCTTTCGGTTTAAATCCCATCACAAGAGACTGACTGCTCTTTTGAAGAGCAGAGCATGATTTCAGCATCAAGGTGTTCCTTCAGCTTCAACAGGGAGTTCCTGCTAAGTGATTCCTTTCTAGATCAACATTTTGTCTTGGGGAATGCCATTGTGTCATACTTATCTGACACATGTTTCTTTGCAGTGATTCCTCTGACACTGTCATTAACAGCACTGATAGCAACCTTTAGGAAATGATGTATTTGAAATAAAAGAGCTCATCATTTGCATCGTGTTTTCCAGATAGGACCAAGTGTGCAAGGTGGCTGGAGGCTTCCCAGGGATCTAGCATGCTAATCATGACATCTTGAATTTAAAATGTGTTTCCAGAGATAGATATAAACATGGAGGAACATGTACACATGGATGCACACAAATTCACAACCACACATAGATTACTTGTATGTTTAGTGTAAGGAACAGATGCAGAGGACTCTGTTCTTAGGATGCTCCCTGTCTGTGGAGGAAGATGATTGGAGAGTGGATTACCATTGGATGGTTGAGGATATATACCCATAATTGGGAGCAGAACACTGTGAGGATTTTCCTTCTAGGGATTCTTGGCAGTCTCTGGGAGGAAGTTACCTCCGAGTTGATTCTTGATGAAGGAAAAGAAATAAGATAAGCACATAAACAATAGGAAGTTAGATTGGAAAGATGGCTCAGAGGTTAAGAGCACTGACTGCTCTTCCGAAGGTCCTGAGTTCAAATCCCAGAAACCACACGGTAGCTTACAGACATCCGTAATGAGATCTGATGCCCTCTTCTGATGTGTCTGAAGACAGGTACAGTGTACCTATGTAGAATAAATAAATAAGTCTTAAAAATAACAATAGGAAGTTATATCAGGTGAGGTAAGAATTTATGTTGGGATTAAATTTACCCATGAACAAATAGTCTTTCATTTTTCAAGTAATTTCAATGCTGTTTTTATGTTCTGGGCCCATGTACTGAGGAAAGAGAGAAGGAAGACTGGTTTATTCCGTGGTGTCTTGCATGAAGACTATTTTTATAGTTCGATTATGTAAAATCTATTTGCATACATGTATGTCTTTACTTACATACATGTAGCATGTATATATATGTATTATTTATAAAATTCTTTAATATGTTTTACTTTCCCTCCTTCTGCTCCTCCTCCTTACTTTTTAGCACCAACAAATCAGATTAATGGGTCCATTGTCTTTCAGTAAAAGACATGAGGGTTGAACAGTGTCACTTTTGCAAGTTCAAAGGTATCTTTATTCCCAGCGAAGTTTTGGGACTCATTTCCCCTGCCATCACCCTTAGGGTGAACTGCAGGTTGTAGATGACATTTATGATCTTGGTTGCCTGGTCATTGTCAACATCTAGTTAGTGACTTTCCTGGGAGTGTTTGGCTTATTCTCCATTCAGACTATTTCAGACATGCTATCAAATCTAAGTAAATCATTGACTTCCTGTCAACTTTGCCAAGTCCCCAGCAATTTAAATAAATCTCTTGATGCCATTTCCTCATTTCCAAACCTCAAAAAGTTTCTGCCAGATACACAGAGCCTGAACTACCTCTGAATTTTTTTATCAGAATTCTCACTTCTTTCAAACACATGGCCGTACATAATGTAGGTAAACTGCTTCACCTTACCTCATTTCTGTATTTAGGGATGTATAGTCCCTCAATTAACCGAAAGGATTTTTTTATTATTTATTTATTTATTTATTTATTTATTTGGTCAGAATCAGAGAGCACATCTTCAACTAACAGAAGTAGACATGCTGTCACAATGGTTCTCCACATATTCCATACTGGTGGATCCATGCTATAGGACCAGGAATATGTGGTTGCTTAAAAAAAGAAGAAGAATAAGTTCTTCCCAGGGAGCACAAATAGGAGTAGCTGTGAAAGTGTCCGTGTGGCTGGTTATGCTTTCCTGAGCTCGTGGGATAGTTGTAGAAAAATCTAAAAGTAAATACAAATATCCATTTATCTTCTTTCTAAAATTAGATCATTCCGACTAAGTAAAACTTCAGACAGAAGAGCAACTACCCAGTTATGATAATTACTCTCCTAAATTACCATGTCATATTATCGTAATTCTCCAAACAGAAAAGCCAAGCTCCAAATCACACCAATACTGGTTATCTTACTTTGTGAATGGCTCACTGTCAAGCCTCAGGATGATAAAATTTTTCTCCATTACATTTCTCTTACACCGCACATATTTTGTTGCCTGAGAAAATGATAATATATTCAGTCTGATGTGTTTGTGTTCCATTGCTCCATGATCTGAATATAGCTTTTTGAACATCTCCACAGTTTCTGACACCATCTCCTGAGCAGTATGTAATTCTCCCTGGCTGTTTGATGGTAATGGGAGCTGTACATATAACTGAGGGAAGTAAAACACAGCCCGGGGTGAGCAAGGCACTATTTATCAAGGTATCTTACAACCTTGGTTTATGTTGTTATAAAACGTTACTGTGCATGCTCTGTAAGATTCCATCCCCTAGAAATTTGTCATCCATTGTCAACACACTGTAAGGAAAAAAGAATGTGTATTATTCTAGTTAGCTTCATTTCATTCTGCATTTCTTTGCCCTCATTTTCAAAGAGACTATCAGGGACACTGTTTAATGGTGCCATCTGTTAGATTATGAACTGTACAGAATGAGCTGAGGAAATATACCAGAACACTCCCTGAACCCTGGCAGGTGGATGACAAGGCACCCTGATGCATAGCTCCTGCCAGTGTAGAAGCTCTGCCTCCATTATAGCAGATGATACTGTTGACAACCAATAACATTACAGGATGGCTGTCTCCAAAATAGTGATGAAGAGGGGTACCATAAAAAAGAATCACTTTCTACATGCAGTGGGGAATTGCCCTAATTTTAAACGGATTATAATGGCGCCTTTAAGATCATTAGTCCTGATGCTGGAGAGATGACTCAGTGCTTAAAGAGCACTTATTACGCTTGCAAAGGACATGGGTTCAATTCCCAGCACCTACATGGAAGCTCACAATTGCCTGCCACTCCAATTATGGGGAATCTGATGCCCTCTTCTGCATCAACAGGCACTGCATGGGTTTGGCTCATGATGTGTGCAGTCAAAGCATTCTTACAGGTATTATAATAAAACTAATACCTTTAAATCTTCAGTTCTTCAGGCATCTGAGCCTTGGATAAATAATGTTTTTTTTTTCTGTTAATTTATTTGTTTTCTGTAATTGCTGGGAGTTAGAGCTCCTAAAGTTCTGGAGAGTCTCCTTCTTTCATGTTTGAGGCACTTTGAACACATAGTTTATGTGTGCCCTAATGTTTTCTGACTATTGGAACTGGTTTCAGTGAAGTGGAGACTCATTCTCATTACAGTGACTCTCACTGAAACCCATGTTGTCAGAAGTATTTACCCTTTAAAATTGTGCATTAGGCTTGGACTACATACAAGTATCTTCTGAAATGAACTGTCAGCAGACTGATGACCTGGATAAAAGAATTGGTGGACACAAAGCTATCATTGTTTCCCAAAAGATGTCCTCACATTCCTGGGTCCCAGGGTATTATCTACTACATTTTGAGCCTGTGATCTAGTGAAAAGTGTTAAATTTTTCAAAACGTGAATCACCACTGTACATTTAATTTAATAACATGGACATGTAGACTAATTCCAAGGCTTAAGTGAGCTATTGTTTGTATATCATGATAAAGAACCAATGGATATATACTGTCTTCTATATGGGGTTTGTTCCCAAAACATCCCTTGGACCTGTGTTCTTTTGTTTCTAAGTTCTAGAACCCATTTCTCTGTGTTTTTCTTTCAAAGACTGATGCTCATACATATATTTCATTTTTTTCTGATGTGTAGGACATTCATCAGGTTGCAACAGCTTACATGCAGGAATCAACACCATCTCATGATTGCACTGCCAGTGTTGAGAAAGAACTCTATTGATGGCTCAACAGGGCAAACAGCAAAGAGCATCACAGGTCAGAACAACCCAGGAGAAATATCCCAATGAAATTAGGCAAATGAAATTTTATACCATGTGTGAAAATCAATGATTGTAACAGAACCCCACAAGCAGAGAAGTTCTCCTGTCACTTGAAAACAGGGAGGTATTGTGGAGCAGCATAGGCAAGGTCCTGGACCATTAGTTCTATGTTTCTATGATTTTCTATAATGCTAAATATAAAAATAAATAGTAGCCAAATGCATTTTCTTTCTCATTGATTTCACTTGTGATTCATATGGCAAAGTTTTTCACTGGATACCTACTCCTTACTATTTATGTAAGGATATTACAACCCAAAAAGCATTTGTTTGTGCTTCATGGATTGATTTGGTCAACAGCTACTAATAACTCGAATACTCATTGAATGGATTGGTTTTTATTGTCTATTTAAAAGCTCTGTCACTCTTTTTTTTTAATTATTTATTTTATTTTATTTTTTAGTTTACATTCCAAATCATTTCCCCTTTCCCATTAGGCCCTATGTCAAGTAGCACAAGTAGCAATTTAGAAAGAGTAAAACAGGCACTGGTTTATCTCCAGTGGGTAAAAACGATTTTTTTTTTAGACTGGTGAAGTTTAATTAAAAAACAAACAAACAGATAGCTACTCGCAACTTGAAATTATTTATTTATGGTACTAAAAGCCTAAGTCATTGTGTCACTATTGGACCATTCAATACCATTAGCATGTGTATTTATTAAAGTCTGAAGATAGTTTGATTTCATCAAGAAAGGCTGGGTTTCAGATATAGATAGTGCTCTGAAATAACAATAAAAACATTAGAAAGATTATGCCATTTTCTAGGTCTCTCTTAAATCTTGGTAACCTTATTATAAGTGTATTACCATTCCTATCCTGACTGAAATAAACAATATGTAATTTATTACTGTACCTCTTAAACTGTAGTTTTTCTTCCTCTGGGGATCAGCTGATTATCCAGTCTGTGATGCCAGTAATAGTGCCTATCAAGAGGGCTTTTTGTGAAACTCTGTAAAATGACTTTGAAGTCAAAGAACCCCCGGTTACATGTAAATCTCATGACTGATAAATATTGTGAGTCTCTGAGATGGTTCAAACACTGAGTAGTTTCATGTGGCTTATCTTAGTTTCATATAGTAATAACAAGTTGGCTGTCTTTCCGTCTTACTAATTTCTCTTCAGTGACTGTAAAGCTACAGATTTTTTCTTCGAGAACAATCCTGGGTTCCTTAGGAAGCATACGAGTTTAGGACTTAGCCTGACCTTTGACATTTTCAAATATTTCAACCTTCAAAGGGAATTGCACCTAGTGATTTGATGGGCTTTCTCAATTTCTATGACATTATGAAAGCTGGTGAATATGTACTGACCATTTCCTATTATAGAAGCGAGTTGTCATTTACCATGAGATTACTAATTTTATCCTGGCTTCACTTCCTGTCTGTGACACCCGGAATAAGCACAGAGTCTCTGAACTGTGTCTTAGTCTCATGTAGAGAGATTAAGATGATATATATTGGCATGTGCATACAAAGCCCTAGGAGCCCCAGCCTTCTAATTCAACCTACATGCTACATTTTCAGTTGTCACTGCTTTTCCTTCCAAGGACCTTAGGAACAGGAATGAAATGACTGAAACAAACAAGCAAAAAAGCAAACAAAGCCAAAAAGAACTAGATAGTGTTTTCGCTTTTTTTTTTCTATGAATGAAAGTCTATATGATTCAACTGATGTTCAGGCAAGAGTGTGTGTGTGTGTGTGTGTGTGTGTGTGTGTGTGTGTGTGTGTGTGTATGTGTGTGTGTTGTTTGTGTGCGTGCATTTGACCGTGAGTGTATAATATGTGCATATTTTGCATAGATTGATGTGAAACTCCTCTGTTCACACACTGTAATAAAAATAACTTTTGTCATAACAACACTAGTGTGCTATTACTTTTCTCATAAGGAATCTGTCACATTCATTTTAAGTTAAAACGTGGCCGTGACACAAGCAGAAGCTGTAAGTTTTAGAAATGATCTGTGGATAGAAATAATAATCTTCTAGTAACTGTTCAGAATACCATATGCAACTGAAGTCCTGAGAATTTCCTCATCTTACTCACAAGAATATTATAATTTCCATTCCATGTCTGGTTACTGGGTTTGTTTGTTTGTTTGTTTGTTTAGTTAGTTGTTAGCATTCCACATAATATCAAAAAACAAGGATAAAAATACATATTGGCAGGCATATATGTTGGGGGTGGGGGTTCTTGAACTCTGGTTTCAGGTTTTAAAATATAGGTTGTTAAGTCTTAAAATAAATGGTGCTATTTTGAGATGTCTCGCCTGAAAGACATTTGGAAATAGCATGAAAAGATTCCTAGATTGAAAGCTGCTACATGCCACAAGGGAAAATGTGCTTCCTGTGACAGTAATTTATTCACACAGGTTGAATCCACAGGGTCTTGGAATCTGTGATGGAACTTTTTGTAAAATAGCACCAGGCTCAGTGTTAAGGGAGAAAGAATGATGCTTTGTTGGCACCATAGGCTGAAAATGCCCTGTTTAAGGAGAGCTTTTGATAAAGCATGAATATACACCATGTATTAAATTTTATAGGACTGTCCTGATAACATCTAGAATATGAAAGAAAAGTCTTTGTCTTCTGCCAAATCTGTATTATCCTAACAGATAAAATAGTTAAAATCTCGGGGAAATTTATAATTCTTATCATCACTAATAGCGCTGTAATCATGCTGTAATCTGATGACACAAACCCAGGACACAGCTAGCGGACAGAGGAATTATACCTGGAGAGAGGGTGACATTTATAATGGTACTTACCTATTCATTCTGCTTTGGGGACTTAAGAAATATGTGAACCAAAAATACAATGACATGTAGATATATTAATGAGAGAAAGGGCACATTGTTGTAGCCTGAAGAACCCTGAGGAACTCTATATGCATGGCCCAGGGATGATGGCATTCAGTAGAATCGAGTGACTTGATGATGGATGAGTTTGACTGGAAAACTACGCAACAGGTTTCACTGGAAAAATGCAAAAATAACAAAGCATTTTTGACACATTTTTCTCTAAGGATAAAATCTTTGTAGAAGGATAAAAAAAAAAACCCTGATTTTCAGTGCATAATAAAACAACTGGCAGAATTCACAAGTTAAAATTATACAAGCTGGCTTCATTTATTTTATAGCTTTCTCTATCTGTCTCTGTCTCTGTCTCTGTCTCTGTCTGTCTCACTCTCTCTGTCTCTGTCTCTCTGTCTCTCTCTCTCTCTGTATCTCTCTCTGTCTCTCTGTCTCTAACTCTCTCTCTCTCTCTCTCTCTCTCTCTTCCTCCCCCATGTATGTGTGTGTATGTGCATGTGTGTGTTCACAAGCACACATACACAAACAAAACTGACATTTCTGCTGCCTTAGAGAAAGACTTCTAGAAAATGCAAATATTGTTAGCTATTTGATAGAAATGTGTGTAGTAGAGTTTACAGGGTTTATATTCCTAGCCTACTTTTCAGGAAAAGGAAATATCAACTGGCTGAAAAATAATGTCAGTTTTCAGTCTTATTAAATGTTTGACATGATAAAGGAATTTATCCATTCAGTGTATCAGCTTCCTAAAAATGAATCAAGCACAAATACTTTGTGAGGTAGTTATTTTTGAATTAGTCATAATTAAAAAGCGGCCCATTTCTGCCAGTGGAAGAGTAATATACTATGAAATTTCAAACACTGTTAATGTTTGTATTGGATTAAAGGACAATGAATCCTAGTTTAGTTATACAAAATGTCTCATCCTAAAATGTCATTGAAAGTTGAGTGAAAAAGTATCTCTTGAAATGTGTTTAAATAAATAATATACTGATGTTTGTATTGAATACTAATTTATGTGTAAGAGTCTGGAGAAATATGTATATATTATACACACATATATACATATACATGAATTAGGAACAGAACTGTAGGTTTAAAATTTGAAACCATCAAAATTTAGCCAACATAATGGTTCTCCTTGAACCATTAGACATAGTCTTTATCATTTTTTCCCCCAATTATGGCTCTGTTAGATGCTCCTAATATATTTAAAGCCTTCAAGCTCTCTTCTACATCTAAGATGGATATGAGAAAGAAAAGAAAAGAAAGAAAGATAGAAAGAAAGGAAAGAAAGAAAATGAAGAAAGGAAAGAAAGAATATGAAGAAAGGCTGCTTTCTATGTATACGTGTCTGCTTCTGCTTTGCATATTGTGTTGGTTCAAAATATCTGGTCTTTTTTTTTTTGGAGCTAAGGCATATGTTTTCCTTCTACTTGCTTGTCTCTCTTTGCAAAGTGCACATGGGAACTCTCATGCTTCACATGAAATGATGACTGAATGCAAAGGTGTCTGTAAATGGCTTAGCATAGGGTACTTACTAGGGAAGGTATACCTTTGTTGACTGGTAATGTAAAATACCATGGTTTGCCATCCTATTAGCACAGATGTTCTAGTCAGCACTAGCAAGGATTTTGACAGCAGACTTGGTAACTAACCATCTCTTTTATTGATACGGATTTCTTTGAGAATCTTTTAACTTTCCTGTTTCATAAGTGTACTAATACATTTAAAGTTGTTCTTATAAAATGATGTTGATCTACATACAGGCATGTAACACCTCAGGCACAGCAGGAGGAAGCTTTGAAACAGAACACGTGAATGATAGGTAGAGTCTTTCTTTCTTGTATATTAGAAACATGTTGTTCAAATCTGTACTGAAATCATAAACCAACTGGACATCCTGAGAGAAGTATTAATAACAAAATCATAGTCCTTGCTAGACAATTTGGTCTTCATTTTAACTGAATTGTTCTTACGTTGCACACTGCTTATTGGGATGATCATGTCAAATATTTCATGCACGTGAGCTGAACCTTGCTATTCTCTAAAATCAAGAGACACAATTTACCTACAGGTCCCCTCTCTTTCTTTGTTTCTATGAATTTTCATAGGGATGGAAGTTCGATTCTGTGTCCTTTTCCATTCAGTTAGTTATTATGAAACCCAGCCCCACTTTGGCTGCCGATTCTTGCCTCTCTAGTCATGACTGTACCTTGATATGATAAGTCAAAGAAAAAAAAAGTATCGTTAATTAGCTATATAACAGTTAATTCACAAATTGTTAAAAGAATTCCTTCCATTTACTTTATCTTTCCTATAACCTAGACTCTGATCAAATTAAGGAATGAGAGTTTATCCTGAACATTACATAAATTAACACACAAACACACACATGGTCAAACACACACACACACACAGACACACACACACACACACAGACACAGAGGTGTGCGTGCATGCACACAAACGTCTTTCACTTTACCCCTGAGCCATGCCACCAGCCCTATTACTTAACAGTTTGAGTTCCAGTTCCACTGTAAGTGAAGTGGAAAAGCCATTACAGATTTTCATGAGGTGACATGAGGTATGGCCCTGTCATTTTTGTGTGTTAATGCATTCATATATTTAACTGATGATGGATTAAAAAAGAAATTCATGGACAGTTTTCTTTTCCCCCTCAAATACAATGAAAAACTATTGATATAGCACTTGTGTGGTATTCAATATGACAAGACATCAAGAGGTGATTTAAATATAAAGATGGGTGGGTATAAATTTCAAGTAAATATCAACTTATAAGAGGGATTCAAGTGTTGGAGATTTTGGAGCTGTGACGTCTTGACATCAGTTACCAGATGTTGAAACACAAGTGCATTTTGTCTAGCAGTGTCTGACTTGACGTTCCTCCTCACTATCCCTTACTTATTCACCCCATTTTCACTTTATTTTGATATTATTCTCTCTTAAATGATAGGCAAGTCAATGCCTTTGCTATTTTACAAAGAATCTGGTATGCTTGAGAATAATTTCTTTCAGGACCAAGCAGTTTAACTGGGATTTTCTAGTAACTGCAGCCTTTCACAAGAAGGAAGGACTGCACAGTCCTGTAGGTTTAAGCTGGCATGTTGCCCAGGCAGGCATGTGGCACACCAGAGAGGGACCTGTGGGGAGAAAAGGTGAGCACTGGAGCAGCCACAGGTACTCACCATATTACTTTTGACCACCCCTCTTGGCTTTCTCCTCGGAAGAAGGAAATGCGTCTGCTCAGAGCATCTCTGCCATTCTTCAACGTCTTTGGCAGCTGAGTGGCTCCTGTCAAGGCTACCTCTGTCAATTCAGGTTATCTTTTTAACAGCCTGACCTGGAGTGAAGGGAAAATTTGATCGCCTCTGGTTCCCTTCCCTGATCAGGAAATGACAGGGCAGTGGAATCTTCTATCCTGGGACTGTGGGACCAGAGCAGGATAAAGACAGAAGGGACAAGGGGTCATTTCATGCTGCGTGAACCCACACTGGTTGAATTCATTTCAGCTATGCTGAGAAAAGTTTGAGGCAAGGGACTATTCAGAGCCAAGCATGCGCACATGCTAGAGGGTGTAATCTAAGTCTGTACTCAGTCATAGTAAGGAGTGCTTGTGTGAATTTCAAGTGAGGATTGTTTTGTCCCTGGGCCTTTGTAACTATGGGTTGTTAGGATTTTATTAGAGATATAAAAAAATACATTTATCTTGCTAAATAGTGACAAGACAATGACAGTCTTTGGATACTGTTAAGGCTTTATCCATCAGCCCAGTGATTTTAGAGAATTTTTTTTTTATTTTCTAAGTTTTTTTTTTGTTATTTACATTCAAAATCATTTCCCCTTTCCCGTTTCCTCCCTCTCTGAAAGTCCCATAAGCCCCCTTCCCTCCCTCTTTTCCCCATTCAACCCCCTCTCGCTTCTCTGTCTTGGCATTCCCCTACATCCAGTCTTTCCAGGACCAGGGGTCTCTCATTCCATCTTCTTGGAAATCTATTGATAAGCGTATTGTGTCTAGGGTTAGAGAATATTTGCATCAGCAGTAAATAGGATCACCAGAGTTTTGGTGACCAGGCTGTTTTCTTTTAAATATATTGGCCAGATTGAATTTTGAAATCAAGTTAATTGAATGTGACAATGAGTCTCAGTGCTATTTATAAGATGTTGCTGTGCTCATTTTGTTTACTCCAGAATTCTTTAAACAGTCTTCCTCCAGATGGGCATATCATCTTTCAACCTTATAGAAAATCAAGAGCTGAAAGTGACAAGCTTTCACACTAAATCAGAAGGCATTTCTACTGTTCTCTCTGGCTTCTGATATTGACAGCCATCATTCAGGGATGCAGAGTTGTCATTTCAACCCAACAGTAATATTACTGTCCTTTCAAAGCTGTTTTCTGGCTTCTGTGCCAAATTTCTATTGAGCACTAAAGATAAAGGACATAGGTTTTTATAGATTGCAAAACTCAACTTTAGATTAAAATCTATGTGAGGATATTGTAAGTAACCAGAAATACATGTGGGAACTGAATGTATAATAATTCAGCTCCTTTTTTGTTTTATAGCATTAAATTATTGGTTGTGCTTTCTCATCTCAATTTGAGCATGGCGTTATAAGCAGATAAATGGCTTCATTTTTAGAGATTCATGGCTTATTTAATTTCCTCATTGATATGCTTTAATTTATACAATTAAATGAAGAAGCAAGAGATGGAGTGCATTATGTATCCTTTTCTTATTGTTTTGTGCTGTAATGCCTAATTTGAGGCAAGGTCTCATGTATCCTAGAAGGGCTCCAACTTCCTACATTATCAAGGCAGGCCTTGAACTCTTGACCTTCCTCTACCTACCACATGCTGATTCACAATCCTGTACCACTATGCTGGCAGTGTGAATGATTTTGAAGCATGCTTTGCATTTTCCCTTCAACTTCCATTATTTTTTGAGAAAAGAAAAAAGGAAATTGTTGCAAAATAAACTCATTAGACTTTCTCTGAAATCTGTGCTACAACAGAAGTTCAGACCTTGAACTTATTGCAACCATTAGCCACCTCCATTAACCTTGTCTCTAAAAGATGCTAGGTTTAGGCTCTCAGTCTTTGTTTGAGTGATGTAAATTGGTAACATGAGATCTTTGATCCAAATCTTAAAGATTTGAAACCATGCTTTTCTGTATATGTTTTTAGCAAGATTAAAATGGTTTGAAATGCAAAGTTGTACTTTGAGTCAGAAGGCTGGCAGGCTTCTGAAAATGGACATGTCACTTTAAGACTCCCATGATGCTAACTTGGGGTCAGCTAGCTTGTCTGTAGAATTTAAATGTTCTAGCATTTCTTTCAAAATGAAACTTGTTACATTCTTGTATATATATATTTCAGAAATACTCAAACTATTAACCAAAAATTGTAGACTGGTGAGGGTATTGAATTATTAGCTGAGATCTGATTACTATGATATCCATTCCCTATACAAATTGGCAGTGTACAAAATGTGGAAAAGGAATAGGAAAGATGCTTACATAATCTCTGAGATCTTTCCTTCCATTGATTGACACGTCCCAAGGCTATATCAACAATTAGTTTCCCTCAAAAGGTAGAATTAAAGGTATCCATCATTTATCCGGTATTATTTCCATGATGTTGTCTCGGTGATAGCAAGGGGGAAATTCTAGCAAATAGAGTAGCTTGAGATGACATGGGCAGAGGTATAGAGGGTTGTGTTTGTCTGACTTCTTGTGAATTTGATGTCTGAAGAACATCATCATCACCTTCTTTCCTTATCAAGTGTTCTATGATAGGCCTTGTCAAAGCATCCAGTGACTCCTGTTCCCCAGCCTGGTGATATAAACCACGTGTCCAGAAACTTTGTTACTTTGCATTCTATTAAACAACGACATGAGGTGCATATATTGTTGAGGGGAGGTAATTACAATTCATTGGCTAGTTCATATATTTTGAAAATGGACACTACTCCAATCTGACTGGGAAGATAACAAACTCTTGGAAACCACTAAACAGCAGTGACTCAATTATGGCAATGAATACATGGACAATATTGATAATGGGTTGCAGTGTCTCCCAATTATCCTCTGGTTTTCTATTTACTCATTTCTGTGACTTCAGTTGTGTCATACGTAAAGGATTTCCTCTTCTCTGCTTATCTGAACTCTGCTTCGTCTTCAAAGCCTGTACCAGTGGCTTGTCTTCCATGAATAATTCCCAGACTCTTTTATGTGAAGGTAGATCCTTTCTCCTCTGAGCTCATATTTTTTTTGGCCAATTACAACTATTTTTCTCAAATGCTCAGTAGCTACTAGTTTACTTTTGTGCACTCATTTTGTAGTTATTATCCCAATTGTTGCTATTAGCTTTTCAAGCCAATTATACATTATCTTCCCTTCCAAGATGTAGAAGCCAAGCAGAAACGTCTTAGGATTTTTGAACCATCTGCCTACTCATATCTCAAGTTCATGGCAGGGGTTTGTATTAAGCATGGATTGATTTCCTTAGTAATATGACATCATTGGACAAGGGAAACAGTAGATTTTGATGTTATTCTGTTGTTCCTTTGTCCTGTTCACAGCTCGGCACAAATTTACATTCATAGCTAGGCACAGAGAAAATCCATGCCTGAGACTTGGTAAATATATGATAATTGGAAAATCCTTTTGGTGCACAGAAATGTACTCCTTTGCTTTCCATTCTTCTCATTAAGTGGCAGGTATTATTCTGTGTACTGGATACTTAGTACATATAAATTTACTTACCCTTCATGGTTGATCAGGAGGCTCCAAGAGTTCAGGTTTGAATATTGTGTGCATTCGCCAGTGACGGGAGACCTTGAATTTGAGCCTGGATCTGAGTTCTAACTATCAAGAAGAAACTTCTGTCACTCATTGGTTTCCCGTATGTGGTTTTGAGTACAAGGTTATTCATACTTCAGATTTAGGTTTTCAATCCTTGGTCATTCTTTGCACTGATTCTCAAGGAATTTCCTCTGGATATCTGTCTCTGTCTAAATCATCATTTAGGAAGTATGGAATTCATAGCAAAAAAGAATTATCACCTATACCCTTCTGTAGGGAAGCTCCTATCCATTATAACTGATCACACATATAATGGGGCATATTAAAAGTCTAGCATTTTAATCATAAGATGATATGTAGCTTTAATCTCTCTCCTAAGACACTTCTCTTTTTGCAGCAGGAGGAGACCATTACAGGAAGCCACAGCTGGTTCACAGGCAGAGTAAAGAAATTGGCCATGAGGCGCCCAGACTGAATTGATACATTTATATGGGAATCCCTACATGCAGAGCTTAGGAAACATATCAGAAGGGAGGGTAGGAAATTGTGTCTTCTAGATATGACAGGAAGGTTACACCCATATAATTTCAACAATATGGCTGCCTAAGCAAGACCTGCTCAGTGACACCATTTGACATGCCAACAGAGATGAGAAAAAACTCACGGGACTCCACCCTGAGATGAAGAGATGCAGGCAACTAATTAGTTCCAAGAGGGAGAGAATCAATCTTCCCAGAAAGGAGCAAATTAAATGTTTATGCAATAACAAGTAGTCAGGCCTGAAAACATACACATGCAAGCAACATTAAATGGATTCATGAAGTTTTATATATATATATATATATATATATATATATATATATATATATATTCATTGTGGGCACACACATATGTAAAAATAATAATTAAAGACTAAGGAAGCATGAATTGGTGGCCGGACACGGGCCATTGGACAAAGAAGAGAGCATGGGAGTATGGTGTAATTATATTTTAATTAAAAATAAATGTCAGAAATTAATAATGTTAATGGGAAAAAGTTATGAAGAAAAGCAAAGGGGCTATCTCTTTCTCTACCCTACTATTTCACAATGAATCAGCTACCACATATACACACATACAACATATATACCTAGAAGAAAATACAGTCTTATTTTTATTCAACTTCAATTATATATTTTTGTATTTATTTTTTAATGATATATGACCCTTTGCTAATAAAATGAAGAAATGGCTTGCATCGGTTCAGCTAATTCTTGATTCATATATGGGTTTCCTTCTGCATTATGATGATTTGACAGTCTCTCTGTGGTGAAGGAGTTAGTGCATTATCTAAGCACAGAAAAATGTCTCCACTCCTTCAGTTGGGTGTGCCAGTTCTTTCAGCTGTTGAAGAAACAAGACTCGAGGGGGATTGTTCAGCAGTGACAGCATGGGTAGTTGCAGGCATAGGGGGCCACCGCTTCTATTCTGGGCCTTCTCACTTGCTACTTTAGGTGACTTTTTCTCTAGTGTCCTCATCTGGTTTCTACAGAAGCAGACTGTTATTTGGATTGGCATAATCCCTTTGACCATTCCCAGGGTGCTGCTGCCTTAAGCTTCTAGACTTCTAAACTAACTCTAGAGGTCTGGTGGAGTGACATGAACTGTCAGTGGCCTTTGGTGCATTGATCCTTCTTCATTTTTCTTTTTGTTAGTTTGGATTGTAACAATTATTCCAAGATGGGTGTGCAGAGGGACCACACCATGATCGTGCTTGATTCATAAGAAACCCAATCACAATGGGGGAGGTCCCAAGGGTTAATGCTTTTAAAATATGTCTCAGGAAACTGAAAAGTGCTTACCTTTATGAGGACCTTTGGCTTACATCATTAACCAAGTAGAGATCATTCAGTATTTGGCTCATGACTGCTAGATTTTTCTGTTAACACAACAATAGTGTTAATAAGTGCATTTCAGTACAATAAATTACACTGAAATTTCTGAGACAAACCCAAAGTGTTTTGTGCACATAGGCCTCATGGAAGAACTAGTTTGTTTAATATACTGCACTTTATGAGACACAGAGTCAGAGAAAGTTCTGTTCTTCTCAAATGTCAATGCAGAGAAATTGCAGAGGATGGGGGGATAGGGTTGTAGAGGCATTGGTCCACCATGGGCCTGTCTTCAGATACCTTTTCTAGAATTGTTATAATAGAAATGCCGCGATGCTTTGTTTATATCTTATTCAGTTCTCTTCATTACTGTGGCCCTGTGACAATTCATCATTCACTTCTGTCCTTTAAATAAACTAAAGATTGCCTTGCAGAGTGGAGAGGGGTTTGGCCCCATGGCTCTTATTAGGTCAACTCTTCCCATGGAAATGTGTTCCAGGTTTTCTCATTTGAGTACAATCCCTTCTCCTAAATTTCAGAACTGTATTTTGATTGGTGGTTTATAAGGAAGCTGGGATGTCCCCATTGACTACTTTGTTCTCTTCTCAAACAGCCACTATCCCAAATGGAATATATTTCTAGTAGTTGAATGGCACTTTTTCAGTCTCTGTTCGGAAAGAAAATAAAAAAAAACCTTCTAGGACAATCCAAGCAATGCAGAAAATAAAGTTTTTGGCTACTTTCCAAGAGTAAAGCAGGTCAATAGCAATGACAGGAGGATTCATTTTCACTCAGATCTCTGGGTACCACCTACACGTGTTACAAACTCACCCGGCAGAAAAGACCTGTGGCCTGGATATGGAAATACTTTCTCTGTGGCTTTTAGTAAGTCATCACATGTGGTGTTCTGTGCTCATCCTAGGCATACACATCTTGTTCCTGTTACAGATTCAAATACAGAATTTGGAACGGCTAGGTAGGATGGCCAGGGAAATAGCCAAATTCACACTTACCAGAGTCTTTCTTTGTTTGTCTCCAGTGCTTTCCTTTAGACATTTACAGTCTGAAATTGAGAAACTCAGAAGCAAAGGAACCTCCACAGAAATCTTATGTTTAAAACAGGAATGAAGTTACTTTGCACAAAAAAACCATCATAGTGTCTGCTACATCAGCATCACTGTGATGGAATATATATATATATATATATATATATATATATATATATATATATATATATATATATATATATATATATATACCAAGACTAGTAGTTTTTTTATATTTTTATTTTCTAAGTTTTTTTTTAATGTACATTCAAAATCATTTCCCCTTTCCCGTTTCCTCCCTCCCCGAAAGTCCCATAAGCCCCCTTCCCTCCCTCTTTTCCCCATTCAACCCTCTCTTGCTTCTCTGTCCTGGCATTCCCCTACATCCAGTCTTTCCAGGACCAGGGGTCTCTCCTTCCATCTCCTTGGAAATCTATTGATATGTGAATTGTGTCTTGGGTATTTCGAGATTCTGGGTTAATATCCCCTTATCAGTGACTGCATACCATGTGTGTTCTTTTGTGATTGGGTTACCTCACTAAGGATGATATTTTCAAGTTCTGATCATTTGCCTAGGAATTTCGTGAATTCATTGTTTTTAATTGCAGAGTAGTATTCCATTGTGTAAATATACCACATCTTCTGAATCCATTCCTCCGTTGAGGGACATCTGGGTTCTTTCCAGCTTCTGGCTATTATAAATAAGGCTGCTATGAACATAGTGGAGCATGTGTCCTTATTGCATGCAGGTAATGCCTCTGGGTATATGCCCAGGAGTGGTATAGCCGGATCCTCCAGGAGTGTCATGCCCAGTTTTCTGAGGAACCACCAGACTGCTTTCCAGAGTGGTTGTACCAGCTTGCAATCCCACCAGCAGTGGACGAGTGTTCCTCTTTCTCCACATCCTTGCCAACAACTGCTTTCTCCTGTGTTTTTGATCTTAGCCATTCTGACTGGTGTGAGATGGAATCTCAGGGTTGTTTTGATTTGCATTTCCCTAATGACTAAGGATGATGAACATCTTTAGGTGCTTCTCAGCCATTAGATATTCTTCAGGTGAGAACTCTTTGTTTAGCTCTGTACCCCATTTTTTAATAGGCTAAGACTAGTAGTTTAATCATTCCTTATTGAAACAATTCTTCCAACTCCAATGCATCTTTTGAGTCATTGTCATCTTAAGAGTGGTGTTTTTCAAAGAAAACTTAAGGTATTTTTTTTTTAATGTACTATAAGTATTCCAGAATGTGCCCTTTGAGTCACTGTAAGTTAGATTGAAAATAGGGAAAACATATATTTTTGCTTTTGCACTGGCATATCAACTCAGGTTTAGCAGACATACATGGAGAAATGGAAGATGAACAGTTAGGATCTCTGAGGTCCCAAACTAGCATGTTTTATGGTATGTGTAGAAAATTCTTTGCGATGTGTGTTTTCCATGGGTGCAATGTACTAGTGAATAAAGACTATATTCTTCACACATCTAAGACTTCATGTAGGTACTGCACACTGAGAATGTTTAGAAGCAAAGGTAAAGGGCATTTTAGATACCTTCTAACTAGAAGACCAGAGCCCTAGATAACTCCCACTTCTGGTTTTCAGGTATTGATAACAGGACAAGCGGAACCTTCACTTACTGCACTGAGCTATGGGAATCATTACAGCAGCTCAGAGCTTAGGACACTGCCAGGCAGGAGGACAGTCTTTAAAGTGTCAGTATATCTTAATACTCCTTTGCCACTTGAGAGATCACATTCTAGAATTGAAATGGATGCTTGTTGTATGAACCCATGAGCCTATTGACTTAGTTGCTGTGTTTCCTATAATTAATGGTCTAGTGTAGGACTCATAATGAACATCATGAGAGGGGGAAAAAAAGAAAGAGATAATCTATGCTATGCTTGAAAATCTGACTAACTGGAGCCTCAAAACACTCATGACCATGCCCTCAGTTATTCAAATTTGTTTTTATTCAGTGTTTTTTTTTAAACTGCATATGCTTTCTTATTTTTCACAACAAATACTATGTAATTTTATTATGACAGTTACTTCCAAATGCCTCAGAGTATTTCACCATTTCCCTCTGTTTGAGAATAGAAGTAAAGGCATCCTGATTTGTTCGAAAGCATTTGCTGTCTCCAAACAGTAGACAGTGTGACTTACATTTATAATGTGATAAAACACTACCGCTGTTTTCTGTTCGTGGCTTGCAAACTTGGAATTTTACATGTTATTAAAAGCTTTCAACACCCTTTCTTCTTTGAAGAATAATCAGCATATTACTCGCCTCTAGCTTTCTTCCAAGGAAAACTAAAAACCGTGTTTTGCTTGCTTCTGAAAACTCCAGTTCTAAATGCAGAGACAGAACAAACTGGTCGTGTTGTTTAGGACTAGGTTAACACGCTATTTGTCCTTTTTATTTTTGTTTTCAAACTCATTTTCAGCTTTATAGCACTCCTTGGGTAAAACAAATTGCCTGCTCAGAGGAGAAAATTTCTTAGTTCGTAGGGGAAAAGACATCTTAGATGGAATTTAGAAGCGTCTCTGACATACCTGCGAGAGCATTTACTACAGACGTCAGAGTGGAACTGATAATTCTGCTGCATGATGCACACCATGGACATGGGTTTCTTACTGTGTGCATTTTCTTTCTCTTTCTGTAGAGAAAAAGTAGAAAGCTAGCTCTGTCAATGTTCTTAAATATTATTCTTCCTCTAAATATAGTGCAGGACATTTGTCGGTGGACTGTAAAGCTCTTGTTAAAAATAAAATGGAAATTCAAATCTCAAAATAAATCAAGAGCAATCTGCAATGCTTAAGCACTTGCACTTTTCTTTGTGAGCTGGTTGAGTCTGTGGCCCATGGAATTCCATTGTGGGTCACCCCACTTAAGTATTGGTTCACAGGCTGTCAAGCCTTTTAATTCTCAGGGCTCCTTTTGATGCTTCGGGAGAATACTACAAAACAAAATTGATTTAGTCTTTAGAATATATTTTTATATTCTGTCAATATATATATATATATATATAAATGCAGGAGAGGAAGTAAAATGAATCATTACAAATGACGTATGAATCCATTTCCCTCTGCAAGGCTGTAACAAAACTCCCGTTGACTTTGGAAGGCAGTGCGTTTATAGATAGGATTCTAGTCACAGGCTCCCTGCTGCTGTGACTAAAAAGAGATGCATGGATTTTTGCTAATTCCTGACAGCCACACTATTTATCCATGTTCACTTCCTAGGCAGCATACTGTCTTATAGAATGTTTATTAGTTTCTGAGGACCATGCCCAGCCTCCAGAATGTGTTTTTCTCCCTTGACTGTCAGTAGGACATGCAGGAGAAAGTGAAGGACAGACTTGGGCCTTCATTCAGTAGATGGTCATCAGCATGTGTAGAGAGATTCTCAAAAGTGAGTTGAGAATGAACGGCCCAGCATTTTTTTTCCTGTATGTATTACTTTCTCTTATCATTTCTACATGAAAGAACACTCAGCCCATTATTTCAAAAGATGCTATGAACTTTTTTTTTCTTCTGTCAGCTCTACACGTAGCCATCCAGAAAGCTGCGAAATATTTCACTGCTGTGGCTTTGGGGGCAGAACATCAATTAAATGTATGCCGTGTTAACTAGGCTGTGCAAAAGCATATTGCAGCATTATTATGAGAAGGCTCATCTTTATAATCCATAATAATTTTGGATAATGGTGAAGCAGACCCAATGATGATGGACAGATGATGAAGTAAGAATGAGCACCCAAATGGAAGTTTTAACGAAGTCAGCTTCTAAATCAGTGGCAGACCGGAGGGAGGGAGGCATCGACCCAACTTCCAGGCAGATTCCAATCCCTGACACAGCAGAGAAAACAGATACCCTAGCAAAGTGAAAATCTGGGGGTTAGTAACACAAGAGACCTCTATTACATTGTAAGTTTGTTTTATGTACTCTCTCAATCTAGGGTTTTTTTTTTCCTTCTGCAAAAATAGTAATTCTTGAAATTACAGAATTGCACAAATAACAGACAGATTAGTTCTGTGGGAAACATAGTACCCACTGCTTTATCATGGTAGGGCTTTCCCTGTTCTTCAAACTCAGATGGGCACGCAGAAACCTGGAACAGTCTTAGAAACCTGGGAACTATCTGTACAGCAGAGACACATCCCTCCCAGATGGAAACTCTTACTTTCCGAGCCACACCAGCTCCCCGATAGAAATCAACATTGGGAGGATTCTTTGAACACACGATTTGAGATGACTGGCATCTGCAATGAATCTCTGTGACTCCCTTGCCGGCCCCTTTAGGCCTCATTGCTCTTGCTTTTGCAGAAGCTGGTGTGGAAGACAGTGGGAGTAGTTCAGTGGACTGGGGGAAGTGGAGCTTCAGGAAGAAAGTAAGAGCCAGAAGAAGTCAAGGTTGCTCCATGGAATTACAGCTTTCTCCTCTTCCTTCCTTTTCCTTTATTTGTTTATCTTTTTTGTTTTGAAATGGGTATATTCTCTTTGCTAAAATTAAAAAGAAATTAAGGATTTCAGAAACTCTTGAAAATCAGTCCGTTTGTCCAGAGTGGGGTGTGATGAATCCCTGTATGCAAATCCAATGGGGCCAGGATTTGGAAGTTGGGCAAATACGCATTTTCATAGTTAAGGAGAATGAGAGAAAGCAAAAGGGAAGTGTCACACAATGTATAAAAGACTCCAATGTCCTCTTATGCCTATTTTCTCCATATTTACTATATGGATCAATTTACTTTTCTTCCCACAAATCTCAATTTTCTTTACTGTAAAACAGAAAACATTTACGGCTCCTTTGTTTGTTTTGAGGATTAAAGGAAACAGTATGCTTAGGAACTTAATAAAATCCCTCATTTATTCTAAACATTCAATGTCCTCAATCTTCTGTCATAAGCAGGGCTATGTTTACAGCAAGACAGTTTCTACAGGATATTCACAAAGACTGAAACTGCAGAGTCTGACAGTATTTTGGTGGCAGTACCGTTGGAGTTAGTGCAGATACTTTCTTGTGAACACATAAGCAATACTGTAGAACCACTTAGGGCGGCTGTCCCCCACACGCAGTGCTAAGGTTTCCAGGATCAGAAGAACATGTCTACATCTCTTGCAGATTTGCCCTTGAACATGTGCTAGCCTGTTGTGAGCTGTCTTAGTTTTGTCTCTCCCATTTGCATTTTGTCTTTGGATTTCCCCCAAAGTATTTGTGGCTGAGAATCCTTTTTGGACTCTGAACTGCATTTTTTTTAAAACATAAGCTTTGGAAGAGAATCAATAGAATGTCAAGATGCCAGGCACATTCAGCCTAATCGCAGGTGGGTGACTGCTTTCCTGACAATAGCAAATTGGGGCCAGAATTAATGATCCAGGGAAAGTGCTGTTGGTGTTGCAGGACTTGTGCAGAATTTTCAGAAGAAATGTGGTTTTTTTTCCTCCTGTTAGGTGTACTCATACAAGAAATATCTGTTCAGGAATATATGTACCACTATCAGTGAGCCTTCACTATAGATTTGGTCCAGCTTAATACATACAACCTCAGTAGAATTTAAAGTCATAGTTTTTATGCTAGTTAATGTTCAAGGGAACAAAACATCATAAAGCTGAGTAGGTTATTAAAGTTCTCAGTTGCATTTTTTTTCAGCCCCATTTCTATCACAGGAAAGGACTCTTAGAAAATGACTGGCCGGAAAGCAAGTCAGGTAGACTTTGTATCTTGTTTCTGATCTTACAATATTTTGAATGTCCTCGTAATTCTAGATCCTTTAAATATAAAATGCCGATATGCAACTAAACTACTGGGATACCTCATAGGCACCTCATAAATGCTGGCTCTCTAGTTAATCCATGGATATAGGACACCGTAGTGGTGTGTCAATGATTTGCTTACATGCTGACATTTTTCATTGTCACTCTGGTTCTCTCTCTCTCTCTCTTTCTCTCTGCCTCTGTTTCTCTCTCTGTCTCTGTCTCTCTGTCTCTGTCTCTCTCTCTGTGTCTCTCTGTCTCTGTCCCTCTCTGTCTCTCTCTCTGCCTCTGTTTCTCTGTCTCTGTTTCTCTGTCTCTGTTTCTCTCTGTGTCTCTCTGTCTCTATCTCTGTGTCTCTCTGTCTCTGTCCCTCTCTGTCTGTCTCTCTCTCTGTCTCTGTCTCTCTCTCTCTCTCTCTCTCTCTCTCTCTCTCTCTCTCTCTCTCTCTCTCTCTCTCTCGCTCTCTGCAACAAGCTTTCTCTGGCTTCAGCTATTAACTTCAAATACAAACTGAGTTCTGGAGCGTGTGCCTTTTAATTACTGACCACAACACCCTACAATGTTAGTGACTTCCCACCCACATTTGAATATTTCCAAACCATCCTAATCTGGATTTAGGCCGAAGATGAATGAAGTAGAAATCAACCTCATGCAAATTGGTTACTCCTCTGTTCAACCTTGATCTGGAGGCAGTAGAGAGGTCAACCGGTATTCCAAATTTCAGACGAGAACAAACAGTGCTCTGAATGAGATGCTTGTGGTTGCAGTGGCTCATTGAAGAAAGCCACTAGGCTCAGAAAAGGCATACTTTAGTGGTAAAGAAAGGAAAACAGTAACTGGGAAGTGCCAGAGTTCTGGCTGTAACAGTTCAGGAAGCTACCACATCTCAATTTCTTGGCAATGTGTTCTAGTTGTTGTGGTGCCTGATGCATTCTTCAAAGTTCACAACCTCAGTCTTCTTAGGCATGCATGCCCACCATTACAGTAGCAGTAGAATTAAAGCTTCTTTCCAGAATGTAGATACCCATTGTCTGCAAGAATGAGAGTTTAAATTCCATCTAGACAATGTGGGCATTACAAAAATTCTTATAGGTACTTTTTAAGAGAATCTTTTATGTTTCATTTTTAGGAATGAATTTTAAATGATGAAATTATTTTTTTTCTGATTTGAGCAAAGAGATTCCCTATTTACAAACATTATGAGAAGGGTAACCCAATTTTCTTTTCCCATATTTCATTTAAATAAAGATGTGATATATTTTTTGAAGATTCTTTGCAGTTTTTTTCTTCTGTTCATAGATTGTAAATGTCATAAATAAAATTGTGTGTCATTTTACTTCAACCAACAATATGGCCTTTGAAAGGATAAATTTTGACTATAATTGGAAGATGTACATGAAAATAAAAATGTTCTCTGGTGTAAGTATACTATGAGAGACATATAATTGTACCTCTAGCAATGGGAAATCTTTCCTTAGTGATGACTGCTAAACTATAGCCTGTGAGATATATGGACGAAAATGTTTGCACAGATCTTGCTATTAGATCCTACAGGCTGTGGTAAGGTAGAAGGAGGACAATTTGGATGTTATTCTGTTCAGTATTCATGTGAACATTATTTTGGTACACAAGAAATATTAGTTCTGATTGGTTGATATGCATGGGTGTTTTTCTCTAAGTGAAATGTAGCTGTGGTTTGTTTTGATTTAAGACTAAAGGAAATAGCCATAAGGTTTGAACATTTGGGCAGTTCTTTGCTCAATAACTTTAGATATGCTTTTGAATTCCATTCAGTGGTTTTTCGTTTGTGCCTAGCATTTGTTTGAAAGATATTTACACAGGGATTATGAAGTTTAGGACCCAGGCATTTTGAATTAAAGTTCTGGCATTTATTTAGAGAGGTACTAAGGTTATTGGCTGTCTGTGGTATCAATTTCTGACTCTGTGCTTTGGAAATAACTGAAGAACCAACTTCAGTACTGTTACATGAGCTAAATGAAGGAATCTTAATTATTGTTCCTGGCAGATACAGTTAATTTCCTTTAAATCTTACTGTATAATCACTACTGTGAGTGTATAATAGCAATGATAATTAGTCCTTTCTTAAGTAGCCATTTAGGGGATAGCATGAGATATTCATGTATAGATTCTTTCACCTCAAAGAGTAAGTTCTGGCTTTTTATTAACAACTCAGTAGGAAACTTCCTCATTTTGAGAGCTTGTTAAGTAGTGTCACAACACACAATATAGTAGTAGTTGTAGTTGTAGTAGTAGTAATAATAATAATAATAATAATAATAATTTTAAAACTGGAACGAACCTAGGAAAAATTCCCTCTTGAGGAATGGAAGAATACCTTGTTGAGGGTTATGACTCGAGGAACTGTATAGTCAATGAAAGACAGTTCTCTTGGATAATGAGCATTACTGTCGAGGTTCACCTTTGAGGCAGAGACTGTCTCTCCTAGTACTTGTACAAATAATATTTATTTGTGGTGGTGCCTGCCTTACTTTTTAAGGTATATCATAACATTTTCAGAAGCAAGGGAATTTAAAGTCTATTTTCAAGGGGATTTAGTTTTGGCTCATAGTCTTAAACCCTCCCAGATTCTTGCTACGGGGAAACTGGAACGTCAACAGTCAACATTTTTCAGAGTAGTGATCAAGGGGTAAATCCATGGAGCAGTGGATGGGCGCTCTCATGAGAAGAAGTCAAATGCCGGTTAATACAAAGGATTTTAGGAGTGTAGCTCTATTTTGGCAGCAGGTGCTTAAAGCCACAAGTGCTGCCAGCATCAGGCCCTGATGCCAGAGAGTTATCAGGAGTGTGTCTCAGAACTCTTCTTACAGCGTCAAGGCAGAGTCACAGCTCCTGGCCCCATTCAGGAAGGTTGTTTCAAGGTATTGTTAAAGAAAAAAAAATATTATTGCCTTTAAAGTTAGTATAGTTGACTGTGACACTCTAGAGAGCAGAGAGTTGTCTGTGGACCAGTTAGGAAAACAAGGACTTTCTTACACTAATTAGAATCTGGCCATGAGTGTATGGATGGTGTGAGAACAGCACATGATTGGCATTGGTTTCTTGTCGTTGACTGGCTATGTGTGAATTGCCTTTAGCATTGTTGTCGAATTTATTTATGTTGTTGGGGATGAGGGCTCCTGCGCTCCTTTGCTATGGAGTTTGAAGGCTGTGCAAGGCCCTCCAATTAAATTGCTCTGTTGTCTTAACCTCCCTAAGCACTGCTGAACTAGGTCTTCTTTGCTACTTACCTCATAACATCAACGGGGGAGATGATTAATGTTTGCACAAGACTTGAGATGCCTGTTCCTCCTAGAATTGTGCACATACCAGGTTGTAGAAGATTGACACGGGATGTGATACTTACGTCCTTGTTTAAATAATTAGGAAAGATATTTCGTGACCAAACCATTGAAAAGTATAACTGAGAAAAATGTAGAGGCCGATGAAAGCTGCACAAAGCTTTAAAAAAAATAAAACCCTCTGTATCTTCATTCTGCAGATCTGTAAAGCAGCAGATATTGGGCACCTAGGCTGGGGGACATTGTAGGGCTGAGGTTCTTCCATTGACAGTGTTTGGCTGGCTTTCCTCTTCCTGTCTTTCAGCATGTGACAATACAGCCTCCAGAGCCAGAGGATGGACATTCTTCCCTGGCTCCCAGGCCCTTTTCTCTGCTCACACGCAGGCCTGCCTGAGTTGAGCAGAGAATCGTTCACTGTGCAGTGTCTGGCTCCGACCGCAGATGCACACTCGCACAGGGTGCTGAGCGCTGCTGAGAGCTGCTTTATGAGCCTTGCAGAGTCGGTGTGCATGTCTGCAGCTGCGCTTCTGAGACAATAGTACGAGGCTCAGTCACTGCTGACCCTACCTTTGGTAGACTTTCTATGTGGAAGGAAGCGGGGAGGGTCTTTGTACCCTTGCTTACTTTCTCCTGAAAGGGGGCAACATCCAAACGATGCAGAGGGGACAAGCTGGCAAAATGACAAAGGAATAAATAAAGCTATAGATGGGCCAAGGAAAAGTGAGAGGCAGGCAGTCTAGGTCTCTGTGACATAGTTGAAAGGAAGTGTGACTTAGTTCCAAGAAATCTGTAGTCATTTCGAAGTTCTCTTCCGACCTGCTCTGTGGCTCTGAACTCTGATTTCTTTTTTTAACCTACTCCAGTATGCATACCTAGTATATCTAGTGACACCTTCAAAGGGGACTCAGAGTAAGGGACATAATGCCTGCCTCATTGTCTGGCATGAGCACTCAGTGAGCCCTGTTCAGTACAAGCCATCTCTGATTAAGTTTTACCCAGCCAACTGTCTATCCTCTTGGTTGAGGAAGTTGTACACCAAGGCATTCTGTTTCCCCTCCTAATCCCTAACAGGTTTGAGTGATTCCAGACCGTCATTTCTCAGGACAGTCTTTGCATCATACTAGAATGATCCTACCTTCCCCTTCCAAAGGGGAAGTTAGTGTTCCGTGATGCTGCCAACCCTGAAACCAGCAACATGTTAAAAAATAGAAACCTTCTTCCTTTCAGATGATAAATGAAACTGTATTATTGATGGTTTTTGAAAATCCAAAGCTAAAGAGTAAACTACTCAGTAAGTGTAAACTCAACACACAGAGGCATCACAGTGTGTGCACCTCGGTGGGCACACGTGTGTGTATTTTTATACCTCTGTGCCAGTGTGGATACACTGTATGTGCTGTGTTCCTTACTGTGTTATTTAGGTTTTGGAAAATGAGGATAGGTTCTTTATTCAGGTTTATCTAAATCTAAACAATAAGACCTTTGTCACATAGACAAAGTTGCAAAGAGTTCCTTGGATATCTTCCTGAAGCTCCCCGTAAGGACGGGGAGAAGATATCAAACCAGAGATGAGTGTCTTGCTGTGCCTTTCCTCATGCTGAGGAAGAAAAACAGGGCTTCAGTTTTGCTGACAATTATGGTAAATATTTTGATATATTTCCTCCTTGGCACCAGCTCTATAGTCCTTAAGTGAGTAAGTGAAAGAATTTCATTAAAACACTTTTCAATTCTAATGTGTAATTAATGTAATCGATGCTTATATAAAATATAAGCATAAACATGTGTTAATCATGTACATATATACGTATTATATATTAAAATACTATTGATTCTTACTAAGAATTGAAGCTAAGACGTTGCGCTTGCTAGGCTACTGTTTTGCCATTAAGCTGTATCCCTAGCCCAGATGATTAATTCATAAAACAACACTATGATAAGTAATTATTGCATCTCCATTTGTTAAATGAAGGAAATGAAACACCATTCACTTAAGTGATTGCTCCTAATCACACAGTCAATGTGAGGAACTAGGTTTATATCCTATGGGTTGAGCCTGTGCTGTTCTCTAATTTGAGTTGACCAGGGAGGCAAACTCTCATTCTCAGTCAGCACTCAGAAAATGTCAAGTATGAAAAAGCAAACTATGGAGGTATGTAGTACATCATTGCCCTGTGGTTACTATGCCATATTCAGCAGTTAACAATTTCATTAGTGTGTCAGTAACATGTTAGATGTGATTGCCATAGTGTGGTAGAATTTCTAAAACAAGGCATGGTGCTGAAATTGGTGTTTAAAGCCCTTCTATGTGTACCAATGTTTATGTAGTAATTTTAGTCATCTAATTTTTTTTTAATTATGGTACTTATGGGGCTGCAGAGAGTGCCAAGTGATTAAAAGCTCTTGTTCCTCTTGCAGAGAATTCTGGTCCAATTCCCAGCACTAACGTGGTTGTTCATAACCTTCTATAACCTACATATATAAAATAAAACAACCTTACACATAATTTTAAAAATAAAATAAATCTTCAAAAATTTGATATACATATGCATGTATAATACATAAAACACACGAAAATACACGAATAATTTTTATGCAAAAATATACATTTTTATGGGATTTTTCAGCATAGAAACCATTTGGAAATGAACTTGATCTCAAAGTAATAAGAAGGAAATTCACAAGGAAAAGGTTGACACACAGGAAAGACTTATTCTGAGGCACTTTGTTAGGACAAGGAGATTCCCAGAGAGCTTAAAAAATGGTAGAAATGCTTTTGTATTTATTTTCCTATGTTTTTCTTGCCAGACCAATAGTCTCTATTCTGACTGCAGCAAAATCTAAGTGAATTTATACAACCAGCGTCTAACAACCAGCATCTAACAACCAGGGTCTAGTTTGGCATTTACTACTCAACTGTATTTTAGACAAGCGTGCTGTGATTGCCTCTTATTATCAAAGGAGGAAGCTCACTTTAGCCTTGTTTCCAAAAATGAAACTTTTATGCACGCCCAGTAACTCCTACATGGGGTAGTCTTTCTGCATTTAAGGAAGTGGGCACAAGCAATTTTTTTTTCCTGCACGGAAACTGCTTTGTCATCCAGTTTGTAACTGGCTAAGGAATGAGAGAAAATTAAAAAGCAGAGGTCATCTTGATTCCTCTAATTGACATTGACAGCAAGCGCCAATGTGCTAACACTTGCAGTGAATTTCTGCTGAAGAGCTCCTTCTGCTGTCAGGATCCTCCTGCGCTGTTTTATTTGTTCATTGGCTGTATAATCTTGTGGTTTCTGGCTTTGGCCACCTCTTAAAACAGAGAAACACATTGGATTTTTAGGTTGTTTTAATAGGAACTTGCTTTTCAAGTGCCAACTGTTTCAACAAATTAAATGACCTGCCCAGGGAGGAAACCAACCCTCCCTGCCCAAGTGAAGACATCACTGTTACTCAAAATTCACCACAAGAACAGCAGACCCATGCAAACTCCCTCTTCAGATGTGGTCACAGTCGACAGTTCAAACAAACCATATCAGATCCCTTAAGACTAAATAAAATTTTTTTAGCCTGGACATAGAAACTCCTGTTTCAAAGGTAATACAAATATAATTGTTATTTTAATATCCTTTTAGGTGTAAATTCTTTCTGCTTAACTACTGACTGTAATTCTTAATTGCCCTTCTGCAAAATACTCAAGTTGTGGGATGGCGAATGGAGAGACTGCTTTGGAATTGTTTATTTTAGCATCCTATCTTCTTGGTGGTGGTAAGATTCGACCAAAATCCTTTAAAGGGTACCAAGTATTGTTTTTTCAATAATGGACTTTCTTAGTGGTATTTTAAATATAAAACTCGGGGCTTCAAACATCCTTACTACTTCCTCAAGTCATCAATCTACATTTCAAATGAATGTCTTTCGTAATAAAGTATTTAAAATTCAAATATCAGACCAATCAAAAACCCTAAAACAAAAACAAAACAAAACAAAAAGAAAAACTCTAATTTTTTTTTCAGAGCTACATTTTCTTCATTTTTTATGTGTGTACTAAAGCTTCCTGGGTAACATTAATACTAAAATTTCAGGAACCTTTCAGTAATTGAATGACATATTTTGATTGAATTGTTTCTTGACACCCCAAAATGTAGCTTTCAAGGTAGAATCTGTCTTATTAGGAATATTATGTAGTTGACTGGGGAACAGGGGGAGGGGAGAGGGCTTATGGGACTTTCGGGGAGGGGGGAACCAGGAAAAGGGAAATCATCTGGAATGTAAATAAAGAATATATAAAATAAAATAAAATAAAATAAAATAAAATAAAATAAAATGGAATACTATGTAGGTGTGAATACGAAGGCTTTCAGAAGATCAGTAACCTAGTCAAGCTCCTGTCACCAATTTAATATTCCTTTGAGGTGATACCAGTGAACATAGAAGACATTGTTAAAGAAGGTTGTTCTGGGCTGTGCATTGTAGGAGAGTTAGCCATCTCTGTCCTCTCTGTCTCTGCCCACCCAATGCCAGTCACACCTCACACTGAAACTTTCAAAAGTGCCTGCATGAGGCCCATCATTTAGAGTAGAGACAGAGAAGTAAAAGTCTTATAACGGAGAGCTATGATGTAGCAGAGCCTGGGGCTATTTCATACTCATTTCTGTCCCCTTAAGTGTATCGTTATTTCTCTGTTTAACTTGTAAGTAGTAATAGATGCTAGCTTTTGTCCCTTCTGTTTTCCTAGACATATTCAATTAAAAATTGTATAGATATTTGAATATCCGGCTATACATAGCATTTATATATATTCGTATGGAGAGGCATATGTGAAGCGTCGTGTGATTATTGCCATTGAGTGTGTGCTAGGAAAGTGCAATCAATAGTCATATGCTCACTGAGTCAGATGCTTAATCACTCTTTCCTCGGAATGCTGAGTGGCCTAGAGTAAATCACTGCTTGGTTGTGCTTCCTCTTTCTTCTTCCTACTCCTCCTCTCCCTTTTCCTCCTCCTTCTTCTCCTCCTCTTCCTCCTCCTCCTCTTCTTTCCCTCGTAAGTAATGGTCATTCTTTTGTTGCTATTCCTTTTACCTTTTACTCTGGGTAACTGACAAAAGGCTAACTGCAAGGAAGAATAAAAGAAGTTCCAAATCGAACAATTCATTGACAATAAAATGCCATACTTCAGGAAGAAAGTATTTATTCAAAAGACTTTACCATTTGATGTGAGATTTTTTTTTTCTTTAAAAAAATGCATGATTAAGTCAGGAAGTTTTCAAAGACCTGCAAGCTACTGTTTGGCTTCTGTTTTCTCAGTATGGACACTTTCTTAGGCCTTGAATTTCTAATCTGGCTCAGGTGATCCTTTCTGTGTGCTGGTTCAGTCTGATGAGTGCCTGGGACTGTAGCTTCTTTACTCCATTCCCAAGCTCCAAGCTTAGCAACGCTGTGACATACCAATCTGGTGAGTCAGTCTGACTCTAGCCTAACACGAACACTTCCAATCTCTAGGTTTAGACTGGGTCTCACATGTTTGCTCTCTCCCAGCCTGTTGACTGCCTGGAAGCTTCCCTGCATGCGCCTTCCTCAACTCTCATGCCCAGCCTCTATCACAGCCTTTACACTGTCCTCTCCAGCAAGTGCTTAAGGCCCAGGCCTACACACATACTCCTACCAGTAGTTCAGTAAGCCCTGCTGACACACGGCACACATGGACCAAACATACCCAGCTGTTTTTCTCAGTCCCATGTGATTTTTTTTCTGGAATTATATCCTTTCCTTAAATGTACTTTCAACACCACATATCTGAAAGATTCCCTACATATTTCTTATACCTGAATTGCAATCAATCCGTCTAAGATAACAAATACCCAGGCATTAGGAAAAATGAATGAAGGTGCTGACTTGATGATAGAGACTTCTTGAGAGTAACAGAAGTTAATAAGACTTTGTGATGTAGGTGTATTGGATGGACACTGTGCTATAGTGAAGACTTCTATTGATTAGAAAGTCTGCAGTGTCAAATAATTCAGATTCTGAACATTGAAGATACACTGGGTAAGCATCTGGCACAGCCCTTATCTTTCCTTGAAACCAGTAGAACAAGTTGTTATTATGCCCTTGAAACTTAGCTGACCACTTAGGAGACTGGGAGACCCATTACTTCAAGTCTGAAAAATAACCAGCAAGTTGTTTCTGCCAGTAACTACTTAAAACTATTTGAGAATGAAACAAATCTTCATATATCCAGGGTTATAGGCAACTGCATGTTTCTCTTTACTTTTGATTTATTCAGTGACAGGTGAGTGTGCTTCCTGATTTATAATTGAGTCATTGCTCTAACTTGGGAATGTACAGCAGTTTTATTGTTTAACAAATATTTTGACGCTGTAACCTTGACACTTACAGACGTGTAAGATAAAGGGACATTATCCTCACACAGAATGCTATATAATTTTAGTGCATCTTTATCTTATTCTTTAAAACATACATAACAGTGAAGACATGAATAACTTACTACACTAATTAAAAAGAATCACAATGTAAATCACAAAATGATCCAGAAATTGTCAAATGGACAAGTTCTTTGCAGCATAGTAATAAATCTGGCTCTTCTTGAAATTGGTCATTAAAATAGATGTTTTTCAAATGATTAATATGTTTTATTTAACCTAATATATACAAAATATCATTGTTGTAGGGCAGCAGTTATTGATTATTTAACACTGTTTTATAATAATTCTTGTATTATAAAATTTATGATAACACCACTTCCACCATCCATTTGCTCCCTCCAAATTCTCACATAGCCCTTCCATGTTCTTTTTATATTCGTGGCTCCTTTTTAAATTAAATGCTATGATATGATGCATAATATATATATATATATATATATATATGTTCTAAATACATGAGTTAAAGCTGCTTAGTCTGCATAATGCTTTATTTTATATATGTTTTAAAGACTGAGAGATCATTGTAGAAGATGGTAAGGAATATTGTAAGAGCCAGAAGGATAGGCATTTCCTGTAAGATTGTATCTCCTGAGAACATCAGAAGCTACACCCATATCGTCTCACTAACATGACTGCCTAATGATGAGATAACCAAGGACAACAACAGTAAACCTGCTAATGTATGTGGGGGAACTCCCAGGAGACCTCAGTCATACCCACAGAGCTATAGGCAGCTAAGGAAGGCTAAGAAAAGGAGAAATAAGTCTTCCCCAGGGAAGAACGCACCAACTGATTATGAAATGAAAACATTTTTTAAGACAATTCTTTCAGGGGAAAGAAACAAGCAGATGAAGGTGACATTCTTATACTATAATTTATGTGTATACACACACATACACACACACACATATATACACACACATACATACATATATTAAGATCAGTGTATATTGTAAAAATAAAGTATAAAAATATGAAAATGAGTCCAGAGAATAGCGACCACTTCCCTTTAGTGTCTCACATCCTGTTGAGCATACACTGGGTGTTTCTCCAAGTCTAGAAGCAATCCATCTGAAATAGTGGAGCAGCCTGGGGATGAAGCATTCCATCTCTCTTCCTGTCATGTAGGAAATAATAGGACTTTCTGTTAGAACAGAAGCCCACAGCATGGGGAAATAGATGCTCCATCAAAAAGTATAACTGCCTTTCTTCATGGACGTAGTAAATAGTGTTCTGGGGATTCCATATGTGAAAAAATAAACTATCCTGTTAGTCCCATGAACGTGAGGCTTTTTAGAATATGCCTTCTAATGTATGCCCAGATTACCTGAGTGTTTTATACATGATTTTCAGATTAGTGGGTGGATTTGAAATACAGAAAATATTCCTTCCAATATTATATATTGTTTTATTTCAGATATAGATATAAGTAACACTTACTTCTTTTCTAATATAGTGGGTTATTATGTTTCTTTAAGGGTACACGTGGAGCGACCTATGGCTCCAGCTATGTATGTAACAGAGGATGGCCTTGTCGGACATCAATGGGAAGAAAGGCCCTTGGTCCTGTGAAGGCTCGATGCCCCAGTGTAGGGGAATGCCAGGCTGGGGAAGAAAGAGTGGGTGGGTGGATGAGGGAACACCCTCACAGGAGCAAGGGTAGGGGAGATGGGATAGGGGGTTGTCAGAGGGGAAACCAGGAAAGAGGATAACATTTGAAATGTAAATAAAGAAAATATCTAATAAGAAAACTTCAAATATAAAAAATAAAGAAGGAAGACTTTGAAGAGATACTTAAAGTAAAAATAAAATAAAGAATGTTATGGTTAACTGTATAAGAAATCTATAAAAAGTGTTCTACATAATGTTAATAGTTTCTTTTCAACACAAACTACGTTTTATGATCAATCAGTTTGCTTCCAAACCTTTAGGTTTTTAAATTTCATATATATTGCATGCATTCCCAATTAACATGCAGTCATGTGTTGCTTTTGAAATTGCAGGAAGCTAATCATATCTCTTGCATCTAATCTTCAAACTTTTTCATTTTATATCCTTTGATTGCATGGTTATTCATCTAAGTCTTGTCATATTTTTCATAAGGTCCCTCTATAACTTGAAGCTTGGGTACTTTGACATGATGGAAAATATATTGAGCAGAACTCAGACACTGATAGTAACCATTCCATGTATCCTGAGCTCTCTGAGGGTAAGCCCCGTGGTTGGTTATACAATACTTGAATTCTTTCTGAGAGCCGAGAATAGCATCTGGTATTCTTGCAACAACTCTATGTCATTATTAGTCCTTGACTGTTTCTTTTGATTGTTTGGAAATGCTAAAATGCCTTTTACTTGTCTGTATGTTTCTCAATTTTCTTGAAATAACTTTGCATCTGACTCTGAATATTAAAGATAGTTAATACCTGTTATTTAAAAAAAACATATATTTTAAGTGTCTAGTCACCTTAGACTATGGATCTTGTCAATTAACTACCTCTTTGAAAGCATTCAGTTATTTATTAATAAAATAGATTAAAATATTAAAATTACTAATGGATAGAATATATGATATACGTAAGTGTTTACAAATATTGCTTAAATAACCTTAAGGAAATCAACTAATGAGATTTTTTTACCATCAACATTTACCTTTAATCTAAGCTAAAACTCATATTTCTAACAATAATGAGTTTCTTAAGTCCATTCATAGTGTCGTATTTCCAGGAGCAGATTTCTGATTCTGAATCAAGTTTCTACAAGGAAGTCAAATAAGGGTTGGGTTCATAGACACACCCAATTCACCAGTAGCAAGAATGAAGACTGGCTCTGTCTTGACAGGACCAAAATATGTGTCTTTCTTTGATTGAGGGCATGATATAGCTGGTGTGGGAGAGTACTCTAACACCATGCTGTACCCTGAAGCACATGATCCTGGGTAGCTGCTCCTCACCATTGCCCCATTGTAATCTACTCAACATCAAGGTGACCTTCCTTGGGAATTCTCTGGCGCTTTCCTGCACTGAGAATAGATTGAAAGCAATTCATGAGGATTGTAAGCAGCTTTTAAAGTTTACAAGTCCTTGTACTGGAATGTTTTCAGTGGTGTAGTTATTAATATAGATTTTCAGTGTGATTGTCTCTAGAATCACCTGGAATACAAACCTAGCCATGCCTGTGAGGCATTATCTAGATGAGATCGACTGATTTAAGTGTACCTACCCGCTGAGGATATTGGCAGCTCCAGTTAATGAGCTGGGGTCCTGGACTGAATAAAATGAGGAAGTGAACTGAGTGGAAGGATTCTTATCTCTCAGTGTCCTGACTACAGATGCAATAGAACCAACTGTCACAAGCTCCTACTGTCGAGAATTCTCTGCCACAACAGAATGCACTTTGGATTGCTGAACAATAATTCCTTCCTTAAGTTACTTCCTTCCGGTGTGTTTTCACTGTACCTGGATAAGAAAGTAATGCAGCTATGAATGTAGGATAAGAATGTAGCTGTGAAGCCTGTTTGCAGGAAAGAAAAGTGAGATACAAAAAGGCAGCTGAGTCAAGATGGCTCCACCAAGCAAGAACAGAAGAAATCTTACAGATGCCTGTGCATGCCAAGACTCATATTTTATGGGAGTTAAAGCTTGTCAAAGGGGCAGAAAGTTGGAAATGATGGACCGACCAGCAGGCTGCAAGTGTTTTGCTTGGGCTCTGCCGGCGTTTCAAGTTTGCTCTCGGTGAAGGAAGAGGAGAAGAATTGAGGACCATGATGCTGAGAGCCAGGAAGTCTGCTATGTTTGTAGGTTGGGGTAGACATACACATGTGTCTTTGCCTATAGGTCTGGGAGGGCTGACAGAGATTCCCACAGATGTCTTTGTGCCTAGGTCCCTTACATGTATATCTCCTACATAAATATCTTGGTGAGGTTGAGTTTGACACATGGCTATGTAAAATTGGTCCCACACAACCCTTTACTGTACACCTTGAGCTCTGCTATCTTAAGTTTGGGAAACACAGGTTAACCTAGAAAACACTTAGCAAATATAATCCCGAACTCTGCAGGAAGCAGAGTCTTCGGGGTTATCTCTGTCTTGCTCATTTGAAGTTGACTCACTTATACAATTATGTTTTAAAGCCTTCGAATCTCAGAAATCTTCCCATTGTTATCCTTACAATCCTCTTAGGAGCTAAGATTTTCTTAGCAGCTCCATGCACATTCCTATTAATTAGCTAATAGAGGAAGATGAGTGTTATAAAGTGTTATGACCCTGAGTTGGGGTAGTGTTATAAGCATAGGGTCAAGTGCTGATTCTTAAAATAATTTCCATCACATTGAGTGATTTTTAATTTTCCTTCATCTTAAAAATCTTGGAAATGTGTGAGTAATCAGAACCTCCAGGGATTATTCTGAAGATTATTAAGAGAATATAATAATGATAAAAAATGCCTGTAAAAAATTTCTTATATAGGTGATGTTCTCAGAAGTTGATGCACATGCATTTCAATGACTCTTTTCATGTTGATTTGTTTACATGTACGTATATGCACATGGCTATATGAAATTATAGATCTTTTTGAATGACCTAAAATAAAGAACCTTTTGAAGTCTATGAAAGAGCTCAGGAGTTAATGTTCTGCTTTTATCAAAGTTCTAAATGCCTGCTGTGTTCAAAGGATACCGATAGGATTAATATGAAATTTTCTTTGAAGTTCTAATGCAGAAGATCCTAGGAGTAAAATCTATAGTTATTCCTATAAGAGAATATAGAAAGAAACATGCACAGTGGAAAAATTCAGTATTCTTTGTTGGTTATGTTTTCTTGGCTTTTAGTTGTACTTCTGGTTCCATAGAGAGTTGAGCTGGTCACTAGATTGGCAGGTGGTGGGTGATCTTATTGTTTGGTGTGCTGTTATGTGTCTGTAGGAGTCCTTGGGAGAAGGTCTGCAGCTCTGAGAATTCTGTAGTTAACATTACCCTTATTTTCACTCAGACCTACACTGCACAGGGAGTTACAGGTCATTTTCTTCTGATGTTTTTTTTCTTTGTCATGCTTGTCCAGGAAGAGTCTTTTAAAATTCTCCTGCCCCCCGACCCCCAATAATCAGCACCTCCTTACATAAGGCAGAGAAGCTGCCTCTTGCCCTGAGTGCCAGAAGTAGGAGCTTATGAACTGTTGTCTCTGTTTGTTTGCACTGGTTATCATCTCTTGTAGATCTAGGGACAGATACAGAATAGTCCTCATAAGTTTGGGTGGAGTCAATACAATGACTACCTGCTCTTATCTTCTTCACACACACACACACACACACACACACACACACTACATCATTTTTTTAATATTTTTTTAAATTTTCTATATTTTTTATTTACATTCCAAATGATTTCCCCTTTCCCGTTTCCTCCCTCCCGGGAATATCCCGTAAGCCCCCTTTCCTCTCTCTGTTCCCCATTCAACCCCCTCTCACTTCTCTGACCTGGTATTCCCCTACATTCAGTCTTTCCAGAACCAGGGGTCTCTCCTTCCATCTGCTTGGAAATCTTTCGATATGTGATATGTATTGGTATTCAGAGTTTCTGGGTTAATATCCCCTTATCAGTAACTGTATACCATGTGTGTTCTTTTGTGATTGGGTTACTTCACTAAGGATGACATTTTCAAGTTCTGACCATTTGCCTAGGAATTTCGTGAATTCATTGTTTTTAATTGCAGAGTAGTATTCCATTGTGTAAATATACCACATCTTCTGAATCCATTCCTCCATTGAGGGACATCTGGGTTCTTTCCAGCTTCTGGCTATTATAAATAAGGCTGCTATGAACATAGTGGAGCATGTGTCCTTATGGCATGCAGGGGAAGCCTCTGGGTATATGCCCAGGAGTGGTATAGCCGGATTCTTCGGGAGTGTCATGCCCAGTTTTCTGAGGAACCGCCAGACTGCTTTCCAGAGTGGTTGTACCAGCTTGCAATCTCACCAGCAGTGGAGGAGTGTTCCTCTTTCTCCACATCCTTGCCAGCAACTGCTGTCTCCTGTGTTTTTGATCTTAGCCATTCTGACTGGTGTGAGATGGAATCTCAGGGTTGTTTTGATTTGCATTTCCCTAATGACTAAGGATGTTGACCATTTCTTTAGGTGCTTCTCAGCCATTAGATATTCTTCAGGTGAGAACTCTTTGTTTATCTCTGTACCCCATTTTTTAATAGGGTTATTTATTTTTATCTGTAACAAATTCGGACACACACTTTCCATGTACTTCTCTTCTTTGTTTTTGTTTGTTTGTTTGTTTGTTTGCTTGTTTTACTGTTTTCTCTTTTTCTTTTTCTTTTTTTGGGAAGCAGAAGTATAATTTTTGGTACTTTATCATTTTTTTTATTATATTTGTAAACCAAGCCAGAATTAGACAGTAGCACAAGATAAGCTGATTTTTAATTTGTGTGTGTGTGTGTGTGTGTGTGTGTGTGTGTGTGTGTGTGTGTGAGAGAGAGAGAGAGAGAGAGAGAGAGAGAATATACAAATGAGTCTGTGCTGATTTCAGGTGTATGCATATTATACATGTGGGTATAACTGTTTGTATGTGTGTTGGCCTGACTTCTACAAGGTGCATTCCTAAAATAAGTCTACAATTTAGTTTTTGAGACAGGGTGATCCACTGAACTAGCTGATGAATTCAGATAGATTGACTGGAGAGAAAATCATCCACTCTATTTTCCAGGACTGGTGTTACAGGCACTGGTGCAGTGCCCTGCTTTGTATATAGGCACTTAGAATAAGTTCTCAGGTCTCTGTGCTTTTTACTGAAGGCACTCTTTCTACTAAATGATTTCTTCAGCCTATGCAGTAATTTTTAATGTAAAGATACTGGGGAAATAAATGCATTTTCTAGATTTGTTCAATGTGCAAGTAGATAATAAAAAATTCAAGTTTCAGAATTTTAGCCTAACACTACCCCCCATCGTCTTTCCTGAGACTTGATTATGCTTTGGAACATTTTTCCCATTTAAGCTCTTTCTGTCTGTCAGCATGGTCCCTGGGAGAATTCAGGTGTTTCCTTGCACAGATCCAAACATGCAAACTATGCTTTCAGTTGATTTTAAGCACACTTTAAATGGTATGTCTGCTGTAAATGTGGATGCTGAGCAGGGAGATGGCAGACGGCTTTAAAGTTCTGATTCTCAGAATGCAAGCAAATATTTAAAAATGACAGCTTTTGTGACAGTGAAGATCAAGATGAAACCAGGATGTTTGAATGGCAGAAACGATTTTCTTCTTCCTTACTTTTAGCTATGGCTCATTTTGTTGTTTTGAGCATATACATACCCAGGAATCCATCCCGTATACAGTCACCAAAACTAGAGACTCTTGTGGATGCCAACAAGTGCTTGCTGACAGGAGCCTGATATAACTGCCTCCTGAGAGGCTCTGCCAGTACCTGAAAAATGTAGATGGGGATGCTCACAGCCAACCATTGGACTAAGCACAGGGTCCTCAGTGGAGGAGTTAGAGAAAGGACCGAAGGAGCTGAAGAGGTTTGCAGCCCCATAGGAGGAACAACAGTATTAACCAACTAGTACTCCCAGAGCTCCCAGGGACTAAACCACCAACCAAAGAGTACACATGGAGGGACTCATGGCTCCAGCTGCATATGTAGCAGAGAATGGCCTTGTCAGACATCAATGGAAGGTGAAGCCCTTGGTCCTGTGAAGGCTCGATGCCTCAGTATAGGGGAATGCCAGGACAGGGAAGAGGGAGTGGGTAGGTTGGTGAGCAGGGGTAAGAGGGAGGGGATAAGGGGTTTTCAGAGAGGAAACCAGGAAAGGGGATGACATTTGAAATGTAAATAAAGAAAATATCTAATATAAAAATCTACCATAAGAAAAGCAAAAGAAAAGCATAACTAGCTATTAAGTTTAAGAAAACTTAGGTATAACATGAAAGATAACTATGATAACGTGACTACTAATTCAGGATTTTTGAACTTAGAAATCATTTGAATGAAATTTAATATGTAAACTTACACTTTACTTCAAGTGTAAGAAGGAAGCACATTACACATATCACTTAATATTTTCTTTTACGAGTCTGAAGAAATTTGTGGCTGAATATGACGAAACTGTAAGAATTTAATTTTACAGAACAAGAGACATCTTAGTCATAGCCATTATCTTACTTGACAAATGACCCCAGTCCCCATCCCAAGTCCTGGAGGAGAAGCAAAGTCGCTAAAGCACTCATCCAAGAATTATGTAACATCTCTGATGGCCAGACAATTTTCTTACTAATATTAGAACATGTAAATAGTATGAGAGAAAGCCCAGGTACATTCTAGCTAACCATGATTTACATGTATTATATTACCACATAAGCTCCTTTAACCTGCCTCGGGCAGCTAAATTCTCCATCTAGATGCTGAGTTCTAGGCAAGATACAGTTGAATTCTTATGTCTGTCATAAATTTTGGTATTCTGAAGCCATCTGTGTTTTAAGTCCCAAGGTAGCTGTAACTGAACGATTCAAGTTTACAGACACCAAGACTGAAGTTCTTTGAAATGCAGTCTATTGCAGTTGATTGAATTGTGCATATATATATATATTTATGTACATATATATTTCTAGACATTTAATTTATAAATTTTCTTTGTAAGTCGTGCCAGTAATAAGATAGCAAAAGTATTGCAAAATAAGATTGCCATAAAATAGCAAAAAATTCTAAGTTAATTTAAAAACTGATACTGTTTTCTCATTCGAAAGACAAATACTGGAAATATCAACACACAGTTGTCTCTAAGATATTTAATGGGTGTGAACAAGCCAGAGAATACCAATATGTTCACAGAGACTCTACATTTCTCTTCTTAGTGGTTTCTACTTCTACAAATAAATATAATGGTATTGAGTTTTATTCAGTAATATTTGGCTGGAAATTATATAACACAAGATGTTATAGCTTAATAGAACTGCAGAGAAAATAAAGTCTGACAGTATTGTTTTTCTACCAGCAAAATTTCTATATTTACAGTCATGACACACATCCCCATTTGGAAACTCAGCTAGGTTGATTGCCCCAGTGTCAAATAGTCTCTGATGGCTCGGGTACATTTACCACTATTTGAGTGTTGTACTGAAAACCGTTAAGCTGTTCACGTCATAGAGATACAGCCTATGTTTAATGCTGAAAATCATGATTACTTTTTCTTTAGCACTTCGTCTAGTCTTTTTCCCAAGTAAAAGCTTTGCCCAAGTGGTCTTGCTTAATCTCTGCAACTACGCTGCAATGAAATGTTGCGTTAGAGAAGCTAAACAACTTGTTAAATATTTGTCCACAGCTCATTAATGGCAGAACAGTGTTTGGATCGACAATCTGACTGTTTCATTCACTCTGGTATTAAGCAGACTTCTTAGCTCCTGAAACAAGTTATCCAAAATCCTAAACTCCTTTAGATTTTCAAGTTAATACTTGGCCACAATTCATAAGTACGTTCCGAAATTCAAAATATATACAAGGATTGTCTTTGCTACTATCTCCATAAAAGCTTCAGGTCTAGTGAATTTACCATAAACTTTGGCTTCTGATGGTGAAATTCAGATGCTCTGAGACATCTCTAGGTCATGAGACTTTTTCTCAGTTGGACTTAGTGGTGTATATCTGTCTGAGTCTCAGGATCTAAGGCTGACTGAGATACTACTTATTATGAAAACTCCCTCCTGTTTCAGTTTCAAAAGACTCAGTCCCAGATAACCAAAATGTCTATTCAATGGCAGAATGAAGACGAAGATCTAAAGCTTGTAACCCTTTACACTATATGTGTTACATGGTTGATTTAATGGTGTACAATCTGTTTGGTGCAGTTATGCATTAGGGTGGAATAAGAGGAATGCAGTTATTCTTTTAAGGTGGCATATGGAATTAAGGTGACCTTTTTGTGTCAATAGGCTAAACATATTGCCAAGTGTCAGAGATAGCCATTTTGGTTGGCTAGTCTACAACATGTTTCCTAGACAAGTCTCAAGAATAATTCAATAGGACTAGGGAAATGGCTCTGCGGTTGAGTGTTTTCTGACTAAGCTTGTGGAATGGAGCTGAGAAGCCTCAATATGTGTGTAAAAAGCTGGGCATGAACATGGGTACCTGTAACCCTAGTACCAGAAGAAGCAAAGAAAGAAATATCTGGGGGCTTGATGAACATTAGCTTATCCCCCAAAGTTAATTTCCAGGTTCCAGTTCAGTGAGAGATCTTGACCTCTATACACATATAAGGGTACATGCACTCCAACATCTATTACACATAATACACACACACACACACACACACACACACACACACACACACACACACATGCACGCACATGCACACACATAATACTCTCTCTCTCTCTCTCTCTCTCTCTCTCTCTCTCTCTCTCTCTCTCTCTCTCTCAATAAAGACAGTGGAATTGGTGATGGCCAAAAATAAAACATGTTGCTATTTTCAGTTCTTTTAAAAGATTCATTATAATGTTCTACCTGCATTGATACCTTCATGCCAGAAGAGGGCACCAGATCTCCTTACAGATGGTTATGAGCCACCATGTGGTTGCTGGGAATTGAACTCAGGACCTCTGGAAGAGCAGTCAGTGCTCTTACCCTCTGAGCCATCTCTTCAGCCCGTGCTGAGTGATTATTATTATTATTATTATTATTATTATTATTATTATTATTATTATTATTATTGGACATAGTGGATTTCAGTATCTTCTCAGTAGCATACACATATTAAAAATGTTTAGGAATTGAATATCACTTCCTTTTCATTTGTTCTTAGCTGCTTATGTAGCATATTGGACTGGTTGGATACATATTAGCTTGATCTAGTAGTATCATGCACAACTGAAGAAAATGGTAAATTATACCTTGGCCATGTATATTGTTAACCTTTCTTTTTCTCTCCTTTCTTCTGGCTTGCTAGCTTTATCATCTCTCCTCCCTGACTGCCCCTCCTCCTTTCCCTTCCTCCTTTATAGTGTCTCCCTCTCACATATGTGTTCTTTTTCAGCTTATAGTGCATTCATATGTACATTATATTTACACATAAGGAAGTCAGAGCTTGAGATCTAAAATGATTTATCCTTTGTCACACAGTTAAATGTGATAAAATAAAAGCACATACAAAGATAGGCTACACACATCCATGGGAATATAAAGTGGTTTTTCACAGTATTGCCACATTAATGGGCAAAATGGTACTTCTATAATATTATGTCAGTAGTTTCAGTTCATTAAATGGGAGAGACTAGAGAAAAGGGCTAATGTGATGGAATATTTTAGCTCACGTCCAAGAAGACAGTCAACATCAAAGAAGAGGAGGCATGGGAAACAGTCATCTACCAATGGATCTATCTGACTGGGAAGTTAAGAAGTATGCAATGACTTAGTGATAGCTTTTCTATTTTAAAAATGATTAATGAGAAAATGTCAGCAACATGGCTCAAAATGGAAAAACTGGAGAAGAAACGAAAGGTTTGAAGTTCTAGATAAATACATGGCTTTGAGTTTTCCATAGATTTGGAAGTATAGAGCTGAATTTCTGGTCAAATGCTATAACTTTTTCAAACATTAAGACTTATGTTTTCTTAGTATTGAGGACATAGTGTATGTAATCAGTTGCAGCCACAGAGGTTCCTTTGAGGCTGGCATGGTCAGGCACTGGAAAGTGGACAGGTGCACTTAAGAAGATGTAAAGATAAAACAGGGAAGAAGTCTTCAGGTGGGTGAGGATAGGGCAAGGAGAGGTGGCCACCTCCTCTTTGAATCCAGGAGAAAGGCGAAGACCATGAGATATTAGTTAATCCCATAGCTAATTCAGTAGATATAAGTTGAATTCTATGGAACTAGAGAATAGAAGACATCATAATTTACATAAATACAAAGACAAAGTTGGGTGGGAAATTGGTGAACTTCTAGTACTATGAAGAGATTTGCAACAGTGTAAATATGACCATCTTTATCCTCCAGGTCGACTTTGCCTGTGGTCTCATCTTTGAGTGGCAGACAGGGTGGTGAGAATGGATGCTCTGTGAGAGGTGCAATGATGCCCCACTGTTGCCAGAGTTACTTGTATGTCACACTCAGTATTTAATTTGGCCAGAACTTCATTAAAAGGTTCTGAGATACAGCCAAACTCAATATGTTTAAAATGATCCCCAGTATCACCCATCACCTATGGAAATAGGGGAACCTCTCATTAATGATAGACAACACATGCATTTGTGTTTAGTGGTCAGGTCCTGCAGAAAAATGGTCCAGAGAATAAACCTTGGATATCTTGCCAAACCAAAAGAAAGAACAAACACTGTGGCTTGATTCCAAGCTCTGCTGCCTGCTGCCTAGACTAGCTTATGCAAATCCTTGGTAAGGCTGTTTTGTCTTTTAAAAAGGGAGATATGTGGTGATATTTGCTCCCAAGATGAATTCAATGAGGTGTATCAGGATAGTGTTTAATGGAAAAGTTGTACACAAGTATTAGATCTATACTAATTATCATTATTGGTAAAGTTTCAGAGGTTAGGATGGCTTTGAAAGAACCCTAAACAAGGTACTGCCTTGCATCAGGCACAGAATACTCATGAATGGGAAACTTTTCATTTAATAACATGGAAGATTTTAATTCCAAGATCTACCATGGTATTTGCACATTAAGGAGATAGGTTCATTGTCTCAAGCAACAATTAGACTTTATAGATGCTTTCTTTTTAACCATATATAAATGTAAATAAAATTTATCAATGAATATTTATTAATGATATTTGTGAATATTTTGTCTATGTAGATATATGGTGAGAAACACAATAAATGCAAATAGAAGTATGTATATATTTCTCTCAGATTACATATGTTTGATGATTTTCTGTGCTATTTCCTGACCATAGTGTTTTGTCAAGTGTTGGTCCAGTTTTTCAGAGTCACAATGTTGCTAATGTAACCTTTGGATAATCCTTTTGGTGTGATTAGATTTCTTTATGGAAGGAGGTCCACTATAACCCTGGTCCTTCTCTCTGCCCTGATATTTTAGGGGAAGAGATACGGCCCTTCTGATATCATAGAAGCACACTGTAGCTCAAGGAACAAATTGAAGAAAGCAGGACATTACATTCTCTGCTTCATTTGTCTGCATCAGGATTTGTTCAAAACTTTGGAGTTTTCAAAGTGAGAGTCACCGAATGACGTCCTGCACTCAGGGTAGACAAGTATAATTTGAGCAAAATTTCTGATTACTTTTCATGAATGAACTATAAAGGGTGTAATTAAAATTTATCAACTGCATTTTCAGATTAGTGCCTTTTGTGACATCAACTGTATTGGTCTGGCAACTTATTGGCAAACAAGTTGTGTATGTCACACATAAATGGCACATTATCCCAGGCATTCTGTGTGGAGATCTTTGCTGCTGTGGAGAATGATAATAATGATTTTCCATAATTCTGAATTAATATCATCCATGCTCTTGGGTTGAGTTTTAGGGGAGAGGGTATCTATGTGCAGTTAATTTCTTACAACTCACTGGAGAGTGTAAATAAACTAATGCAACGTATCTCTCATGCAGCTTTCCCTCCTGTCTTTCATATGTTCCGAATCAAATAATATCTCCTTTTAAACAGGATACAATTTTGTACCTCTATTCATGGTGCTCTGCCTACAGAACACCTTTGTCTTTATCCTAAATGATATGTAGGTGGGATGGTGAAGTGCTTTACTGTTAAGTTCCCTACAGTGGCTCGGTGTACTGTCCACTTACAAGCTCACTTATTAACTAATGCAGTTATTCTTCCGGCATAAGTTACAGACGAGAGGACATAGAGGTCCTTTTATACTTTAGGGAAGAGGGAAGTTGACGTTCTGGGCACTGGTTTTTAAAGATGTCAGGTTATACACAACTATGCTTTCTAGAACAAGAGGATTTACTGAATAATTGAGAACCACGTCAGAAATTTTTTGTAGTCCTGTTCACTGCTAATGGAAGCTTTCTCATGAGGACATAATAAGAACAGATAAGAAATTTTTAATTTCCTTTTCAATTATATAATGTGTGTGTGTCTGTCTGTGTGTGTGGTGTGTGTGTGTGTGTGTGTGTGTGTGTGTGTGTGTTATTCTGGCAAAGATTAAACTTCTGGTCTAAAAATGGAAGAACTTTCAACAATTAAAATTGTACAGATTTCCCAGTAACAAAATATTTTTCTTGTGCTGTAATCAGGGCTATATTGATTATATTAAGTTATCTTTCTTTCAAAGGTGTTCATGTCTGTTGCTTTCTACATTATTTTGATGAGATAAAATTTCTTAGAAGCCATTATACTTGTCTTAAAGGTTTAAAAGCTCTTGTTGCGGAGTGTTGTGTTATTTGTTATAAATGGGTGTTGGAAAAGTGTCACACATTTTAAAGTTGGAAAGCAGGTTACTTCCAACTTATGAGTAACCATGAGTCATGCCCATGAAAGCTGAGGGAAACATCTGTATTTGGGTAACATTCAGAACTCAAAGAACAAGTTCCTAACTTTTCTTCAGACCTTGATTTCTTTTTCCTGGGCTTTCTACATGTTTGGATCTTCTCTTTCATACCAATACTGCCCAAGGATATTTTAAATATTTCAAAAGTATTATCTTTGACATCTTTTGACCTTTTACTACCTACCTCATATGTTGGCCATTATCATTCTTGCTTGGTCAGACTTTAAGGATGCATGATTATTATCTAGGCCATGTCTTCCACATTGCAATTCTTGGTAGGTCATTCTTCAAGGATGAATTATGACTGTGGGTTGCATTTATTTTTACAAATTGATATGGGTGGAGAAATTGAGAAACTTTTGGAAAATTACATCAAAAAAGTTTTAAATGGAAACTGGGATTTCTCAAACAATGCGATATTTTACTGGTTTTTTTTTTTTTTTTTTGCTAGTTGGATGAATGATAGAATCAGTAAGTGGGTACAGATAAATGAAGTTGCTCTAAATAGTTGTAGTTCAGAGCTGTGCTAAAGAAGTATTTTCAAAATAGCCTTCCAACAGAGCCAGGGTGGGCAACTGGCTTTTCTTTACTGGGTGTATGTCTGCAAAGAGCTGAGATGCAAGAATTAGGGGACAAAACACAAAACTGCAGAATTAGTTTTAGATGTGTTTGGCTATCAGTGCAGTTAGCAAAGCCAGGAAGACTCTTCTGTGCATAGTCCAGGGTTCTCCCTGGACTCAGAGAAACTGTCAGTAACTAGTCATAGCCCTTTGGGGGACTGAAAGCAGTGAACCTTATGCAAAAATGCAGATGTAGAGATTTGTGTGTGCCTGGAAGCCAACATTTCCATTTTCTCCCTTAATGCCATCCTGGACCTTTCCTTCTGTCTCAGTTAAGTCTCACATTTTTTCGCATACTTGCTTTGGTCTAAGAAGACTTGTCGCGGAGGCACTGGTTTGGCTTGCACACATGTGATTCCCTTATAGTAACCACAAACACAGGTGGAGATTGACCCTAATCTCTATTGGTAAATGTATGTCTCTCCATTGTAGGATAATTTGCACGGGGTTTTACCTCAATGACTCTAATGTTTAGGGCTCATCAAAGCATTTTATGCATTTGAAAGTTCTTAGTTGTTACTATATTCTGGTTACCTAATATCAGACAAAGTTGGTAGTTACTTCAGTAAAATGAAGATAGAAACATTAAAGGCCTGTTTAAACATAAAATGTGCATAGTTTGCAATGAACTTGCCAGGCGGTGGAGCCGAGGTTTCACTCTGCCCACTGCTCAGTCAGATACTGACTGAGGACTCAACCTTGCTATCTCCTCTTACAGAGGCTTCTCTCCTTGCTATTTTCCCTTTTATATTGGAAGGAAGATTTTAAGATTCTCTCTAACTTGTCTCCACACAACATCATTTCATCAGTATTTTCACTTAGCATAATCTTTATAAACATTGCTGGTGTCCATTGTTTTCTTCCTATTATTTACTTTGAAAATTTCGTACAAGTTCTACTGTATTATTGTAAGTTTATCACATTTCTGCCCACACTTCCGGGCTTCCCTTTTATCCTTCCTCATCCTTCCATCCAACAACAGAAGACTGGACCAGAAAATGTAGGAGTTATAGTTTCCTTCCTTTTTATCTTCCTTTTACCTAATCAACTTCATTTTCATTTATGAGTACTTCTTTGTTTATCCATATTCTATTTCATTACAAAAGTTTTATTCAATTTCATGACTACTATAAAAAATAATATGGGTGCTATTACACAGTCTTGAACTCTTGATTAGTAGGGTGCTCAGGCATCAAAAGTAGGCATAGTTGGCCAGTGCTATGCTGTATAACCGCAATCCCAGCACCAAAGGAAGCTGATGCATGATGATTGCATGTTTAAGGTCACCATGATTTGCAAAATGGGTCTCATGGATTCAAAACAAATATGTAAACAGAGTTCTGGTAGAGACCCAAGAAGAATGTATATCCTTGGTATCCTGTACTCTTTTGCCTATATATTTTACTGAGGGGGTGAGGAGAGAGTGCTGGCATGGAAACATCCAGTCCATAGATCTTATCAGGGAGCTCTCAATTATGTTGCCTTAGAAAAATGACCTAAATATTTGACCCTTCACTGTGTACATCACAAAGGTGATAACTTAGTAATGTTTATTTCCTAGTCCTGTCCAGAAGATGAATTCAATTGACAAGCACAGCCATGTGATATACTTTCTTTCCCTTGATTCTGGATTCTCAGTAATATTAGATTACTTCCATGCTTGGTGGTCTATGACACTGTACATTTTCATTACTGTTCTCTGATAAGGCACCTCATATACCTTTATTCTCTTTACTTCATGTCTTAGGAGGGACACAAACAATATCACATGGTTAGGTGACTTTTCTCATTAAAAGCCTATTTCTATTTTCCAAGTGCTTACTGCCCTCATCTAAGATGTACAGTCTATTCCCAGTATTGTGTTCTCTGTAGTATAGGCGGTATGTAACTGCATTAAAATGGGAATGACATTAATTGGGATTTGATCAAATGTTCACGTGAAAGTCCTACCCTGCTCCCATCTCTCTGGCATATGTCCCCTCTGAGATAGACACTTAGCTTTGGAAGCTATTGGTACAGAGGGTCAGTAAAATATTGAAGTACATCAGTGATTTTCATGGTCTGAGAAAGCAATTAGAGTTAGCTGATATCACTTATCTTAATGAACACTTAGCAGCAGTTTTCATTTTTGTTAATGGCTTGTCATTGAAGATATGAAGTCATCACTCACTGTCCTGGACAGGAGGGAGTTGGTACATTCTTAGAACTGCTAAGAACGCAGCACCTGAAAAATAACAGTTTTCTTCTCCAAGAATAAAAAATGTTATAGGGGGATGCCTGGCAGATGAAATTAGGTATAAAATGGGAATCAAGTGGAAAAACTTGTGCTCAGGTAGAACCTACACATCATTTGCAAAACCTATTATGGGAATTGAGTGCAAGTGGGTTGCTTCTTTTGTCCTGTGGTAAAGCAGGGGGTTGAATAATGAGCCTATGACTCTACACGTTACAACTCTGTTACTGAGCTAGGTCCCTGGCTACATCTGCCTGCTTTTTAATCATCCTCTGTGATGATGACTTTTACTTTTTACATGTCATGTGTTTCTGCTCATGTTGCTGTATTCTGACGATACATAGCTTTGCATTAGCTACCCTGCCGTGACAAAAAGCATCACCCATTAGGTAACTGTAGCTTACGTAGCTTATTTTCTCTCATTCTGAGGACCAAAATTCCAGAGAGATATGCCCCTCTTCTTGGATTGCGTAAGACTCTACTTTCTTAAATCTGTCTTGTTCTCCTATTTTTTTATAATAACACCAGAGATATTACCCTCTATCTCTAAATATAGCCCCATTTTAAAATATTAGAGGTTAAGACTTCAACAAATGAATTTGCATGCATGACTGAGTAATGGATTTTTATTTAATTTTTTAGTATGCATTAGGAATTAGAAATACTAGCAGTTAAGTAATGTACCATTTTCTAAAGTTTCTGTGCTTGGCTCAGCCTGCCAATATGCTTTAGGAAGCAAAATTCCTTAGTGACATTTCTACTGATTCAGTAACTGTGCCCATTTTTCCTTCATGTAAGGAGATAAAGAACCATTATATCTACCATCAGAACCACTATAACTCTACCATTAGAAAGAATATCTGAGAGTTTGCAAAGCTCTTGTGAAAGATGTTTTGAGAAGTATTCTGCCGAGAGAATTATTAAAAAGTTACAAACCTTATAAATCAATTTTTAAAAATGCATGTGTGGTTTGTGTGCTATGGCTGACCTATGTCTCAGAACATCCTGGAAGGCCAGGCAAGTTAAACATTAGAATTCTTAAAGTCCAGCAAGTTTGAACTGGAAAACTGGCAGTGTATTTGGCGACTGGCCTTCTATTCTTCCAGCTGTCTATGTGTACACTCTAAGAGGGCCCTCTGCTCCTGTTCTATCAACAAGCCTAGAAACATCAGAATGCAAGCTACCCATGCCCAGAAAGGTTTAGCACAGGATATTATAGGATCTGTGTCCCTAAGATATTGTCTAGGTAGGGCATTACCAGCTTTAGTCAAGTATGCCACTTTATACAATCCCTGTATATGGGAACACCATTTGTCTAGAGGTGGTAGTCTCAGTTTGAACAACTTCTGCAACTGCTACTAGATTTGGGATTATTTCTATGCTTTGAACTTTCTGAAAATGATCAAGAGAGTAGGGAGGAAACAAGGTAGTCCCTCTATCCACAGCCTGCCTCCAAGACCAGCTCATCACTAGTCAGGAGACGTGGCTCTAGAAGCACATAAAATTCCAGCACGAGGTACAGCATGAGTGGACTCCTGTCCCACTGAAAGGGATCCATGCCGACACACTGCTTCCTTCTGCTCCGGTGAGGCAGCACATATTCTTACCCTGGAAACCTTTAAGAAACCTGCCAAGCTCCAGATTAGTAATTAGGGTCACCAAAGCTAATTTTCAAATGATCCATGGTTGTTTATCAGCCTGTGCATAGAGCCTAAGTAGAAGAAAGATGGCCTAAGAATTTCTTCACCACATCAAATAAAGCTTGCTAGAGGACAGCAGGTGGTCTGTGACTTTCCCTGTGGAAGAGAAACTATCTAAGCTGGGAGCAAGGCTTCCATGCTTGACAGAGAATGAAGCTATCCCTTCTAATTAATGATTTTGTCATCAAAGTCCTTGTTGACTCAAAGCTACGTTTCTCTTATTTATGTTTGTTTGTTTGCTCATCTGTTTGTTTGTTTGTTTTGTTATGCCTTGTCTAGCTCCAAAGAGAATTTGAGACAGTTGGACAAAATATGTAGAGTGTTCAGGAGACACTCCAGTAGTCAGTGAAAGAATTCTGACAGTGGTTGAGGAATACTTTTCCTCTGCAATTTCTTTCTCTTGAAAGCATTTCCCCATCTAATTCATTAGAACTTTCTTTTGGTTCTTCATTGCACTCAGCGATATTTGTAAATTCTTATATTCTCTTCATATCACCTCCTTGCTCAAGGGCAGTTAGATGTAGCTTTCCCTGACTCCACGAATATAATCGCCAAGCTCACCAAAGCCACATGTTTTGCAAATCCTAACCTGGTAGAACTCTGTCTTCATTTTCTTTTTTTTTTTAATTTTTATTTTTATTTTATATTAATTCTTGCTACTAGTACACAGAGAAAGAGAGATGATTTGAGAGAGGGGAAGGTAGAGATTGAGAGAAAGAGAGAGAGAGAGAGAGAGAGAGAGAGAGTGCAATGCATAAAAGTTTGCGTTCAGTGTCTTAAAAAGCTTAACTTGGTTATTCAGGAATGATCTCAATTTTGTTTTGCACATATTTTTCTCAGAATTTCATCCAGCACTTTAAGGCAAGATTAACTCTTCTGTGACTAAAAGCTCATTTTCATTCCATTGTCCTCAGCCTGGGCATACTTTATTTTTCTTCTTTTTCATTACAAGCTAACTATTCTTAGTTTCTTAAGGCAGTCAGTAGGTTTTACACAAATTGGCATTGCACCTGGCTTGGGACTGGGCTATGTATACCTGTTCTCTGATAACTGCCCTTCCTCATCTTGAATCCTGGTGCTTAACAGCTGTTCTTACATCTCACTTTTCTTTTTATGTCTACTTTTATGTCTATCCTAACTGCTTCCATGTGTGTGTGTGTGTGTGTTTTCCATTGTTTTTGTTGTATTTTAAGACGAGCCTTAGTCCGTGGTGATCAGATAGGGTGCATGGGATTATTTCATTCTTCTTGTATCTGTTGAGGCCTGATTTGTGACCAGTTATATGGTCACTTTTGGAGAAGGTACCATAAGGTGCTGAGAAGAAGTTATATTCTTTGGTTTAGGATGAAATGTCCTATAAATATCTGTTAGATCCATTTTGTTCATAACTTCTGTTAGTTTCAAAGTATCTCTGTTTACTTTCTGTTTCCATGATCTATCCTTTGCTGAGAGTGAGGTGTTGATATCTCCCACTATTATTGTGTGGAGTGTGATGTATGTTCTGAGCTTTAGTAAAGTTTCTTTTATGAACGTGGTTGCCCTTGCATTTGGAGCATAGATGTTCGGAATTGAGAGATCATCTTGGTAGATTTTTTCCTTTGACCAGTATTAAGTGTCTTTCCTTATCTTTTTTGATAACTTTTGGTTGAAAGTTAATTTTATTCGATATTAGAATAGTTATTCCAGCTTGTTTCTTGGAACAATTTGCTTGGAAAATTGTTTTCCAACATTTTACTCCAAGGTAGTATCTGTCTTTGTCACTGAGGTGCATTTCTTGTATGCAGCAAAATGCTGGGGGTCCTGTTTACATATCCAGTCTGTTAGTCTATGTCTTTTTATTGGGTAATTGAGTGCATTGATGTTAAGAGCTATCAAGGAACACACATGGTGTGCAGTCACTGATAAGGGGATATTAACCCAGAATCTCGGAATACCCTAGACACAATTCACATATCAATAGATTTCCAAGAAGTTGGAACGAGAGACCCCTGGTCCTGGAAAGACTGGATGTAGGGGAACGCCAGGACAGAGAAGCGAGAGGGGGTTGAATGGGGAAAAGAGGGAGGGAAGAGGGCTTTTGGGACTTCTGGGGAGGGAGGAAACGGGAAAGGAGAAATGATTTGGAATGTAAATAAAAAAAACTTAGAAAATAAATAAAATAAAAAAAAGAGAGATATCAAGGAAAAGTGATTGTTACTTCCTGTTATTGTTTGTTGTTAGGAGTGGCATTATGTTTGTGTGGCTATCTTCTTTTGGGTTTGTTGAAAGATTACCTTCTTGCTTTTTCTAGGGTGTAGCTTCCCTCCTTGTGCTGGCATTTTCCATCTATTATCCTTTGTAGAGACTGATCTTAATTCACTCCTGCATGTCTTTCTGTTTATTCTATATCACATTTTATTTTTTTTCCATGACATTGCTGATAATTTTATCATTCCAAGTCTCTTTTGCTATTATTTTGTTTTTATTTTATATGTTTTATTTCTATCCTTATGACTGTGCTTGCTATAGGGAATTCATCTCTCTTGCCTTATACTACACAGGAGCCACTAAACAATGGATGAGTGAACAAGAAACACTGGCTTTAAGCAAAGATCTAGGCCTAGAAACTTGACTCAGCCAGTAAAGCACTTGCCTCACCAGTGTGGAGTTTGGAACATCAAAATCTCTATGAAATTCTGGGCATAGTGTTCTGTGCCTATAATCCCAGGGATGGCAAAATGGGAGGTAGAGGCAGAACACTGTTCCATGTCCACTGGCCAACTTTCCTAGCCCACTTGGCAATGTCCCAGCACAATGAGAGACACCCTGTCTCAAACAAAACCGTGAAAGACACCTGAAGTGATTTCCAGGGTTGCAGTCTAAACCAGTCAGGTAGTGATAACAAATATGTGAATGCTGCAAGGAGGTGACATAAACGGTGCTTAAGGAAGTGGAGGAAGTCCATTGGAACATGACAATCCAGGGTCATGTGCTCATGGTTCCTCCCCCTCACATGTGTGTCATGCTCTTTGACGTGTGCTTTTTCATGTTGTTTTGAGTAATGAGTTGCTGTTGGTAGTTATCTACAAGTTCATAATGGAATCCCATTCTCTAAAATGCTACCCGTGGGGGCCACATCTCAACTCATTTCTCTAGAGCTCTCTGTCAAAATAGCTCCCATGTTTGGATGAGAGGGAGAGAAATTCAGCAGAAGCAGTTCCATTATATGAGGAACCTAGTACTGGGGCTTCAGTCACTTATGTTGCTTAAATCTGGTGATAAAGAGGACTAGCATGCTGAACATTCATTCTCTGAATTTTATTTAATTGGAAAAGATTGATATTTTCTGGACATAACATGAGCAATAAGAAGTACACAGTAGTGATGTCTTGTTCCCAAGTTATTTTACTATAGGATCTTTATTCTGTGGATTACTTACAGTACTCCTCAGAGCCAGGGCCTGCAGTGCAGCCAAGCTAAAGAAGGTATGAGTAGCCCAGACTCATGAAATCATGTAATGATCTCCTCATAATGGTCTGTGGTTCAAATTCATTTTACTACTGCTCACTTCCCATTGCTCTCTGATATGTGCATTTCATTTACATTTAGCAATGAAGACAGTGGGTGCTCTGCTCAAGCATTATCTGGTTAAAAAAGATTAAAAATGAATCTTAGCTATAATGTGTGTGTGTGTGTGTGTGTGTGTGTGTGTGTGTGTGTGTGTTTGAGATTTGGGTCATTTTAACTGATGTAATTTTATGCACACAGGCCTGGGAGATATCTACCAAACCAAAATGTGGCCTGAGTTCTATGCAGAAGTAAAGATGTGGTTTCTTCATTTGTGGACATGGGTGTATGTGGTCTCCTCTCCTCTCTTCTTTTTCCTCCTTTCTCCTCTCCTCTCCTTTCCTCTCTTCTAGAATTAAGTAGCTGAATCTCACTGGCAGTATATTCTTATGAGTGACAGGAGAATTATCCTTTTGCATTTGGAATAAAATACAAAAGCAGTATTCTGATAGTGTATAACCTAGACAAGGTTCTCTTTGCATGTTTAAATACCTATGTGATTTCTCAAACAAATAGCAATATCTCTCTGTTTCCTTTCTTCCTCCCCCTGCTCTCTATATGCATGGAGGCTTCTACAATCTGTTATTTGTTTTTAAAATATATTTTTCATTGGGTAATGTCTTCTATGCATTGAACAGTCACTCTGGGTATGATGCCTATTACCCATATCTGGGGTTTTATTTTAAGCATTAGGAATGAATAATCTTAACATATATCCTCTCTTGTTCTGGGAATAGAACATCCTTGAGAGAATGAGAGAGAATCAAGGACAAGAAAAAAAATAATCTTTCTTCTGTTCCTTCCCCTTTTCATTTCCAAGGTCCAGAAATAGTCCCCAGAATGTATCCTTGGCACCTTAACACGACAGGCTTCTGAGGTTGAGAATACTCATTGTAAAAATTACTTATCCCAAAAGAACTCTTACACCATTTGCATTCAGAGACATGACTAGTCACAAAGTGAACTTAGGTGATGCATTTTTCATTTTTTACTTGAAAAACCAGATAACTCACCTGGAAATACATACCATGCAATTTTATTTCATATGCATAATCCTTACTGCCCACTGGAATCTGCATCCTCCTTCTGAAGGAGGCATAAGATTTTCTGTTCTAATATGTATCTTATGTGTGGTGAAATATTTTGGTGGAGAAGTAGGCCATGTTTATATTTTTGGATTCAGTTTTTCTTCCCCCCCCCCATTGGCTTTTTTTTTTAATAGCTCTCAAAGATACTGGCCTATTTTTTTTTTATTGATACTGACTATGGAGAATGATAAAATTCTATACAACTAAAGCTTGCTTGAACAATGAGCTTTTGTAAAGATTTAGAATTTCTGTAAATATTTAGAAATTCAATGAAGTTCTATAAATATGTAGAAGCTAATGGTATTGTGTGAGTAGAAATACATATGTTTTATAGTACAGCACAAAAATGTTTCCTGATTTTAGCTCTCAGCCCTAACTGAAGCATTAGGTAAGGATGTGCCTCTTTAGAAACCTAGTTTTCAATAATGCTTCATCCTGACTCTATTTCTAGATTAATAAGACCAAATAATTTAGTATTATTTTGTAAACTAAGCACAGTGCTGCAGCAATTTGAAGTTTTTGTCTGGATTCATGTTCTATATGTTTTTCTCAGATTATCTATTTTCTCATTATTCAGGGACTAATCATCCATCTCTGTCATTCAGTCTTTCTGCATATGGTAGGGTAGCTTAAAACTCTTAGAAGCCATTTTGAAATATTATCTTTGTGATTTCGTATGGAACTTGAGATTGAAGATGTTGCAAAGGTTTACAGATTGTCTCTTTAAATGGAGCACTACCTGAAGGTCGTTCTTTGATTTGTTTATTTTTAATGAGCAGTTCTTAAATGCTTGCCACAGACAGGTATAGATTCTGGTGCAATATAAAACCAGCCTGCATGGAGAAACAAGGCCCTGTAGCTCATGTTTCTGCTCATACTGTGACCAGCCATTACATATGTCCATACATCTGCATCACTGGTGGCTGGAAATAGGTATGGGTATAACACCAAAGGCAACATCAGTAATGAGTGAATGGAAAAAGGGAATTGAGATTGTCTGGATTTTAGAGAAGCACCCTTACCAAATGAGAAACAGATGCTCTGTGGTGCGGGAAGTATTGTCTAAATCAATAGTTGGAAAACTCAGTATAGCATCGTTTTCTGTGTGTTGATGATAAGAAATGGCAGAACACGTTCCTACAGATTTACCTAGATTATTTGGGTTACCGAGGTGAAAGTAGCTGCTCAAGTTATCACACGGAGTAAATGGAAATGCTGATTGAGTTTATATGTCCTCAAAGCACACAGCTTGCTCAGGACATTCTCCCCCCCCTCCCCCCGCCCCACACATCTCTCTTAAACCAGCATACTTTATGCTTAATTGCTGCTGTCCCCAGGTTGTGCTTTCCATATCTAATCTTCCAGAGTGTTCTGTAAACACAGCTGATTGTTACCTCTACATGATAAGCGGAGACCTAGCCAAAGTGAAATCAGGCATCACCACAGTGCTCCTAGTGAGTGGACCACCTGAGATCCAAACAGATTTGGATTGACTCCAAGTCCACTGCTCTTTCAAAATGCAAAACTAACTCCGTCATTACTGCTGCAGAAGACAGAGGGCATAATGTGCACATGCCATGAAAGCAGTTCTTGAAGAGAATATCTGGGTAGATGCACTCTGAAGTGGTTGAATTTAGTTAATGGGGAAAATGTATACGATGTGCATATCTAGTAACATTTAAAAGGGACTAAAATGTTATAAGCTATAGGAGGGTCATTCTCGATGTGCCGTGCCCTTTCCTAGTCTATTTGTTCTTTCTTTCTTCAGTTTCTCCTATTGCAGTTTGCTTTACACGACTATAATCAACAGCTTTGACTGTGGTCCTCAGAAATTGTTTTCTAAACCTCTATTAAGACAGCTGGTCATTCTAACTGCTGGCTCAAACTCTCTTAGGTGGTTAATGTGCAAAGTGCTTAGTGCCCGGCACCCCCCAATATCATAAGTATTACAAGACAATGGCTGGAAACTCCCAGTGAAATGAGGCAGGCAGGTGACAGTAGTGAATGTGTATTCGGATTCTATGTATCTGACTCTGTAATGGTGGCTGTTTGTTCTAAGACTATTTCTACCAATCGAACTAATTGGAAACCACAGGAGAAAAACCCTTTAAGCGCCCCCCCTAGAATCTGTGCTTGGCTAGAGTAGGTTTTATTTTTACGTTTACTTTTTTCAGCTCTAGACTTAGTGGAGCCAGGAAATTGTCCAGGACTTAAACTGTACCCTTTCCCCCATCACTGTTCTCTCCTCTCTGCTACTTTTTGTTTTTCATTTTCCTTTTCTGCTTCAGAAAAGAATAATATTCACCTAACGGTCCAGGTCAAGAGAGGGGAAAAGGTAACTTCAAGATGAGGGAGAGGGTGTTCTGTTCTTTCAAATTTCCTTCCTAATCGTACATCTTGGTCAGTGCCACCAGGATATCTCTACTGTTACATCACAGTACCTATAACCTATTCTTAAGAGTGAAGAGTTGCATATTTCCTCCTGTGAGTATTTGTTCAAAGTGTGGAGCAGGGACTGAATGAAATGCCATCCAGAGACTGCCCCACCTGGGGATCCATCCTATATACAGTTGCCAAACCAGTAGGCTATTGCTGATGGCTAGAAGTGCTTGCTGAAAGGAGTCTGATATGGCTGTCTTCTGAGAGGCTCTGCCAGAGCTTGACAAATACAGAGGTGGATGCTCACAGCCAACCATTGGACTGAGCATGGGGTCCCTGATGGAGGAGTTGGAGAAGGGGCTGAAGGAGCTGAGGAGGTTTGCAGCCCCATGGAGGGAGCAACAGTGTCAACCGACCAGACCCCCGAGCTCTCGGGGACTGGACCACCAAACAAAGAATAGACATGGAGGGACCCATGGCTCTGGCCACATATGTTACAGAGGATGGCCTTGTTGTACAACAGTAGGAGGAGAGGCTCTTGGACTTGAGGGAGTTTGATGTCCCAGTGTAGGGGAATGTCAGGGCAGGAAGGCCGGAGTGGGTGGGTAGGTGTGGGAGCACCCTCATAGAGGCAGGGCAAGGGGGGCATGAGATAGGGGTTTTCTGGATAAGGACCTGGAGAGGGGATAACATTTGAAATGTAAATAAAGAAAATATCCATTACAAAACTTTTAAAAAGCCAGGCAGTGGTGGCGTACGCCTTTAATCCCAGCACTTGGGAGGCAGAGGCAGGTGGTTTTCAAGTTCGAGGCCAGCCTGGTCTACAGAGTGAGTTCCAGGACAGCCAAAGCTACACAGAGAAACCCTGTCTTGAAAAAAATAATAAAAAAAAAGTTTAAAAAAGAAAAAAGAATGAAGAGCTGTGTGCACGGTGCCTAAGGTGCTTTGGTGATTCCAGATTGCAAGGAAATCATTTATAGACTGACTGGCTGTGTGGATGTTATACCTGCAACAGTCTGATTTTAAGTTCAAATTGCTGCATTCGAAAAATTACCTGAGCAGAACACGAACCTGGAAAGCTTTTCTAAGACAGCCCCTATTCAGATCAGCATTCCCTGCCCCTGACAAATGTTTCCCATAAGCTAGGTTGGCCTGGATCTCACTGTGTATCCAAGGGGGACCTTGAACTTCTGATCTGGTTGCTAGACTTCTAGGCTTGCATCAGCATGCCAGTTAATGTGCAGATGGGTATTGAACTTAGAACATTGTACACGCTAGGCAAGTACTTACCAACTGATCTACAACCCCCGACCTGACCTGTTTTCTCTTTTGTACCACATTCTACCCAGTGCTGTCCTATCACAACCTAGCCAGTATAACTAGCTCTGGAACCATTAAGGCTTTATTAGGTTTGTCCTGGTATCATTATGTGATGCAATTGGCAGTGCTTACTGACGATTCTTATTTTCTCTTCTATGATTTTTATAGTCTGAGTTTATTAAGCGCTCCTGGAATCCAGCCTTCTGGAATTAATTAAAAAAAGCCCACTTCTTAGGCAGCATTCTGACAGAAATGTGCAGAAAGCTTTTTGCATGTTTTATATGCTTTGAATCTCAGCTCCTGAGAAAAGAGTTAAGTTAACTTACAGTAGCATAGAATAATTGCTGTTTTCACTGTCTTTAAGAGATTGGCTGGACCATGTTCTCCTTGCCTCCAATCAGCAGTTGTACATTCTGCCTTTTGATGCTGTGCTGCTATTGGCTGTCCATGCAACTTTCTGTTTGTACCTTTAAAGATCTATATAGCCATTTTTTTGTAATCTGGTTTCCTGGGCTGAGGGAGGGTCATATTCCCAACAGTATTCATGAGAGTAAGGGAAAAGAAAAGTTTGCTCTCCATATTTCGAATTTATTTTATAAAGCATTTTTTTATCACTGACTTTTACACATTTGTAAATGAACTGGAGGATGAATTTTGAAATGTTTTTTACATTCTAAAAAGACAATGAAGAGTTGGAGAAAATGTTCTGCTGTAGAAGCTTCAGTCACTCTCTGGGTTAAGCTGGGTTTTAGGCCTTGGCTCAAGCCGCAGGCAGTCTGAACTCATAGCACAGACTTTTTAGATGAATTTTTGCCATGAGCCTTATGCCCTTCAGATCCAGTCCTACCTCCCTGCGTGATGTTGGTTGTTCGGTTTTTGTTGTTTGTTTTTCCAGATATGCCACGGATTAGGTTAGAGACCACTGTCCAGTGCCAAATCTCTGGGTATTATCACCTCACAGCTCTTGACATAGTTTGCTAATTCTCTGCTTACACTCTCCTTCCCCTCACTAAACTTGAAACTCTACTAGGTCAAAAATCACGTGGTCCCTTTTACGTGAATTCAGCACATTAGTAATTAACTTTGAGTAACCAATAATGCGTACTTGTTACATTAACGAAGTAAATAAAAGCACTTCCTCTTGGAGTTATTTAGCCACAAATGGATCTATATTTGAATATTTTTTGCATCATGTTCCCTGCCTGTGTCTTCCGTCCGTCTGTCTGTCTGTCTGTCCATCTGTTACATGAATCTGAATCTGTGCCTGCCTGAAGGCTGTCTTGTGCATCTGTTTCTTATGTCTGTCTGTATCTGTCTCTGTGTGTATGTCTGTTGTATGACCTTGTGTCTTTGTGTGTCTATTCCAAACAAAGGGCTTTGCTTTGTCTTTTGTGAGCAGGAGAGAAAGCATCACATGTGGAAAGAATTAGATACATTAATAAATATCTTAACAGAGTTTCACAAGAGATTAAGTCACTGGCATCAAATGATCTCAACTGACTCAGGCAACGGTACCATAAATGGCATTGTTTATTAATCAATATCCATAAATGTTGTATTCAACATTTATGGTAGATATTTATTTTTTAGAATATTGCTTTCAACATCTGAATTTGTTGCTTTCAGCAAATGATATATACACATTGTTCTACATTGGGAGCTTGCAAGAATATATGACTTCAGATTAAACTATGCATTAGCTTAGGCTGTAAAAGCTGATCATACAGAAAATTCAAGACCAGTAAGACTGGTTGTTAGATTGGTTTATTGTTGTTTTTGTTGTTTAAGGCAGGTTAAAGAAGCAGGCTGAATACACAGTAGGATAGCAGTCTCAAGTCTTAAGTGACCTGAAGCTGCATTATTATCTTTTATTATCAAGTCTAAACAAAGTTTAACCACACCTGTACACAGCTGGGTTCTCATTCTATTTGAAAAATATTGGTTGGATAAGAGAAGGATATTCACATTTGGGTTGGGAAGATAGCTAGCTCAGTAGGTAATGGACTTGTCACTTAAGTAGGACAACTTGATTTTGAATCCACAACACCAATACAACTGTCAGATTACTGTGGCAGCCCATCTATAAGCCGAGTGCAGAGGCAGAACCAAGAGATCCTCAAAGCCAGCTGGCAAGCTAGCACATATTAAGCTCTAGGTTCAAGTGGCTTTAAAATTAGGCCTTTGCATGAATATGTACTTGTAAGCTAAATCTGCATACATGCTTAGAATGTGCATGAAAATCTAAATATATGCACATATACCATCATACACGCATATACAAACTCTAACACAGATGTTAATGTTTTCTAAATTTATATAACAATGTTTTTCCTTTTTGCAACTGTGCTCCTCTGAAAACAAATAAGCCTATAAATCCCTATTGGACTTTTGTGCCAGTGACTGAGGTTAAAAAATTCTATTAAAAACAGAATGGCTATGTATCCACTGGGTTTTCATGCCTAGAAGATGCCATTTACATGTGAAATTTGACCTGAGGTTCTATTCTGGAGTCAGAGAGTTTATTATTTTTTCTGCCTTTCTTCTCAGAAGAGATATATGGCATGTTTTCACATTTTTCTTATGTTTACCATAATAAAATAATTAAGGCATCTTTGTGCTTAGGGACCTATTTGTCCAGCTTCAATGCACATTCCCAAAGCTTTAGCTCACATCAACATTTTGTTCTCTAAGATTCTTCTTTTTCTACCAACAACCAATGTCAGGCTCATGCGGCTGAACCACTATACTAGAGTAAAAAGGTGATAAGAAAATACTAAAACTGTTTTCAAGTTAAGCTAAGTATGTCACCAAATATATATACATACACATTATATATATAACATATATGTATAAATATATAACATATATATATATAAATATATATATTTATATATATATATAAATATATAACATATATATATAAATGTCTGTGTTCCATTTCTATAATATATATATATATAATATATTATATATATATATATAGAGAGAGAGAGAGATTTTTTCTGAAGAGTTATTTTTATGTGTATGAAATTATTTTTTTATGTGTACATTTATATTTGTCTGTGTGTACATATATTTCTGTATTCATATATGTATGTGTGTAGAAGCCCAAAGTTGACATTCTGAATCTTTCTCAAACACTCTTCTTGTTCTTCTGAGATGAGTGGTCTCACTGAGCTTGTTCAGGGATTTATTGCCAGGGCCTGGGCAGCGAGCTCCAGGGTCCTCCAGTCTGCAGCGGCAGTGTGGGGGTTATAGCTGTTAATGATGGACCAGCATTTTACATAGATTTTGGGGGATCCAAACTCAAGTTCTTGTGCATATGGCTTGAGAACTTTACCATTCTCTACAACCTCAACTGTTTGCTATTAATTAAGATTGGTTTTGTTTGGAAAAGAGAACATACCACTTCTGAGAACATCCTTTTTGCTTCAAGGATTACAAAAAATTGTAGGTTCTAATAATAATTAGATACTGTAAAGTTCTAATAAGTTTGTGTTCTGGAGATTTTTGGATGTTTTTTATTTGTTTGCTTGTTTGTATTTTTTTATTTAGTTTCTGGCTTTAAATTACAGAATAAGTATATACTATCTTTGACACTTAGATAACACTGACAGTGTTCCTTTTTATTTTCAGAGTATAAATTTTAAATCTAAAGATAGCTAAGGAAATAGTTTCAAGCAGAGCCTTTTTGCTGTGGATACAAGTTGTTCCAATCTCCCTGTTGGTGAGAATTGAGGGCCTTGCAGCCAGCCATGTCCTGTCATGTTAGCTTACTTTGCAGGGAAATCAAATCTGGCACCTTTCAATTAACTTCTTTCCCTCTCTATCTAAAAACAGATGGAACACATTGTGGAGCAAAGAAGGCATGAATCCTATCCTTGGATTACATTGACTGCCTTAATTGCAGCTTCCCTTCCTCCAAAACTTGGTAAAAGTCCTTCTGTAAAGGCAACAAAGTGTTCTCCCACTGGAAGGTGGTCACATTGAAACAGAATTCATTCTCACTTTTGAGTTTGGCAACACATAGGACAATCACAGTGCCCTGTCTCTTTTATACCTAGAGATCCCAAGAGAGGGAATATCTAGGTAGAAAGTTTTCTGGTACTGCTGTTTGGTCAGTCTCCTGGGCAACAAGTTTAAGCTGTTCTATAGGGGGAGAAAATGAGTGGAGCAGGTAGAAAAGAGATGTCTTTGCCTTCTTTCTTGAGTTATGTTTCTTCTGGCTATCAGAGGAAAAATATTTGTGATAGTTTTAGTGATACTGGTGGTCTGTAGTCATTATGTTGACTATCACAAAAGGAGATAATTATTCCACTTTTGGGTGTGTGTGTGTGTGTGTGTTTGTGTGTGTGTGTGTGTGTGTGTGTGTGTGTGTGTGTGCATGTGTGAGTTCATAGGAAAAAGTCGAAGCAATTATTTATCACAGGGTACCCTTATCCCTTCTTACCTTCCCCCATGTTCTTTATTGTGCATCCTCGGGGATTCCCCGTTAAGCACAAACATTATTTTGTACCAGAATCTGAAAATATACTTTGCAGGAGATAGTAACTAACAGATTTTTCAGTTCTCTTACCATATCTAAAATATTACGTAGTAACTATATTCAGGAATACAATGCATTTGGGAGAAGTTCTTAAGAAGGATGCATTTGTACTATTGGTAATTCTGCAGGGCTTCCTGTCATTTCCAGATTGCCATCTAAAACAATAGAACTTTCGACTAATCTTCGTTGACAGACACCAGGTATCTAACAGTGTGTCACTTGTGTTTGCTTGTGAGTATATGCAGATAGATATCTGAAAACACTGATTAAGGTATAAAATCTCTCTAGGATTTTTGTCAACAAACAGTAATAGTACCATCTCCTTTGGAAGATTTTGTACAAGAACTAGTTATTTCTTAAATATCCTTTACACTAAACTGTTGTCACTTAAAATGCCACCTCATGCCAACCTGGCTCCCCTTACTTAGCCCCAGTCAGAGTTTTACTCCAGAATTCAAATGTAACAAACACTTCTTCCATTACTGCACTTACTGACTCTTTTCTTTTCTTTTCTACGACAGATTACAGACTCTGCTTAGCCACGAAATTCCTAGGCTGCTCTATGCTGGCCTGACTTCCTATAGAAGAAGCAAGATTTGCCTGCCTGGCTGGACTTCTCTTGACAGTATTTGACATCACACTTCGCTTGTGTCGAAAATTCCTCCTGTTGAGTTGTTTTGCACATGGAGGACCATTGCATGAGGGCAACCTAGGCAGATCAAACTGAAAATATCAGAAAGTTTGTTTTACCATCTTCCCTAGGATCATTTTCTTTAACGGAAGTTCGAGACTTTGACAGAACCTGGTCCGGTCATTTTGATTGTGCTTTCTTACTTTTCTTATTGTTTGTCCTGCTTTTGTCTTTGATTTTTTTCCCCCCATCACATGGTATTTTATTTCTGTCCTTCAGAAATGGGCCTACAGACTACAAAGTGGCCCAGCCACGGGACCTTTTTCCTAAAATTTTGGCTCATTATTTCCTTGGGACTCAACTTACAAGTGTCAAAACTCCTGGCCTGCCCTAGTGTATGCCGTTGTGACAGGAACTTTGTCTACTGTAATGAGAGAAGCTTGACCTCAGTGCCTCTTGGGATCCCGGAGGGCGTAACCGTACTCTACCTCCACAACAACCAAATTAATAATGCTGGATTTCCTGCAGAGCTACACAATGTGCAGTCAGTGCACACGGTCTACCTTTATGGCAACCAACTGGATGAATTCCCCATGAACCTTCCCAAGAATGTCAGAGTTCTCCATCTGCAGGAAAACAACATTCAGACCATCTCGCGGGCTGCTCTTGCTCAACTCCTCAAGCTGGAAGAACTACACCTCGATGACAACTCCATATCTACAGTGGGAGTAGAAGACGGAGCATTCCGGGAGGCGATTAGCCTCAAACTGTTGTTTTTATCAAAGAATCACCTGAGTAGCGTGCCCGTTGGGCTTCCTGTAGACTTGCAAGAGCTGAGAGTGGATGAAAACCGAATTGCAGTAATATCAGACATGGCCTTTCAGAACCTCACAAGCTTGGAGCGTCTGATAGTGGATGGGAATCTCCTGACCAACAAGGGCATTGCTGAGGGTACTTTCAGCCATCTCACCAAGCTCAAGGAATTTTCCATAGTCCGGAACTCGCTCTCCCACCCACCTCCTGACCTCCCAGGTACGCATCTGATCAGGCTCTACCTGCAGGATAACCAGATAAACCATATCCCGTTGACAGCCTTTGCAAACCTCCGTAAGCTGGAAAGGCTAGATATATCCAACAACCAGCTACGAATGTTAACTCAAGGAGTCTTCGATCATCTCTCCAACCTGAAACAACTCACTGCTCGGAATAACCCTTGGTTTTGTGACTGCAGCATTAAATGGGTCACAGAATGGCTCAAATATATCCCTTCTTCTCTCAATGTGCGTGGTTTCATGTGCCAAGGTCCTGAGCAAGTCCGGGGGATGGCTGTTAGGGAGTTAAATATGAATCTTTTGTCCTGTCCCACCACAACTCCTGGTCTACCTGTCTTTACCCCAGCCCCAAGTACAGTATCTCCCACAACTCATTCACCTACTATTTCTGTTCCAAGCCCCAGCAGAGGCTCTGTACCTCCAGCTCCTACCCCATCAAAACTTCCAACCATCCCTGACTGGGATGGCAGAGAAAGAGTGACCCCACCTATTTCTGAAAGGATCCAACTTTCCATCCACTTTGTTAATGATACTTCGATTCAAGTCAGCTGGCTGTCTCTCTTTACTGTGATGGCATACAAACTGACATGGGTGAAAATGGGCCACAGTCTCGTAGGGGGCATTGTTCAGGAACGAATTGTTAGTGGTGAGAAACAGCATCTGAGCTTGGTTAATTTAGAGCCCAGATCCACATATAGGATTTGTTTAGTGCCACTGGATGCGTTCAACTACCGTACTGTGGAAGATACCATCTGTTCTGAGGCTACCACCCATGCCTCTTATTTGAACAATGGCAGCAACACTGCTTCTAGTCATGAGCAGACGACTTCCCACAGCATGGGTTCCCCTTTTCTGCTCGCGGGCTTGATTGGGGGCGCAGTGATTTTTGTGCTCGTGGTCCTGCTCAGCGTCTTTTGCTGGCACATGCACAAAAAGGGACGCTACACCTCCCAGAAGTGGAAATACAACCGGGGCCGACGGAAAGACGACTATTGTGAAGCAGGTACCAAAAAAGACAACTCCATCTTGGAGATGACAGAAACAAGTTTTCAGATTGTCTCCTTAAATAACGATCAGCTCCTTAAAGGAGATTTCAGACTGCAGCCCATTTATACCCCAAATGGGGGCATTAATTACACAGACTGCCACATCCCCAACAACATGAGATACTGCAACAGCAGTGTGCCGGATCTGGAGCATTGCCATACGTAACAACCTAGAGGTCCAGCGTTCAAAAGGTGGACAACCAAACTCTCAAGAACACACATATGTGTGCACATAAAGACACGCAAATTACATTTGATAAATGTTACACAGATGCATTTGTGCATTTGAATACTCTGTAATTTATACGGTGTACTATATAATGGGATTTAAAAAAAGTGCTATCTTTTCTATTTCAAGTTAATTACAGTTTTGTAACTCTTTGCTTTTTAAAATTAAAAAAAAATGTTGCTGAAGTACTGTACGGGGTTTTACAATGAGAACCCAATGCCAAGGCAGAAGAATGAGTGAATCATCCTTAAGATGCATATTAACCACTTCGCTGTTGAGGCTGTCAGAATAAATTTCTTTCCTAGAGCTGATAGTCATGTGAAAGGATAATGTCAGATGGGCTCATCAGAGTAAGAGGGATAGTTTGAGTAAAGAAAGAATGGCCTAGTTACTTCCATGTATTCTATACCTCCTGGAAGAAACACTTAGTGGAAAAAAATCTATAATATAATAATTGAGGTAGTTACTCCAGTTTGACTGAGTGCAGGAAATAAAGATCATAAGGAAGCCAGTTCCCATGAGATAAGTTAGGCCTACTTGACCAAATCAAAGAAACTGAGAGATGTGAAATATCCTTAAAGCCCCACGGTTGGTTTTCTGGCTGTGAACTTGAAAAATCACTCTTCAGGCTTCCCTGGCCTTATGTAATAACAGATTTGAAACCTGAGTCTCATTCTCGTTGTCTTCAGGGACCAGTATGATCAGTTCTAGCAAGAAAATTCCCCTTAAAACTGTCACTGTTCAAATCACATGTCAGGTTGAATCCTATCCAACAGAGTTATATTCTAGAATAATTTTTTAGAAGAGGCTAATAAAATAATGGGAAGAATTATATTGAATGCAATTATTTTTGATAATGAAAATTTTTTGGGTATATTCACTGAGGCTGTATCAACATGATATTTAGACCAACAAAGGATCAGTGTTCGGAATCTATTACAGTAATGTGTTGATTTAAAAAGTACTAATGACATTTAGACAAAAATATTGGTGATTCTCTTTCACTGTGTCAATGGACTTTGTTAGTATCATGTTGAAATAGCTTGAATTAATACCTATATTCTCCCCCAAATTCTTGTCTTCCGATCATCTTGCAAATATTTTTTTGTAATTAAGTTGTATATGCCACCCTTGCCCCTGCCCCCCACTGGGTATTTCAAAGAAAAATATGGATGCAAATTTTGGTTGCACAAAATATTCCTGATGTATTTTTGCATATTAAAGTCCATATTACCATTCCTTGCCAATGATTTTCTGAAGGCTCCCAAGCTGGCCAAAACAATGCGTATTGTTAAAAGCAATACTATGTTTTCATTTTGAATTAATTTTGCTCCTGTTTCACCTGGAAATTCCAATTGTTTCTTTTAGATTGTGGATTCTTCTCTAATTTGGTAATTACAGAATGATAATTAACCCTGTGGTAAAAGACTGCCCTTGAAAACGAGTAAGTCAGAGAATGAAAGTTTCCCCAAATCATGGCAGACAAGGGCCAAAAGCAGAGGGCCTGGTAGAAGAGAGGTGTATTCATGGTTGATGCTAGATATTTTTGAAGCAAGTCCATTTTCAGGAAACATGGATAATTTGTCCTAATTCTTGCCATCACATAGGTGTAGAAGGGCTATAGACCACATGTACTGTCTAAACTAATTCACCCTTGGGGAATTTTTTTCAAGGCAACTTTTAGATATTTCATTCTCTGCACTTTCACAATCATCCTCTACTTTAGGGACTCATGAAATCAATGTCATATTCTTCTTGCTTTCTCTCTCTCTCTCTCTCTCTCTCTCTCTCTCTCTCTCTCTCTCTCTCTGCAAAATAAAACTGTGACGTGTCTTGTAAACTTTAGGTATACAATGCTATGCAAGTTTTTCTTTATAGTGAGAGCTTTATTTTCTTTAATGATATACCCCAAATTATATGTTTTAATCTCCCTCATCCCTCAGAATAGGCAGAAAAATATAACTGCAGCGATAATGTTGTAGACACAAGCATTAAAACTGGGCAGTCAGTAGAGCTGAACATAGTTATGAATTAATTCAATTAATTCAAAAATGACTCGGGTTGCCACTTTAGTCTATTAGCTCAAGGGTTTGGGCTGTTGGTTTCTGTAAAAGTAGGTTCACACAGTAAAGGGATAAGACCATCTGGAACAGTGATCAGTGTAGCGTTACATCATCTAACACCAGGACAGTAACACAGGACTCTGTGTGTTAGCTGGATGTTTCCCTTTCAATGTCCTCTTGCCTCTCACTTTGTAGGTAAAAGTATGTGCTGAAAAATATAATGGTACTTTATTTTGAGGATTTTTATTTTGTTATACAGCAAGAAAATCATTCATGTCTTTTGGTATTGTATATTTAACTCCCCATGGAATTTAGGATTGTGGAAATGTCTTATTTTTTTTGTCTCAAGGGGTATGAGAGTGGAGAGATTCTCACAATATCGCATGGCATCCACAACACTACTGGGAGGCAAAGTGGCTCCTTGGAGGGCCAGTTGTGTGAAACTATTAGGGTGCTCTCAAAATTGCTCTGGTATAAGGTATTTCTGAAAAGAGAGTCTTTATTTTGATCTCATGAACAACATGGGAAGGACATCTACCATGACAATCAGGCATCTATCCATAGTACTGTGCCTGAGGGACTCACCTACATCAGGTAGAAATCACCTCATGGAATCTATACTAAGATATGAAAATTTGAAAAACTAATGGCCAGCAATCCTTACTGGATGGCATTTTGACTGTCATCCATCTTTAATCAGTTATATCTCCTCTGTATTTGGCCCTCTCTGAGCCTCATCATTATTTGTTTGGAAGTAATTAGTCAATGTTGATTTGATCCCTTGTATTGCCTACCTCTTGTCTACACAGTAAATTTACTTGCATAGAGGACATTGCAAAAAGCAAAGCAAAACATTGCCAGATAGATGTTATTGGTAGCTAAACAGAAGGTGGTCACCAATACCTTTTTGCTTGTAGAGATGCATTTGACCCTGGAGAGGTCCTGTCTTTCATGTAAACACTGCCATATGCATTGGACAGAGAGTACAACACATGGGTCAATCACAGACAAACGTGACAAGAGCGTTCCCTGCTTAATCATGATATAAGTGGAAAAATCCTCCCTTCTGAGAAAAAATGCTATTTGTAATTTTCCAGATGTTTGTTGATACAATATTAGACATTTTCTCTCAAGAGTAAAAACAAAATCTGTAATATCAACTTTTTGATAAAAGTGTATTAATAGCATAGTTAATATTACAGCTTTAGTTTTGTTTTTGTTTTTTTTTTTTTAACAATGGAGGTCATAATGGTCTTAGGCATGGCACACAGCCAAAACTTCCTTCTCCCCTAGAGAAAACTTAGCTCTTCATGTGAGGGGAGCATCTATTCCAAACACAAGGCACCACTGTTTTATTTAGAGGCAGGTGCCACCCTGAATCAGCATACTTCAGCTGCAGCATCCCCTGCAGCTTTGAACAGTGAAGTGGTTAATTTCCATTGATGTCTTTGTTTATAGCATTTATCTCTGACCTATCAAAAGAGGATATTAGATATTGCTTAGAACTTGAGGATAGCATAACAACTCATAACCTGCTTTTCCCAACTGAATGGGAAACCAAACAGAAGAGTGGCCAGCACAAAACATAATATTTACGCAAAACAAACTCTCAATTCTTAGTCTTGTCAAATTTTGCTGTTTTAAAAATGAAAGAAACAAAAGAAAGCTGTATCTACACCCCTTTCCAGTTTCATCAGCAGGATTGAAGGAATTGTTGGCAACAGGGATGCTTTTCACTGATCGTGGGGGAAATGTTTTGTACACAGTATAATACTGTTTTAGCAAACCAGGTTGTTTTGTTATAGTATTTGATTTTCTAGCTGCACATCCACCAGAAGAGCACAAATCAAGGCCATTGCAACAGGCATTTTAAAATTAATATAAAACATGCAAATCCATGCATACACATACATTGGAGTGTTTGTACAGGTGTCTGTGGGATGTGAGATTTGTAACCAGTTATAGCAAAATGAGGCACCACCACTATATACCCTCCTAGGATGATATTTCTGAACCGGTAACTTTGATAATCTGCTACTGTTTGAATCCTATGTTGATTTAATTCTGGTTTGTGTTTAGTGTGTTTCTCTGACAAGGGACTGCAAGGGGCTGGAAGATTCTGTGTCATGCATCCTCGGAGACCTACCATGTTGCACACTTTGTTAACTACAAACTTCACTCTACACTATACAGTACCTTGTTGATATATTCAGTAAAGGCTTATTTTAAAAGAAAACCTATTGTGTTTATCTGAGTAAATTCATTGGAATAGAACTTGTACTCATGCCACAATGTAAATGGAAAATGAGAAATTTTTCATACAAAAACATGCCAGAGGTGACGCAGTTTGTAGAGCATTTATATCCTCCTACTATTAACATCTGTTTTCAGATTGTAGTCCTTTGTGTGTAAGAGATTAATGTGGTAGTCTAATGTTCCTTCCTTCCCCCCCACTTAAATATGTTCAGAAAATGATCTGATATTAAAATCACCACACAAAGCACAAGATTCTGTATTTGAGAAATACAAATAGACACACATAACTAATATGTATATAATTCAGATTGCTCTCTTTCACAATACACACTGTTTGTTTTAAACATTAACTTTGGGAATTCTTGTCCCTTCTACTCAAGTATTCCTTACTACATATTCATCTGTACTTTTTGATGAATACTCAAGATAGGGCATCTACTCATATAACTCCTATTTGATTCTAGTTAGACTTCCAAAAGTCTTCCAGAATTCCTTTCTCTAACACTTGACCATTTCATGACTGATGTAATTGACATGGGACAAATTAATCAGGAAATAAACTTATAACATTTATGTTAACCACCATCACTAATCCAGGATCTCAACTGGCTATTAAACCCAGTGTTAGCCATCAGTTTATATTATTTTGAAACTTTGCATAAAATACTGAAATTGCTAATCTTGGTTATTTTTGATAATAATTACCAACTTTACTATACATAAGCTCTCAGCCAATAAGAACCATCCATTTAGTAGAATTTATTCAGGATGTCATTTACTGTTCTGGGCTCTAGGGGTACTTTAGAGCTGCTGTAAAAATACAATGCTATCTTAGATAAATTAACCTTAATTTCTAGTCCACTGGAATCTGTGTAGTCAACATATTTACTTCTGACCTACTTTCTACAGTACTAGGTTATGTTCTACTCTGTTAGATTCAGAGAAGAATGATCTTGCAATTTAGGAACCTTTTCTAAGACACTATAATAACAGTATGCCTACAGTAATAAAGGAATTACATCTGTCTATGAGGAAGATGATGCATTTGTCATAAGGTGTCATTAATTGTTGCAACGTGATAGCATATTGGCAAGTGACAGATAATAAATGGAGGCTCCATTGGAAATAAGATTTTAAATTGACAGCAAATTTCAAATTTTATTTGCAAATTACACATTTAACCTATTCTATTTCTTTTTTTATTTTTATTTTGATTTTATTTTTTTCTTTATTTTCTTTTCTTTACTAAGTTTTTTTTAAATTTACATTCCAAATCATTTCCCCTTTCCCGTTTCCTCCCTCCCCGAAAGTCCCATAAGCCCCCTTCCCTCCCTCTTTTCTTCATTCAACCCCCTCTCGTTACTCTGTCCTGGCGCTCCCCTACATCCAGTCTTTCCAGGACCAGGGGTCTCTCCTTCCATCTTCTTAGAAATCTATTGATATGCGAATTGTGTCTAGGGTATTCTGATATTCTGGGTTAATATCCCCTTATCAGTGACTGCATACCATGTGTGTTCTTTTGTGATTGGGTTACCTCACTAAGGATGATATTTTCAAGTTCTGACCATTTGCCTAGGACTTTCGTGAATTCATTGTTTTTAATTGCAGAGTAGTATTCCATTGTGTAGATATACCACATCTTCTGAATCCATTCCTCCGTTGAGGGACATCTGGGTTCTTTCCAGCTTCTGGCTATTATAAATAAGGCTGCTATGAACATAGCGGAGCATGTGTCCTTATTGCATGCAGGTAAAGCCTCTGGGTATATGCCCAGGAGTGGTATAGCCAGATCCTCTGGGAGTGTCATGCCCAGTTTTCTGAGGAACCGCCAGACTGCTTTCCAGAGTGGTTGTACAAGCTTTCAATTATAAACATACCTGAGAAATGTAAAAAACACATGGACACAACCTCTCTCTCTCTCTCTCTCTCTCTCTCTCTCTCTCTCTCTCTCTCTCTCTCTCTCTCCCTCCCTCCCTCCCTTTCCCCATTATGCCTTTGAGATATCCACGTAAGGTCCATTCTCAGTAATTTCTCAAAATTTAGAACTGTATCTCAAGAGAAGCTCAGCATTTGGTCCATAATCCCAAGTGCTGTGGATAGTGAAATCAGAACTTAGCTTCAAGAAAGACTGAATAGAATCTTCAGTACATTGACTAGTCTCAAGTTCAAACTTCAGGATAAAATATTAGTCTTTAAAGAGTTTTGATAATACAACTTTTGCAGAGTTTCAGTGCATACTAATATTAACTCCAGTACCTACGTGGATACATTGATATTTCCCTGAGAAAGGTGTTTCTTATAATTTAGATGATTTATAAACCTCCACATTGGGGTAATATTTTCCTAGTGATATAAAACACAGTCTTAGAATTTGTTAATCTCCATGGATTGGTATTACCAGACATTTATGCTTTATTTTTATTATCATCATCATTTGCTAATAAGTTTGGGTGTTGAATTGTACAATATTTTAAGGAAGTTAATATGTCAGCATCAAAATCTTTCCCAGAAACTGCAAATATTTGACAAATGACCTAAATTCTCCCTGTTTCTACATCCTTCAAGAACTTAAACATACATAGGTATGTTTAAATTACCATTCACAAGTGCTGCTCATTCCAGCATTTGAGCTTCTCAAATTTGCTTTTTCCTCTCCTGTCCTCTGTCTGTCTTTAGATTCCTTCAGGTTTTTTAGGCACTGCAGGAAAACAGACCTTAGACAATGCCTAAGTAGGACATAGTCTTGCTTTTAAATTCTTTTGTCTTCACTTTGTGAGATGAAGGTCAAAGGTAGAACTTGTTGAAGTCAGATCTCTCTTTTTAACATGTGAGTCTGGGGATTGAACTCAGGTCATCAGGTTTGGCAGCAAAAGCTGTTACACAGAGACCCATCTTTCTAGCCATAGTCATGTTAATTATGAAGGAGTTGTTTTACACTTATATTCCAGACACCCTGAAAATCTTCAACATAGTCTATCAATTCTTTCAGCTTATCTATTGCTTAGTAAAATTTCAGACCCCTGATATGTTCTGTCCACTTTGGGAGTCTTAAATCTAAAATGCCTCCAATGAATGGAAGCTTGAAGCATATGAAGTAGCCCTACTCAAACAGCTGAAAATGTCCTTTACATAATGAAGGAAAACATTTCCCCTCCCTCAAAAATTGCTTGATTACCCCCTTAATATGGATTTTATAGAAATTTTTTGTGGCCATATATTTGATTTGAAAATTTTGTAGAGAATCGTGATATGACCATAGGGTGAACTGAGTGAACAGGTTACATGAATTGAAAACCTTTATTTCATTCAAATTTCTGAGCCAGGTTTGAACATAGAAGCATAAAAAGTAATTGTTATTTTTAATTATCCTGCAATAAAATGACATGATCATGAAAAGTCCACAAAGCACCAATCCCTATTAAGTCAAACATTCTGACAGTTTGGGAGGTTTTTTTTTCAATTTTCTCCATTTGAAAAGCAGAAATATATATTCCTTTTATTTCAAGCAGTCGGGCAGTGGTGGCGCACGCCTTTAATCCCAGCACTTGGGAGGCAGAGGCAGGAGGATTTCTGAGTTCGAGGCCAGCCTGGTCTACAAAGTGAGTTCCAGGACAGCCAGGGCTACACAGAGAAACCCTGTCTCGAAAAACCAAAAAAAAAAAAGTGTATTTCAAGCAGTAAACTCAGACCAGACCATCATTATTTACTGTTACAGCCCAGAAGAAAATGCAAAATATCACTTAGGTTCATGCTGTATCTTCTTACTTCCAGCTATGGAGAATCTATAATCCTTCCTAGAAACGATTTATCCCTAGAGAAAGATACATTAGTAGTAATTAAAAACACAGACTTGAAATCAGTCTGATTAGTTTTAGAAATTTGACCATACTATTAACTATCCAACTATCTTAAGTAATAGGTTTCATTTAAAGCTATCCATTTCCTCTTATATAAATAGGAGTAATACTCCGCAGAGCAGTGTGGCACAGTATTTGACCTGAAAATCACCAAAAGAATTACATTAAACCTTATGGTGTATGGTTTTTGTTTGTTGATTTCTTCAATACAATGTGACCTACATCGATTACTTTTGATGAAAATTAAACTTTAGAGTAATTGACAATTCTCTGTAGATGATATCTATGTAAAGGTGGTTGACTTCCAAATCCAACTTAACTGTGCCCAACTATCAACCTCAAATACAGTTTTTCATTGTCCTAATATTTTTATTATTTTAAAAGAGAAAGAGGAAGTGATTTGTTTCATAATAGCATACAGAACAGCAGGTTCTTTGCTTCTTGGTGAGGCAAGAACCAACTGTTGAGTGAACGAAGAACATACTGCTTAATACCTGTAGCCTCTAGTGTGCAGAATGCCAATAAGTGTGTTTATTATTGGAAGTCAACTCAAGATCTGTAAGCATCATGCATCCCTAAAATGGAGTATTCAGAAGATACTAAAATATAAAAGACACGATTTTAAAGGCAATAAATTTGCCTTAAATCTGTATGTAATTTTTTATTTGCCATGCTCAGAGTCAAACCTATTACCTTCATTAAGCTGTACTCTGAATTCCACACAAGTCTAGTTTACATGACTTCATGGTACTTTATGCTATCCTGCTAGCATCATAACATGTAAATCTATCCTTGGATTACAATGACTAGGCAGACAGTAACCCAAAGGAAACAGAGAATTGTGAGCTGCCACTTAAGTGCTAGGAATCAAATATTTGACTTCTATAACCAATAATCCATCTCTTTAGCCCCTGTCATGTTTTTTTATATTTTCCTACTATCATAATTTTTGTCAATGTAAGCCAATGGACTCAGTTCAGCTTTAGCACTGTACTTTTTATTACCATTCTTTTCCCTGATATTTTCTCTTTTCTTAAAAAAAAAAAGAGAAAGTCAGACACTTCATTCATTCATCGAAAATAATTTTTCTTCCCATCCTTAATTTCATTGTACAATTGGTTTCAAGGAAATTTTTTGTCAAGTATGCCAAGTATCCAAGGAAACCATCATTATGTGATTCAATAGAAGCTATCTCTATTCTCTTTGGACATTTATTGACAGACCTCAGGTTTTCATATTATATTACCTTCTTTACGGGCCCTCACTAGCAAGAAAATGTTTAATTGCATTTGTCTTTCTGAGAAAGGAGAAGCTGGAGTAAAAAATTAAAAATGTAATGGACTTCAATCCCTTATAAACAAAAGTACCAATCTCTAGAACTTTTAGACTACTTCATGAAGAGCTAACCTATTCAAACATGATAGATCTCTTTAATTCTGAGAGGAAAGCTATCTACAACTAGGTCGGATCTCTGTCATGGCTGATTCACTAGCGTGAATCAGGAGCATATTTATATTCTGTCTTCTCATCTAGGTCAGAGGAATTCAATTACTCACCCCCACAATAGCCCACCACAATGGCTGACACATACTAAATGCACAATTATGTTGACTATTTTGGAGAATATGTGGAATCAGTATCCAGAATTTCATTCTCTATACACATTATCTGTTGAATCATGGGCATGACCACTTACTTTAGTCATTGTCAAAAAGCAGAAGAGCTTGTCTCAGTCTGCAGTCTCAGATGTCCTGTTGGGTTTAAATTCTGTTTCAATCTTGTTATTTTATGTGAAGTTTAGCTTCTCTTTGTTTATTTTGTGTGCTGCCTTGGGAAAACAGAAAAGAAAACCAAACAAACAAGCAAAACAACTGAAGAAGATGGATGGAGGAAATATAGAGAGAATAGTCAAGAAGTCAGTTTCTACCAATTTTATTTTAAAGCCTGGCATGTTGAGCATTATCCTGAAGCAGTTGCTGAGCAATTAAGAGTACTGACTGCTCCTAGAGAGAACCCAGGATCACTTCCCAGCACCCATGTCAGGAGGTTCACAACCATCTGAAAATGTAGTACCTGTGCTTCCCTCTTCCAGCCCGCACAGGTACCCGAACACATGTGGTAAATGTAAATTAATAGAGGCATACACATACATAAGTTAAAAAAAAATCAATAAATTTAAACAAGTTAGGCAAGTGACGTACATACTCATGAACAACAGGAGCGATTTGAATCTCAAATAACTGTGAATTGGACTTCATGTATGATTTTTCAATACTCCTAAGGCTCAGTTGCCTCATACATGAGATAAGATATTCATACTTCTGAGGGTTTACTAGAGTAAATGGTATGGAGAAGTCAGTGACAACATTACAACTAAAACCTGAAAATGTATGTAGAGAAAAACAACTGGAAACACTGTCATTACTTCAGATAAGAAGTATATAACTAAGAAGAGATATTTATAAAACACATAGAGTAAAAACTTCATTTGAGTTTTTTAAAATGCGGAATTTGTCTTCTATTTCTGCAAGTCTGTGATGTTGGAAGCTAGCAATTGTTTCATAATTAGAGAAATAAAATTATGAGAATAACACAAAGGATAATATTACATTATAAGCAGCATGTAATTTAGAATAAACAGGACAGCTTTCAACACCAACTCCTACACTCCATTCTCTAAATCTGGAAACAATACAGTTTTTCTTTTTTAAATCAGAGAATGAATTCTCAGAATAATTAGGTTATTCTTCTCCAAAATCTTCAGTAACATTGATAAAACTACCTTTGAACAGATAACAATGAGATGCTAATTACAAAATTTTAGACTTAAAATAGTTGTCTTTAAACAGCCTTCTTATGATCATATCACACACCTGGAGAAATGGTGAAACATTTTATTTTAGTAAGAATGTTTATATAGTGTAGACTTTCCAGTAATTTATAATTGTCTAACAACTAAGATTTTAAATGGACTTTTTAAATATCTAATTGGAAAGGGATCATTCAGACTGAAATTGAAGTATTACCTATTCTGTCACAAGACGTTATTTATATATTTCTAATTGACTAGCTCTTGTTACGAGATTTTAAAAGTTTAATTCTTCAAGAAAATTTGAGAAAAATAGCCAAATTATTACGATTATATTTTTAAACATGCAAAAATATTATGCCTCCTCTAAGTAGAGCTAATAAAGGAATTTAACAAAGAAAATTTAATGAAAATATTTAGTTACATTTTATTGCAAACACTAAAATGCTTATAAGAAGTTTAGGAACATGAATACTGCTACCTAATGACAGGAAATCAAAGGTGACATCACTAGGGTAAAAAGGTGCCACATACTATTAATTTCAACTAATTCTTCACAGTGGTAGAAAATTAAATTTTAAAGAGATGTGTCTTTGTAATAATTTACTTTATTAAATATAGTTGCTCTTGGTGAACTCATTACTATAAAGTCTGTTTTCAAATGCAAATGTTCCCCCAAAATATACATCATATTAGTATAAAGAATAAGTCTACCTAATAGTAAAGTTTTTTATGTAAAATTGGTCACATTCTGACATCCAAAGATAAAGAACAAATGTGACCAAATAAATTGTGACACTATATACATTTAAGAATAAGACCAATGTCTATTATGGATTAATAAACATTTATTAACCATAAAACATTTGTGATTTGGGTATACATATAAATCAGTATAATTTAGAAGCAATGGAAAATCACATTTAAACCAACAACTTGGTAAAAGCACTAACAAGCCATTTAAAGTAGTAAGCTTCCAGTAGTGGAAAGCAGACTGATATTATTAACAACTCACAGTCTTACATCCTCCCAAATGAGCAGTAGTGATGTAGTCCCAAAAATGGGTCATCACTCAATTCTGTCATACCTTTATGGCTATATATTATTGGACTTGAAATAAAATTTAAAAGATTATCACTTCTTATTGCATTTATACATGAATTCCTGTAGAAAAGTCTGCCAACTTTCCTTATTTTAATCTCATAGTATCACAGAAAAGCTACGTATATAAGCCTATATAACATGTCATTAAATGATAGTTTGAATTTCTGTTCTTTTTTTCTTTAGAACCCTTCATTTGACTTAATAACACATCATAATCTTTATAATTTTGATTTTGATTCTAAGCATTATCACCCAGATGTGAACACTTAACCTGGGTTCTTTCCCTGCCTTTAATAGAGGACTCCTAGCTAAGTAATTTGACCTCAGTATGTCAGACAATAAGGGAATGAGTGGAAATTATTTGGCAAGAATATGTTCTGAGATGTACAGGGCCACACCAGCCCATTCATAGACAGCTTGTATAAGAAATCAAGATGAAGTCAGCACTTAGATCTCAGAGCCACTAACTATGACATCAACACAATGCCCATGACACAGGGTTCCTGGCAAATTTGCTGGCTGGCTCATACCCTTTGCTTGTTCATGTGTAAATAGATTCACACCTTAAAAAGAAACAAGACACAAGACAACATTGGAGGACACTAACAGAAACCAGTAGCTGAATGAGAAACTTAAGTTGAACCTGGAACTTTCACAAATGGCCATCCTAATTAAGTGGTTCCACAAGTGACCTAGCACAACCTCATTCTGCTCTACGTTGCCTGCAAGCATAACCTGTGTAATGAGAGAGAAAAGGGAGAGTATTAGTGACCACTTCGGAGAACGAGGCTCTGATCATCTTGAAGCATTTGGACAGAATCTGCTACAGCCAAGACATTAAGAAAATGAAGCCAGAATGTGAAATCATTCCACAAAATAATGATCTTCTCAGAAACCCTTGGAAAGCAGTCATACTCAGTAGGTGAAAAGATCACACATCTGTGGATTACTTGCTTATGATTACTCTGACCTGCAATGTATGTTTGAGTCAAAGTGTGTGGACACACTGTTTCTAACCATCTTTACAGCTTACTCGAGTGACTAAAAAGGTTCTTTGCCTGCATGAAAATGAACCAAATACTCCTAATACCTGGCCACATGGAGCAATAAATAGCATCTTGAAAGGGCAGCGAGATGGGGGAAATGAGCCAATGTTTATATTGCTTGAGTCTTTGAAGGAATGACTGAAGTTGTGTCTGTGAAGCCACAAAAGTCTCTTTTCACTTTCTTTTTTACATAACCTAATGGTATCATAGGTCCACTTTTCTCTTATCCCATCCTTATTCATTCAGGCCACTTGAAGCCTAGGCTCCTAGTTTTCTCTGGGCAATGTTCCCATTTAACACGACTGTGTTCTGCACTGACAGCCACATTACAGTCTTGCTGGTCGGTTGTTGTAGTGCTTCATAAAGCCAATTTTGGACCATCCTCCACTGCAGCCTGATATGCTGGTCTGTGACCCTACTTCCCAGTGTGGTTCCTATCCTACCCCTTCTATCCCCTATCATGCTTGAGCTACATTTGCCCTGACTGTTGAACTCATCACATTTCAATGTTACGTGGAAGGACTTCCTAGAGGTTCTGGTTCACAGGCATTCTGGTAGACAGGTAGGGGTTTGAGACTTCTGATTCCATGACTTTTTACAGCTCAAAGGAAGAATTTTGGAGCCGGACACTTTTTAATTTTAACAGTATTAAAGCTTACGATATAATCTCCAGCAATAAGCCTGGACCCCCCACTGTCTTCCAGTATTATAAGGCTCTAGGAACACATCTGCTAGGTCTCTGATGTCTTCAATATATTCTGTCCACACTGACTGCTGCCTACCTGTCATTGGGACCATCCTTCCTGATTATTCACCCTACTTGAGTTTATATGAAGAAAGCTTTGTCATACTTTTATTTATAAACAACAATAGCAACAGCAGCAAAAAAACATAACACTTAACTATTACAGGATGGGATAATGACAACTGAGTGTAGAAAAAGGAAAATGAAAGAAATTTGAACACAAGTCATTTAGATGGACAAACACCAGGGAAGATGTCAGTTTAGGGGCACAGAAGAAAGCAAGCTACACCTGTGTGCTTGTTTTTCCTATAAGATCTAATAAATTATTAATAGAAATCCTCCTGCTGTCCCCTGTCTTTGATGTTCCCCCAAGCTGAACAGAGATTTCACAGAGGTTATATCCTCTTTATGGAAAAAAGCTAGGAAAGGGGCACCCAGGCATCTTCCTCTACTCAGACTAGCCCTGAAGTATCATGCATTTTGAGTGAGATGCAGGCTTATTTGAGGCTTCCATTTAAATCTCATCGTGATCACTTCTTACTCTAAGCAACTTCATCTCTTTATCATGACTTTGACTGGTGTCCATCTCAAAAGACCCGCCTAGTGGACTACTGGGACCATGTTTACATATCTCAGCCTGAGTCTGCTTACTTGCAACTGCTAACTGCCAAGCCTGTTTCTTAATTTTGAAAAATAAAATGTTCTAAATGTAATTAGGGATAAAAACATTAGCTACTTAAAGTGGAAATCCTGAGCTCTCAGGACTTCCTGTCTTATTGAGAAAACTGAAAGAAAATTTTGCTTCATTTTATAAATCTCTCGTGATTCTTCTCATTCTGTGAATTTGAATGACACCTGTGAACACTGAAGGCCTATGTGCTGCAGCAAATGTGTATGTAGTAAACCTGCTTTGGTGTGTCAGTATTGGCCCTTTCTCTGATGACTGCAGTTTCAAGGATACAACCACAAAATGCTATAAACAAACAGGTGAGCAAAAGCAAATAAAACTTACCTAACACTTTGAATGAAACAAAAAGATATTGTTTCCCACTTTACATGACATCTGAAGGCAAGCAGCAGTCAACTTTACTGGTGGGGTAGGGCAAGCGTCTGCTGTGGTTAGAAAAAAAAGAAAATAAAGTAAATTCCACACAATTTTAGAAGCTGGCAGTCATATATTCTGAAGACATTTTTGGCCAATTATTTTAACAGTACCCGCAGGATCCAGTGGATTGTCTTAGTTGCTGGCTAGAAGGTGGGAAAGTAGAGACTCCCTGTTTCCCTTTTACAATAGCCCTCAACAAATTCAGTTAATCCTGTGGCATGTTGTTTATGAGTACACCTTCCTGTTGACAGTCTTGACAGGAGTAAAAGAGAACTGAATTCTCCCTCTGAAGTGGCTTTAAAGTGGTTTTAAAATAAGCAGCTTTTCTTGAAAGTGGTTTATCTGTATGAGAAGAAAAAATGAAGATGGACATTGAAGACCTTCAAATATTTAAGGTCCAAATTTACTCTCTTCCTTGCTAGCAACATAAAGAACTAGGAATCCAGTGACCTCTGTTTTTTACCTTCTGATGCTTGCTTTTCAGGAGTCTACATGATCGACACACACTGAGTTTTCTCTTTTGCGTAGGCATTTTAACCTCCATTAAACACATCATCCATTTTAAAGATGGAAAATGTGCATCTGGGGTGGGGTGGCTCCATCTGTAAAACACTTGCAAGTGCAGGGATGTAAGTATGATTCATAGCAATTATGAAAGCCAGAAGCAGTAAACTAGTCCCCTAGGTCTCCCCTACCTTCAAAATGCAACTGGATTTAAGCCTCTTGACAACATGGAGAATAGCAGATTCTAACAAACACATCTTTAAAAGAGACTCACTGGCCCCTGCTACCCATGTTTGACCCTACTTGGTGTGAAACAGCATTTGCAATTTACAACTTTCCTGTAAGCTTTTATCTAATATGGCTATGTGGCCTATGTAGACATACTGACTTGCCTCTCTACTAGCCAACAACTTTGAAGCTATTTGTTTGCACTGTAGCAATGGTTTAAAATGCACATAAATCCAGTACCACATCTGGTACACATCTTTATAATGTAGGTGGCAATTTTTCTAATACCACACACAAAGTATTTAGCCTATGGCTTATGCTGATAAAACCCACTGAAAGTGATATCTAACAACAAAGAAAGCATTTACAACATATAACAACCACGAGGAAACACACAAGAAAATCTGATATTGAAGGATGAGGTAGGAAGCAGTGAGGATGAATTTTTAGTCAAGTCCCAGGTAAGATAGATGTTCATTATTCCCAATTCATTCTATTCACTTGGATTTCTGGAAAGAACCAAATACTTGCTAGAATCCTTTTCTTTTGTAGTCTATGAATGAACAAAGCTTTGCAAAATATACATGCATATATCAGATTTGAAGGCAGAGGTGGAAAGAAATTATCTTCACAACAAGATTTGGACTTAGACGCAATGGCAATCAAACAGAGAAAGCATAATCAATGTATTCAGGGTCTAGTAGTATCTGGAAAGAACTGATTCCCTGAGAAGAGCTAGTTTGGCATGTCCTTGGATGCAACTGCTCAGGACAGAGGTCCTACAACCTTTCTCCACAAATGCAAGGCTTATATTAAGCATTTTCTTGTGGGAAGCAAGTGGAATAGTTTCCATTTCCTGCATTTTAATGGTACTCACACTATTTGTTTACTCAAGGATGTAACTTAATATTGGTTCCCTAACCAGGTTAAATTTGAAAAAAGGGAAGAAGGGAAACTCTTCTAGTGAATAAACTGTGGCAAAAGTCCCTTGCAGTGAAAAAGGAAAATAATAACTATTTTGTGACTAAAATTATCACCTGAGGTCACATGCAATACAGGGCCAAATAAAACCAAGGTTTTCAAGGTTTCTTGCGAATGCTTCAATAGAATTTCATGATGAGAATATAAATTCAGCAATTATCATATAGACTGTCTCTTCTCCAGGACAAAAGCAGTACAGGAAATCCTTTAAAGTATTGGTTCAAGATAACTCTATAAGCCCTACAGCACCCGTGACAACTATCTCACCATCTCATAATCGAGTACTGATATTGATAAAATACAGAGTGTCTATCATATTTAGAGATGAATTATAATGAGGTTGATTCTCAGCATGCTAATATTCATGTGAAATTTGGGACATTGATTGAATGTGACCAGAAATCTGAAGAGTTCAGATTTACTGAGTTCAGAAATGTCATGTGTTTTATTGGCAATAGAAGTAACTCATCCATCTTGTATATATTCTTCCATTCTTGAGTCACACCATTGACCATTATGCTGTGCTCAAAGTAGAGTGGAATTTCAAGGCAAAAGTTCTGCCCTCTTCCACAGTATTCCTACAGACCAGTTCCAAAGGTCTATAAATCATGTAATCAAGTTTATCTTAAAAATGGCACCACATCTAGTACCAGTTTTCTGTGTTATGTACTTGTTTTGTTGCTATGGCCAAAAAATAAACCAACAGGAGTAAAAAATAAAATAAAGCCAATCGAAGGGACCTAAGGAAAGCACTGATTATTTTACAGACAGGTTTAGGGAGCAATCTCTCATTGCATTAATGATGCAAGAGCTTGAGATAGATGGCCACATTTTATCCAGCAAATATGGTAGCAGAGGAAGTGAATGGCCCTGCTCAGCTCACTCTTTCTTTTATTCAGTCCACTCAGCAACCACAGTTAAAATAAGTCTTGCCAATGCAACCTATTCTAGATAAGCCTTCATAATCATGGCCAGAAGCCAGATGCTTGTCTCCTATGTGATTCTAGATCTCAAGATTAACAGTCAGTATTAATCATCACATGAATTTTTCTCTCTTGGACATAAATAAAGGTATGAATGTGACCCTTGAAATAAACTTTGGGTTTGAGTGGTAATGATGTAATACCAATGTGATAAAGGACAAATAATAATGCAAGGCACAAGGTAGGAATGCTGTCTATATTAAGTAATAATGATAAAAATAGAAAGTGATTTAACCTATTTCAGCATAACATCATGGATACAAAGATCAGTTAATTTAATTTGTACCTGAATTCCACAATTTAAGAAAAGCCAGACTTAGCAAACAGAATCTTAATTGATTGTCACAATGTAGAATAGTAGCCATTCAATTGAAGGTACTCCTTTTGGTATGTCTATGATCTTCGTGTGAATGAAATGACAATGAAAAAGTGATTATGTTTTAAAATTGGCAGATCAGAGGGAGATTACGCTAATGGTAATTCCAGTTACTAATTTCATTCAAGGATGAAGTCAACTGAATTATGCCACCTCAGATACACCTCAGATACATTTATTAACAGAAGACACTATTTTTACTGTAATAACCAATGACCAATGAAATTTCATAGATTGGCTTTAACTTCACTAACATTATTAATGATGTGTCAGTATATTTTTCTCTGTTGCTATAATAAACCACTCAAGACTGTATAATTTAAAAAGAATAGATGTTTTTTGGTTCCATATTGAAAACTTGAAAGTGCATCTGTATGAAGCAAACATCTGCTTAGTAACTGGTGAGGACCAACTTGTTTCTTCTTTTTTTCCCTTTCTTTTATTGAATAGTTACTTTATTTACATTTCAAATGTTATCTGCTTTCCCTCTCCCATTCCCCCTCCACCTGCTTCTATGAGGGTGTTCCCACCCACCACCCACCCACTCCTACTTCATCATCATGGAATTCCCCTACACTGGGGAATCGAACATTCACAGGACCAAGGGCCTCTCCTCCCACTGATGTCCAAAAAGGCCACCCTCTACTACATATGCAGCTGGAGTCATGGGTCCCTCCATGTGTACTCTTTGGCTGGTAGTATAGTTCCTGGGAGCTGTGGGGCCGGGGGGGTGGTCTGGTTGGTTGATATTGTTGTTCTTCCTATGTGGTTGCAAAACTCTACAGCTCCTTCAGTCCTTACTATAACTCCTCCATAGGAGATCCCGTGCTCAGTCCAAAGATTGACTGAGAGCATCTACTTCTGGGTTTGTCAGGCTTTGGCAGAGCCTCTCAGGAAACAGGTATACCAGGCTCCTGTCAGCAAACACTTCTTAGAATCCACAATAGTGTCTGGGTTTGGTGACTGTATATGGGATGATCCCCAGGTGCAGCAGTCTCGGGATGGCCTTTCCTTCAGTCTCTGCTCCACATTTTGTCTCTATATTTGCTCCCGTGAGTATTTTGTTCCCCCTTCTAGGAAGAACCAACCCATCCACACTTTGGTCTTCCTTCTTCTTGAGCTGTATGTGCTCTGTGAATTGTATTTTGGGTATTCTGAGTTTTGGGGCTAATATCCACTTATCAGTGAGTGCATACCACGTGTGTGTGTTCTTTCATGACTGAGTTATCTTACTCAGGATTATATTTTCTAGTTCCATCTAAAGAAATGTTCCACATCCTTACTCATCAGGGAAATACAAATCAAAACACCCCTGAGATTCTACCTCACACCAGTCAGAATGGCTAAGATCAAAACTTCAGGTGACAGCAGATATTGGATAGAATGTGGAGAAAGTGGAACACTCCTTCATTGTTGGGATTACAAGCTGGTATAACCACTCTGGAAATCATTCTGGCAGTTCCTCAAAAAATTGGACAGAGTACTACCTGAGGACCCAGCTCTACCACTCCTGGGCATATACCCAGAAGATGCTCCAACATATAACAAAAACACATGCTCTACTATGTTCATAGCAGCCTTATTTATAATATCCAGAATCTGAAAAGAAGTCAGATGTCCTTCAACAGAAGAATGGATACAGAAAATGTGGTATATTTACACAATGTAGTACTACTCAGCTATTAAAAACAATGACTTCATGAAATTCTCAGGCAACTTGTTTTTGCTTAACATGGTACAGAACATCACGTCAAGACATAGAAAGTGTGATAACTTAGATCTTCTTCGTCTTCTTATAAATCCAATAATGATACCATAGAGATCCAAGTTCATGATTGTACCTAGAACTAGTTACTATAGAAAAGTGCATCTCCAAGGGTCATTAACTGAGTTTGAGATTGTGATTTAAATATATTAATTTTGTGGGGTCAGAGTGGTTCCATAGCACATGAGAATATCACAAATTACTCAAAGATTCCATGACATTCTTAGACCAGATCTTGTCTCTTATTTAATACATCAAATAAGTAAAGAAGGACAGCTGAGAACAAAATCCATGCTTGGATATTCAAATGCCTTCAATCAAGTAGGAAAAAAAAGATCATGAAAATGCCCACATCTTCCATATTTTACAAATTTCTATGTTTTTATTGGTATATATCTGAATAATTTCTCTAAAGAAAGAGTTAACTCTTATTGAATTCTCCAATATTTGAAAGCAACTTACTTGACTTTTAGATGTGCTATTTATATACTTGAATCTAATCTCTAGGACTGTGAATTTATAGCTCATTCCAAAGAAGACACTTTCTAGCATGCACAGCCTGGGGTGAAAGTAGCTATCTTTGTCACCAGGTACTGTGATTCAGAAAATTCACTAGTGTTTAAAAACTATGGCCACAGAATTTTGAAAATAGTGCAGACTTGAAAAACATTAATAGTTTAGAATACTGGGTTTTAAAATAAAATCATACCTTGTTTAAATTATTAACATTCTCTTCATACCCATCTTCTGAATTTTGAATAGGTTTTGGAAGAGGCCAAACCCATGGATATTGGACCCAGGGGACCAAGTCAATAGCTATCATTACTATTATGTGCCACCAGCTGCTTGAAGCAGCTAGCTATTTAAAACATGATAATGGACTATTGAGGACTAAGTTACAGCACCATTTCATCGAAAGTACCATTGGATATTGAGAGCGCTCCCATTAAGAACAAGATAAGTGGTCTAGAGTAATGATTATTAAATGGGGTTTTCCCCCAACTCCTACAGTAAGTGTCATGTGCAACCATTAACAGGAAAGAGACAAAGTATATTCACACATTCCTCAGAAGAAATTGAAAGTGAACTAAGTAGACAGCTGTACCTGAATCTGGAGCTGAGAAAACAAATAAATTCTAGCCAATGACTGTGTCATCCTTTTCTGCTGATGGCATGGTTATGAGGACAAAAACCGAGAAATAAGGAAGTGCCCTAAGAGATAGAAGTTGTCACAGCCAACATACTCTATCGAGAAAGCACATCTGGCCAAACTCTAGAATTTCAAGTGCTAAACAAATAGTATAGAATAGTATTCTCTTAATTACTAGACATGTTCCTTCAATATGTATGCAACAGATAGATGGATAACTGATCTATATTTCAGACATTTCTGAATATGTCACATGCTTTTTGTATATTCAGTTTATGGACAATAACAGAGTGTAAAGTATTGCATGCATATTTACTATGAATAATATAAATGTCTTAAAATTTAAAAATCTTATGTATGTTCAATGTAAAACACATTTGTTTTAGTTATATTTTGTCTCATAGCTTATTAATTTATTTAACATTTTTAGAAATGTTAGATGTTCAAATATACAGAAACTTTCTAAGTTTGACTTCTCTGGTAGACATTTTTTTCCATCAATCACTAGCACAGTTATTCTGGGAAACACGTTATTTGAGAGGAAATCACTTAATCACTTGTTGTAAGGCATTGACTCAAGCATATAACAAAACCTCCAATTTGCATACATTGGATTTTAGTTTATGGATTTAATGACTTGAAAACAAAAACGTCATCAGGAACTTGGATACGTGTGTATTGAAGCAGAAAATATTTTGTCGGATTAACTCTTGAAGCCCATTTCTCCTCAGAAATGTGCGTGGATGGAGGCCACCATTTTCTCTCCAGCTAGTGAGCAGGCAGGTATAGTCAGGAGCTCAGGGAACACCTGAGTGCCTGAACAACTGGGACAGGGTCTTCCAGAGCCCCACCTTCACCCAGGAACTGGGTAATGCCACAGTATTCTGTGCCAGGGGAGAGCCAGTCACCCAGGAGTGCTGAGACAGGCTTGCCAGGCCCACAGTAGGGACAAGCACCAGCCAGAGACAGCAGAACCAACTAACACCGTTGATAAACAGATGGTAAAAGGCAGACATTGGAACATTACCAACAGAAATCAAGGCTACATGGCACCATCCAAACCTAATTCTCCCACAACAACAAGTCCTGAATATACCAACACACTGGAAAAGAAAGATTTGGATTTAAAATCTCAGCTCATGATGCTGTTAGAGGGCTTCAACAAGGACATAAATAATTCCCTTAAAGAAATACAGGAGAACACAGGTAAATAGAAAAAGCATTATAGGAAAGTACAAACAAATAGGTCAAGGAATTGAACAAAACAACCGAGGATCTACAAGTAGAGGTAGAAACAATAAAGAAATCACAAAGGGAAACAACTCTGGTCATAGAAAACCTAGGAAAGAAGAAAGGAGTCAGAATACAAGAGATAGAAGAGAGAATCTCAGATGCAGAAGATACAATAAAAAGGACTGACACAACAGTCAAAGAAAATGCAAAATGCAAAAAGCTCCTGACCCAAAACATCCAGGAAATCCTGGACAAAATGAGAAGACCAATCCCAAGGATTATAGGTACAGAAAAGAGTGAAGATTTCCAACTTAAAGGGTCAGTAAATGTCTTCAGCAAAATTATAGAAGAAAACTTCCCTAACCTAAAGAAAAAGATGTCCATGAACATACAAGAAGCCTACAGAACTCCAAATAGATTTGACCAGAGAAGAAAGTCCTCCTATCATGTAATAATTAAAACACCACATGCACTAAACAACGAAAGATTATTAAAAGCAGTAAAGGAAAATGGTCAAGTATCATATAAAGGTAGACCTATACACAAGACTTCTCACCAGAGACTGTGAAAGCCAGAAGATCCTGGGCAGGTGTAATACAGACCATAAGGGAGCACAAATGCCAACCGAGGCTACAATATCCAGCAAATCTCTCAATTATCATAGATGGAGAAACCAAGGCATTCAATGACAAAAACAAATGTACACAATATCCACAAATCAAGCCCTTCAAAGGATAATGAATGGAAAACACCAACAAAAGGAGGGTAACTACACACTAAAATAAGCAAAAACTTAATCTTCTTTTAAGAAATAAGAAAGAAGAGAGCCATGCAAACATAACTCCACATCTAATAACAAAAATAACAAGAAGCAACATTCAATTCCCCTTAATATCTGTTAATATCAATGGACTCAATTCTCTAATAAAAAGACATAGACTAACAGACTGGATATATAAGTAGGACCCAATATTTTGCTGCATACAAGAAATCCACCTCAGGAACAAAGACAGACACTGGCTCAGAGTAAAAGGATGGAAAATAATTTTTCAAGCAAATGGTTCCAAGAAACAAGCAAGTATAACCATCCTAATATTGAATAAAATTGGCTTTCAACCTAAAGTAATCAAAAAAGATAAGGAAGAATACTTCATACTTGTCAAGGAAAAATCCACCAAGATGAACTCTCAATCTTGAACATATTCTCCGAGCACAAAGGTACCAACATTCATAAAAGAAACTTTAATAAAGCTCAAAGCACACATTGCACCCCACACAATAATAGTGGGAGACTTCAACACCCCACTCTCATCAATGGACAAACCAGGGAAACACAAACTAAACAGAGAAACTGTTAAACTAAGAGAAGTTATGAACCAAATGGATTTAATAGATATCTATAGAACATTTTATCCTAAAACAAAAGAATATACCTTCTTCTCAGCACCTTTTCCAAAATTGACCATATACTCGGTCACAAAACAGAACTCAGCAGATATAGGAAGATTGAAATAATTCCATGCACCCTATCATATCACCACGGACTAAGGCTGGTCTTCAATAACAACAAAAATGACAGAAAGCCCACATACACATGGAAACTGAACAACACTCTGCTCAGCGATAACTTGGTCAAGGAAGAAATAAAGAAATTGAATACTTTTTAGAATTTAATAAAAACGAAGACGCAACATACCCAAACTGATGGAACACAATGAAAGCAATGCTAAGAGGAAAACTCATAGCTCTGAAAGCCTCGAAAAAGAAGCAAGAAAGAGCATACACTAATAGCTTAACAGCACAGATGAAGGCTCTAGAATAAAAAGAAGCAAATACACCCAGGAGGAGTAGAAAGCAGGAAAAAATCAAACTCAGGGCTGAAATCAATGAAGTGGAAACAAAAAGAAGTATACAAAGAATCAACCAAACCAGGAACTGGGTTTTGAAAAAAACCAACAAGATAGATAAACCCCTAGCCAAACTAACCAGAGGGCAGAGAGACAAGTATCAAAATCAGCAAAATCAGAAATGAAAAGGGAGACATAACAACACATAGTGAGGAAATCCAAAAACTCATCAGATCCTACTACAAAAGTCTATCCTCAACAAAGGTGAAAAATCTAGATGAAATGGACAATTTTCTAGAGAAATACCAGGTACCAAAGTTAAAGCAGGAGCAGATAAATTATCTAAACAATCCTATAACCCCTAAAGATATAGAAGCAGTCATTAATAGTCTCCAACCAAAAACAGCCAGGACCAGATGGGTTCAATGCAGAGTTCTACCAGACATTAAAAGAAGACTTAAAACCAAGGACCTCCACATAAAACCAGACACACTGAAACTAATAGAAAGGAAACTAGGGAAGAACCTTGAACATATGGGCACAGGGGAGAATTTCCTGAACAGAACTCCAATAGCTTATGCTCTAAGATCAAGAATTGACAAATGGGACTTCATAAAATTACAATGTTTCTGTAAGGCAAAAGACACTGTCAAAAAGACAAAGTGGCAACCAACTAACTGGGAAATGATCTTTACCAACTCTACATCCGACAAAGGGCTAATATCCAATATATACGAAGAACACAAGAAGTTAAACTCCAGAGAGGCAAGTAACCCTATTAAAAAATGGGGTACAGAGCTAAACAAAGAGTTCTCACCTGAAGAATATCTAATGGCTGAGAAGCACCTAAAGAGATGTTCATCATCCTTAGTCATTAGGGAAATGCAAATCAAAAAAACCCTGAGATTCCATCTCACACTAGTCAGAATGGCTAAGATAAAAAACACAGGAGACAGCAGTTGTTGGCGAGGATGTGGAGAAAGAGGAAAACTCCTCCACTGCTGGTGGGATTGGAAGCTGATACAATCACTCTGGAAAGCAGTCTGGTGGTTCCTCAGAAAACTAGGCATGACACTCCAGGAGGATCTGGCTATATCACTCCTGGGCATATACCCAGAGGCTTTACCTGCATGCAATAAGGACACATGCTCCACTATGTTCATAGCAGCCTTATTTATAATAGCCAGAAGCTGGAAAGAACCCAGATGTCCCTCAACGGAGGAATGGATTCTGAAGATGTGGTATATTTACACAATGGAATACTACTCTGCAATTAAAAAAAATGAACTCACGAAATTCCTAGGCAAATGGTCAGAACTTGAAAATATCATCCTTAGTGAGGTAACCCAATCACAAAAGAACACACATGGTATGCAGTCACTGATAAGGGGATATTAACCCAGAATCTCAGAATACCCTAGACACAATTCGCATATCAATAGATTTCCAAGAAGATGGAAAGAGAGACCCCTGGTCCTGGAAAGACTGGATGTAGGGGAATGCCAGGACAGAGAAGCGAGAGAGGGTTGAATGGGGAAAAGAGGGAGGGAAGGGGGCTTATTGGACTTTCGGGGAGGGAGGAAATGGGAAAGGGGAAATGGTTTGGAATGTAAATAAAAAAAACTTAGAAAATTAAAAAAAAAACCAATACTCTTCAAAATATTCCACAAAATAGTAACAGAAGGAACACTAAACAACTCGTTTTATAAAGCCACAATTATTCTGCTACTTAAACCACACAAAGACCCAACTATGAAAGAGAACTTTAGACCAATTTCCCTTATGAATATTGATGCAAAAATAGTCCATAAAAGTCTTGCCAACCGAATCCAAGAACACATCAATACGATCATCCACCATGATGAAGTAGGCTTCATCCCAGGGATGCCGGGATGGTTCAATATATGGAAATCCACGAATGTAATCCACTATCTAAACAAACTGAAAGAAAAAAACCACACGATCATTTCATTAGATGCTGAGAAAGCATTTGACAAAATTCAACACCTCTTCATGATATAGGTCTTGGAAAGATCAGGCATTCAAGGCCCATACCTAAACATAGTAAAAGTAATATACACCAAACCAGTAGCCAACATCAAACTAAATGGAGAGAAATTTGAAGCAATCCCAGTGAAATCAGGGTATAGACAAGGCTGTCCACTCTCTTGCTACCTGTTCGATACAGCAGTTGAAGTTCTAGACCGAGCAATTAGACAACAAAAGGAGATAAAGGCATTCAAACTGGAAAGCAAGAAGTCAAAGTATCACTATTTGCAGATAATATGAAAGTATAAGTAAGTGACCCCAAAAATTCCACCAGAGAACTCCTAAACCTGATAAACAATTTCTGCAAAGTGGCTCAATATAGAATTAACTCAAACAAATCAGTAGCCTTCCTATATTCAAAGGATGAAAAGTCTGAGAAGGAAATTAGGGACATGGCACCCTTCACAATAGTCACAAATAATATAAAATACTTTGGTGTGACTCTAACCAAGCAAGTGAAAGATCTGTATGACAAGAACTTCAAGTCTCTGAAGAAAGAAATTGAAGAAGATCTCCCAACATGGAAAAATCTCCCATGCTCATGAATTGTCAGGGTTAATATAGTAAAAATAGCCAATGTGCCTAAAGCAATCTACAGATTCAATGCAATCCCCACCAAAATTCCGACTCAATTCTTCATAAAATTAGAGCAATTTCTAAATTTATTTTCAATAACAAAAAACCCAGGATAGTGAAAACTATTCTCAATAATAAAAGAACTTCTGGTGGAATCACTATCCCTGACCTTATGCTCTACTACAGAACAATAGTGAAAAAACTGTATGGTATTGGTACAGAGACAGGCAGGAAGATCAGTGGAATAGAATTGAAGACCAAGAAATGAACCCACACACCTATGTTCACTTGATCTTTGACAAAGGAGCTAAAACCATTCAGTGGAAAAAAGACAGCACTTTCAACAAATGGTGTTGGATCAGCTGGCAGAGGACATGTAGAAGGATGCAAATTGATTCATTCTTATTTTCTTGTACAAAGTTCAAGTTCAAGAGGATAAAGGACCTCCATATAAAACTAGATACACTGACTCTAATAAAAGAGAAAGTGGGGAAGAACGTGGGGTCACATGGGCATGGGGAAAATTTCCTGAATAGAACACCAATAGCTTATCCTCTAAGATCAAGAATTGACAAATGGGACCTCATAAAATTGAAAAGCTTCTAGAAGGCAAAGGGCATTGCCAATAGGACAAAATGGCAACCTACAGATTGGGAAAAGATCTTTACCAATCCTACATCTGATAGAGGGCTAATATCCAATATATACAAAGAACACAAGAAGTTAGATTCCAGAGAACTAAATAACCCTATTAAAAAATGGGGTAGAGCGCTAAACAAAGAATTCTCAACTGAGGAATACCAGATGGCTGAGTAACACCTAAAGAAATGTTCAACATCCTTAATCATGCAATTCAAAACAACCCTGAGATTCCACGTCACAGCAGTCAGGATGGCCAGGATCAAAAACTCAGGGAACAGCAAATGCTGGAGAGGATGTGGAGAAAGAGGCACCCTCCTCCATTGCTGGTGGCGTTGCCAGCTGGTAAAACCACTCTGGAAATCAGTTTGGCGGTTCCTCAGAAAATTGGACATAGCACTACCTGAGGACCCAGCTATACCATTCCTGGGCATATACCCAGAAGATGTTCCAATATGTAATAAGGACACATGATACACTATGTTCATAGCAGCCTTATTTACAATAGCCAGAAGCTGGAAACAACCCAGATGTCCCTCAGCAGAGGAATGGATACAGAAAATGTGGTACATTTACACAATGGAGTAATACTCAGCTATTAAAAACAATGAATTTGTGAAATTCTTACGCAAATGGATGGAACTAAAAAATAGCATCCTGAGTGAGATAACCCAATCACAAAAGAACACGCAGGGTATGCACCTACTGATAAGTGGATATTAGCCCAAAAGCTAGGAACACCCAAGATACAACTCACATACCATATAAAGCTCAAGAAGAAGGAAGGCCAAGTGTGGAAACTTTGATCCTTATTGAAAAGTGTGTCAAAATACCCATGGCTCACAGCCAACCAAGAGAATGAACATAGGGTCCCCAATGGAGCAGCTAGAGAAATGACCCAAGGAGCTGAAGAGGTTTGCAGCACTGCAGGAGAACATTAATATGTACCAACAAGTATCCTCAGAGCTCCCAGGGACTAAACCACCAACCAAAGAATACACATGGAGGGAACCATGACTCCAGCTACATATGTAGCAGAAGATGACCATTTCAGACATCAGTGAGAGGAGAGACCATGGGTGCTGGGAAGGCTCAATTCCCCAGAGTAGGGGAATTCAAGTCAAGAAATTGGGGGAGGGAGTGAGCAGGGGGAGGGGGGATGGGATAGGGGAATTTTGTAGGGTAACTAGGAAACGGGATACCATTTGTAAATAAAGCAAATATCTAATAAAATAGTTAAAATAATAAAAAGAAATGTGCATAGATTACTGTGGATTAAAGTATAGGGTGCTATGCAAGAATTGTGCTTAGTTAAGTCTAACAAGTAAAAAGTTTCTAGTCAAGGCCACTGCACTTTTCATACTGCATGTAGGCAAGGGACGAGAAAAATAACGCTTCCACAATAAAAATATAGATACTATAATATTCATACCTCATGCTCATTACCAAATGTTATATTCTTCATATTATTAATACTTTCATATTAACTCCAATTTCTTTAATAATTTTTGCTTGATTTGAATCATTAACTTCAACAAAAAGATGTTTTATGCCATTTAAGTACTTACATTTCAATAATGTATGTGTATTTTATATACATATACAATGCATATAGATTGAAAAAATTGAGTTTCAGTTCTAGGTTAATGGAGAGTTTGTTCTATTCTTTTTATAATTTCTTACTTCTTTTGTGTGCAAAATAACTAAATCATTCTGCAATTAAAAAGGGAGAAAGGGAACATTCATTCATTCATCTAATTGTCAAGAAATTGTATCTGAATTAATATTTTTGTAAACGTGCTTCAGAATTTCATTCATGAAAAACTCGCAAGTGTGTCTTCTCTCACTGAAGCCAGACCAGGCAGTCCTCTGCTGTGTATGTGTCAGGGGCCTCATATCAGCTGGTATATACTGTTAGGTTGGTGACTCACTGTCTGAGAAAACTGGAGGGTCAAAGTTAGTTGAAGCCACACCTAAGCCTCTAGAGACTTGAGGGCCCAGGGTGTGGGGAGGTCCTGTGGGGATGGGACAGGATGGGGGTGAGGTGGGGTTGGAAGGGACATCCTCTTGGAGACAGGGGAGGAGGTATCAGATGAGGAACCAGGAGGGGAATAACAACTAAAAGCGAGAGGGGGTTGAATGGGGAACAGAGGGAGGGAAGGGGGCTTATGGGACTTTCGGGGAGAGAGGAAACAGGAAAGGGGAAATCATTTGGAATGTAAATAAAAATACTTAGAAAAAAAAGATTAAAGAGTTAAAAAAAAAACTGATACCCTTCTTTTCATTTATCCCATTGCTAATTTTAATTCTCAAATATAATCCATACCTGTATGAATTGAAAATCAATTGATATTAATTTATATGTTTTATATTCATATAAAATAGATTCAAACATCATACTTTTGTCCTCAATATCTTTTTGCCCCAATATATATATTTATTTAATTTTAAACTCCAGGTTTTATTCCCCTCCCAGTCCACCTCCCACTGTTCCACATCCCATACCTCCTGTCTCCACCAGATGTACCCATCCAGCCCCCCCCCCCCACCACCAGACCTCTAAACTCCCTGGGGCTTCCAATCTATTGAGGGTTAGGTGCATCTTCTCTGACTAAACTGAGACCCGGCAGTCCTCGGCTGTATATGTGTTGGGGGTCTCATATTAGTTGGTGTATGCTGCCTGGTTGGTGTTCTGGTGTCTCAGAGCTCTCAGGGATCTAGGTTGAGACTACTGTTCCTCCGGCAGGGTTGCCCTCTTCCTCAACTTCTTCCAGCTTTCCTCTAATTCAACCACGGGGGTCAGCACCTTCTGTCCATTGGTTGGGTACAAATATCTGCAACTGACTCTTTCAGCTGCTTGTTGGGTCTTTTGGAGGGCAGTCATAGGTCTCTTTTTGTGAGTACTCCATAGCCTCATTAATAGTGTCAGTCCTTGGGGCCTCCCCTTGAGCTGGATCCCACTTTAGACCTGTTTCTGGACCTTCTTTTCCTCAGTCTCTTCTCCATTTCCATCCCTGCAGTTCTTTCAGACTGGAACAATTATGGGTCAGAGTTCTGACTGTGGGATGGCAACCCCTCCCTCACTTGATGCCCTGTCTTCCTGCTGAAGGTGGGCTCTACAAGTTCCCCAACATAACGCATTTCATCTAAGGTCCATCCTTTTGCGTCCTGAGAGACTCTTACATCCCATGTCTCTGGTACATTCTGGATAGTCACCCAATCTCCTACCTCCCGAGGTTGCATGTTTTAATTCTTTCTGCTGGCTCCCAGGGTTTTGTCCTCAATATCTTGTTTTTTAAATATTCCCATGTTGCTTTAATTCACATTTTTTAAACATAGCATAGTATTAGGTGTAAAAATATATATTATTTTTGCCTATAATCTCAGTCACAGGTGGATTGCAGTGAATACAAAGTATTTCAATATATTACTTTATAGATATATATGAATTCTAATTTTTCTATGGTATATGGGTATATATTTTAATTTCAGCATTATGAAGAATCCTAGAGTAACCATTATTTTAATGTATTATCTGTCATATATGAAATTTCTCTGGCATGGATGTCTAACAATTAAATTGCAAGATTGAAAATTCAATTGCCATATTTTATCCTAATTCTTCAATTTGTTCTACCAGTAATACAACAAAATTCACTTTCCCCATCCTTGATATAATCTTTGTAAAACATTTAAATGTTTATACATCCCACTGATAGATCTATCAATCATCAAGCTGACGATTTTATTAACAATTTCTGTCAATTGTGTCTTATATTGATTCTGTGTCATTAATTGGCTCAATTTTTAAATGCATTTTTGAAGTTACCTCATTTTTAATTAAATCAAGACTCATTTTTAAAAGAATATTTTGATTTTTGTAAACTTTGAATATTGGTATATATTTAAACACACTTTATTGTTACTCTCTCCTCTCCTTTATACCATGCCTTAATGTTTTTAAAATAATTATTTGTCTTTGACATTACAAAATAGTTGTGTCATTTCTCTATTCCTTTACCTCCCTGAAAGCCCTCCCATGTTCTCCTTGCTCTCCTTCAAATGTGTAGGTAGCCTTTTTAAAATTGTTACATATATGCATATGTGTATGCATATTCATAAATATTTAAATGCAACTTCCCAGACTGTATAAGATTAAATGTATTTATATGTTTGCAGGCTTACAAATTGATATTGGACAACTAAAGAAGATCCTATAGGTACATATTTTAACAAACCAGCATTAATCCCTAAATATCTTCTCAACATGTGGCATTCTAAGTGTTTAAATTGTGTCTCTTCCAAGTATGCTTTCTCGTGAATACATTTGAATGCACATATTCTGTTTCTTCTATTGCTAATATTTTTCTCAGACTCTCAGCATGCATACTTGATTTAAAGTTTACATTAATCACTACTTTCTCACTTTTTTTTTAAACAATAAAACTTCAAGTTAATAATGGTCACCACCTGCCTACTTACATATGCTTTCTCACCAGGGCTTTGGGTAAATGAAAATTATATTTTAAAAACTTTCCTATATTAATCATAGCAGTAAAAGCCGAACTAAGAGAATGATGTTTATCAGACAGGTCACATTGGATCAGCTTCATTTTGCAAAAGGAAAGTAATGAGTGGAAAGCAATAATATCTCTTAAATAGGAGACAAAACAAAATATCTTTCCTTTTACTGATTATTTTGTGGACTTCACATCATGCAATCCCATTCCACTCACCTCTGTCACTTCTTAATCCTCCATCTACCCTTGCAACCTCCCCTCAAAAGAAAACAAAAATAAAAATAAATTCAAAAAATAAAAAAAAAAACATAGAAAATGTCTTGTGGAAGCAGTAAGGTGACACAGTGTGTCACTTCTTTGTCTAGACATCGTTGTTTGTAAATGTTCATGGCAATGAGTCATTGTTCTGGTTCAAATACTTTGGTTTCTGCTACAGCATCATTACTGGATCCTCATTGTGCCTCCCCTTGTTTATCCTGTCCTTGCCCTGTGTCATGGAAATCCTGCAGCTTTGGAAACCCAGGACCAGCACTTTACTACTTTAATATGATCCAGTTGATGAGTGAGGTATACTCATCTATGTGTCCTTGATCTAGACCTGGGTGTTGGTCATCCTGTCAGCTCTCCTGTAACCACATGGGGCTTTGCTAGCCCACCCAATGCTGCAGCCCATAGTTGGTGGGGTCAGCTCTCTACCTCCCATGCCTTCAGGGCCAACTAAAAAGCTCTCATACCAACAGAGCCAACTCCACTGTACTGCCCATTCAGAGGCCCAGTCTCCCGAGTGTTGCAAAGAGCAGATGGGCCAGCTATGTGTTCTTATGTCCACCAGGCTGGTCCTTTGTTGTTAGAGCCAGCTCCACTGTGTTGTCCAGGCAAGGTGCCGGGCCTAATATCCCGAATTTTGCAACCCATGAGGCAAGGTGTAGGAACTGCTCTCCCAAGGTCTGTAGCTGGTGACAGGTCGGGCTTTCTCTCAAGAATGCTATAGCTCATGAGAGACATGGCCATTTCTGTACAACCCTTGGACACTTATGTGGTTCCAGGCAGCTGGTCAGACCAGAAAGGACTGCATGGTCTTTAGTGGTAATCTTATCCATGGACACAGACCCTTGTTGTTGTATGGCCATGGATCCAGACAAGAAGAACAACAAGAACAAGAATGAGAAGGAGAAGGAGGATGAGGATGAGGAGGAGGAGGAGGAGGAGAATGAGAATGAGGAGGAGGAGGAGAAAAACAACAATAGCAATAGTGACAGCAACAGCAAAAGCAACAGCAATAGAACAGCAGAAACAGGAAAAGGATCTGCCTTTAGAGCTAGAGAACAGGGATACTGTTTAGCCTTTAGAGCTAGAGAACAGGGATACTGCCAGATTCAGCAATGGGACTTGGCAACCAGCTACTTAGTATCATTGGTTGGGACTTCAGAAAAAGAGTGTGAAAGCACAAAGTACCAGGAAAGCATACTTAGGTTTCTTACCAACTCAGACAGACAGACACACACACACACACACACACACACACACACACACACACAATGCAAAACGAAGATGAAGGAAAAGTAACAATTTTGTGAGTTAGAACTCTGCCTGGCTAGGAGTTCTGTAAGAGGCTGCACAGAGTTGGGTGCTTCTGGGAAAAAATGTGCATTATCTAATTAAAGGGATAATTATTCCTCCCATCTCTTTAGTATGTCCTTAGGTGAATCACCTTCCCTGGATAATGGCCTCTTGGAATAAATGATTTACAGGCCTAACTTGATGAACTCTTAAGGGAGGAGAGGATAGTAAGTAAAGTTTTAATCTTTGTCGTAAATCAGAATGTCATATCTCTACCCAGGTCATAGGTCTCCCCTTATTTTGACCAATTCCCATCATGAGGGAGAGACTCATCCTCAATAGCATCTAAAGTCACAAATCCCTGTCTAGATGTGTAACACCTAGATAATGTTTAAGCATTTTGCTTTTACATTAACTAGGTTCCTTAGAATAAGTACAAAACAGACATAAATTTTTCAGCAATTTATAAGACCTTAAAATTACTTTTTATTTAGCATTGTATAATTTTGAAATTTTTTTGCTTTGCAAATCTACTGGCTTTTTTTTTTTTAGTTAATAACAGGTTGCCACAGCACTTTGGCCATTAATCAATGCAATACCACCTTAAAATCATTTAACTTTGATTCTATAGAATGTATTGCCTATTGATTTGTCCTTCAAAGGCAATTACTATAACTAAGCTATGAGTGGATTTTTGCCCTCAGTCTCAAATCCATCAGCTGATACACACTGGTTGAAATGAAGGTCATTTACTAGAAATAAGGGAAGAGATGAGTTCTAGATATTTACCTGTACATCTAAATTTAGAACACATAATTTCTACTTGGATTCTACTTGAGGGTCTAGAACAAACTGCTTATTCAAACAGAATTTTGAGCAAAGTTACAACCCCAGTAACAAAGTAGTTTTGCCAGGGAGCAGATGAAACTTGGAAAATTGCCAATATGGTCACCCGAGATGACCAATCCTCTGGTAGCCTCAATGGAGTGCCATTTGGCTATTCATACTTGAGTGAAGAATATCTAGTGAATCACTAAGAATGCTCCATTCAGCTCCTTAAATCAAATTTCTCAGCCAAGGATCTCTAGAATGACAATTTAAGTGCACAGTCTAGAGAGGTAAGGGAAATGTCTAGCCAAGCTAAGAACTCTCCCCTCTTAGTATTCTACTCAGTGCTGCTTCTGCTCGCTGCAGTTTCCTCAGAAGCACATGAAAGAAACACAGATCCAAGTACACAGTGCTCCCTTCACCAAAGCTGCCTTGGAGAGATCCTGCCCTGAGACGCAGTGTTGTGGACATTATCAAGTACTCAGCCACAGGGCTGCTTTGATTGAACCATTTAACCTCTATGCTCTTTGTAGCTCCTTTCCTAGCCTGTCTTGCAGGAATGTTTTGAGGCTAAAGTCTAACTTTATGAATCTCACTCTGTTCGATGCTATTAGAAACGGGGACAGGACTGAGTAGCAAGTTTTCTAAGAAATGATGAGGAAACCGTATAAAGATATTTGTTTTATTTTAAATTAATATATAATGGAACCATGCCTTTAACTGCTGGATTAAAAGTATCTATTTCCACAATTTTATCTCAAGTACTAGTTCTAGTCAAGCTGACTTTGTCATCGAGTTAGTTGTTTTTCGTCTACCATCTTGTTTTTCAATGTCATGTGATAAGAAACTAGAACAAGGTAACCTAATGTAAAGCGTGTTTTTAGAACACTGCTGAAAACAATACCTTTACATTCATATATTCTTCAGACTTGCCCCGTTGAGTTCTTGGCAGGATGGATCCAGTGAGAAAATCAGCAGGATGGCTTAGAACTTTCTGTTCTTTAAAATGATCAGAAATTTGCTCTTAGCACCCACTCCAGAGCTTTACAAACACTGGCAACTGAAGGTTCATAGGATCCAGCATCAGCATCCTCTTCTGCCTTCTACATCCAGAGTCACATATACCTGCACACAAATATTTTAATTGTCTGTAGTGAAGAGACTGGTGGATTTATTTATGATCTTTCTATGAATGCTATAGGGTTATGACCACTGTAATAATGCCATATTGCAGCAGGCCAGGGAAGCAGGAATGCATACTGCAGATCCTCACCTCACCATCCTTCTCCCAACCCAATCCAGTCAAGTTTCATCCTCATCTTAGTGGCAACCCGCCTTCTGTGCCTTCCTTCCTTTTCTGCTCTAGTTTTCACCCTTTTTCCCATTCATCCTTTTGTCTTATTCCCCACTTACAGTAGGCATTCTCTGGCAACGTGCTGGACACTCCTATAAGAAAAGCAAGTAGGCCAGAGGCATAGATTGGTAACTTGCTCAGTCATCATCAGAGAAGCTTCCTCCTGCGGCTGTTGGGAAGAAATACAGAGATCTATAGACAGACAACATACAGAGAGTGAGAGAAGCCAGAACACTTGGCCCTAAAAGGGACTTCCATCAAATCCCTACCCTGTGAGATCCTACAAGCGAAGATGCAGAAAGAATGCAAGAGCCAGATGGAATAGAGGATATCAGGAAACAAGTCCTTCGAAACACAGCAGGCTGGATAAACATATGAACTCATAGAGATTGAGGTAGCATGCAAAGGTTTTGCATAGGTATGTACCAGAGGGGATCCTACAGCTGAAAGAAATAGATACATAATCCCATCCTTAACCTTGAAGTTATCTTCAGTAGATAATCTCTTGCAAAGGAAAAAGTAGTTTTCTCTGAGGGACTTTCAATGGGGAAACAAACAATTTTTTAAAGTTATACCCCATGTGTACCAGTAGATGGCCCAAGAAAATGAGTGTTATTTTTGGAAGACTTTGGTACCATAATGTCATATCATGACATTTTGTTTAATTTCATTACATTTTTTATTTTTATTTTTATTTATTTTATGTTATTCTTACCTCCTCCTCCTCCTCCTCCTCCTCATCATCATCATCATTGTCAACAACAACATCATTTTGTACTATAGGATCTGCATATATATTATGGCTTCTGCTTTTTTTTCTCTTTTTTATGGGACTTATGAATATGGGATTGAGTGGGTCTCTGCATCTATATCTGTTTCTCATGCTTTTGGTTCTCCGGTTTGTTTGTTTAATCTTATTATATTGTATTTTATTTAATTTTCATCCCTTAGATGCTTGTTTGTTTCTCAACAGGAGATAGAATGGGAGTGGGTCCAGATTAGAGGGCAGATGGAGAGGAACTGGGACACGTAGGAGAAGAAGAAATCATAATCAGAATATATGGCATGAAAAAATACATTTTCAATAAAAGGAAAAAACCAAAAGACATGTTATTAATTTATACATTATTTTACCTATGTAATCGTGAAATATTCTTACATTGAAATTATAAAAATAACCTCCCATGATGCTCAAAGTAATCTCTCTAGCCAAACCTAAGTATTAATATTTTCATGTGTATTTAAATACAACCCTTCATGAACAATTTTATACATAGCATGTAAAACATATTACCTCATCATCTTCACATTGCAATAAATCGATGTTTCTGTGAAGAACATATGGATGTTCTATAGTGCTATGTTCAAATCAATATGTATACATTTTTACATATTCATTTCAAACAAATGTTGCGAGTGGACAACTGAATGCATAGTTTAAGCTTTATTTCATATTTTGGAGTTTTAGGAATATATTGTTGTAATTTACTGATAAAATATAGTGTATGAAACTCATGATTTTACCATTCCTTGAACAACATACTTAATTTAACAAGCCAGGGTATGCTGCTGATGTTGGCTTGGTAAAATCATGAAACAGATTCTAACCAGATGTGGAAATAACATCTGGCTATTAACAACCCTTAAACAAATTGAAGAAGCCTCTTTAAACTCTATCATGAAAGCTCTTCCTCAAGACTTGAGAAGCTTTAGGCAACAAAATAAAAAGAATGCATTAATTTGTACCCAGGGGTCCATATGCTGTCTACAAATCAAACCCATTAGCTTTGCTTACCTTATGGTTTGGTTGCACATGGAATCCTCTTGACTGTCAAGGAGAGATAAAGGTGTACATTAAAAATGCATTGCACTTTATCTCATGGAAACAGGTGAGGAGGCGTTCGTTGTTTGAACAGTGGCTCCAACGTTTTGTCGCACATACTTAACAGAGACAATGCCCCCAGAGCCCCTGCCATGCAATCTGAACACGTTGTTTAGGGAACAGTGTTCGCCATCTGCTTAGGCTAATGGCAGTGGCCCAGCCCTTGCTTCTTTTCTGCCCCTGAAACTTGACTATTAGATTTTAATTACACGGGTATATGATTAAATCAAAGAGATTAAAAGGTTAAAGCTAATGTTCGTAGAGGTGAAGCAGGCCCCAAGGCTTCTGAAACAGCTGGTATTTTGGGAGCCAAGCTCTCTCTTGGTATGCCAAGGAAAAAAAGAGGTAAAGAGCTCCTCTAGGGAGAGACTGCTTTAGTTGTATTACATGAAATCCTGACTGAGAACGAAATTTAGTTCTCAAGTCTAGAAAATGAATCTGAAATAATTTTTTGTGTTTTATTTGAAGTGCCAAAAACATAGTTTTGTTTATTTGTTTGTTTCTAATTTGGTGTTTTGGTTTCTTTTGCTATTTGAGGGTCATGAAAATATTTTTTCTGAAATATGTTTTCTGAAAGTTAAGGAAATTAGGAGATAATGATAAAATTGAGTCACATTTTTTGACAGGTGCATTGTCTTAGTATTAGGTCCAAGAATTCAAAAGGTGTTTTCTGACCTGATGAAGAAAATGTGGTATTCATTTCACAATGCGCCACAGAAGTTAGCGAATAAGAAAAATATTAGTAGAAAATAGTCTCTTGGGCATCATACTGCAATGAAGCACAGAAAAACACATGTCTCTCATGTTGTCATCGGGTAGAACTAGGGACAAAGCCTGGCCCTGCTACTTCAAAGGTTAAATGGAATGTTTTTGATAACATATGACACCTAGGCAACAATAATGGCATTTTCATCATCTCTGTAATGATGCAAAATGTCTTTCTTAGGAAGAATGTCTGAAAGAAGGTGTCTGTGTTACCTGGAATTCTTCTGATTTTTCAGAAGTAGGTCTCTTAGTTTTTGCTGCTGTGAAGTACCATAGTCAAAAAAAAAAAAAACTGCTAGAAGTTAAAGCTATTGGAAAATTATAGTTTTAGAAGTTTTGAGTCCATGACCTTTGTGCCTGGGAGACTGGCAGGCAGGCAAGCAGTCATGGCTTTGGAACAGCATACGAGACCTTGTATCATGGTCTGCACATAGGTGGCAGATAATTAAACTTGGAATTGAATGGGCTTTTGCAGCTCCAAAGCCAGCCTATACTGAGGTAACTCTTGTGAGAAGGCCATACCTCCTAATCGTTCCAAGATAGTTCTGTCAACTGGCAACCAAGCATTTGAATATATGAGCCTATGGGAATCTTCTCATTCTAACCACCACACAAGGCTCACCCCTCATTCACCTCTGTGCTTCTCTCTATTTAGCTCTCTTGGAATCTATCACTGTGAGACATTCTCTCAAAATTATTACATTTGTTTAGAAAAGTATTATTCACAAAGGATAAGTCTATTTGTTGCTTGCAAGTGGGAGTCTGCTTTTGATAAAGCTATCATTAGTTGCAATGATTTAGAAGGAGAGTATGACAGGTAAATCAGTTCTAGGTAAGAGGGGAAATACATTTGAAATGTAAAATAATAGCATAATAATTCAGGCAAGAATAAGAATATTGTTACAGTGAGGATGGTAGAGAAAGAAAACATCAAAATTTATATACCTATGCATGCCATGGGGAGTGTCCTTTTGTTGTCATGATAATTCCTTTAATTTCACAGCTGGTAAAAAAAACGGTGATGTTTTGTTTCAATTCATTCTGTTGCAAACTCAAAGCCTTCGTTCCTGAAATATCACACAAAATTACAATGTGTAGAACAATTTCTCAAATATTCACAAACCTCTTTCTATGGCAAGAGCTTCTCAAAACATTTTACAATTATTGTCACATGAGGAGCACCAGGGGATGTGTGCAACCTTGGCTGTAAATCACAAAGGAAGAGACTAAAGATGTAGGATCTAATGAGGCTAGATTCAGTTGTCGGTACCATGAACTAAGCCTATCTTCTAATTAAGCTTATCATGCTGGAATTTGTGAGATAGTTCCTCTGACAGTTCAGGATAAGAGAAAAACAATCAATTGTCTGCACAAACTACTAAGAAATAATATAACTTCAGAACCAATGGCAGCTTTGTGAGAGTCATGAAGGCCAAGTTATAGATTATGATCTCCTACTCACAGTGGCCATGGGTGAACGAGTTTAAACACTCCTCCAAATAGAGGCAATCAGTGGATGATTATTGTATGTCGTGTTACTGCTCCGAATATTACTACTGAATGTATTGCTATAGACCATCTTAAGGTATTCAAAAGCACTAGGGAGATGACTTAGTCAAGCAGATTTTTAAAGGTATGAGGTCTAAAGTTCAGATCCAAAGTTCACACATAAAAATTGAAAGTCACGGTGGCCCCCTGCAATACCAGCACTGTTAAAGTAGAGACCGGGAATCATCATGGTAAGCTGTGTAGCCACATGAGCCAGAGTCAACAAGGTCTGGGTTCAGCAAGAGACCTTACCTCAATAATAAAAGTCAGAGCCGTTGATGACATGCAGCATCAACTATGGGCCTCCACGTAAGGAAGGACATCTGTATTTGCACTCACTCTCACAGATATATGTGTATACACCATAGAAATATACACATAAAAAAGAAGAGAAGCAGAGAAGCCGTCTTTTGATGAATATAGACTGCACCTGATGTTCCCACTTTATTAGTTTTCTTTTTCAGAACTCATTTTTGCAATAAAATTTTTAATCTCTCACATTTCACAAACTATTGTCAAACTTGTATACAGCTATTTTAATATCTTATATATTTATTTCTTATGATATCAATGGGACAATATTCTATTATACCCTTAAATACTTTAATAGTTTTATTGAAATAGAGTTATATAACCTTTCTTATTCATTTTCCTTTTTCCAGGTCTTCGTGGATATGCTCTTATGAACTTCTCCAATGTTTCCCAACTCTAGTTGCTAGTCTTTTTCACTGAATAGTATTATTTCATATATATATATATATATGCATATATACGTATATATATATGCATATATATGTGTGTGTGTGTATGTGTGTGTGTGTTTGTGCACACGCACATGCATGCATGCTTAACATGTTGAGTTTGCTAGTGTTGTTTGTGTGTATGTGGTTTTATGTATAACAATTTTTATATGTACTGTGAAAATGCACTCATTTATATCCTGAAGAAAACTATGCAATCTTATTTTTAGGTATTATACTTGTGTATCAAAACATATTCCTCAGAAGAGACACATTGCACCAAATGCTGCATGATGCACAAGAAGACAAAAATTAAATAAATTCCTTTGAATTTGACAGGGTAAATAATTTTATAAACCCTGACTATTGAGGATTAGAGAAAAAATACAATTAAAATAATGTACCAAAAGAGTCATTTATGCAATGTTTCTTCTGATAGTGTAGTATTGATTCAAATCAGATGTTTATGATAAGCATTTAAACACTTTGACAATACCTAATGAGAAGTATTCTTGAGGTGATCATATTAGTTGATTGTCCTATAGCAGAACATCTGAGAGAAGCAACTTAAAAGAGGATGGCTCCATCTTGGCTCATGGATCTGGAGTTTGAACGAGGTCACAGTCTCAAAAATTTCTTCAAGTTCTTCCAAAAGCATCACTGTTTGGTGGCATGGGTCTTTGTATATTTCAGGTTCAAACTGTAGCAATGTCCTATACTGATATTGGGGTTAAATGCACATCCATATGCCTAGTTTTACTTGAGTTAATACTGGCAAGGATTGGTGTTTAGATTCTACATACTCTTGTGGCCAACAGATTTCTCCAAACAAGCAAAATCACAAGGACATGTCTATTTCCACGTCAGCATCTACACTGATTTTCACACCTTATCTCATTCACATTAATTATTTTCATATAACATGCATGTTGTACAGGTGAGTAACAACATAGGCTCATTATAGGGAATTTACACATGTGCATGCAAATGCTGAACTATCTCAACATCCAGTTAGCGATCAAGAGAATCAGTGGAGTAGTTCAAATTCTAGTCTTGGTAAAAGAAGCAGAATAACCAGAAGTTTATGCTCTAGAACCCAAGGGACTGATTTTCAATCTGAAAATCAGAAAAGGCCAATGGCTTGCCTCAAGAACCTGAGCAGAAACATTTCTGCAAGCATAATGTTTGTATGCTGTGTAAAGTTTATTCTTGGGTTATTCAAATGCTGATTTCTCTGCCTTCATATCTTGTTTCAATCTGGACAGGGCACTGGAATGCTTATAGTAAAAATCCCCTGTCTCAAGTTAGTGTAAACATTTCTTATCATTTTCTGTTCTGTGAATAAATGCTGATCACACAGTGGCTGGGCAGAATAGGGAATAGGGTGGGATATTCACTAGCAAAAGGAAAGGAGAGGGAGATTCAGAGTTGTTGGGAGAATGGAGGAATCCTAGCCTTGAAGAAGGAGTCAAAGATCCAGATTAATATGAATATGCAAGTATCATGGGATGGGACTCGAAGGTAGCCATGTCCTATAGAGGTACTTCATTTTAATGCTCAGCTGTTGAGGTGCAGTTTTAAATATATTTTTGTTTCTCTGCAAAGTTATTGAAGATTAGAATAAGATAAATTAATACAATGTCCAGATTAATTCACTGTTGACATTAATATTAAGAACAATTCATTTACATATTTCTCTCACATACACCAGTTACTTTTTTTTAACACAAGCATTCTATTGATTGGATAGGGCTCACATAAAGTGAAGAGGGTGATTGGCCTTTCTTACTCTATCAGTGCAGCCCCTCAGAGGTTTGGCCCAAATACCTGACTATTTGGTTGTAGAATCAAGACGACGTCTTGGAACTGAATGGCTAAGAGTTTATCTAAATATAAAATCAAAGTTTTATTGTGTCTTAACTGATTATGTAAAAGAATGCTCCAGGAAGAGACAGAAAAACGTTGTGGAGGACATAGTCATGGGCTTTCTAGAAATTCAAATAGACAAGAAAAATCCCCTATACTGTGAAGAAGCAGGACACTATTGAGCAACTGTGTACTGACCCTGACAGTGTTCAAAGTATCAGACTTCTTGTCCCATCCACTTGAAGCTGCTCTTGTTTTCTTCCAGAGCATTTACTCAGAGATATTTACATTTTCTTTGTATTCTTTTAAAATTTCTTTTGGCAATAAAATGGTAATATATCACAAGTATCAACATTTCAGCTATGCTTTTTTATGTTGATGACAGATTTTTTAACTCAAATTATTTATAAAATTTTCACAACATTATACACTGTATATTGAGCTTATTACCCTTGCATCCTCCATCCATCTCTTTTCTCACCTCTTCCATTAATAACCTCTGTTACTCTAGAGCAGTGGTTCTCAACCTGTGGGTCCTGACCCTTTGGGGTAGGGTATCACATATCAAATATTTACATTATGACTCATTACATAGTAGCAAAATTGCAATTATGAAGTAGCATTGCAAATAGTTTTATGATTGGCATCACCACAACATGAGAAAGTCTCTTAAAGAGTGGCAGCATTAGAAAGGTTGAGAACTATAGCCCTAGAGAGGTTCCTCTTTACTCCACTTTATGCATCTATGTAAGATCTAGGAACCACACAGGAGAGGAAACATGCAACATTTAACTGTCTAGGATTGGTTTATTTCAAGTAATTTTGTTATGTTCAGGCACTTCCATTTTCCTGTAAATGGCATAATTTCATTCTTTATATAGCTGACAAATTAAATTTTGTTTACATACTACAGGTCACTTATTGCTGATTAAAGGAACAGCACATCAAGCATACTTTGCAATTCTAAAGGTACACATGTTGAACATGGATGCACTCAATTTCACAAAACAAATACTGGAAGAAAAATCATAGATTAGCATAGCATATTAGTAGGTGACTTCAACATCTGATTTTCATGAATAGATGTCTTGAAACAACAGAGAGGCATCATCCTGAAAATTTAATCAAGATCAATAATATAAAGTGACAATTGGGCATAGGCACACGTTTTTGTGTTAACTAGAATTTTTCCACATTCTGCTCAATTTTTCCTAAGATTAGAAACTATACCAATATTACTCCTATTCACAACCAACTTACTTAATCATGTTTATTTATTTTCTTCATCTCTGACCATAACATAAGTAGTCTGGAGAAGTTATTTACAAGTCTAGATCATTTTGAGAGTGGGGAGGGTTTCATGGACCCAGTCACTTCATAACATGATTTTTCTGAAGGACAGGAAATGAATGAGTGTCAATGTCATGATGTTTCCTTTAATTTGGAAAACTGAACACTAGAACAATTAAATTAATAATAATTTAATTGTTATTAAATTATAATACATTTTATTCCTAAAGAGCCTCTTACAGAGTTTAATGAGCATCTGTGTTGCTATAGATTTTGTAGTATGTGTCCTGTCATCATTAATTCTAGTAAACTTGCTGCCTTCTATTTCCTTCTCTTAGACAATCTGAGTGTTGTTTTGCATTCTTTCTCTCTGTGTCTCTATTTTTCTTAACAGAGGGAGGAATTGTATGCCCAGAACTTTGTTTCTGGCTTGTCCTCTATGGAGAGCATCACATGTAAGCTTTAAAAAAAAAACCGCACTAGAGTCTGTAGGTCATAGAAATGTCAAACCTACTGTAGAGTTTTGCCTTTCTGATAGTTCAGAAAAACTTTTCAAAACTCCTGTGGATGCAACAAAAATGCAGAAGAGGAAGAATAGAGAAAGCAGGAAAAAGTAATGGCTGTACTCATTTCCCCTAAACCAATGAAGCCAGCAACTTTGCAATTACTGAGATCCATTTCGCTGGACTTTATAACTGGGAATGAAATGAGTGAGAAATGAGAATCCCTAATGAAGGCTCCGGTCCCCACCCACCGTGTTATCATCCCATCCCACCCATGCCAGCATTCACTCGCCAGCTCTGTAATTTGCAGCTTAATTTCTCATAACTCGCCAAGCGGTTCACATTCATTTACATTATTGCCATTTAACACGCAGACGAAAAAGAACTATGGTTTAAGATTTGATGGGCTAGGCATTTTTCCCCTCTTTCTTTTCTTTTTTCTTTTTGTCTAGTTGAGTTTGTTTTTGCTGCTGAAAACTAATGTCTCCGGAGCTCTGTTTAATTTAGCATGTCGAACTGCTTCCGTTAAAGGCAATTTGGAAATGCTTTATATGTGTGATAGACGATGGAGGCAAAAACCCCAAGCAGAACAGGAAGTGATGCTTAAAGAACCAGCCCCAAATGTAAGCTGTATGCATTTAGTTCCGTGCGTTGCTGGTGGATACCTGTAATTGCTGCACCGAAAAATTACTGGGCAGAGAAGCAATAGGCATGTCTAGACCATGGACCAAGAGGATTTTTTTTGTAGCTTTTATTATTTCTCTTTCTTTTGATTTTGTTTTTATTTTGGCTGGCTTTAACTGTGACTTCAAAGTGGCTCTTGCTGCTTGTAGCATCCCACACAATACTTTCCTGGGGTCTTCTGAGTCTGAGTGTGCACTCTTGATTATAAACTTTATGAGTTCTGTAGACAATTTCCCCCCATTCTTTAGATAACTTTATCATCATCAAATAACTCTCTTTGTTGAGTGATTTTCAAAAGTTCCAGTGCTCAGTCGTTCTCTTTCCTATTCTCTCCTCTGTTCCCTCTGCTTCCCTTTCTTCCTCCTCCTCTGTTGTTTCTCCTCTCCTTTCCCTCTCTACCTCTTCTTTGCCTCCCCATTTGTTTTCTTCCTTCTCCTCTTTTTTCTTGTTTGCTCTGCCACTCGTCTACTATATATCTTACATGGAAAGCAGATCTGATCAGGAAATTCAAGAAATATGTTTTAAAGAAGCAAAAAACCAGTTGATGGGCTTGGAAGAGGTCTATACCAACTGAGACCTTGGAAGTGTTACTCTTCCACCTGCTGGGCTGCATGCAGATTGGGTAAAGTGCTCCATTTTCCAGCTTCCTGGGGCTGTTCCTTGTGCTGGACTTTGGTGATATAGTGGTCTGTAAGTAGTTTCTGCTTCTATAAGTAACCCATCACCTATAGTCCTGTATGTAACTCCAATAAACTCTTTGGTTCATCAAGTTAAAAAAAAATGCAGCCCTGCAAAGGATAATAGGTGGAAACTGTAAACACAGGGAGAGAAACAACACCCTGGAAAAAATGAGATAGTAACCTTCTTGCTTCAAACCCAAAAGTAGATAACCACTCAAAATAAAGACAGCATCAAGAATGGCAGGTGGCAATAATCACTATGCCTTAATCTCTCTTAATATCAATGGTATCAATTCCCCAATAAAAAAACATAGACTAGCAGACTGGATACGTAAACAGGACCCAGCATTTTGCTGCATGCAAGAAACGCACCTCAGTGGCAAAGACAAACACTACCTCAGAGTAAAAGGCTGGAAAACAATTTTACAAGCAAATGGCCCCAAGAAACGAACCGGAGTAGCGATCCTAATGTCAGATAAAATTGATTTTCAACCTAAAGTCATCAAAAAGACACAGAGGACACTACATACTGATCAAGGGAAAAATCCACCAAGAAGAACTCTCAATTCTGAATATCTGTGCTACAAATGCAAGGGCACCCTCATTCGTAAAAGAAACTTTACTAAAGCTCAAAGCACACATCACACCTCACACAATAATAGTGGGTGACTTCAACACCCTGCTCTCTGAAATGGATCATTCAGGAAAGCAGAAACTAAACAGGGACACAGTGAATCTAATTGAAGCCTTGGACCAAATGGAACTAACAGATATATATAGAACATTTCATCCTAGAGCTAAAGAATACACCTTCTTCTCAGCACCTCATGGTACCTTCTCCAAAATCGACCATATAATTGGTCACAAATCAGACCTCAACAGATATAAGAAGATAGAACTAATCTCATGCCTCTTATCAGATCACTATGGAATAAGGGTGGTCTTCAATGGCAACAAAAACAAAAGAAAACCCACATACACATGGAGGCTGAACAATGCTCTACTCAATGATAACTTGGTCAAGGTGGAAATAAAGAAAGAAATAAAAGACGTTTTGAAATTTAATGAAAATGAAGGCACAGTATACCCTAATTTATGGGACACAATGAAAGCAGTGCTAAGAGGAAAATTCATAGCCCTGAGTGCCGCCAAAAAGAAATGGGAGACAGCATACACTAACAGCTTAATGGCACACCTGAAAGCCCTGGAAGAGAAAGAAGCAAATACACCCAAGAGGAGTAGAAGGCAGGAAATCATCAAACTCAGGGCTGAAATCAATCAAGTAGAAACAAATAAAACCATACAAAGAATAAATAAAACTAGGAGTTGGTTCTTTGAGAAAATCAAAAAGATAGATAAGCCCTTAGACAGACTAGCCAGAGGGCATAGAGACAGTATCCAAATTAACAAAATCAGAAACGAAAAGGGATAGATAATAACAGAAACTGATGAAATTCAAAAAATCATCAGATCCTACTACAAAAGCCTGTATTCAACACAGCTAGAAAATCTGGAGGAAATGGACAATTTCCTTGACAGATGCCAAATAGCAAAATTAAATCAGGATCAAATAGACCATCTAAACCGTCCTATAACCCCTGAAGAAATAGAAGTCATCATTGGAAGTCTTCCAACCAAAAAAAGCAGAGGTCCAGATGGTTTTAGTGCAGAATTCTATCAGACCTTCAAAGAAGACTTAACACCAATACTCTTCAAACTGTTCCACAAAATAGAAACAGAAGGAACACTACCCAATTCGTTCTATGAAGCCACAATTACACTAATACCAAAAGCACACAAAGATCCGACAAAGAAAGAGAATCTCAGGCCAATCTCTCTTATCAATATCAATGCAAAAATACTCAATAAAATTCTTGCCAACCGAATCCAAGAACACATCAAAAGGATCATTCACTACGATCAAGTAGGCTTCATCACAGGGATGCAGGGATGGTTCAATATAAGAAAATCCATCAATGTAATCCACTATATAAACAATCTCAAAGAAAAAACCACATGGCCATGTCATTAGATGCTGAGAAAGCATTTGACAAAATTCAGCATCCTTTCATGCTAAAGGTCTTGGAAAGATAAGGAATTCGAGGCCCATATCTAAACATAGTAAAAGCAATTTACAGCAAACTGGTAGCCAGCATCAATCTAAATGGAGAGAAACTTGAAGCAATCCCACTAAAATCAGGGACTAGACAAGGCTGCCCTCTCTCTCCATATCTTTTCAATATAGTACTTGAAGTTCTAGCTAGAGCAATTAGACAACAAAAAGAGGTCAAAGGGATACAAATTGGAAAGGAAGAAGTCAAATTATCACTATTTTCAGATGATATGATAGTATACTTAAGCGACCCAAAGAACTCCACCAGAGAACTCCTACATCTGATAAACAACTTCAGCAAAGTGGCCGGATATAAAATCAACTCAAGCAAGTCAGTAGCCTTCCTATACTCAAAGGATAAGCAGGCTGAGAAAGAAGTAAGAGAAATGATACCCTTCACGATAGCCACAAAACATATAAAGTATCTTGGCATGACTCTAACCAAACAAGTGAAAGATCTGTATGACAAGAACTTCAAGTCTCTGAAGAAAGAAATTGAAGAAGACCTCAGAAGATGGAAAAATCTCCATTCTCATGGATTGGCAGGATTAATATAGTAAAAATGACCATCTTGCCAAAAGCAATATACAGATTCAATGCAATCCCAATCAAAATCCCAGCTCAATTCTTCATAGAGTTAGAAAGAGCAATTCAAAAATTCATCTGGAATAACAGAAAACCCAGGATAGCTAAAACTATTCTCAAGAGTAAAAGAACCTCTGGGGGAATCAGTATCCTGGACCTCAAGCTGTACTACAGAGCAATAGTGTTAAAAACCACATGGTATTCCAGATGAATTTTTGAATTGCTCAAGCTGTACTACAGAGCAATAGTGTTAAAAACTGCATGGTATTGGTACAGTAACAGACATGTAGATCAATGGAACAGAATTGAAGACCCAGAAATGAATCCACACTCCTATGGTCACTTGATCTTTGACAAAGGAGCTAAAACCATCCAGTGGAAAAAAGATAGCCTTTTCAACAAATGGTGCTGGCTCAGCTGGAGGTCAACATGCAGAAGAATGCAAATTGACCCATCCTTATCTCCTTGCACTAAGCTCAATTCTAAGTGGATCAAAGATCTCCACATAAAACCAGACACACTGAAACTAATAGAAGGGAAACTAGGGAAGAACCTTGAACATATGGGCACAGGGGAGAATTTCCTGAACAGAACTCCAATAGCTTATACTCTAAGATCAAGAATAGACAAATGGGACCTCATTAAATTACAAAGTTTTTGCAAGGCAAAAGACACCGTCAAAAAGACAAAGCGGCAACCAACTAACTGGGAAATGATCTTTACCAACCTTACATCCGACAGAGGGCTAATATCCAAGATATACAAAGAACTCAAGAAGTTAAACTCCAGAGAGGCAAGTAACCCTATTAAAAAATGGGGTACAGAGCTCCACAAAGAGTTCTCACCTGAAGAATATCTAATGGCTGAGAAGCACCTAAAGAGATGTTCATCATCCTTAGTCATTAGGGAAATGCAAATCAAAACAACCCTGAGATTCCATCTCACACCAGTCAGGATGGCTAAGATCAAAAACACAGGAGACAGCAGTTGTTGGCGAGGATGTGGAGAAAGAGGAACACTCCTCCACTGCTGGTGGAATTGCAGGCTGGTACAACCACTCTGGAAAGCAGTCTGGCGGCTCCTCAGAAAACTGGGCATGACACTTCCGGAGGATCCGGCTATACCACTCCTGGGCATATACCCAGAGACTTTACCTGCATGCAATAAGGACACATGCTCCACTATATTCATAGCAGCCTTATTTATAATAGCCAGAAGCTGGAAAGAACCCAGATGTCCCTCAACGGAGGAATGGATTCAGAAGATGTGGTATATTTACACAATGGAATACTACTCTGCAATTAAAAACAATGAATTCACGAAATTCCTAGGCAAATGGTCAGAACTTGAAAATATCATCCTTAGTGAGGTAACCCAATCACAAAAGATCACACATGGTATGAAGTCACTGATAAGGGGATATTGACCCAGAATCTCAGAATACCCTAGACACAATCAGCATATCAATAGATTTCTAAAAAGATGGAAGGAGAGACCCCTGGTCCTGGAAAGACTGGATGTAGGGGAACGCCAGGACAGAGTAATGAGAGGGGGTTGAACGGAGAAAAGAGGGAGGGAAGGGGGCTTATGGGACCTTCGGGGAGGGAGGAAACGGGAAAGGGGAAGTGATTTGGAATGTAAATTAAAAAAATAAAATAAAATTAAATTAAAAAAAAAAATTCCTTGAGAGGTTGGGGTATAGTTATGGTACTACATCAGTCTATACAAGCCCCAGGCCATCCCCCAAAACACCACCATTGTGAATACACACACACACACACACACACACACACACACACACACCCATGATTTCCTAAATGCCTTAAGGGTGATCATATTTTATGATAAAAAAACAACAAATGCCTTAAAATATACAGTACTTTTATATATCACACAGCATTAAATTATGAAAAATATGAGACGTTATCTGTTTGACATGTTATTTTGTTTTTCATCAAATAAACTTATTTCTTTTTAAATAGTATTTTAAAAAAAAAAAAAAAAAAAAAAAAAACCACATGGTATTTGTACAGTGACAGGCATGTAGATCAATGGAACAGAATTGAAGACCCAGAAATGAATCCACACTCCTATGGTCACTTGATCTTTGACAAAGAAGCTAAAACCATCCAGTGGAAAAAAGATAGCCTTTTCAACAAATGGTTCTGGCTCAACTGGAGGTCAACATGCAGAAGAATGCAAATTGACCCATTCTTATCTTCTTGCACTAAGTTCAATTCCAAGTGGATCAAGGACCTCCACATAAAACCAAACACACTGAAACTAATAGAAAGGAAACTAGGGAAGAATCTTGAACATATGGGCACAGGGGAGAATTTCCTGAATAGAACTCCAATAGCTTATCCTCTAAGATCAAGAATTGACAAATGGGATCTCATTAAATTACAAAGTTTTTGCAAGGCAAAAGACACTGTCAAAAAGACACAGCAGCAACCAACTAACTGGGAAATGATCTTTACCAACCCTACATCTGACAGAGGGCTAACATCCAATATATACAAAGAACTCAAGAAGTTAAACTCCAGAGAGGCAAGTAACCCTATTAAAAAATGGGGTACAGAGCTAAACAAAGAGTTCTCACCTGAAGAATATCTAATGGCTGAAAAGCACCTAAAGAGATGTTCATCATCCTTAGTCATTAGAGAAATGCAAATCAAAACAACCCTGAGATTCCATCTCACACCAGTCAGAATGGCTAAGATCAAAAACACAGGAGACAGCAGTTGTTGGCAAGGATGTGGAGAAAGAGGAACACTCCTCCACTGCTGGTCGGATTGCAAGCTGGTACAACCACTCTGGAAAGCAGTCTGGCGGTTCCTCAGAAAACTGGGCATGACACTCCGGGAGGATCCTGTTATACCACTCCTGGACATATACCCAGAGGCTTTACCTGCATGCAATAAGGACACATGCTCTACTATGTTCATAGCAGCCTTATTTATAGTAGCCAGAAGCTGGAAAGAACCCAGATGTCCCTCAACGGAGGAATGGATTCAGAAGATGTGGTATATTTACACAATGGAATACTCCTCTGCAATTAAAAACAATGAATTCACGAAATTCCTAGGCAAATGGTCAGAACTTGAAAATATCATCCTTAGTGAGGTAACCCAATCACAAAAGAACACACATGGTATGCAGTTACTGATAAGGGGATATTAACCCAGAATCTCAGAATACCCTAGACACAATTCGCATATCAACAGATTTCTAAGAAGATGGAAGGAGAAGACCCCTGGTCCTGGAAAGACTGGATGTACGGGAATGCCAGGACAGAGAAGCGAGAGGGTGTTGAATGGGGAAAAGAGGGAGGGAAGGGGGCTTATGGGACTTTCGGGGAGGGAGGAAACGGAAAAGGGGAAATGATTGTTAATGTAAATAAAAATAAACTTAGAAAATAAAAAAAATACATCTTTAAAAAAAGAAACACATTAACAATAAAAAGATGATAAAATTATGAATGAATAAAATGCAATTCACATGCACTTTCACAAAAGAAGAATGCTGTTGTGTGAGGTATTACAATAAAGTTTTGCTGTGTTTTTCACTGCTAACTCCAAAATGTGAATAAACATTGTACTAGTATATACAAGTATTTTTATTGAAAGAGAATCCAGTCTGAAATAATTATAAAGGTTCATAATTTATACCTTTTAATTTAATTGGTACCTTTGCTTCTATATAGAAATATTAATCTTCTATTAGTAGCAATCATATTGAATTAACTCAAAGTAATAATTGGAAGTTGTAACAACCCCCACACACACCCACATATACCATGTATTACATTTTTCTTTTGCTGCTCAGATGGAATCAAGTTCTCTTCACACATCAAGTATGTGGTGTGTATCACTAAGCTATATCTAAGAACTTGAATTCATTTTATAACATCCAAACTGCCCTGAAATGTGAAGGCATGAATATTCTGCAAAGACTTCAAAATTGCAACAGTAACTGACCCCATTTGAATATGTTTGTTTGTTTGTTTGTCTTGTTTTTCAAGACAGGGTTCCTCTGTGTAGCCCTAGCAGTCCTGAAACTTACTACATAGAACCAAGGTGGCCTCCAATCACAGAGACCTGCCTGAATCTGCCTCCCTAGTGCTGGGATTAAAGGTGTAGGCTACCATTGCTCAGCAATGCCATTTGATTTTTTTAAAGTGATTTCTTTAATATTATCTCCTTTAACACGAACTAGAAATTTTTGTTCTTGGTGTCACTCCCATTTTACAGTAAGAACATTGAATCTCAAAGAATTGATATCATTGGTAAAGACATGTCACAGTCGATAAGACGATCTCATGTTCTGGGCTTGAATTTCAGTGGAGGGCTCAGTTTCTCTTTGAAAAGTTCACAAGAGAAAACTGCTCTCAGGTTAGTACACAAGACCCTTAAGATTTCTCTACATAGGAATGCACTGTACTTTTCCCACTGTGGCTTAATTCTCTATTCAGCTAATTCCCAACTATGCTTTAACCTTTGGAAAAAAATCTCTAGGGACTTTTCTTTGCTTTAAAGGTAAACCATTACAGAAAGCTTCAAACTAGCAAAAAGCAAATATTCAGACCCAGTCTCAAATGATTCATTCACAATATAACTCTGATACCAAGGCTCAGAGATTCATTGTAGTTGGGAGGGGATGGAAGTACTTAAAGATCTAAAAGAATAGATAGTTTGCTGCAAGGGTGTGTCTTCTAGGAATCTCAGAAGCTACACTCATGATGTCTGTCTCACATGGCTGCCTGAACATGACCTAGGAAAGGCTGGTACAAATAGACATGCTAATGTAGAAGCAGGAAAGCTCTCTAGGCCTCAACCCTTGACAAGTAGCTGCAGACAAATAGCGAATTCTGAGGATGAGAGAACATTTTCTCTACAAAAGAACACAGCAATTGCTTAACCAATCCCAAGGGGTCAGCTCTGAAAACATATGCACATAACAAAGAAACACTATGAATAATTAAACAGGTTGTATTGATGTATTTAGGAGTGTAAACACGCACACACATACACACACACGCACACACACACACACAATTGTAAAAATAATCACAGAAAAAAGAAAACATAAAATTAAAAGACAGCAGCAAAGAGGGAGTGGCATGCAAGGGCAGATATGGAAAGAGAAAGGGGAAATGATGTAATTATATTATAACCTCAAAATATTTTTAACAAAATATTTAAAACATTTCTGTACCAGAAAAGTTTGGATTATAAATTTCAGCTAAAGTATTATTTCATGAAATAATTCTGTAAAGCCATACTGCTGAGAGTAATCATAGCTTATTAAAGTGCAGTTGGTTAAATAATGTTAGTTATTGAGTGTTAAGGTAGTAATCCTAATATTGAAAACTGAGACTTTTTCCTTCCGTATGCTTAACGATTCTGCTATTTGCAAGGACGCCGGACCTCCTAATGTGGACACTTTTCTTATTTGGACTGTTAATTCAGAACAGGAAAACTTGTATGGCATGCAGAGTAGAAATCCAGAAATCCCTCATGCTTCTACACCTGCTATTTGGCATGGAGGAAATTATCTAACCCAATCGGCAGTATCCAGTATCAATGTAAAGAGAGGCAGAATGTCAGCCCTGGGAAAGGTGAGTGATGAGGGGTCATGAGATTGCCCTGAGCAGGGCGAGAATGGATCTCATCTGCGTCTCAGGGCAGACAACAGAGACACAAATTGAAGAGGTAGACCATGGCAACTTATAGACCAAAATTTCCCCATGACAATCACACTAGATTGTTAAGTGCCATAAGGAACACTGGTATTTAAAAGGACTAGGGTGTTCTTGAAGTACCTTGAAAATTGGCAGTGGGAGAGCAAGACTGAGCAGTCCTGAAATCTCTATGGAAAGTATTTACTGTTTGCAGTCTTTCAGAGAAATGCCAAGTTTAAACAAATGTATATTGTTTTAGATGATGGGGCAGGGGGGAACAGGGCAAGTCTATAGGCACACATTGTCATCAAGGCCAGTTAAGAAATCTAGATTGCCAATAGCTCAATGCCTAAGCTGTTTTAGCATAGGTCATCTATAAGTAAACAACTTATCATGAATTCACTTTAGGTCACTTACCATATCAGTTCAGTTATTTTAGACAACGGATTCTCAGTTGTCAATTTCATATGAATTTATTGATGAAATTATTTACTTACATGTCCATTAAAATGTTATAGATAGCAGCACAGTTAACAGTTGTTATATTCTGAAACAATACATTGAATAGTTTTTGTGATAAAACACTTTGACAAAATGCAGCTTAGCTTATAATTCCAGATTACGGTCTGTCACAGGAGGAGATTCAAGGCTGCAAGAACTTGAAACAGCTAGTCTAATATTAAGTACTTAGTGTAGAGAGAACCAAATGAATACAAGCTCACTTGCTGCTTGTGATCAGCTCAACTTCTCTCTTTCTATAGGTCAAGAACCCCTATCTAGGGAATGATATATCCCACAATGGATGATGTCTTCCCACAACAATTAACTTAAGATAGCTTCCCACAGACATACTCATAGGCCTACCCAATGAAATCACTCCATCCCTCTGCTTCGCTGCCCAGGTGATTCTATGTTGTGTCAAGTTGACAATTAAAACAAACCATTAAAAAAAACAATAAATACATGTAATACAGAAACACCCACATTTATAGGAGTGTGTGTCCTCTGACTGTCAGGGTGATTTTGAGATTCTAACTCCTAAGGCATACTAGGTAGATTGTGAGAAAGTGGAATATTTCCTTTTTGTGCTCAATAAGTTTTTCCCCAGCAGAGGTAATTTGATCAAATGGTCCATGCAAATTGGGTATCCTGATTGAGTATTCCATTTTATATCTACTTAGATGCACCTACTGGAATGACATAGAATAGGAGAAAATGGTATCCTTTCTATCACCAGTAGATACATGTGAAGTATTTCCCATATTATTAATCTTAGGGCATGTAAATGACCTGAGGGTCAGACTCTCCACTCTGAAGATTTTGTGATTATTGTTTTAGAATATCACATGAGAATATCTCATCTTTGCCATTCATATAAAAAGATATATTTTAACTGGCATCTTTGCCTGTTTCCAGGATGCTGGAAAGCTCTTAAAATTATAGTCCTGATAAATTATAATATTCTGAAGGTTTCTTTATAATTTTCAATTGCATTTCTTTATTTACATGTGTATGAGTGGGTATATGTGTAGGAACACACATACTAAGGCATCTCTGTGAAGGAGATAGGATGACTTGAAGAAGTTGGTTTACTTTTTCTACCATATAGGTTTTAAGGATTGATGGAAATCAACTGCTCAGGCTTGGTGGAAAGTCCCTTTTTACCGGCTAAGTCATTCTACTGACCCTGAAGTGGATTTTCTCATACACTGGGAAATATATAAATTACTGCTTTGGTCTTAGTGATGTGGAGGTTCATACACATCCCCCCCCCTTGTCGTTAAAACAAAGGTTTGCAGATTCAATATGCCTTCTGTACTCTTATACACTGAAGGTTATATTTTTCTCAACTTGACTCTGTAGCAGCACATTGTGTTCCCTAACTTTTCAGCTTCTTTGCTGAGTTTCATTTAATGATATAATCCTCTGCTTAATAGGGTAGCCAGTTAAATCACATTAATTATTTCCTAAATTTGCTGCGATCTACTTTCATATGACTGTTGTGATCATTAGCCTTTATTAAACCTAGCAAAATTTACAACTTTCATTTTCAAATAATTTCAGGTTGCAAACAATATGCAAAGTGTTCCTTTACACCTATTTTTCAGCAGTCCAAATGGAGAAATGTTTTTGCAGCTACATTTATAATGGCCCAATTGAAGAAAGTAGAAAGTACATAACACAATTAAGTTATAAAGAACTGGGCCACATTAGCTCATTTTCTACTAATATGTTGTGTTTCCCCACAGTGCAAAACAGTCCCTGATTCCACATTACATTTATTTGCCATGTCTCCTTTTTTGCTTAAAATCTAGGGATGCTCTAACTTTCATGACTTTATCCTTTAGAAGAGGACAGGGTATACACTGTGTGGGTCATTTTATTTGGAGTTTTCTTGATGTGTATTCATCATTAAATTCACATTTGCATTTCTGACATTTGCATACCTCTAAGGTGTTATATCTCTGTATACCATCAGAAAGCACAGGGAAGCCTTTCTCATGTCTGTACTTATTAAAGTTGATCACCTTTAAGTTTGATTATGAAAGATCATGCCTATGAATTGATGTTTTATGACTAGGCTGACTTCAGCTGCTAATTATAGATTAACATTTTAATTTGGGGGAACTGTGATTGTGGTTACTGTGAGAATTGTACTTGAAGAAGGGTGGATTATGCCTATCATTTGTGGTGCATTATTTAATCCTAGGACACCAAGTTCCAGGTCTGAACCTTGTTTAAGTTTTATAAATTAAATAAAAGGTTAATCTCTCTTGTTGGCTTCCTCTTCTTTGATACATTTCAACAAGAGCTGCCCACTAAAAGGAATCTGCAAAACAATGTCTATCCATCACATTGAAAGAGATTTCCTTAGAATATATTTCCAAAAAAAAGTTGAAACATGTGTTTTCTATCGTCCCATTTTTGGTCCCCCTGTATAACAACTACTCAAATGTCCTTTATATAGAATTGCATGGACTGCCTTATCTCTATTAGGAGGAAGACACTGAATTGAAATTCTGCTTATGAGAACAGAGAAACCAACTACCTTGATTTTAATATTACGAAAGCAGGAAAGATCAAAATTATAACAAGAAATGGCTGCAGGATACATTTCCAGAAACGTTTAACTATGTGTGTTTCCTCTAGGCAACATAATGAAATAAGGCTCTGTCTACTGGAAATCAAGCTGAGAAAGTGCCATGACTTAATGTCACAGGAAGATCAAAGGAGGAAGCTCCGAAGAGATTAAATTTCTCAGGCCTGAACTCCATACTGCTAAGAGACTAGGAAGTTAATGCATAGTTTAATGGGTCAAAAATAAATTTAATGCCATAGTTTTATAGAACTATATGGCCATTTTAATCACTTCACCATTGAATATAAAGAGTGGTACTGCTATGTTATCATGACATAGTGTTCTTTATCATTAAGTCAAAAATTATTTTTTTAAAAAAATCTATGTGTTAATAAGATCTGTCAATGTCTACCATTGACTAAATTGTGTACTTGAGACATAATTATGCAGCTTTTTGGGTAGGAGAGATAACTCAGTCAGTAAGTATTTATCATGTAAACTTGAGGAGCTGCATTTCACTCCTAGTATCCATTGTTTGAAAAGATTGTGAATTGATTTACAGAATCTGATTTCCCTACCATTCTAGGCAAAGTCAGCTCCTGGGCAAATAAATGGTTTTTTGGGGAAGCAGACTTCATTGAGCAGCTAGTTTAATTAGAGAGCTTAAAGGCTATTAAATTTTTGGGGAGTTGATAGAGGCTTTGGAGGTAAGTGTACATCGTTGGTTATGATTAAGGTGCTGGGAAAGCCTTATTTGCATGAAGAGGAATCCCAGGGGCTCACTGGACTTGACGGTATAAGGAGAGGGAAATTTCAGCATGTCTACAACTTCATGACTTTCTCTAGTCAGGGCAAAGTTTGGGGGCCACAGGACTATTTACTTGTGCAGGGGTATGCAGGACTGGACCAGGAGGGGGAGTGCTCCTCACTCTTACCACTCTCTAAAGGAGATTTCCAGTGTTGGACACAACATGAACCCACTAGTGCTCACCACTCAACCCCACTCCTGCTCCAACCAGCTCCATGTGGCTCCAGGGCAGCCCTACCCACAGTGAATGGAGGCAGGTATTTGTAATCACCAATCTTCAGAGGACACAGGCATGTGGATCCAGTCAGCTCATTGAGCTGCCATGCTAAGTGAATGGTCAAGTTTCAGGTCAATGAAAAGACTGTCGCAGATCAATGAAAAGACTGTCTCAGGGGTAAAAATAAATGCTCTATATTGATCTTTGGCCTATACACCTAATGTGAACACACACAAACACATATACATACATACATACATACATACATACATACATACATACACACATACTACATACTTGTAATTTCTCCATTTGGAGGTAGATTTAGTGTCATCAGGGGAAAAAGTAATTTTAAGAGCCTAGAGTCCAAATGAAGTAGGATAGAATTTATATCTCAGCATCACCATCTATGAGAGAACCAATCCAATGTGATCTTGGGTAGAGGAATAGCTGAGGTCTTGTTATCCTTCAATATTTTCATATGATATTGGGATATCTGAGTACAAAGTAGAAGAATTTGAGTCCTCTTATTTCATCCTACCACAAGGACACTTGCCAGAAAATTGAAACAACCTTAAAAGAAAAATGGATAGAGAAAATATGGTTCATTTAAATAATGAATTATTATTCAGCAATTAAAAATAAACATGAAAATTTACAGGCAAAGGGATGAAACTAGAAAATAATCTTCTCAAATGAGGTTACTCGGGTCCCAAAAGATAAAAAATGGTATGTACTCACTTATATGAAGTTATGAGCCATCAAATAAATGATAACCAAGCTACAAACCATAGACCCAGAGAGGTTAGATAGAGAGAGAGAGATAGGAGGAGACACACGGATACCCCTGGAAAGTGGACATGTGAAAGACTATATGGGGTGGACTAGGGGGCAGGTTAGGAACAGTAGGATCAGTTGGGGCAGGAGAAGGGAAATCGGATTGAAGGAGGGAATAAGGAGAGAGAATGAGAGAATTGAAGCATGATATGGACATCTAGGACAGTGGAAACTTTCTAAAATATATGAAGGCTATCCAATGAAGTCTCCCAATGATGAGAAAGCCGGAACTTCAGCTGGCCATCTTTTTTGATCAGATGAAGTTTCCTGTGGGACAGTGTTCTGCGACAGTCTGTAGCTTGGTTGAGCAAGGCCACTCTGGTCCAACACTTCTGCAAGGGACAGAACCTCTGAGCTATGCTCCCAGACTGCTGACTCCTCAACTCATAATCCTGTACCCCAGACCCCTAGTGTTCTGGCTGGACTCCACCTCAGCAGTCACCTGGCTACAGCCAGGCTTTCCCTGCCCCTCAGTTACCTGGCTATTGCCAGGTAACCCAGTCCACTATTAAAGGAGGCTTCTTGCCCCTCCTTGCTCTCTTATCTCTCTCTCGCCTCTCTCACCTCTTGTCTCTTTCTCTCTCTATTCCCCCCCTCTATTCTTTTTCTCCTTTCTCTCTATTTCCCTCATCTCTCTATCTCCTCTTTCTCTCTTTACTTCTCTAGCTCCTTTTCTCTTTCTACTCTCCTAATAATAAAGCATTAAAACTATCAACTGTCTTTTTTGTCAAAATCCACCGCTTAGGAGCATGAAGCAGGCCTCAGCATTTCCAGTAACCAGGGAAAAGATCAAGCAGCCTCATCGCAGCCAACCAAGCATCTTTAACAGGTACCCAGGAGGTCCACGCTCTTTCTGACAGACAGTCTCATGCTCCACAGGTACTCTTGCACCAGCACTCCCTATTGTGGTGTGGTGCTCAGTTGTACCAGTGTCCCCCTATCCCCCCATGTGGGCTTTACCTGTAAGTGTTTCTCCTATGTGGGACCCGAGTCACCGCCGCCTCCCCTCCTTTTGTCCCACAGTTTCCAGTGCTGGGACTGGTTTATATCCAACTGAAATTTTGGCCAAAGGGGTATCATGAAAATTCCCAAAAAACCCAGGCTGTTGTCAAAACAGTAGGCTGCTTTCTACAAACAGATGATAAGTTCACATTACTGAAGGCAGCACCTACACACCTCATTGAACATCAATTGTGTATGTAGAACCTCCACTGCTACATTCTAATGTCTTTAGTTTGTAATGATACTCTCCAGACTTCCATAAAGGAGATATAAACACCAACACAGCCACAAAACCTTTGATCCATGATCTGTTCTGCGTGAAAAATATGCAGTATTAATGGTGGAATAAAGTATGTGGGAGTAATCAACCATTATCCAATTTTAATAAGTCTCACCCAGTGAATAAAACCCATACCTGATACTGCTTATGTGATGAGGAACCAGTGATTCGATAGCCTAGATAGCGCAGAGATAACAAGGTTAAAACCATCCAAACAAACAAACAGAAAAAAAAACAAAAAACAAAAAAAAATAGTATTGCTCAAAAAAAAGTAACAATAAAATGACTCCTAATGATATTCTGTGATGATCATAGATGAGCATTTCATTCAGCCATCATCTGAGAAGCTTCTTCCTCCAACAGAGGTAAATGCAGAGAACATCACAGAGAGAGGGAAACATTGAATCACACCGCTCTAAATGAGATGTCTCCTTACTATCCCTGTGTCAGAGTTTGAGGAGTACTGTGCTAGAGGAAGAAGACTGCATGTAAGAGCCAGAGAGGATGGAGGACACCAGAACAAGGCTCTTTAAATCAACCAAAGAAAGCTCATTTGTACTCACAGAGATTAAAGCAAAAAGCACAAGACCTGCATGGGTCTACACAAGGTCTTCTACAGATCTATTATTGCTTTCTGTTTAGTATTTTTATGCTACTCCTTATTGTGTGAACAAATGGGATTCTTATTCCTTCTCTTGGAGCTCTTTTGTCCCTGTTGGTTGGCCTTGTCCAACTTTGATGTGATGATTTTATTTTATCTTATTTTATGTTATTTTGTTTTGCTTTGTTGTTATCTCTTTGAAACTGGTTTTATTTTTTCTAATGAGAGTCAGAAAGAGAATGGATCCCTAGAGGAGAGGAGGTAGGAATGTACTGGGAATAAGAGAGGGAGGAGAAATTAATCAGAATATATTATATGAGAAAAATATTTTAATACAAGAGGAAAACTAAATGTAAAAAAAAATGGAAAAAGAAGTGGTTATGCTCTCTTGAATCATGTAGGATCATGGAACATTTTATATAGAAATAGAACCTCATATGAACATATATTTGAAGAAAAATATACCACAGCAGGCTACAGGACTGCTTCAGTTGCTTGAACACCATAACTTTTGTGAGGGTCTCAGAAGATAATACAAATAAGTACATAACACAAACATTTCCATAATTATCATTAGAGGATATACTACTACACAGCCATTTGTTAAGATACACGTAGCCAAGAAAAGGTAATTTTTTTTTCTTTTTGATCTTTGTTTTTAACTCTGCCAGTTTTATTTTTATCTTCTTAGAAAAAATAGTTTCATCTCCTTGGAGCTAATGACTCCTCTTCCAAAACATGTCTACTTTTGTTTTGATTTGTTTCATTAATTCCATGATACCAGGAACTTGAGAGGATTTAGATTTGTCTCTTAGAGCCCTTAGAGACTATAGCTCTTTTCTGTTTGATGTCAAGTTCAGGCTTTCTTGCTGGGTCACCTCTCATCCTTTCACAATAAAAATTAAATTAATGTAAATAACGGTGCCTTGCTAATTTAAAGAGAAGAACCAATAGAAAGACTATAAGGCATTAAATTTGCCTAACTACCAAATTCACTCTGCCCCATTACATCAGAAGCCAGAGGGACCACACACCCTGTTCTGTAGTAAGTTCACACCTCAGCAGAATCCATACTTCTATAATCTGACTCCTCTTTAACTTCAAGATCATCTTTGTTTGCCTAATTGCTTTTTGTTTGTTTATTTGTCTTCAAGTAGGAGGAACTAAGATGTGATCTAAAAGAAATGTTATTTCCATAATTCCTTGGTATCTGCTTAGAGAAGGGTTTTGGATAAAACCTTATATATTTACTGCAAAAGAAAAAAATAAATGAGTCCGTGGTAGACTGTCAGATTATTCTGTTTCTAGGATGTTTTTCTCAGCCTGTCACACTCAGCCTTTTATCTCAATGTCAATAGTGAGTCTTTGCTTAGTAATATCAGGCACTCACAATTACCCTATATTCTATATTCATGACAATATTATACAATTATTAACCTGTCTTTTTGAAAATGATGCCATGGAAATACCTTCCTTGCCTGTTTTTCTATGCTGTGTTTTCTAAGTCATTTTAAAATAACAAAGCACCCCTGTAGATTTTCGTTTAATATTTCCAAAGCCAAGTACATTTTTTTAGCTATTTCATGATTAACTATTGAAATGTTTAAGTCTAGAAATTTAGCAGTTCTGTAAGAACCTAACACCTTCTAAATCTGACTTCCATTTGAAAAAAGTAGAGGGTCATTTAACCCTTATTATAACTTCCTGTTGCTTAAAAAGACGATGTTGAATACTGAGGAGAAAAGAGACTGGTTGGAAGGCACTTCTGTGGCAGTCTGCTTTGGTTTCCTCTGTGTAAAGTGTGCCCTCTTATTTAAATTAGACAAATGGCAGGGCTTCCTGGCTATTAGGGATGTTTGGACTAGAGGTTTGGAAGTGTCGATTCCACTTTTTGTCAGGTGATCATAATTAGGGGGAATGAACCAACCAGGGAGGTAGAGAGCAAGCCAAACTGCATACTTCACAGAAACAAAAAGACCTCCAACAAATAGACCACCAAGGCACCATCAGGACGATACACATACACATATCACAAACACAGCCTGGAAAAGCCACTGGACAGCATTGCTGTGATTGCTAAATTACATCCCACTGCAACTTTGAATCCAGACTGTCTGGGGAGCCTAGCTGACTGTATTTTAATTACATCTACTATTTCACTACAATCCCCAAACATGAACATGTTTCTTTTATTCCTTTTATAATTTTTTCAGATGTCCATGATCAATCTGAACTGCATATTGTTGTTTCAACTCTAGGATCCTTTCCAGATTCTTAGAATTCCCCTGTCTGGGACTAGAAAGATGCTTCTGAGTTCCTAACGGCAGTATTACAGGGCAAAGGACTTGTGTAAATACCTGGTTTTATTGTTTTAATTTTACTAAATGATTTTTCACAGCTACCTTGATTCCCTATGTCCACAGTGGTTGAGTTATAAAGGTCTGTGTGTTCTATAGAATGTAGAACAACTTTGTTGCACTAACCCTGTCAATGTGACCAATGCCTCAACAAACATAACTTTAAGGTATAAACCAACTCATTTTTTGGAAAGGGATATAAATTCATCTCAAATTTCTTTTAAGAAAAAAATGACATTAGTTTAGCAACTCCACAAGATAGATATCTTTTATTTAAATTAGTTTAATGGATTTATTGTGTATATGCATGTATATGATATATGTACATATATATATATATGAGTCAGAGGAGGATATGAAATGTCTTCATGCAAAAATTTTCAACTTATTTTGTGAAGTATCTTTCACTTACCTGAAGATCCCTGTTCTATCTATGTAGGTTAACCATCGAGTTCCTAGGATCTGCTATCTCTGATTTGCAACACTAGAGCTATAGGCATGTGTTACATTAGGCTTTTAGGAGTTTATATGTGAGTGTGGGTGATTAACTCAAGTCTTTCTGCCTGTAAAACCATTTTACCAACTGAGCTATCTAAAACTCTATTTTATATATATATATATATATATATATATATATATATATATATATATATATATATATGTATGTATATATGTGAGAGAGAGAGAGAAAGAGAGGAATGAAGGGAAGAAGGGAGTGGGAGGGAGGGAGGGAAGAAGATACAGATTATATAGAAGGGAATTTATTAGAATGACAAACAGCTTCAGTTCAACTAATCCAACAATAACTAGGTGTGCATGATAAGTCCAAGAATCTAGTAGTTGCTTAGTCCTACAATGCCAGATGTGTCATGCTGGAATTCTAAAGAAGTAGTCTCCAATGTCAGCGAAGGAATGGACTTACTGGCAAGGCAAAGGACAAAACCTTCCTTCTTCCATTGTCCTTAGCCTTCCAGCAGAAGGTGTGGCACAGATTAAAAGTGCGTTTTCCTGCCTCGAGATCTGAATTAAAGGGGTATATTTTCTACCTCAAGATCTGGATCAGAAGACTGTGTTTCTAGCTTCTAGATCCATATTAAAGTCAAGTCGTCTTCCAGCCTCAAGATCCAGATAACAGGTGTTCCCTCATTTCTAGAGTATAATTCCTTCCAGATATGGTCAAGTTAGCAACCAAGAATAGACATTACTAACACACACACACACACACACACACACACACACACACACACACACACACACACATATAACAAAATCTACTCCCACTCTTTACCCTACCTTCTTCTGATGTTATTCAACTGTTTTCCTCACTCATCTTCATGTGCTTTTTTAGACACAGTGAGTTCACCTCATGCTGACAGTAAGTGTATATGTGTAGAGCCATTCACTGGATCATGGACAGGTTTTAAGTTACAATAGCTATAATTAATACTGAATTTCTTCTAGAGATCACCAATTTTAAATATTCTTCTTGAGTGAAGTGAACTCATGAGCCCTTTCCATGCCTACATTTTAAAGTATCTCTGAAAGTGTAGAAGATACAAGAATTTACATATCATCTAAAGAGTGTTTCCATTGCCAAAGGCATTGGTCAACTTTTTCAGTTCACATTTAATTGTCATGTCTTTATATCTATATTTAAGGCATGGGTGCTTTTTGTTTTTGTGGAAACAGGCTTGGAAATGATTAAAACTTTTATGATATCTATAACAGATATTATTATCTGGGGAAAATGTTAGTGTCTAATATCAGAAGGCCATATATGCTTATGTTCTATACCCTAAAAGATCTGAATTGAGAGTAACATGTAGGCATATTTGAATGTATTTCAAATCAGGATTTCTTAATTATCTTCTCACAAGAACTAAAAACCAGGAAATTGAAGACTGGACAGATATGGATATTTTCTAGAGTCCCTGCATTGTCATAATTCCAATTAAGTTTTATGTCCAAAGAAAGTGCTTAATAAAAAGTTTGAAGATTGGCTGATAAGACATGTTCATTAGAGTGAAATAATCTAAGAGTACTAAATTAGATTTAAAAAGAAGTATCTCAAAATAGTCTATGTCTTTTGAAAGGCAAGAGTTATGTTTGCTGAGCACAAAATAAAAGGCAACAAATTTTGAACAAGTTTAGATTTTTATGCCAGAAACATAAAAGTATTTGGTGTTTATGCGAGAGATAGATTAAAAGTAAAAATTTAGTATCATTTTATTTATATTGTTGGCTTGTCCTTTCTTTCTCATGCTGCAACTATATCCATCAAAAATATATCCTAGATCATTAAATTTTATCATACTTCTCTTGATCGTGGAGTATACTGCAATGCCCATTTGAATTTTTGAAGTATTAACTCAATCCAAAAGTACTAAAAGGTCAAAGCTGACATAAAAAGACTCAAGCAATTTGGTTCTTTCATGTTACCTTCATTAAAGTCATTATAACAAATTTTCTTAATATTTTTAAGGAGTAAATTTCCATGCAGTTGAATAATAAAAAATGCTGGAATCATAGAGGTTTTGCACTGGCAACTTATATTAAAAGACAACTTATGTACTTCAATTTTTAAAAGTATTAAAATTTTTATAATTATATCATTTGCCATCATTCCTGTCCTTATTCCAACCCCTCCTATACATTTCCCTCCAACCTCCATTATATAACTAGGTGATGTTTTTTTAACAATATATCTCTCTATATATTTTATTAACATTTTTCAATTTCTGAATTCTATGAATTTACATTTTTTTTCAAAAATACTGGAAATATTTGAAAATATAACTCTTTAGGTTGTTATCTTAAGAGTAAAGTATGTAATGCAAATTATCTATGGATAGTATGTGTCTAACGTGTGCTAGTTACAGTCAGGGTTTTCATTTTCCCAGTATATTCCACACATCAGCATATTTTGCAAAAAAATTGTTTATAATAAAATAATTTAATGTTCCAGAAAAATTGAGTTATATCTTATGGCAAATTGCAATTCATTTTACCATATGGAAGTCCAGAAGATACATAGATCATTCTTAGCAAACTGGAAGACTCAAGTCCTTTCTCCAGGACCCATGTACAAAGAGAAAGAACTTGAAAATCTATTTTTTTCTAATTTAAACCTGTCTCCCATGATGCCCATATGCACAGATGAAAATGCAAAAACATTTTGCAGACTTTGCACACCTTTAATAATCTCTGGGAACATGAATCATATTCTGACTTCATTGAGAAGAATGTTGGTTCTGGTGCCATTATAGCAAAACCTGAATGAAATTATATGCACTTTAGAGGAGTTCTACACTTGGCACAGTCTTAACAACAAAAAGAGGCCTGAGAAACACCATGAGAATCATGCCCTAAAGTGCTGTGACTGGTAGTAATTGAGTATGAGTAATACTAATTTAATGAATGATTCATTGCTTATTGGGAATTTGGTTGAGAATTTGGCCATGCAGGTTTGGGTAAGGTCATTCCCTCCGTTTGTCATCTTGTAGTTGGCTGCCTGCTAAGAGGGTCACAAGAGCCATATGCTGGAACTCGGGCTGTCTCGCAGCTGCAGTTCTACCTAATTTGTACTTTGGCACTCGAAAGATTATAATAAATGAAGTGCTGCTTTCAAACTTTCAGACACACTGTTTTTATCACCTGTTTGGCAAAGGTGGATTTAATTGGACTTTCGCGAGTGCAAAAATCTGTCTCCTTAGAAGTTGGTCAAACTATTAATTTTATGGCGGGGACAACTGAGCACAGTAAACCTTTTCACAAAGCCAGACAGCTTAACCTAATTAAGCAATTGTTTTGACAGGTGGCTGAAAGTGGAATGAGTGCTATCAAAAATGTTTCAAGACATAAGTTTGATGAATGCATGAATGTGTTCGCGCAGGTGAAAATGTGCTTGAGAAGGGTGTGATGACATTTCTATGTCCAAAGAGTGGAGGGCACAGCTCCAGAGTCACTTGTGCACATGCCTGACAACTTCGTTCAGTGTTTTCAAATAGACCTCAGAAGCTGGTTAACTGCTAATCTACAGATTTTCAAAGAGTCTGAGGGCAAAAATAATGTTAACTATTATTGAGGTGATATGCAAAGTCATTTGCTTAACCCCGACTACAAACATTTTAGAAATCAAAATTGGGCTAGGTAGATAATTTATGTTTTAGATGGAGATTTTATTTTCCTGAAAAGGCACTTATAATTCCATAACCACTAGGACTTCAGATAAAATAGCTATCTTTTCCTAAGGTCATCAGATCCAAGTGGACCAATTGTACATACAACATTTTGGCAACATTAAAGTCCTTCTGTGAATAAAATGTTACTATCAAGTATTCTGGAATGTTTTTTCTTTTCTTTTTTTATTGGCTATTTTCTTTATTTACATTTCAAATGTAATCCACTTTCCCGGTTTAACCCACTCCAGGAACCCCCCCTATCCCATCCTCCCTCCCCCTGCTTCTATGAGGGTGTTCCTCCACCCACCCACCTACCCACTCACCCACTCCCACCTCCATGCCCTCTATTCCACTACACTGGGGTATCTATCAAGCCTTCATAGGACCAAGGATTTTCAAGTAAGATGTCTAAGACCATTTTTGAAAGGCCTTGTGCCTTCTATTGTATGTGCAGCCAAGGCTGGCATCACTGAATGCATTCTCCTGCATGTTTCCTGCTGTTGTCTTTCTGTTTATCTGTTTATCTGTTGAGAAAATGACTCAAGTGTTTTGATCACTGATGGCAAAATGAAGTCAAATCAATATTGGTGTTCATACTCAAAACAACTTTGATATACTATCATTTGATAATGTGATACATTTTCCTAAAAATGTGATGGTTGGTTTATAATAAATTGATGGTATCAAAATAACCAAAGGGCACTCTGTTAAAATTATTTCCTTCATCAAATTGATAAGATATCTCTTCAAGGTAAAGCTATAAACTACAGAAAATGTAGATGTTAGATTATTCTTTCTCTCAGGCCTGTGCTCCCAGAAATAAGACTTAAACTCAGAATGTATTTACAAATATCTTGGTGGTCATATAGATAGCCTCTTCTGTACTAGATTATAAGTTACAATAGCACATTTATTCTAAGGTACATTCCGTTCTGTGGCTGGTTCCCTGTGCTCAGGTACCATATGCCAATCTCACCACATCCTCCCTAGCAGATCTCCTGCCTTGCGTCAGCCTAGAATCCTTTCTGCTTACAGGATGTTCTACCTCTCATTTCCTCCCTAAGCTATCATATTTATTATCAGTAGGTGCCATGTTCAACAATACAAGATATTAGTTCTCTACAAGAACTAACTTGCTACCATTCCTTCTTTTAATTAATTGCGTTTTGAATTTCAGGAATAATATCAATAGCAGTAATATTGTTGTTGACAAAAGAAGTAACAAAATTCGTAATTGTTTTAAAGTCACATAAATTTTTAGGTCTGAAATTCAATCCAAAGTTTAAAACATGATGCCAATTTTCGTAATCATAAGAATTCCTTGCATTTTGAAACAGATGTTCTCAACCTATGTGACTCCTTTGGAGGTTGACTAACTCTTTCATAGTGTTGCCTAAGACCATCAGAAAACACAGATGTTTACGTTACAGTTCATAGCAGTCCCAAATTTACACTTATTAAGTAACAAAAAAAATAATTTATTGTTTGGGTCAGCACAAGAGCAACTGTATTAGAGGGTTACAGTATTAGGAAGACTTTTTAAAAATGTTATATTTCACATATGTTTAACTCAAGATAGTTTCCTTATACAATATGTGTTTAGGCAGTTATAGAACTACTGTAACTCCTAAGAGATGCCTCTTCTAGGTCATCACTATGTAAACAAGGAAAGTAGATGCTGAAGCAATTAGAAGGTTGTCATGGTTTTTAAGGTAATTAGATTGAGAAAAGTAATAAAGAAACTACTGCGTTGCCAGGCTTTGGCATGGCTTTAGTAAGACAAATGCCACTTGAAAACATGTGGAAATGGTTCACTTTCTCATGTGAATATGGGAACCAACTCCTAGTTTATATACCAGTTGCAAGACCAAAGGCCACATTTTCTCTGGCAACACTGGATCTGTCTCACCCTGAGATATTCCTATTAGAACATATCAAGTTGTCTAAACCATATACAATTAAAGGCAGACTTATATCAAGTCATCAGCATCCATTTTAAGAGACACAGGTCTCATGAATAAAACACTTCTGTCTTTTGTTAAATGTAAAAAGATACAAAGAAAGAATACTTGATTCCATATAACTTAAAATTACTTTTCAAAATAAAATCTAAAGGCCTGCCTTATCAGAAAGCCAGAGCCCTGGAAAAGGAGACATTGGAATCTTCAGTGGCGAAGAATTTGTTTGTACCTACCATTTTATTCCATTTACAATGTTCTTTCTGCCACAAGGGTTTTTAATATTGATGATGTCAAAACAATCTTTGTTGCATGTTTTGTTTTCTGCTGATTATAACGCAAGCATCAAGACACTGACTAAAAGGTCTTTATAAACAGAAACTATAGGAGCTGTGATGAACATGAATCTATTGGGCTTGGGCTCCCCGCAATCTGTTGATCATTACATTGATTTCTATTGTGGTGTTTTTTGTAAGAATCTCCATTTACTGTAAATAAATGCTTTTGTTGCTCAGTGAACTTTGTAGAAGAGGGAAAAGAAGTATTGTACAAGTCATAAGACCAAAAAAATTTGCTGTAAAAGTCTCTTTCAGAAGTGGTTGTATAAATAAGACTAGAACAATGATAATATCAATAAATATGTTATCATGGAAGGGCCAAATTTCACAGCATCTTACTCCTAGAAAAATAACTACAGGCAACTAAAGATTGCTTGTAAAGAGAATTAGGTGTTTAGTGTTAAGCAGTCATCCTTCTAACCATGTGCACATTTGAACACACACATACACAATACACACATACATAATACAAACACACATACACACACATATTATTCATATATACAGTATATGTGTAACAATTGTACTGGGTTGGCCTGATGCTACCTGTATCCTAATTCTAACACTGGTTCCTCAGGACTGGTTATTTTAGAGACAAGAAAGTCTGCATGTAGGCACTATGTGACCTTGCCTTCAAGTTATTTATTATTGGTAAATAAAGATGCCAACAGTCAATATCTGGGGAGAATAAACATAGGTGGGTATAGGGTTCCCGGCCTTAGGGGTTGCAGGGGAACCAGAAGGAAAGGAAGGTTTAGAAGGAAGGAGAGCTGTCATGGGTTAGGTAAGCCATAAAAAAATCACGGCTCTTAAGACTGATCAACTGAAGGTAAGAGCAGCCCAGATATCAGCCCAGCTCTAGTGTTGATTAAGTCTCATTGTAAATTGGGTATAGTAGTCTAGGCTGGCATTTGTGTTCTCTTAGTGTCTGCATGAGATCTGCCCAGGATCTCCTGGATTTCATAGTCTCTGGTGAGAAGTCTGATGTGATTCGGATAGGTCTTCCTTTGTATGTTACTTGGCCTTTTCCTCTTACTGCTTTTAATATTCTTTCTTTGTTTAGTACATTTGATGTTTTGATTATTATATGATGGGAGGTATTTCTGTTCTGGTCCAGTCTGTTTGGAGTTCTGTAGGCTTCCTGTACGTTCATCGGCATCTCTCTCTTTAGGTTAGGGAAGTTTTCCTCCATAATTTTGTTGAAGATATTTACTGGCCTTTAAGTTGCAAATCTTCACTCTCATCTATACCTATAATCCTTAGGTTTGGTCTTCTCATTGAAAAGTTGTGTGTGTTTTATCCAGGAACTGAATGATGAAGATGGGGTAGAAACCTCAGGTTGGGATTAAAACTCCTACAACAATCAGTAGAAAAATGGCCATTAATTTGAGAGTTGGTGAGGAACATGGGAGACTTCAAGGAAGAGTATCTTGCTGTGAGTAAATTAATCTACTTAATTAATAGATGTTCTACCCCAGCACAACGAATCTATTACTTGCCATATACAATGCATCTCTTTACTAATGTCCGACTAACTTTTATATATATATATATATATATATATATATATATATATATATATATATATATTTACTTCTCGTTAAAAGTGTGCTATCCTAACAATGTTAATAGGGAAATATCAAAGGGACTAAATAATTGCTCTGAACATAAAGGCACAGTAGAGATTAGAACCTCTAAATTTTGTCTCAGATTAAAGTTTGTTTTCACAGATTTTGTTTACTATAAATATAAGACAATAAGAAACTATCACGCATGCCATATAAAATACCATTTCTTCCAGAAAAAAAATAGTAATAGGAATTGCTATAAGGAATAACTATATGTAATATGGAACAAAAAATTATAACAGTAAGAATAGATATATTTTCAAGGAAACATTAAAAGGATTTGGTGCAATAGCACAAACATATAGAGGTTTATATTTTCTGTAAAACGGCTACTATTATCAGTATATTTCAATAGCAAAGGCAAATATATGTGTTAATTTGTCCCATCAGTGTGTAGCTCAAAATTAAATGATGAGCTTGGATTTCAAAGTTAATGCTATCTTCACTTTCACATCCTATAATAGAACTTTAGATAAAGATATCTGACAGAATGAAGTGGACATTATGTAGCAATATGATATACAATAATATAACCAGGGAAATATCTTGAACAATTCCTATTTCATGATGGCCAAAGGCAAAACTCTCAAAATTTAAGAAGTTTTGATATTTATTTGTGACAATTACATAAACTGACAATCACTTATTACTGAAATACAAAATTTAATACTATTTATCATTAATAGGTAAGTAATTGAGTAAGAGATTGAAAGTATGTAGATTTAGTGACTTACAATGAGGCAGCTAAGGCTTTAACTTAGCTAAAGCTAAGACTTTGACAGATAAGTATTTTTGAATGTTAGCTCTGGAGTTTGACCATTTTCTGGCATATTTTGTGATAGACTTTCAAGGTTTCAGAGAAATAGCATTTGCAGACACTATCAGCAACATGGTCAAGTCAATGACCACTATATTCTGGAGTGAACGTAGTTGCTAGCATTTGAGAGGTTAGACGTGCTTCTGTATTTTCAACTTTCTCTGTTTTCAACTCATGATATGCTTCCCAGGAGAGAAAATGATAAATAGAGATGTGACAGCATTATTAAATAAAATTATATTATCTTCACACAAAGACCATTGCTCCATTTCAAAAGCATAGTATACCAGAATGCACTTATTAGACTACTTGACACATATTTTGGAGACTCTTTGCTGTCACACTATAAATGAACAACAGTCAACTACCTTCCAATGAGTTTGAACAGGTATAATTTTTCCCAAATAAAAATAAAACAAAATAACTCCAGACAGATGGAAGTTCAGACATTTCTTTTCATATAATTTTAGATGACAAACACTTGAAGATGAAGGCTCTCTCAGATTTGGTTAACTGAATGCTTCAGGGATCTTCTTTCGAAAGTTTTATCCTATTATAGATACAGGAGTTCTCCTGGGATAACTACATCTTTAGAACACTGTATCTCAATAATACCATGTCAATTAAATTTGAGCTCGGGAAGAGATGTATTCAAACTATCTAATCATCATAGCTTATCAAATCAAAACAACTCCAGATGCACTGCACTTATGAAATGCATCCCTCTTCTATTAAAATACAACTATAGTTTATTGATAGATGATTTAGCACATGGGAGGCAACAAAAAACTACAACCAGATAAAAAATTACTTGTAAATATTAAGATCTAAATTTAAATGTGCTGATTCTATCACCAGTGATAGCAGTGGTATTTTACTCTATCTCTGTAGAATTCTTTCTTTTTTTTAAGTAAATGAAGCAATTGCATCTGGATATTATTGATAACAATGCAGAGTAATATAGGAGGAATAAAATGAAGTAGTTTATGAAGTAGGCAAGAGGATACTTACCACAATTGGTTTCTATGTATTAAATATTTTTGATATCCATCATTCCTATCAATGCTAGGCTCTTCTTGGACACTCTCCAAGTGACTCCGACATTCTGCTGAGCTTCTACATAGAGTGGTGTGGTCTATAAAGATTATATTAATTCTTGATTAAACCTTTTTCTATATACATCTCCTCTCTCTGATGTACAGGTATTAATAATTTCTGACAGTGACTGAAATGAATTTCATTTAATACTTAAGGGAAATTCTAAGAAAATTTATTTTTATCCCAGTAAAGATTCAACATAGCATCAGATTTTATTTTCTGTCTTATTTTTTTTTCCACATTTACACAAAACTGTCTTCTGTGACTCATTACTGTCTTAGAGTGAGGAGATTTTCTAGTTAGTTTTGTTATTCTTTTGTCTTGTCAGTTTGACACAAACTTAGGTCATCTGAAAAGTGATTTGTTTACTGCTATGGTTGGTGGCATGAACCTGGGAGAGTCGTGCCTATAAATTAAACAGACAAAAGTCTCATGCAATAGCCAACTTTATTCGGAGCATCAGGTTATGGGAAATCAGATGAGTAAAGCATAATATTACAGGGACAAGTTTCAAATGTAATATAATACATTAAATGACAATATAATACTTTGTAATATAATGTATTTGTATATAATGTATTAAATGACAATATAATACTTTCCATAGAAGTATATATAGAAATAGCAATAGCTATCCATAATGAATAATCTGAAATTAGCCCACTCTTATTCACTATACCTGGGAGGGCCATAAAAGCACATCCCAAGAATAATTCTATGCTTTTAAAAGAAAGTGATGTCACAATATGTACTGGCCGATTTTGTGTGTCAACTTGACACAAGCTGGAGTTCACAGAGAAAGCATCCTCCCTTAATGAAATGCCTCCATGAGATCCAGCTGTAAGGCATTTTCTCAATTAATGATCAATGGGGGAGGGACCAGCCCATTCTAGATAGTGCCATCCCTGGGTTGGTAGTCTGGGTTCTATAAGAAAGCAAGCTGAACAAATACAGAGAAGCAATTCAGTACGCAGTGCCCCTCCATGGCCTCTCCATCAGCTCCTGCCTCCAAGTTTCTGACCTGTGTGAGTTCCTGTCTTGACTTCTCTGGGAAAGAACAGCAATGTGGAAGTGCAAGCTAAATAAAGCCTTTCCTCCCCAACTTGCTTCCTGGTCATGATGTTATGTGAAGGAATAAAAACCGTGACTAAGACATAAAACTTTAGTCTTGCTATTTGTTTGTTTGTTTGTTTTTTCACATAAGTACTAAGAATTTCTCTCAGTCTGTGAGAGTCCCAAGAGTCGAGGTTAATTGACTCTGTAGGTTTTCCTGGGTTGTACCTATCTCCTTCGGTGTTCTCAACCATTCCCCAACTTTCCCAAAAGGGTCCCCAAGCTCTGTCCACTGTTTGGTGATGGGTCTCTGAATCTGTTCGGTCAGCTCCTGGGTAGAACCTCTCAGAAGACAGTAATGCTAGACTCCTGTCTTTATACATAACAGAAGCTGTTGCCTGTCTGTGGAATCCCCAGGGCTGCACTGCCTACTTTAGCCTCAGTGGGAGAGGATGCTCCTAGGCCTGCAGAGACTTGATGTGACAAGGTTAGAGAATACCCAGGGGTGGCATCCACTTTCTCAGAGGAGGAGGGGAAGCAGGAATGGGGAGAGGGTGTGTGAGGGGGGCGGAGAAAATGGGGCAACAACAGGGGTGTAAAATGAATTAATTAGTTAATGGGGAAAAGCAATTTCTTTCACATAACTCCATTCTTGGACCTTTGCTGACAGGATTATCTCAGTTGATAAAATTCCATGAAAGGTCTATGAGACTTTTTACTTGATTAATGATTAATGTGGGAATGCATAGCCTATTGTGAGTAGTTCCACTCATGGGCATATAGTCCTGCAATGCAACAGAAAGCAGGCTGATTAAATAGTAAGGAGCAAAATAGTAAGCAGCATTCCTTCATGGTCTTTACTTCATTCCTGCTTCCAAGTTCCTGCTTTGAGTTGCTGCCCTGACTTCCCTCAATGATAAACTATAACCTGAGATGTGTAAGCCCAATAAACCCTTTCCTCTCCAGGTTGCTTTTAGTTGTCAGTCTTTATCATAGCAATAGAAAGCAAACTAAGCTAAAAGAGCAGTGTTTGCCCAGTTGAGTATTGTTTAGGACTATATTTTCATACTCACAGTCTAGTAAAGTAGATAACTTACACACACAGGAATAAGTTTCACATAGGCAATATTTAAGGAGATAAGTTTGGAAGTATCTCTTTTTATGTTGAAGTATAAACCTTGTTAAAATATTAAAATAGAACAATTTATGATTAGTGTACACTGAATAAATACTTAGGTTTATAATTTTTCTAAGAGATGTCCTATTGAATACTGTATTTATTGCATTTTTCAGAAAACAATGTATGTGTCTTTGAAAGAAGTAATTGTCTGCAAATATAACTCTATGGTGTATGACTTGTCTAGTTTGTAGAGTTTATCAGCTCAATCCTATGCACGCATCACAAATAAATAAAATACATAAATAAAATTAAATTTTGATTATGAGATTTATGGGACTTGTTAATGCTAAAATTAAAAACATTAATTTTTTGAAACGCTCTTATCCATGAGATTATTATTATTGTTATCTATGAGATTATTATTATTATTACTATTATTATCATTATCCATGAGATATTATTATGAGCTCAGTCTTACTAATTTGAAACAATACAATTAATAAAAACAAATCAGTGATTTCTTAATGCTTTTAGATACATATATTCTAGGGCCCTTTGTTATGTTTCTTGGCAAAGCAGAATTGGACGAATAGACCAAAAAGTGGGATTTCAGTCATAGAACACCCAAGGAAAATGAGTCGTTTATAGAGAAAGCATAGTAAAAAGAATTGTTGCCATCAATAAAGTCCAGATTTTGTGGGATGATTTCTATAAAATCCTTGTTTCACACAAGTCAAAGGTCATCATAATTTAGGATTTTCATATCCTGAGAGAGAGTATTTTCTAGACCTTAGCAAAGGTACCATCCTTCTCACTGGGTGACAATTTTATTTGTACATACTACTTAGGCCCTTCTTAGATTCAGTAATTGTACTTCTTCATTTTATTTAGATTGAAATTTAATACACAACTAACTATATTTTGGCATAATATGTGAAGGATTATTTGCTTTGCTGTTTCCCTTAATTTTTTCAAACTCATATACATCATACTTAAAGAATAGTAAAACAATGTGTTTACTAGAGAATGGTTCATCAAAATAGTTTATCAACTTATTATAAAGGATTGGTATTTTTAGGTAGCTTCACAGTGTTGCATAAAATATTACTGCAGTAAGATATGAATAGTGGAAAGAAAAAAAGATGGGTTTTGAGGCAGAAGCACATTGAGTATAAATGTTGGAACTCTAAACCTGCCACCCCACTGCCATCAGCTTGAAAAATATCCTTTGAACAATGACAGCTTCTGTGGTTCTTTGTTAATGTGCTTGTCCTGAGATGAGTCATTGCTTTCTTTGAACAACATTCTACTCTGCACACAAGTGGGATCACAGTTCAAGCTGTGTGGTTTTCTCAAAGTGAGCTTCTCTTTGAGATTATAGAATTTCTTCACACTGGGGATGGTGCTCAGTAAAGCAAGAGTAATGCAATAAGATATACTACATCCTTGTATTACACACATTTTTCAAACTAATGCTATGAACTGAAACTTACATGATATTCTTTATGTACTTAAGATTAGAATTTTGAGGAAGAGGCTTAGTGGAAGGCTTCCCGGTTTACAAAGGACAAGTTGTGATAATTATAATTACTGCATCAATGTATTTATGGAAATATATCCAAAAGAGGGAAAATAAACAAAAAGATGGCTCTGGTAGAAATTTTTTTTATTAATAACTTTATTTATTTACATTTTAAATGTTGTCCCCCCAGCATATGTTGGCAAGTATGTAGAGAAAGAGGAACATTCTTCCATTGCTGGTGGGATTGCAAACTGGTATAAGCACTCTGGAAATCAATCTGGAGATTCCTTAGGAAATTGGAAATAGATCTATCTGAATATCCAGCTATACCACTCTTGGGCATATACCCAAAAGATGCTCCACCATGCCACAGGGGCATATGTTCCACTATGTCTATAGTGGCCTTATTTGTGATAACCAGAAGCTAGAAATGACCCAGATGTCTCTTAACAGAAGAATGGATATAGAAAATGCGGTTCATTTACACAATGGAATACTACTCAGCTATTAAGAATGAGGACATCCTGAGTTTTGCAGGCAAATGGATGGAACTAGAAAATATCATCCTAAGCCGGGCAGTGGTGGCTCACGCCTTTAATCCCAGCACTTGGGAGGCAGAGGCAGGAGGATTTCTGAGTTCGAGGCCAGCCTGGTATACAGAGTGAGTTCCAGGATAGCCAGGGCTACACAGAGAAACCCTGTCTCGAAAAACCAAAAAAAAAAAAAAAATCATCCTGAATGAGGTAACCTAGACTGAAAAGGACATGCATGGTATATATTCACTAATAAGTAGATATTAACCAAAAAAATATACAGAATAACTGGGATACAATTCACTGAACCCAAAAAGGTTAACAAGCCAAAGAGGCCAAGAGAGGATGCCTCAGTCCCACTTGGAAGGGAGAAGAAAGCAGTTACAGGAAAGGGAAGGGAGGGAGAGAGGGACCTGGGTGACAAAGGGGAAAGGGAGGGGAAGAGGGGAACAGCACTGAAGCCCTGAGGGCCAACAGGAAGAATGGAAACAGGCAACCTCAGGAGGCAGGAGGTTGGAGGACCCTCCAGAATGTACCGGAAACCTGAGATGCGAGAGACTCTCAGGAGTCAAAGGGAGGAACCTGAGATGAAATGCCCTACCTCCAGTATAGCCTACCTCCAGTATAGCCTACCTCCAGTATAGCCTACCTCCAGTATAGCCTACCTCCAGTAGAAAGACAGGGAATCAAATGAGAGGTGGGGTTGCCATCCCACAGTCAAAAACTCTGGCCCATAATTGTTCCTGTTTAAAAGAACTGCTGGGACAAAAATGGAGAAGAGCCTGATGAAAAGGAGGTCCTGTGAAAGGCACAAATTGGGATCCAATTCAAGGGGAGGCCCTAAGGTCTGGCATTATTACTGAGGCTATGGAGTGCCCACAAAAAGGGACCTATCATTACTGCCTTCCAAAAGTCCCCGCAAGCAGCTAAAGAGTAAGATGCAAATATTTACACCCAACCAATGGACAGAAGCTTCTGACTCTTGTGGTTGAATTAGGGGAAAGCTGGAAGAGGCTGAGGAGGAGGGCAACCCTGTAGGGGGACCAGCAGTCTCAACTAAGCTGTACCCCCAAGATCTCTCAGACACTGGGGCACCAATAAGACAGCTTACACCAGCTGATGTGAGGCCCCCTACACATATAGAGTAGAGGACTGCCCGGTCTATATTCAATCAGAAGATGAACCTAATGTTCAAGAGACTGAAGACCCCAGGCAATAGGAAAGTCTGGTGTGGTGGGGGTGGGGATCGGAGACATTACCCTGGGGAAGTGGGAGGAGTTAGAACAGGGATGTGGAACAGTCAGAGGATGGACCAGGAGAGAGATAAAATCTGGACTATGAAAAAAGATTAAATTAAAAAATAAAAATAATAAAGGAAGAAAAATATCATAAAAATAAATATATGTTGTCCCCTTTTATGGTTCCCCCTTCATGAGCACCCTGCCCCAGTCCCCTCACCTTCACCTCTGCAAGGGTGCTCCCTCACCCATCTACCCATTCCATAGAACTTACTTGTGTTAGGAGAGCTTTAATCAAAGAAAACAAAAAAGTTGTTTAAAAGACAAATCCGAAAGATAGTCAAGAGAAATCCAGATCTAGAGATAATATCATCTATGAACTAACATCGAAAGAGTAGAGGCTACATAGGATATATGAACTTGAAAAACACCAAATTAAGTCAAGTTTTAGAATACAAATAGATTGGAATATAATGTTCAGAGGAATCAAAGATAACGGAAGCCTTCTATGAACACTGTACATATATCACATTGCAATTGTTGATTGGAGGTAGTATCCTTAGAACATGACTATAGTGTAAAAAAAAAGGTAATAAGCAATATAGGAATTCTAGGAAGTTTCATGACTTTTTGTGTTGTGTTTGTGTTCACAGGAGTTGATAACAGTATTATTTAAGAAAGCTCACATTTATATATTAATCTCAGCCTGTCCTTACACATCTCCTCCACTGGAAGAACTTTAGCCTCATTCACTATGCAATGATAAGGGCTTAACATGAGTTATGCAAGAAGGCAGGGATCTGACAAAGACCTAGGAAACATTGACCTGTTGCTTATGGAATAAATACAAGAATGATTCCTTTGAATAATCCAATCACATTCTTTCAATATTAGTAAGTTTTGTTTTACTTGTTGCTTGTTCTTACTTTACTAAGGATCAAAGAATAATATGACAGAAATGAATTCCATAAGAAGGAATTCTTTCCTTTTATAGTGTAAAGCATTGTGCAACTAGGCACAAAATAGATCAAAACATAGCATGATGTAAGTTGTAAACTCTTCTAGTATTGCCACAGTGTTGATGAGAATAGCATTTAGAACCACCCAGACAGAATTGAAAAGAACTCAAGGTTAACAACTGATTCCTTTTCTGCATGTGATAGACTGAGACATGAAGACCTTTGTAAGATGTCCCTTATTTAGTCACACAGTCAACATTATGGTTGCAGTGATGGGATAGCACTGTGGAAGAGAGTCATGAGAGATTTAGATAAAATGTCATGTTGCCCCCTGTCTAGTTATACCATGTGAGGTGCCATAAAATGGAAGGAGGAGTGTAGAAGAGAGTGACAACATCCAAGCACTCCTATTTGCTGGAATAAGCCTTGCTTAAAGAAAGAGCACAATCAGAGGCCCGAGCACAGCAAACATTTACCCTAGAGTGGTTGATACCCATTCCCTTCTCTATAAACTCTACCAAGAACGTACATGACCAGAACCTCAGGAAAGTCTGTATTGGAGCCCAGAGCCTTGAGCCTCTTCTTCTAGGTCCACCAAGGACAACCAAGCTCCCCAATATCAGATATGACTTGGGCATATGTAAAAGACAGGCTTATATCACAAGAAGAGGATGTCATTGTGAGAACACAATTTTTATATATACAGCTTTCATGAAAGAGAACTTGTAGTAATCAAAATAATTACTGAGAAACATAATTGTGTAAAGTAAAACTCAATTTTTTATTTTTTAAAAGGCATCTTCTTGTGAGTCTAATGAAGCAGGGTTTAGAAAATACAGATGTAGTTAATGAGTAATATTCAAAATCAAACCATAAGCCTAAGTAGTCAGGCAATGAATATTTTATTGTCATTTTAGATTTGCCTCAAAATCATTTGCCACAAATTTGACATCTGTATTCCTTTTCTTTTCCTCATTTATTCTCTATTTTTCCTCTCAAATTATTTTTTCCTTAAGAAGGGAGCATTCCGGAAAGCTTGGATAGATGCTTGCTTTCCTAACTGATTCTGAAACATTCTAACGTACTATTTCTTCAAATATTACGCTTCTGAGTGAAAATTCCTCCTGTTTAAATTATATGCATTTAAAGCTGATTTATTTTTTATTTCTTTTAAATTTCCTTTCAGAGTTTCCAGCTACTAAGTAAGGTCCAATTTATTTGAGAAATCTTTAATATTTCTTATAAAACACCCAATAAACAGAAGGGAGCCCAGATAATGATGCATGATATAGCTGCTGCAGTTGATGTCAGCTATGCTCAGTGACTGCTTGGAAACAGAAATGCCTGGGAACTAATATTGCTTTAAAAACTGAAAAATGTTCCTCACTCTCACAACTGTAAGTCATTTATCTGTAGCTTGTGCTCATTTGATATATTTCTCATGGTATTGTGAAAACTTTGTTTTTTCCACAATTTTCTCTTCACAGTACTCTGAAAAGTGACCTGTTCCTTGGATGGAATAAGACTATAAGATTATATTTGTAATAATTAGAGTTGGAAATATTTGCAAAAATTATAATGGAAAAAATACCTTATGAAAACTTTTAGACTAAAAGTTGGTCAAATAAGCAGTTCATTTCTAAGATCATTAATAATCATAATCCAGAAATACAGTCCAAGGACAATGAAGAAGTGGCCTTATCATAGTGATCATTTCTCGACTCTGACACTGGGATCATATTCTGTCTGTCTGTCTGTCTCTGTCTCTCTGTCTGACTCTGTTTATGTCTCTGTCTGTCTGTCTCTGTCTCTCTGTCTCTCTCTGTCTGTCTCTGTCTCTCTCTGTCTCTGTCTCTCTGTCTCTCTCTGTCCCTCTCTGTCTCTCTCTGTCTCTCTCTCTGTGTCTCTCTCTCTCTCTCTGTCTCTCTCTCTCTCTCTTTCTCTCTCTCTCTCTCTCTCGGTAGTTTAACTGAGAATTTGAGAATTTACTATTTGTCTTGAGTAAAGGTGTTTCCTTCTTCCTCTGGTTACTTCTATGCTCATTCACCCTTGTTACTGTGTCAACTGATTTCCTCTTCTCGAATTTAAACTCTGAATAAGCTTTCATAATTTAGCTAAAGCCATCTAAAAGTAACTATGTGAAGGAGGTATCCAATAACATGAAAGAGTATGATACTTAGTAAAAAAGTTATACCTTTGAGTTTGCTTTTCTAGCTTGTAATAGATAAACATACTCTAAATGCATAAATAATTACACAGAGACTAATTTGTCACATAATAAAATGAATAGATGATGGCAAGGATAGATGATCGATTATAAGGGAATACAAAACCCATGTCCAAGACTATGACAAAAACAGCTACAAAATAGTAATCTTAAAATATTCAACTAAAATAGACAATGGTTTCTTAAAATCCAGCAATAAAAAAGAAGTAATTTCATAAAAATTGGATGAATCTATTAATAAATGTCTCTGATAGCATGCAGATAACAAATGAACATATGAAAAACACTGAATGTGGTTTGTTATTAAGGAATAAGAAATTAAAACAAGAGCAGCACTAGTTCGTGATAAACCTCACTGAATGAAGTGGGACAATAATTTGTAGGAGTAGATAGGCTTGGAAGCCAATGGAATATGTTGGACTAATTGCAGAATGAAAGGTTTCTGGGTGATCCAATTAGTGAGTATGCCTTCTTCAGGGTATATGTTAATACTTCTGAAAGTACTTGGCAATGCATAATAGACTGTAATAATGATGCATACCACTAGCACATCATAAGAAGCAAATTTCTTACTGTTGAAGGATGGATGACAGCTGAATTAGAAGAACATCATATGACATGACAACATTAATGGAAATGTCTGGTATCTGGAGATAACATGCATCATGTAATATATATGTGTGTGTGTGTATGTGTGTGTGTGTGTGTGTGTTGGGTAAGGTAGATGCCAAAGGAGATAGATAAACATATTTATTGATGAGTTCGTATTCCACTTTTCTTTTTTTTAATTGCTGAGTAGTATTCCATTGTGTAAATATACATGGAAAATATTTCTGATAAAATTGAAGAAATATATAGAAAAAACATGTTAAGATTGACTATTTCATGGAAGAATTATACAGATAAAATGATAGGCATAAAAATATTCCTAAATTGATTAAAAGTGGAATTATAAACATTTTCTGATAAAATTGAAAATCTACAAGGAAAATATTTCTGATAAAACTCAACAAATATATAGAAAAACACATTAAAAGTGACTATTTCATGAAAAATTATACAGATAAGATAGTAGGCATAATAATGTTCCTAAATTCACTGAAAGTAGAAGTAAAAACATTTTCTGATAAAGTTGAAGATTTACATAGAAAATATCTCTGATAAATTGAAGAAATTTATATAGATAAATTGGTAGGAATTAAAATATTCCTAATTTGATTGAAAGTAGAATTATAAACATTTTCTGATAAAATTGAAGATTTACACAGAAAATATTTCTGATAAAATTAAAAAAATATATATGGAAAAACTTTGAAGATTATCATGGAAAATTATACAGATAAAATGGTAGGCAAAAAATTATTTCTAAGTTGATTGAAAGTGAAATTATAAACATTTTCTGATAAAATTGAAGATTTACCTGGAAAATATCTCTGATAAAATTGAAGAAATATATAAAAAACATGTTAAGATTGAGTATTTCATGGAAAAATTATTCTACTTTCAAAAACCATAGGAATATTTTTATTTTTATCCACTTTTCGATAGATATAATGTTTGATAGATATATGGATGATAGATAAATGATAGATTCTGTAGCTTTGCAAGAACAAAACCCTATTAACTACAGACACTCTGTAGTTACTGTTCAGAACTGGATTTCTAAAACTATTGTCCAATAAAGCAATGAGAGCTCCATGAGGACATGACATTCTCTAAGCTTGGAACATCAATGTACATAACAATTATAGGTTTAGTATTAGAAAATTAAAATGGTTCAAGAAATATTTTAGTAGTAGTACAAAATATGTGACCATCATGAATGGGGATTCCAAGTCCATGAGAAGCTAAACTCTCCCTTAAAAGAGTACCTGTGTGGATTTACAAATATATTGTATTTATAAAACAAGTAATCAACAATCCTAACTGAACTTTGACCCACATCAAGCTAAATGAATAAATAATTATGTGAAAATATACAATTCTTCCTTGTGGAAAATACCAACAATTTCATATAGCTAATTACTCTTTCAGAGATGGCACAATACTCCTTAATTATTAGTACAAGCTATGCACAGTGATAGTCAGCTCTGTAAAGTGATGGTCTTCAAGATGTTATTTGAGAAAGGAAACTATACATTTATCGTGTGAAACCTGGAAAGGGAATAACATTTGAACTGTAAATGAAGAACATATACAATAAAAGAAAAAATATGAATGAAAAAAAAATGATGACTATGTTGCTTTGGGTCAAATGTTGCAATGGAGAAAACTTGAAGAAACTAAGTTTAACTGTAGATAATAGCATATTGATTTTGGATTTTAAAATGAGACAAATTCATAAGATTAACAAAAATGTTTTTACATGCAGTCACTGATAAGGGGATATTAACCCAGAATCTCAGAATACCCTAGACACAATTCGCATATCAATAGATTTCTAAGAAGATGGAAGGAGAACCCCTGGTCCTGGAAAGACTGGATGTAGGGGAACGCCAGGATAGAGAAGCGAGAGGGGGTTGAATGGGGAAAAGAGGGAGGGAAGGGGGCTTATGGGACTTTCGGGGAGGGAGGAAACGGGAAAGGGGAAATGATTTTGAATGTAAATAAAAAAAACTTTAGAAAATAAAATTAAAAAAAAAAAGAAAAAAAATGTTTTTAGTGCAGAACACTAGATGTGATGGGTAGAAATTGTGTCATCCATTACTGTGAGTAAATGTTACATGGGGTATCCATTGTTGTTGATATGATATCTGATTTTCAACATATAATTTGATTTCTTCTTTTATATCTTTTGTAACATGTAATCTTATCATAAAGTAAGGGTCTCCATTATGTTAAATTGAATCAGAGATTTCTAACCCTAGAAGGAAATTTTCCCAGCACTTTAACCTCAACTATTTAATATACTCTTGGAATTTTATAATACATTTTCATTTATTCAAACCTTCTGTGGATGGAGTTATGCATTAACAATGTAAGAACTGAAGTATAAGTAAGAATTTTGGATGTAGATCAATACTCCTGCTTACAATCAGAACACTAAACACTAGCCTGTATGTATTCATGGGAATTCCGAGAATTACAAGATAAGTGAGTATAGATGTTGATGTCTGAAACTTGGTCTCAGAAAACTTGACAAATCTCTCAAATGTAACAAACGTTCTCCAGTGAAGGTAGATTTTCAGCAAATGTAGCACAGACTACATTTAACAAGAGATTTCAGGACACTTTAAATGTGGCTATTAAGGCTGAGTAGCAGGTTCAGTTTCTAAAATACTCCTTGTGCAAATATGACGGCCTCATTTTATATAAATGGCATATATGAATAGTATAAATGAAACTTAGAGTTGACTTGTACTATCCACAACTATGAGCACAAGCATGCACATACACCTACCTCTACATACACACAAACACACAAACTGTTGAGATATATGAGTTCCAAAATTTATGAATAAGTGTGAAGACAAGGAGAATGATGATAAAGACAGAGCTTTGAAGGGGTCCACAGTGACATCAATAGTACACAGAGCTTATTTGTGTAAAACCTGTGAATACAAAAACACAGGTCTGCATGGAGAACAAGATGCAGAAAAAGAAGAAACAGTGGTGCAGAAGGAGACGAGAGCAGGTGCACATGAGATGCGACACTTTGCTTTCATGTGTGGCCCACTAGGGCCTCAAATACAGGAAAGCGGCAGTGGTGAATAAATAGCTACCTAGTCAATCATAGGTGGCTTCAAGCTCCATCTAATACAATAGTCATGAAGTATTCCATAAGCATGTTAATCTGAACCATAGTTTTCTGACTTAGATGGTGAAAAACAAGAGAAAAAACAAAAGTGCACATATCTCCATCTCTACGTACAAACAAACACAAAATGTGGAGATATATGAGCTTCGAAATTTAGGGCTCAGTGAGAAGAGAAGACAATGTGTTGCCATTGTTGAGAGGATTAAGTCATTGAGAACACTCTATGATTGACTAGGCAGCAACTTGTTTAATAGTTCTGTTTACCACTGTGGTTTTCATGTATCTGAGACCCAAACCTTGTCTGTGGACTACACATCTGCATTAATTAAATCACTCCTCCAAAATTTGTTCAAAGGACTGAGGGGTACCTGTTCAAGGAGTTGGCATGTATAGTAGACAGAGGATTGCTGAAGAAGGAAGACTTGATGCCTAGGAAGAATACTTCCAGGCATGGCTATGCACTAGAATCAACTGGGGAGCTTTAGAAAACCATGATATTTAGATGTGACCCAAACAATTCTGGTATAATTGGTCTGGAGTGCACTCTATAGCTCAGCTTCTTTCCACTTTACTTCCCTCTCCTGCCCTGCTCTGCCCCATTGTGATGTTTCAGTTTGCATTTGGTTTTCAGTGTAGCCTTTTTATTCTTTTCTGCATGCCTATGCAACCTCCTTTGCCTTGATTGGAGTCAAGGAGTGAATGTGAAGCTTGCTAAAGTATTTGAAAAGGAGAAATTCTCCCATGCTCTGTTTGAAACAGAGAGGCACTCATGTCTGAAATTATAACACTCCTCTTTGTGCCTTCAGAGAGAAGTAAAAAATAGGGAGACACCTTGACTTGTACATCTTAAGTCAGACATTCCAGGAGTTGTGCTAACTGCTGGGCTTAGTGGGTAGTATCAGTATGTTCTTTTTAAGTTTTAGCTGAGTTTGAGTTCGATTTTATTTTGATTTAAAAAAAAAAAAGAGCAATCACCACATCCCCCAGTTTCCATGCTCAAACTCTTAACCATATTACTGTGATTCTTTGTAATAACCTGGGCTTAGATACTTGGGCAAGCATTTTTCTAAAAGAGGATCAGGACAGTCTGGAATTAATTAACTCATTAAAAACCAAGATGCAATCTCCCTAGGCAGCTGGAGATGCAATCTCCAAAGATCAGCAGGTTTGAAAAGAGGCCACTCTACAATGCCACCTCTCACCTGCTTTCATTTTCTATTCTGAACAAAGGCCTCTACAGAAACCTGTATTTCACACACGAATTGTAGCATCACCATGAGTCATCTACCTGGATGCCTCTGAAACACTTAATTTCCATTTAAGCTTTAGCTAGGAGTTGTCAGGGAATAGCTTGCCTGATGCTACTCAGCAAATTCTCCCAAGGGGAAGGATTCACACCATGAGTCCTTCTCAGGTTCAATAACTAAATCGCCCACTTCATTTATTACTTTGGCACTATCTGTTCTCCGGGGACAACACGAAATACAAGGAGACACTTTTTAGAGTAGGTGGTGATGTGTATGTTTATTTCTCCAAAGCTGCATTTTGCCATATCGGCACAGTATAAAGACAGCAGACTAAAGAGCATCTCCATGTTGTCTGATAAAGATAAGAGATAGGCATTATTACGAGACCGGAAGCACAAGAACATACTCTTCTGTTCATTCCTTACTTACAAGAAAAGGAAAGCAGCCCTGTCCCTTAACTTTGAGATAAATAGTGTTGTTGCATTCTGTGAAGGTAATTGTATGTTTTGTTGGAAAACAGCCACTAGAGGGTCCCTTTGTTCAAATGCATGCATGTGTGTTTGAAAGATTTACACAGAAAGTGGGGATGAAGAGGATATGAAATGAGGGAGGGAGGGACAGGGCAATGGGGGGCATGCAATAAAAAGGAAAAACTGAAAGTTTAGAGTAATGAGGTTACCTTGGCTCGATTCCAGCCTGTATTTTGAATAAGGATGTTGACTGTGTACCTAAAATGAAATTGTTTTTCTTTGAAGGAAAGGAGAATAATTTTCATAACCCCAAATGAAATCTAGCATATTGACAATTACTGACTCTTATTGGTTGTGCTCTTTCAAATCAGAGCATAAGAGGGTTGAAGACAATTGACTGCATTGATTCTACCCATATCTGGCAGAAACTGTGATACCTAAAACCTGCTTTAGAATTGAGATACTAGGCTTTGATACCATTCAGAACACATGGGCAGGAACGCAGCAGATATCCACCTTACAAGTAACACACAATTAGGCAAATGAAGCATGGGATTTTAAGCCCCTCTTGGGACAGCGTATGAATTTGAAATACATAGATTGTTGTTAGTAACACACAATACAGAAGTGTGATATAGCTACACAGGGTATGAATTAAAACATGTTAATTTCAACCTTAGACTTGCTGATGGGGAGGCTGGGCTCTTATGAACAGTGAGACAGTGTGAAATACCTCTAAATACATCAGGAAAATTATTAAATTGGAGAAGAACTCATGACTTTCATTCTCTATTTTTATTTATAATGGCGTGTGTGTGTGTGTGTGTGTGTGTGTGTGTGTGTGTGTGTGTGTGTGTGTGTGTGTTTTTCAGGAACCTTCTAAAGTTTTCATACTTTGTACATTTAAATTTGACTAATACTTTCAGATATTTAAATTTTACATCTTAAAATCTTAGTTTTATCAGATGGTTACTCCTTATATTTTATATTGATCCTTACACACATGTAAGCATCATCTAAATGTGCCATCTTCAATTGATTTTTACTATAAGTTAGGTTAACTGTAATCTGCAGAGATATTTCCCATGCATATAAAAAATGGACACTTGCTCTTTGACAAAAGAGCCAAAAATATACAAAGGAGAAAAGAAAGCATCTTCAATAAATGGTGCTGGTCTAACTTGTCTTTGTATGTAGAAAAATTAAAATAGACTCATATTTGTTACCTTGCACAAAGCTCAAGTCTAAGTGGGTTAAGGACCTCAACATAAAACCAGATACACTGAATCTAATAGAAGAGAAAGTGGGAAAGATCCTCATTCGCACAGGGGGAAATTTCCTAAATAGATCTCCAATGGCTCAATGCTCTAAGACCAAAATTATTAAATGGGATCTCATAAAACTGAAAATCTTCTGTAATGCAAAGAACATAGTCCTAAGGTAAATTGGCAACAGATTGGGAAAAAAATCCTCACTAAGCCCACATCTGATAGAGGGTTAACTTCCAAAATATATAAAGAACTCAAGAAACTAATCACCAAAAACTAAACAACCCACTCAAAAAATGGGGTGTAGAACTAAACCGAGATTTCACAACTGAGGAATCTCAAATGGCTGAGAAGCACCTAAAGAAATGTTCATAGTCCTTAGTGATGAGAGAAATACAAATCAAAACGACCCTGAGATTCTACCTTACACCAATCAGAATGGCTAAGATCAAAACGACCCTGAGATTCTACCTTACACCAATCAGAATGGCTAAGATCAAAACGACCCTGAGATTCTACCTTACACCAATCAGAATGGCTAAGATCAAAACGACCCTGAGATTCTACCTTACACCAATCAGAATGGCTAAGATCAAAACGACCCTGAGATTCTACCTTACACCAATCAGAATGGCTAAGATCAAAACGACCCTGAGATTCTACCTTACACCAATCAGAATGGCTAAGATCAAAACGACCCTGAGATTCTACCTTACACCAATCAGAATGGCTAAGATCAAAACGACCCTGAGATTCTACCTTACACCAATCAGAATGGCTAAGATCAAAACCACAGGGGACAACACATGTTAGAGAGCCTGTGGAGAAAGAGGAAAACTCTTCCATTGCTAGTGGGATTGCGAACTGGTACAACCACAATGAAAATCAATCTTGAGGTTCCATAGAAAATTGGAAATAGAGAGACCTGAACACCCAGCTATATTAGGAATATACCCAAAAGATGCCCCACCATGCCACAGGGGCACATGTTCCACTATTTTCATAGAGGCCTTATTTGTGATAGCCAGAAGCTGGAGACAACCTAGATGTCCCACAACAGAAGAATGAATACAGAAAATGTGGTTCATTTACACAGTGGAATACTACTCAGCTATTAACGAGGGCATCTTGAGTTTTACAGGCAAATGGATGGAACTATAAAATATCATCCTGAGTGAGGTACTCAGACCCAAGAGGACATGCAAGGTATGTACTCACTAATAAGTGGATGTTAACCCCCACCCCCAAAACCAAAAAACCCCACAGTACCCAAGATACCAAACTCAAAGGGTCAACAAGCTGAAGTGGCCAAGTGAGGACACCTCAGTCCCACTTGGGAGGGAGAACAAAGCAATCACAAGTGGGCAGAAGGGAGGAATCTGGGAGGGAAAGTGGACAGGGGTGGGGTGGGGAAGAAGGGAGTGGAGGGGAGAGGGGAACCTGATCTGGTATTGGGTGAAAGAAGAGGATCGAAGCCCTGAGGGTCAGCACAAAGAATGGAAACAGGCAACCTTGGGAGATAGGAGGTTGAGGGTACCCTCCAGAATCCACCAGAGCTGGGCAGTGGTGGTGCATGCCTTTAATCCCAGCACTTGGGAGGCAGAGGCAGGCAGATTTCTGAGTTCGAGGCCAGCCTGGTCTGCAGAGTGAGTTCCAGGACAGCCAGGGCTACACAGAGAAACCCTGTTTCGAAAAACAGAGCAACTACAACAACAAAAAAAAAAAAAAAAACAAAAACAAAAACAAAACAAAACAAAAAAAAGCAAAACAACAGAATCCACCAGCGACCTGGGAGATGAGAAACTCTCAGGACTCAAAGGGAGAAAGGGAGGAACCTTAGATGAAATGGTAGACAATAGGCAAAAGGAACTTATCGAGCCCATCTCTAGCAGGAAGACAGGGCATCAGGTGAGGGAGAGGTGGGCCACCCCACAGTCACAACTCTGAACCACAATTGTGCTTCTCTGAAAGAGATGGAAATGGAGAAGCATCTGAAGAAAAGAAGGTTCAGCGACAGGCCCAAAGTAGAATCCAGCTCAAGGGGAGGTCCCAAGGCCTGACACTATTCCAGAAGCTATGAAGCACTCACAAAAAGGACCTAGCATGACTGCACTCTGGAAGACCTACCAAGCAGCTGAAAGAGTCAGATGCAGATATTTGTGCCCAACCCATGGACAGAAACAGCTGAGCCCTATTGTTGAATTAAGGAAAAGCTGAAAGAAGCTGAGAAGGGCAATTCTGCAATCTCAATTGATCTGGACCTCCAAGATCTCTCATATTCTGGACCACCAAACAGGCAGCATATACCAGCTGATATGAGGCCCCCAACACACATGCAGTAGAGGAATGCTGGGTCTGTGTTCATTCAGAAATGATTCACCTAATCCTCAAGAGACTGGTGGCCCCAGAGAGTTTAGGGGTCAGGTGGAGTGGGGAGTAGGGACTTCCATGTGGAGACAGGGGTTGGGGAGGAGGTTTGTGATGTGGAACAGTCGGAGGGTAGACTAGCGGGAATAAAATATGGCATGTAAAAATATAAATAAAAAAATAAAAATAAATAAAAATAAATAAAATAAAAATAGGGCCCTGAGATTTGTCTCTAATTTTCGACTCCTGTCCCAGGTGATCTGACACCCTTACCCAGACATACATGCACTCAAATCACCAATGTACATAAAATAAAAATCAGTAAAAGAAACAAACCAAAATACCAAAAGGGTAAAGATACAGTCAGCAGTAGCACACTCAAACTTCAGGACATGTCGACTAGGCTTCCATACATGTCAAAAATTCATCCTTCTAACAATGAGTGACTGAACAGGGTCTGCATCATTTCCTATGAAAAAACAAAACAAAACAAGAGAACAAAACAGTTGACAACATTCATATGTTGACCCTATATATGACTCCATTATATACCTCCTATGCTGTTATGCATGTTTCCTCTCCTGCCTTAGTTTACTTAGGAAAGAGGGATCTTCTAGTCAGAGGTCTTTGATACATCTGATTTCAATAGAGAAGACATGGTCAATTATCTTTACCTTTCACTCATCATTTGTATGTCCATCTACTCTGTCAGTCACTTACCTCTCAAACATATATCAAAGAGTCATTTTGACCCAATACTATAGCTTTGGATGTTTGAAAGTGAGTTATACATACTTCCTCCAAAATTATTGGTCAATGGTAGATTGTATAAAGTTAAATGAACCAGGACATCATGATACCATTAATCCAGGAATGTTCTACATTAGTTGAGCTTCTCAGAGCTGGAGAGATTCAATTTTCTCAATTTTGTGAGTCTTGAAGTATAATAAACTGTTATGTTAAAATTGGAGAGTAGAAAAGAAATTTGTTGTCCACTAAATAAACATGCACAGGGAAATATCATTTACTGCTTGCAGATATTAAGAGAAACTATAAAATATTCATTAAAATATTCATGGGATAACACAGACTCTGCAGCAGCATGGGGGTATAAAATTCAATTGAATTTTTTTTCACACAGATTGGTATGTTTTGGAGCTATTAACACTTAAACTGATATTTGAATCTCAACATACTGTTTAATTTGGTCCCTCAGTTAAAGATCACACCATCTCTCACTGTCATCATATAGATAGACAATGGGTGTATAGAATAGTTTATGCTAATTATCTCCTAAATACTTTGAAAACAGAGAATGATGTCAGTTTAATCTGGTTATTGGAAAACTGGTTTATATTGATTCCCCCCCCTCAGGACATTAATGTTTTCAAGTGATCATGTTAAAGAGAAGTATGGACAATTGTAAAATGGTTTAAGAAGCAAATATTAGAACTGGCAGAAACATGTTCATTTTACTATGTCCAGTGGCTTGGTGTGTGATTTTCAGAATCACTACTGTATTTTTTATACTGCATCAGTGTGGAGAATCAGGTAAGGAAGTTTAGATGAGTAACACTAACAACAAAGCTGTCCAGATCTCTATTTTGGAACCAGTTTTCAAAAATTAACAAGATGTCTGCCCAGAGATTAAACTTCATGGTTTTGCTCTCAGCAAAACTCACAACTTTACAAAGTACAGACCAGCAGTGAAGTTGCATAGAAATGGTGGTCACTTAACTGCTATGGACGGTGGGATGAGAAATTCCTGTCCTAGGCTTGGTATTTAAACACCAAGATGGTGACACTATTTGGGATGTTTGTGGAACCTATAGTAGGTAGGAACTTGCTTGAGGAAGTGCAACACCAAGCATTGGCTTTGAGGTTTTATAGCCCAGATTCATTTCCTGTTCTTTCCTCCTCTGCTTCCTGTCCTGACCATCAGGCTAGCCTCATTCTCCTGCAGCCATGGCTTCCCTAACATGATGATGACTGGATCACCTCTGAGACGCTTTCATCCCATCAGTGAATTATCTCAGTCTAGTCTACCACAGCAAAAGAAAACTAATTAATACAGCTGTAAAACTTGGTCATATTTTTTTGTTAGTGTTTTCACTACAAGGATCTTTGTTCTTCAAGAAAATTGCATATAGGAATGAGTCCTTTAGAATTCCTGTTATTTTTATTGTCCAACTTTGTAGAGCATAAGGTATCTTAAGAGTAGGCAATGAGACTGCAGCAGACACACAGAGATATCTCAGGTCATGAACAGTAGTTTCGGAATGTTTCTTCAACCTGAAGACGTGGAGTTTCATTTAAAGTGATCTGCTTTGTTACATCATGTCTGCGTGATGGCTTGACACATGTTTTTAAATGTTTCCTAAAGCTACCATGACAATGTTATATAGTCTAAGTGACTTACCAACAATGTCAGTTGTATTTGGTATTAGAATTCAGAGGTCTAGAGGTTATCAGGCTGCTGTCTCCTGAGGATTCACTCAGGATTACATGTTACCCCTTTTCCTCGTATCTTCAAATGGTCTTCTGTTTGTGCCTATATTCAGTGACCCCAGTCATACCAAAATATAGCCAATTGTAATAATCTTGCTTTAGCTTATTTATTTTAATGTGAAATTAAATTCATACCCCTTTTTCAAGAATAAAACGTATTAATTTGGTGCAAATTATAAAGAGTTGTGGTCCTCAGTTGGTGTAAATCAATAAATGATAGATCAGCTGGGCTTCCACAAATGGAACTTGGACCCGGAAGTGAGTCATAACAGGCTTTGAGAAGGTTCAGAAAAACATGGAGAGGTATTAAATGTTTTCCATTGCTGGGAAGTTTGGGGGTTACTGTGCAACTGCTGAAATGGAATTCAGTGCATACTGTGAAGTGAATCTTCATCTTGGGAAACACTGTAGTTCTTTGTAAAGAGGTTAAATTGTATATAGGAATTGACTGAAAGAAAAGGTTAGACAGGTGGAAAGAGCCAGGTCTTGATGTAGATTGCTTACCTACCTGGGAGAGAACCACACATAAGGATATCTATGTGTGCCTGAGTGGAAAATCCAAATGGCAGGAGAAGGACACACCTGACGAATACCTGCAAGACATTGCAGAACAGTTATGGGGATAGGACCACATGGTAATGAGCAGTACAGAAAAATCCTCTTTGCTGCCAGTTAGGGTTGATAAGAGCATACACTTTCCTCCAAGGATGATTCAAAGAACTGCATCCCAATGGATATGCTATAGGAAAAAGAGGCCCAGGAGAGAGCACCTGAGTTACCGGAGAGCATAGGATATGATTGAAATAATCCACTCCAGTGATTTTATGTTTTCTCTCGTGGCCGTTTCTGATTTTCGATGTGAGACTAATTTAAACATCTAGCAGCCTACATTATGGTAAGCAGTAATAGGAATAGAGGCAGTGGATGCTTTATTAGGTGACAGTGCGGCACATGCCTCATGAGCTTTTTGCCCTTACATGGACAAAATGTTCCATTATTATTAAATCTGGACATTTTAAATATTTGAAATTATAAATTGATTGGAAAAATAAGAAAACATTATTAAAACCTTGGTATGTGAGACTAAGAAAATGAGATATCTATTTGGATTCTTGACAAATTGTCACAAGGAATTTTAGGATCATTGATTGCCCTCAGATTGAAGGAGTGGCTGTCAGCCATGATTTTACTGAGGTTTAGCAAGGGAAAGTGTGGCATGTCATTGTATGACATTGTTCGTACATATTTATCAAATACCATTTTAATTTTAGAAGAGGATTGCCTTGCTTATATAACCCAAAATGACTTCCAGAGGGAAAGTCCTCATGCCCCAAATATATAACTGAATTATAACAGCAGAAAATTCAAACAAAAGGGAAGGAAGAATCTATGATGTGTTCTGGGAACTGATCAGAGTAAATGTCACAGGATACTAAACTAGACCCCCAACTGCAGAGAGTCTGTGTAGTTGTGAATCTGAGTCTGTGTGATCCTGTGAATCTGAGACCCAGAACAGTAACAGGAGAAAGCATGCACAGAGTTAAATCCAAGCCATCACAGGCTTCTCCCTAAATTGATTTTATCCATATCAACTCTGCTTGACTAGTTTCTCTCCCTCTCTCTTTTTTTTTTCATTTAAGAAGCCATGTGTCAAGGAGAGAATTGCCTGACTCCAGTCAGATCAAATTTCTTTATTTCATAGACAATAACGATATTAGGACCTGGTGCAGCAATGCTGTATTCTATTCTATCTCTTTCTGAGTTTCTATCTTATTTTCTCGGGAAAACACGCTGAGATTTTTGCCTTAACATTGATGCACACAGAAAAGGTGTGTCACAAGAATAACAAACTTGAAACTAGGTATTTTTAGAGGGCATCTTTCCAAATTGGACTTGATAGGAGCTCTATTAAGGGCCATAATGACTGGCTGAGGATGGCAAATCAAGAAATATGACAAAAGGCTAGGAAATGGCTCTTGTTGTACATCTTCATTAATGATCGAAAAGGAGCAAACAGCACATTAAATTTGGATGTTGTTAATTCAATAGTTTTTGAAAAGCCTAGCAAGATCAGGGAAAAAATATTTAAGTGCTCATAAAATGTAGAATTGATGGGGAAAAGAACTGAAATTAAAAGAAGACTCCTACAGCACTGAACAGGTAGCACTGAGAATCCCTATTTAATGAAAGAGTATACTGCTCATTAAAACTATTGAATGATACTTCAGACATATAATAGTAAGAAAAATTAATGTAACTTAAATATGACCCAAGGGTTAAAATATAAATGCAAATGAATGTGCATATCTAATATATGAATTGAAGAATGCACGCTTTTATGTAACAGGACATCACCCACATTTATTCCACTGTTCAATAAACTTACATAAAATCTTCATGGCTTTTTGTGCATATTTTCCATTATATGTATGCTCACCTTTGCTGATATTTTCAATAGCAACTAAATACATATCTAATTCTCCAATGATCTTTAGAGCACAGCAGTTGTTATTATCTACTAGAAATGCTGACATGAATAAAACATCAAAATTCTTCACCCATTGAGCTTATAGGGAGTTCAAGGGGACATACAGAAATCAGTAATAACTCTCATTGTAAAAAAAACCATGAAGTAAAGAGAAGACTATGAGTTCATTTGCACTAATAAAAAGAATGACAAAAAAGAAAGAAAAAGAAGAAGGAAATAGGACAGGTAAGAAGAAAACTGAGAAATATTAATGTTAAGAATAAATTAATGTCAAATAAATTTCAAATAGTATATGTATACTATTATGTTGAAACTGTGATATTAAACTACTTTATAAATGTAAAAGGTAAATAGTTCACTATGGTGCGTGTGAAATGGTACAGTTGGTAAAAGCACTTGTAACCATTAGTGATAATGTAAGTTTGATCCTTAAGACACATATAATGGAAGCAGAGAACGTTATAACTTCCATGAGTTGTCATCTGATTTGCATGCATGTGTTTGAAATAGATGAACTCTTGAAAGTTTAAATAAATAAATAGGTTGATTTGATCAAACATTTTATGTGCACATATGAAATTCTCAAACAAAATATTACAAGTATTTTTTTTATGTTTTTAATTGTCTAAATAACATACCATCTCAAACTTGGTGGCCATGAAATGGCAGCAATTCCTCTGGTTTCTTGTTCCATGATGTAGGAAGTAGACTGCACCCTCTGAGTTGTGAGTACACACTGATTGTTTGTGTTATCTTGAAGCGTCTAGTTTGATAATCTGTATCCTTTGAAAGATTACCAGTTACTGTGCTAAAAATAGTATAGTCCTTATTTTTGTCCCTGTTCTTAATGTTACCTATTTTTGAAATTTCTTACCATATTGTCTTCATCAGATTAAGCTTTGGCTTTTAAGATATGTGACAAGTATAAGAGAGTGAACCAGGTAGGAATACTATTGATCTTTATAATCCAGTTTAGACCAGCCATTGCCACTTTTGTAAGAATCATTAAATTGCAAAACATGCAAGGGTACCAGCAAGTTAGAGAAGAGAATCAAACAGCATTTTTGACTGGGAAGAATGTTGTCATTATTTTTGTTTGTTTGTTTTTTGGTTTTTATATGAGATTCTTTTCTTTTATTAGATATTTGCTATATTTACATTTCAAACGGTATTGCCTTTTTGCATGTTACCCCTCCGAAAACCACCTATCCAATCCCTCCTCCCTCTGTTCAACCCCCCCCCCGCCATTTTCTGACTTGCATTCCCCTATTCTGGGGAATCGAGCCTTTGCAGGACCAATGGCCTCTCCTCTCATTGATATCTGGAATGGTCATCTTCGGGGTTTTAAGAATGGTTCTGTGGAGACTTGATTCCCCAGCATAGCTAGAGCTATGAGTCAGGAGTGAGTGGGTGGGTAGGGAAGCACCCTCTTAGGGGCAAAGGGGAGGAGGTGGGATGAGAGTTTTGTTGAGGGGAGACAAGGAAGTTCTACAACATCTAAAATATAAATCAATAAAATAACCAATAAATATGTACTTGGGAAGAGCTATATTCTATTGTTATCTTTAGAAAGTACAACCTGCCATATCAATAAAATCCACACTATATTAAAATCAAAGAAAAAGAACTTTCTAGTGCCTAAAGTTTTTTTTTTTAATATTAATAGTAGTAGTAATCATTCCATTCATTTACATCTCAAATGATATCCCACTTCACAGTTACCCCTCCACAAACACCCTATCCCACATCTGCCCTCTTTCCCTCCCCTTTCCTTCCATGAGGGTGCTCCCCCACACACCCATTGTCTCCTGCCCCACTGCTCCAGCATCCCCTTAGGCTGGAGCATCAAAACTCCACTCCTATTGTGGTCAAACAAGGTCATCCTCTGCTATATACCTATCAGTATTCACGGATCCCTCCCTATACACTCCTTGGTTGTTGGTCTGGTCTCTGAGAGCACTGGTTGGTTAGCCCAGATGATATTTTTCTTCCTATGGGGTTGTAATCTCCCTCTGATCCTCTAGAACTTCTGCCAGCTCCCCTATGGGGTTCCTGAACTCAGTGTAATGGTTGGCTCCAAGCATCCACTTCTGAAGTGGCCAGTTGTTCACTGACCACCTAAGGAGCAGCCACCCCAGGTTCCTGTCAGCAAGCACCTCTTGACCACAGCAACAGTATAAAGTTTGGTGTCGCAGACAGGATGGATTCTTAGGTGGGACAGTACTTAGATGCCTCTTCCTTCAGTCTCTGCTCCATTTTTTGTCCCTTTTCTTCCAATGGACAGGAACATTTCTGGGTTAAAAACTTTGTGATGGGTGGGTGTCCCCACCCTTAGAGTGGGGATCATGCCTATTTGTTGGAGGTGGTCTCTACATGTTTTATCTCCCCCTTTTCTGAACATTTCCGCTGAAGTCATCCCCTTTGTGTCCTGGGATCCTCTCTTTTCCCTAGTGTCTGGGACTCTCTAGTGACTATCCCCATTTCCTCATTCCACCCTGATACACACTTTTATTTGATTTCTTGACCCTCAGTACCTCTCTCCCACTCACCCCCGAAGTACCTGATACTGCCCCCTTATTTTGGCCCTCTCCTCTTTCCCTTCCAGGTCCCCCTCTTCTTCCACTTCCTGCGATGATCCTGTTTCTCCTTCAAGGCTGGACTGAAGCATCAACACCCTGGTATTCCTTCTTGCTGAGCTCGGTATAGTCTGTGGGTTGAATCCCGGGCATTGTGAGTTTTGGGGCTAATGTCCCCTTATCAGTCAGTACATGCCAAGTGTGTTCTTTTGTGACTAGGTTACCTTACTCTGGATGATATTTTCTAGTCCCATCTATTTTGCTGTGAATTTCGTGAAGTCATTGTTTTTAATTGCTGAGAGTACTCCATTGTGTATATACCACATTTTTCTGTATCCATTCTTCTGTTGAAGGACATCTGGGTTCTTTCTAGCTTCTGGCTATTATAAATAAGACTGCTATGAATATAGTGGAGCATGGGTCCTTGTTATATGTTGGAATATATTTTGGGTATATGCCTAGCAATAGTATAGCTAGGTCTTCAGATAGAACTATTTCCAGTTTTCTCAGGAACTACCAAATTGATTTCCAAAGTGGTTTTACCAGCTTGCATTCCCACCAGAAATAAAGGAGTGTTCCTCTTTCTCTGCATCCTTGCCAGCATCTGCTGTCACCTGCATTTTTTATCTTAGCCATTCTGATTGTTGTGAAGTATAATCTCAGGGTCATTTTGATTTGCATTTCCCTAATGACTAAGGATGTTGAACACTTCTTTAAGTGCTTCTAAAGCCATTCAGGATTCCTCAGTTGAGAATTTTCTGTTTAGCTTTGTACTCCACATTTTAATAGGGTTATTTGGTTTTCTGACCTCTAACTTCTTGAGTTCTTTGTATATTTTGGATATTAACACTCTATCAGATGTAGGATTGGTTAAGATATTTTGCCAATCAGTGGAATGCTGTTTCGTCCTATTGACAGTATCCTTCACCTTACAGAAGCTTTGCAATGTTATGAGATCCCATTTGTCAATTCTTGATTTTAAAGCATAAGCCATTAGTGTTCTGTTCAGGAAGTTTTTCCCTGTGCCCAAGTATTTGAGGCTCTTCCCTCACCTTATTTTCTATTACATCCAATGTATCTGGTTTTATGAGGAGGACCTTGATCCACTTGGACTTGAGTTTTGTACAAGGAGATAAGAATGGATCAATTTGCATTCTTCTACATGCAGACTGCAAGTTGAACCAGCACCATTTGTTGAAAATGCTGTCTTTGTCTCACTGGATGGTTTTGGCTCCTCAAAGATCAAGTGACCATAGGTGTATGGGTTCATTCTGGGTTTTCAGTTCTATTCCATTGGTCTTTTTGCCTATCTCTGTATCAATACCATGCAGTTTTTATAACTGTTGTTCTATGGTATAGCTTGAGACCAGGAATGGTGAGTCCACTAGAAGTTCTTTTATTGCTGAGAATAGTTTTAGATATCCTTGGATTTTTGTTATTCTAAATGAATTTAAGAATTGCTCTTTCTTCTAACTCTGTAACAAATTGATTTGGAATTTTGATGGAGATTGCACTGAACCTGTAGATTGCTTTTGGTAAGATGGCCATTTTTTACTATATTAATCCTGCCACTCCATGAGCATTGGAGATCTATCCATTTTCTGAAGTCTTCTTTGATTTCTTTCTTCAGTGATCTGAAGTTCATGTCATGCAGATTTTTCACTTGCTTGGTTATTGTCACACCAAGATATTTTATGTTATTTGTGACTATTGTGGAGGTATTGTTTCCATAATTTCTTTCTATGCCAATTTATCCTTTAAGTATAGGAAGGCTACTCATTTGTTAGAGTTAAGATTATATCCAGTCATTTTCTGAAGTTGTTTATCAGCCATAGAAGTTCTCTCGTAGAATTTCTGGTACACCTTATCTATCATATCATTTGCAAATAGTGATATCTTGACTTCCCCCTTCCCAATTTGTATCTCTTTGATCTCCTTTTGTTGTCTAATTGCTCTGTCTAAAGCTTGAGTACTATACTGAATAGGTAGGGAGAGTGTTGGCAGTCTTGTCCCTGATATAAATGGGATTACTTTGCATTTTTCTCCATTTAGTTTGATGTTGGCTATTGGTTTGCTGTATATTTCTTTTATTATATTTAGGTATGATCCTTGAATTCTTGATCTCTCCAATACTTTTGACATGGATGTCTGTTGTATCTTGTCAAAGGCTTTTTCTGCATCTAATGAGATGATCATGGGGTCTTTTTCTTTGAGTTTGTTTATATAATTAGTTTGTTTATATTGATTAATTTCTGTATATTGAACCATCCTTGCATTCCTGGGATGAAGTCTACTTGATCATCATGAATTAGTGTTTTTAACTGTTCTTAGATTCATTTTGTGAGAATTTTATTGAGTATTTTTGCATTGATATTCATGAGGAAAATTGGCCTGAAATTCTCTGTCTTTGTTGGGTCTTTTTGTGATTTAGGTATCAGTGTAACTGTAGCTTCATAGAACAAATTGGGTAGTGTTCATTCTGTTCCTATTTTATGGAATAGTTTGAGAAGTATTGTTATTAGGTCTTCTTTGAATGTCTGATAGAATTCTGCACTAAAACCATTTGGTCCTGGACTTTTTTTGGTTGGGATACTTCTAATATCTGCTTCTATTTCCTTGGGGTTTATGAGGCTGTTTAGATGATTTATCTCATCCTGATTTAACTTTGGTATCTTGTAGCTGTCCATAAAAATCATCCATTTCATCTCGAGTTTCCAGTTTTGTTGCATATAGACTTATGTAGTATGATCTGATTATTTTTTGAATTTACTCAGTTTCTGTTGTTAAATCTCCATTTTCCTTTCTGATTTTGTTTATTTGGATACTGTTTCTATGTCCTCTAGTTAATTTGGCTAAGCGTTTGTGTATCTTGTTGATTTTCTCAAAGGGCCAGCTCCTAGTTTTGTTGATTCTTCATATGGTTCTCTTTGTTTCTACTTGGTTTATTTTACCCCAGTTTTTGATTATTTCCTGCTGTCTACTCCTCTTGAGTGTATTTACTTCTTTTTGTTCTAGAGCTTTTAGATGTGCTATTAAGCTGCTTGTGTATTATGATCATTATGGAGGCACTCAGGGCTATGAATTTTCCTCTTAGCACTGCTTTCATTGTCTCCCATAAGTTTGGATATGTTGTGCCTTCATTTTCATTAAATTCTAAACAGTTCTATTATCTTTCTTTATTTCTTCCTTGACCAAGTTATCATTGAGCAGAACTTTGTGTAGCTTCCACATGTATGTGGAAACAATATTTCTATTGATTTTTGTTGTTATTGAAGACCAGTCTTAGTCTGTGGTGGTCTGATAGAATACATGGGATTAATTCAACATACTTGTGTTTGTTGAGGTTTGTTTTGTGTCTGATTATGTGGTTGACTTTTAGAAGATACCCTGAGGCACTGAAAATAAAGTATGTTCTCTTGTTTTAGAGTGAAAAATATTCTTTAGATTTCTGTTAAATGCATTTGGTCCATAACTTCTTTTAGTTTCATTGTGTCTCTGTTTAGATTCTGCTTCCATGATTGGTCCATTGGTAAGAATGGGGTGTTGAAATCTCCTATTATTATTGTGAGAGTTTCAATGTGTGCTTTGACTTTCAGTAATGTTTCTTTTACAAATATGGATGTCCTTGCATTGAGAACATAGTTGATGGATTTTTCTTTTTTGGTGAGTATGTAGTGCTTTTCCCCACCGTTTTTGATAAATTTTGATTGAAAATCTATTTTATTCAATATTAGAATGACTACTCCAGCCTGTTTCTTGGGACTATTTGCTTGAAATTTTTTTTCCAACCTTTCACTTTGAGGTAGTGTCTTTCTTTGTCACTGAGTTGTGTTTTCTGTATGCAGCAAAATGTTGGGTCCTATTTAGGTATCCAGTCTGTTAGTCTATGTCTTTTTATTGGGGAACTGAGTGCCTTCATGTTAAGAGATATTGGGGACCAATGATTTTTGCTTTCTGTTATTTCTGCTGTTAGAGGTGGAATTATGTTTGTGCTTTTCTCTTCTTCTGGGTTTGTTGTGACAAGATTAATTTCTTGCTTTTAATTGGGTATAGTTTCCCTCCTATTTGTGTTGAACTATTCTTTCTATTATCCTTTGTAGTGCTGGATTAGTAGAAAGATATAGTTTAAATTTGGATTTGTCTTGGAATACCTTGGTTTCTCCATCTATGGTAATTGAGAATTTTGATGGGTATAGTAGCCTGGGCTGGCATTTTTGTTCTCTTAGGTTCTGTATGACATGTGCCCAAGATCTTCTGACGTTTAGAGTTTCTGTTGAGAAATCAGGTGTAATTATGATAGGTCTGTCTGCCTTTATATGTTACTTGACTTTTTACCCTCACTGCTTTTAATATTCTTTCATTGTTCTGTGCACTTGGTATTTTAATTATTTTATGACAAGAGGAATTTCTTTTCTGATCTCATCAGCTTGGTGTGCTGTAGGTTTCTTGTATGTTTATAGGCATCTCTTTGTTTATTTTAGGGAAGATGTTTGCTGGTCCTTTGAGTTGGAATCTTCACTCTCTTCTATACCTATTATTCTTATGTTAGGTCTTTTCATTGTGTCCTGGATTTTTTGAATGTTATGAGGTAGGAACTTTTTGCATTTCCCTTGACTGTTGTGTTGATGTCTTCCATTTTATTTCTACACCTGAGGTTCTCTCTTCTATCTCTTGTATTCTGTTGGTGATGCTTGCATCTGTGGCTCTTGCTTTCTTTCCTAGGTTTTCTATCTCCAGGGATGTCACACTTTGTGTTTTCTATAATGATTCTATTTCAATTTTTAGATTCGGACAGTTTTGTTCACTTCCTTTACCTGTTTGATTGTGTTTATCTCTATTTCTTTAAGAGATTTATGTGTTTCCTCTGTAAGGGCTTCTACTTGTTTACTTGTCTTCTCCTGTATTTCTTTGAGGGAGTTATTTATGACCTTCTTAAAGTCCTCTATCATCTTCATGAAAATGAGAATTTAAATCTGAATCTTTCCTTATAGGTGTGTTGGGGTATACAGGGCTTGTTGTGGTGTGAGAACTGGGTTCTGATGTTGCCAAGTCATATTAGTTTCTGTTGCTCATGTTCTTGTGCTTGTCTCTTGCCATCTAGTTATCTCTGGTATTTACTAGCCTTGCTGTTTCTGACTGGAGCCTGTCCTTCCTGTGGGCCTGTGAACCTGTGGCACTGGATGTGTCAGAAGCCCTGGGAAGTCAAGCTGCAACTGGGGTGTGCATTGTGTGTCTTTCAATCCAGAGCAGAAGCTCTGCTCCAGGCACAGCTGCAAACCATAATGTGTGCAGATCTCCAGATGGGTGAGGTATCTGCATCCTGGGGTTCCAAAGCACTTGGTACGCAGGATATTGGGTTAGGATTTGGGGTCTTACCTGTGATTCTGGATGTGTCAAAGTACCTAGGGTGTCAAGCTCCAACTGGGGTGTGTGCCATTTATGTTCGGATCCAGAGCAGAGGCTCTGCTACAGGCACAGGTGCAAACTGGAAGGCATGTGGGTCTCTGGCTAGACCATGCCCAAAGTTTAATATTTTGCTACTTGGTATTTTGAAGTAATATCATTACAATGTAAGTTAACAAATGCTATACATCAATATAAGTTTATAACAAGTGTGATTAAAGCTATTTCTGTTTTTGCAGGATGTAATCTCATAGAGACAGTATTGTGTACAAACTCAGAACACAAAGATCATTATCGAACATTCTGAATAATACTGCGTTTTAGGAAAACTTTAATTTTTTTCATATGGATTGTAAACTGAGAAATGGAGATAGCATAGCCTGTGTATGAGATAAATGAATAAAGGCAAAGGGATCAGAGGATTCTTAGAAAGGCTGATCTAAGGATAATCTAAAGACAGAATTATTTCTAGCATATTCTTAGACAATGACAATCCAAATGGAGCTGGTATTGCCACATGCATGAATAGCACCATGTTCATTTCATTAGACAAACCTAGGGATGCACATATGGACAGGGAAGAAGATGACCCTTTATAGCTAACTGTCTGTTTTAAAAAAATCAATGGCTATATGTTAATAGAATGATCACGTGAAAAATAACACTAGGGCGTTATAGGGATGGATATGTCAGTAAAGTTCTTCTCTTGCAAGTATGAGAACCTCTTTTTATTCTCCAGGACTCATATATTAAATTTTTCCAGGCATGGCGACACTTAAAATCATAATGAAGGACATGGCAAATGGGGGAAGGATGATCCCTGGGATTCACTGACCAACTTTTGTTGTCTACTTGGAGAGTTCCAGACCAATTATAGACTTTATCACAAAAAACAAATGAGTAAAAATCAACAACAATTTCAACAAAATAAGTACAGTGTGGAAGGCTACTCCGTAATGATACACCCAGCCTATTGTGTGGCCTCTATGTACACGTGCTTGCATGTGAAAACCACTATCCTCCACACCAATCACAAAAAGAATATTTTGAGATTACAATTAAATGACAGCAAAATCTCATCATTTGATATGAATTCTATTAAAGTTCATTAAAAATAAAAAAAATGAAATGGTGAGCATATGTGGTCATCAGAGTGCCAGGGAGATCCAGATGATGCTCTCTTTCCCTTTAGCATCTTGTCTCTGGTATTATGCTCTTGTAAAATTTTGCACAACTTTTTGTCTAAGGAGTTTAATTATCTGGCTAGGATCAGAAGAGGACATACTGAGATAGCAATCTTTTCTAAGAATGACAAAACAAATGTTACATATTACTGCAGGAGAAAATCCAGAATCATTTATACTTTCAGTTGTCTTATCAGCTACCCTGGGAATGTCTTGAAAATGAAACTCTTTATAACTTCAGCATAATCGCATTGTGTGTAAGAAAGCTATCCATCAAGTTATATAATAGTTTATTTGGATGCTCTTGTAGAAGCTTTAGTAATTCTGTGTGATAGTAATGATGAATATGCTTTCAATTAGCAGCCACAACTGGGCACACATTTCAGCTGGTACAGAGTACTTCCATGACCATTATAGCAGAAGCATGGCAGCAGGCACGTAGGCATGGTGCTGGAGCAGTAGCTGAGAGTTTACATCTGATCCACAAGCACTAGGCAGAGCGAGTTAACTGGGAACTTTATGGGCTTTTTGAAACTTATGCTTACACCCAGTATGACACCTCCATCAAGGGTATACTTTGTAATCCTTCCCAAACTATTCTACTAACTGCTGGCTGTGCATTCAAATACATGAAACAATGAGTCTGTTCTCCTTTAAGCCATCATGAACTATGCTGATTACTTTTAGTGCCTCTTGGTCAGTTAATCTGGTTTGGTTTTTATGAACTTGCCATTTTGCATGCATGGATAAGAGCTAATTTTTTAGTTAATATTCCATCACAAGGGCAAAATACTGGAGTTGATCCGCTTATAGGGAAGACTGATTCTGGCTCATGGTCGCAGATGTTAAACCCCATAGTTTTTGTGGGTCCGTGTAAATGCAGATATGATGGTAGGGAACATTTTTGACAACCTGGGAAACAAAGAAAGGAAGAAGGGTGTGCTATGCTAATATGGCATGCAACATTCTTCTAACTCCACTGCATTTAACATCATCTACTAAAGGTTCTACTATTTGTTAGAAGCAGTCCTGCAAGCCTCTAATACAGTGGACTGGGGTTCTCCCAAGCATAGTACCTTGACTTAAAACCATCAGTGATTCTATGTCTCCCTAAAGCATTATAGAGTTCAATGATGTATAATTCATGCTTCCTTAATTGGCTACTACTTAAAATTCAAGTCCTATCTTTATTTACTCTGCATAGAGAAATTTATTCAATAGGTCCTCAACATTACTCAATATTCTCATCTTTTCACCTATGGTTAAAATATTAGAAAGGCAGTAGGTAAATCCCAAAGAGGGCAAGGAGAATGTTAACCAAGTCATTTACACAACACTGCCAAACATTCCCCAGGTTTCATCTCAGCTCCATTCAGTGTGGGCAGAGCCCACATTAATTTCATTAAAAGGAAATCATCAATTTCATTTTTTAATCAACCCCATAGTCTATATTTTAGCTATCATGGTACTTTAAAACACAAGCTTTAACAACCTTATGACTTAACTCCTAGTGCTTTTCCCCTGAGGACAGTGAGGGCTTGACTGTAAACTAGACATGGGTGCCTGGGATATTAATTGATTTCTGTCCCCAAACCCATATGTATGGTGAGACTCTCAAATGTTCTGAACCAACATTAGACCACTAGATCTTTGATTTGTATGCATATATATTTACATTTTTTGGGTATGCATTTCCATGTGTATGCCATGAAACACACATAGAGGTAAGAGGCCACCTTGAGGGAGTCAATATTTTTCTTCAACTCAGGTGGCCAAATGGCTGCTGAAACATCCCATGTGCCAAACTTCTGATTCTTAAAGTAGCCATTAAGACTCACTTAAATATCACTGCTTCTAGGAAGTCAACCTAAAATGGTGTAACTAGATTTTCAATGACTGTATTCATTACTCATTGTTTGAATTTTTATATTATTTATTCAATAATTATATATTAAATACATAATATATGAAGATACAATGCTAGCTAAAGATCAAGTGCATAGCAAACCATTAGTGAAAATGAGTGGTTATTTAATATTTTTTAACCACTAGCAATGCATTTGTATTTATTTATTTTTAGTTGAAATTTTATTTATTTACACTTCAGTTTTCCCTTTCCCAGTTTCCCCTCCAGAACTCCCCTATCCAATTCCCCTTACACCTGCTTCTATGAGAGTGCTCTCCCCTCCACCCAACCACTCCAGCCTCACCACCCTGGCATTCCCCTACACTGGACCATCGAGCCTTCACAGAGCCATTGATGCCATATAAGCCATCTTCTGCTACATATGTAGCATGGATCCCTCCATATGTACTCTTTTGTTGGTGGTTTAGTCCCTGGGAGCTTTGGGGGGTCTGGATGGTTGATACTGTTCTTCTTCCTATGAGGTTGCAAGCACCTTCAGCTCCTTCAATCCTTTCTCTAACTCTTCCATTGGGGTCCTTGTGGACTAATTATTTAATCTTATGAACTGAATTAGTGATTTAGGGAAGCAAATAAAAGAACCAATCTGTAAATTGTGAAAAGGTTTTTGTAAAAGTGGATGTGCATGTATGAAAGTTGCAACAGTTCACAAGAATTCTTTAAGAATGTGCACCTATTTAAAGAAAGAAATATTGAAGCTGAAACTGAGAACCGGTCCTGGAAAGGAGAAGATCAAAACCAGTGACTGGGGCAGAGAGAGATGTGACAGAAGGAAATTGTTTACTTAAGCTAAGAGTATAAAGATCTTGGCATATTGGGAAGGCTTAACATCAGAGTATTTGGAAGCTGAGGTAGGGGACAGACATAGCAATGGGTTTGCTTTCAACACTGTTGTTAGTTTAATAAATGAGAGAAAGCAAGAAATGGTTACTTACAAAAAAAAGATTTAATGAAATTTCAACACAGAATTAATAATTGCAATAGCATTTTACTCTACTTAAGAGTATCTGGCAGAGCTTAACAATGAGATCAATCCTTATGATCTCCTCCACATCTATGTACACTAATTTATCTTGAACATTTCATTATTTTGTTCTGTTTATATGTATATTTCTCTGTGGTGTGAAAATGTTGCTGTATTTATGGGAGCAAACTTTGTGTGTTGATTCTTGTTTTTGCATTTGTTTGAGGCAGAGTCCCATTGATAATAGGTAAGCCAGGCTCTGGAAGTTTACAAAATCAGGTCATCAGGCTTACACAGCAAGCACTTTTCCCCTGAACCATCTTTACAATCTATTGAAACTTTTTATGCATTCCAGGGAACACCCCAACCTGATATCCAACTATCTCTTGCTCCAAGTTCTTGAATTACAGATATGTGCTACTATTTCTGAAGACTCTTCCTGGAGTTTCTCCCACCATAGTAGCTGGGTTTGCATAGTGGGAAAGACCTAAGACACTGAAGTAATAATTGTAATATCTTTTATGAATCAGTCTTGATTCCATGTGGGGTGGTCTGTCACAAGGACATGGAATTAAAGCTTAGTGCTGGATGACATATTGAAGATCTGCTTCCATAGGAAATAAACTCTCAATACTTAACACTCATAAAACATGATCTATTAGTCATGTTTTATTAAGGAATATTCCCTCTTTATACTTTCTGGGTTAAATCTGGTCATTTTCATAAGGAATTCAGGAAGTGTTAGCATCACCTTTTCAAAGACATTCTATAAAATTGATTTCTGGAAGCCTAACGAATGTGGAAGTTTATCTGGACTGTAGAAGGCTGTTTCCTTGTCATGCTTGGTTCATTTCTTTTTCTACCATGGGAACCAGATGGCAAATCTCTCAGGGGTACTGGTGGCTTTTAAACCATATTTATAAGATTACATGAGACAGCATGTCTTTAATTTGCTGTTTAGCTTCAGAGCAATATGTTTCTATCTTTGGAAAACAGTTTTGCTAAGGTACCGGAACAAAGGATCGGAAATGAGAATTTCTTGGATCAATTTCCTAACTGACTTATTGGTTGTTGCATACCCTTCAACAAGACACTTAATGTGCTTGCCTGCAAAGCAAGGATATATAGGCTGAATCCTTCTTAGAAGGAATGCATTCTAGATGAATTCATATTACAGCAATAGGTTTTGAACAACATCCCCACAAAATGAGTACTATGGAAAAGAAAAAAATGTAGAATTCTTAGGAGGTAAAAACTACGAGCCTATAAAATGCTAAATCTTTTTGTCTTATCTACTTTGCAATTGTTGTCCTGTCATTTAAAATAAACTTCCTTTTCCTGACTTGTGACAAGACAAAGGCAAGTTCATATTAGTTTTGTAAATGGTATATTGTTTGGTGGCTGACTTTCATTGAGCTCTATTATTCTCATACGGAAGTCATCCCATAGTCAAATAACATCATTCAAAATGATAATTGCCTTATTCCCATACAATCAGGAGAAAGACATCCCAATTCATACCCACACTTTAATAATTTTAATTTCAATAATTAGAAATATGTGGGAGAGAACTAAAGAGAGAATAAAGCTATAAACCCATGTTGCAGATCAATATACATAATATATTCAGACAATCATGTATTCTACATCTGCATATATATTCAGCAGTGCATAGTGCTTCTTTTATATTTAGTGTCTGGCACATAACAACTACATTAATGACTTTGTGCTAAGTTTCATGAGAAAATCTTCTTAAAATAATACTTTGACTTTCACTGAAAAGGAAATACAAAGTAATAAATGGATACTGTTTAGAGATATTTGATAATAACTTAATAGCATAAAGGATGGCAATATTATATGATATGTACATCCTATCTGAATCTACTGTTGGTAGAAGGTAGAGTTGAATTGTTTTATAGCTCTCTCCTACTTCTGCTCTGTCCCACACTTAAGAACCTCTACCCTTGAGCAGCTATTTGTCTCATGCTTTTCTCAATCAAAATCTTTATTGAAAATGAAATTCCTTCTCATGGAAAGCAAGGTGACAAAAATACTTTAAAATGTAACCTCAGTAAGGGAAATATCAAGTCAAAATAGGAGTGATTGTCCTGTGGTAAAAAAGTGACATATTTTCAAGTGTTTCTCATTGTTAAGGTGATATGTTCTCCCCTAAGTTGTATATGTAATTCCATCCCTGCAGTTCTTTCAGACAGGAACAATTAAGGGTCAGAGTTTTGACTGTGGGATGGCAAGCCCATCCCTCACTTGATGCCCTCACTTTCTGCTGCTGGTAGGCTCTACATGTCCCTTCTCTCCACTGTAGGCCATATCATCTAAGGTCCCTTCCTTTGAGTCCTGAGAGTCTCTCACCTCCCAGGTCTCTGGTACATTCTGGAGTGTCCCCAACTTCCTACCTCCTGAGGTTGCCTGTTTCCATTCTTTTTGCTGGCCCACAGAGCTTCAGACCTTTTCCCAAACCCAATACCAGATCACGTCCCCCTCTCCCCCCTCCTTGTCCCCTTTCTGTCCCAGGTCCCTCCCTCCTTGTGTTTGCTCTCTTCTCCCTCCCAAGTGGGAATGAGGCACCCAAGCAGCTAAAATAGTCAGATTAAGATATTTGCACCCAACCAATGGACAGAAGTTGCTGACCCCTGTGACTGAATTAGGGGAAAGCTGAAAGAAGATGAGGAGGACGATGACTCTGTAGGAGGACTAGCAGTCTCAATTAACCTGGACCCTGGAGATCTCTCAGACACTGGACCACCAACCGGGCAGCATAAACCAGCTGATCTGAGGCCCCAACACATATACTGCAGAAGACTTTTGGATATGGATTCAGTCAGAGAAGATGTACCTAACCCTCAAGAGACTGAAAGCCCCAGTGAGTTTGGTGGTCTAGTGGGGTGGGGTGGAGTGGGGACATAGTCGTGAAGACAGGGGGACTGGGAGGTGGTATGGGATTTGGAACAGTTGGATGGTGGACTGGACTGGGAGGGAAATAAAATTTGAAGTGTAAAAAAATAATAATAAAGAAGTATATGTATTTCTGCCACCAATATACCAACATCTAAATATGAATCCTTCGGGATGAAAAAGCCAGTTAGAGTCACAAAAGGGAACAGTGCCTGACAGGTGGTAGTACAAGTTAGATCCATCCTTCATGGATTCTTAGCATTCTTACTTTGAAAATAATTTTTATTTTTATACATGTATACATCATGGGAAGTGTGTGCATGTGTGAGACGGTACCTATGGAGACCAGAAGAGAACAGCAGATAAAAAGCATTTGGAATGACAGGTGAGGTCAGAAGAGAGTACTAGACATACTGGATTTGGAGTGACAGGTGGCTATGTGCCTTCAGATCTGAGTGTTGACAATCACATTCTGATCCACTGTAAGAGCAGCAAGTACTCTTTCAATAGTTGAGCCATTTTTCCAGCACTATTGACTACTATGAAGAAGTTTTTTTTCTATGCATTTCTATTCATCACAAAGAAAATAAGCCATTTGTGTATTTTTACCCAGATATTAGTTAATTCTTAGGACTCCTAGGCTGAACTGGGTTTGGAACATAAGAAAAATTGCACTGAAGTACATAGTCATTTCTGTAACCTTCTCACTTTCTCTTGTAATTGAGTAGAAACCATGGTGACAAAAGTGTTTATGGCAGAGAGACTTGATGTGAGCAAGCAAACCCTCATTATTACAGAAGTCTGAAGTTATAAATATTAGCAACAACATTTTTAGCCAATAAAATGTTTTTTTCTTTTTTGTTTTCTTTAATAAAGAATTATATTTTATTAAGTAATTTATTTTTACACTCCATATTTTATTCCTCACCCACCCCTGTCTACCCTGTGACTCTTCCACATCCCATACCTTCTCCCAATCCCCCCCATCTCAACATAGATGTCCCCCCCTCCCATGACTTCTAAACTCCCTGGGGCCTCCAGTCTTTTGAGGATTGGGTACATCATCTTTGAATGAACACAGACTCCAGAGTCTTCTACTGTATATTAGGGGCCTCATATCAGCTGGTGTATGCTGCCTATTTGGTAGTCCCGTGTTTGAGAGATCTCAGGGGTCCTGATTAAATGAGACTGCTGGTCCTCCTACAGGATTGCCCTTCTCCTCAGCTTCTTTCAGTCTTTTGTAATTCAGCAACAGGGGTCAGTTGCTTCTGTCCGTTGGTTGGGTGCAAATATCTTAATCTGACTCTTTTAGCTGCTTGTTGGGTCTTCTGGATTGAAGTCATGCAAGGTCCCATTTTGTGAGAGCTCCATAGCCTCTGTAATAGTGTCAGGACTTGGGACCTCCCCTTGAGCTCGATCCCATTTTGGGTCTGTCACTTGACCTTCTTTTCCTCAGGCTCCTCTCCATTTCCATCCCTGTAATTTTTCGGAGAGTCACAATTACGGGTCAGAGTTGTGACTGTTGAATGAGCCCCCCTCCCTCATTTGATGCCCTGTCTTCCTGCTGGAGGTGGGCTCTATAAATTCCCTCTCCCTACGGTAGGGTAATTCATCTAGGGTCCTCCCACCTTATTCTCCTTTTCAAAAGCAATATTTGACCTGGTGTGGGCTTTAGTAGATCTAAATACCTTGCCATAGAATTTTCAGAGTGTAATAATTTTAAGTAGTGTCCCCATTTTGTTTTAAAAGCAACCAAAGTGGAAAGAGAAAGTGAGAGGGGTGGTAAAAATGATGATATAAATGATCAAGCATCAATAATCAAGCTAGAGATATCTTAAAGGCAAACTCAAAGTATGAGCAGATCCTTAGATTTTGTTTGACATTTACTATTAGACCACCCTGCACATATTGTACAGAAGGTCTCATGCACAATCCCAGTCAAGCCACAGTAACCTCAAGGCAAATAATTTCAATTTTGCCCTTTCTTCTTTTTATACGCGCGCACACACACACACACACACACACACACACACACACACGCACGCACGCACACACACGCACACACACGCACACTCACACACACATGTGTGCGTGTGTGTGCGTGTGTGTGTGCATGTATATATATATATACACATATACATGTGTGTGTATGTGTGTGTGCATTCAAAATGATAGATTCCATAAGAACATTTACATACAAGTATACCACATATGGACCAAATTCTCCATCTTATTCTCTCCTTTCTCCTCATGCCCTTCTGCTAGTCTCTTCTTTCCACACCCCCGAGAAAACAGTAATTCTTCTAGTTTCATGTATTACATTAAAAAACTGTTTAAGAGAAAAGAACACATGTATACTCATATCAATATATGAGTTATGAAGTTTCCTTTAAACTTATATTTTAATTTCTTAAAATGAAATATACAGATTCATAAAAAATCCTGTATGTATACATGCATATATAGCTCTCTTTGCACACTAAATTTTCAGTCTACACATTTTTTTAATATTTTTTTTTTATTTTCAAAGTTTTTTTAGATTCCAAATCATTTCCCCTTTCCCGTTTCCTCCCTCCCCAAAAGTCCCATAAGCTCCGTTCCCTCCTTCTTTTCCCCATTCAACCCCCTCTCACTTCTCCGTCCTGGCATTCCCCTACATCCAGTCTTTCCAGGACCAGAGGTCTCTCCTTCCATCTTCTTGGAAATCTATTGATACGTGAATTGTGTCTAGGGTATTCCGAGATTCTGAGTTAATATCCGCTTATCAGTGACTGCACACCATGTGTGTTCTTTTGTGATTGGGTTACCTCACTAAGGATGATATTTTCAAGTTCTGACCATTTGCCTAGGAATTTCATGAGTTCATTGTTTTTAATTGCAGAGTAGTATTACATTGTGTAGATATACCACATCTTCTGAATCCATTCCTCCGTTGAGGGACATCTGGGTTCTTTCCAGCTTCTGGCTATTATAAATAAGGCTGCTATGAACATAGTGGAGCATGTATCCTTATTGCATGCAGGTAAAGCCTCTGGGTATATGCCCAGGAGTGGTATAGCCGGATCCTCCGGGAGTTTCATGCCCAGTTTTCAGAGGAACCGCCAGATTGCTTTCCAAAGTGGTTGTACCAGCTTGCAATCCCACCAGCAGTGGAGGACTGTTCCTCTTTCTCCACATCCTCGCCAACAACTGCTGTCTCCTGTGTTTTTGATCTTAGCCATTCTGAATGGTGTGAGATGGAATCTCAGGGTTGTTTTGATTTGCATTTCCCTAATGACTAAGGATGATGAACATCTCTTTAGGTGCTTCTTAACCATTAGATATTCTTCAGGTGAGAACTCTTTGTTTAACTCTGTACCCCATTTTTTAATAGTGTTACTTGCCTCTCTGGAGTCTAACTTCTTGAGTTCTTTGTATATATTGGATATTAGCCCTCTGTGGGATGTAGGGTTGGTAAATATCATTTCCCAGTTAGTTGGTTGCCGCTTTGTCTTTTTGACAGTGTCTTTTGCCTTGCAAAAACTTTGTTATTTAATGAGGTCCCATTGGTATTGGTACAGTGACAGGCATGTAGATAAATGGAACAGAATTGAAGACCCAGAAATGAATCCACACTCCTATGGTCACTTGATCTTGACAAAGGAGCTAAAACCATACAGTGGAAAAAAGATAGCCTTTTCAACAAATGGTGCTGGTTCAACAGGAGGTCAATACGCAGAAGAATGCAAATTGACCCATTCTTTTCTCCTTGCACTAAGCTCAATTCCAAGTGGATCAAGGACCTCCACATAAAACCAGACACACTGAAACTAATAAAAAGGAAACTAGGGAAGAACCTTGAACATATGGGCACAGGGGAGAATTTCCTGAATAGAACTCCAATAACTTATGCTGTAAGATCAAGAATTGACAAATGGAACCTCATTAAATTACAAAGTTTCTGCAAGACAGTCTTCACTTTTTGTTTTTTTTTCTCTTTTTTTTTTGAGTACTTTTGTCTTTGGCATGTAAATCATACCTGCTTATTAGAGTACCCTTATTTTGCCCTATTTTTTAATGAATACTTTTGCAGTATACATAAAATAGGCTTCCAAGCTTCAAGTTTATTTCACTCAGTACTCTGAGTATATTGCTAAGATGTCATCTCATTTAGCTTATTTCTGATGAAAATTTAGTCATTTAATACCAACATTTCCTATCTCTCCACGGACAGAGACTCCTGACCCCTATGTTTGAATTAGGGAAATGCTGCAAGAAGCCAAGGAGGAGGAAGATCCTATAGGAGGACCAGCAATCTCAATTAACCTGTATCCCCTGAGATCTCTCAGACACTGGACCACCAACCAGGCAGCATACACCAGTTGCTATGAATCCCCCAACACATATACAGCAGAGGACTGCTGGGTCTGTGTTCAGTCAGAGAAGATGAACCTAACCCTCAAGAGACTGTAGGTCCCAGGGAGTAGGGGGGCATGATGGGTTAGGGTTTGTGGGGGACATCCTTATAGAGACAAGGGAAGGAGTTATGGGATATGGAACAGTTGGAGGCTGGACTGGGAGGAGGGTAAAATTTGCAGCATATAAAAAGATAAATAAAATTAAATAATAAATGAACATTTCCCTGATAAACAAAAAAGCATTCACATCTGTATTTCAAGACTCTTATTCATCTTCCTCTGTGCATTAATAGTGAGCTAGTCTTAGAACTAGCTTTTTTTTTCTGTAGTGTAGTGTACTTAGCGTTCTTTGTCTGTGAAAATGTTCAGGTAAGTGTTTCCCTAACAGCTGTTGTAGGATTTCTTCTTCTTCTTCTTCTTCTTCTTCTTCTTCTTCTTCTTCTTCTTCTTCTTCTTCTTCTTCTTCTTCTTCTTCTTCTTCTTCTGCTTCTTCTTCTTCTTCTGTTTATTTGTTCAACATCTCTTTGATCACACTACTGAAGGCCTGATATTGAGAGCACACATGGAAGCTTCTGGAACCCTCTTACAGTTTTATACTATTTTTCAAACTGCTCATTCTTTCTGACACGCTAATAGTTAAATTTTCTGTATTTCTCCAATTTTTGTATATACATATGCAAATATTTGATACTATCACTTAAGGAGTGAGAATAAATAGAGACAATATGAATTGTGAGAAGAACTTTTCTGCAGACACTCTATATTTTGAAGCTTAATGAGAAAACTGGCAGATAAAATACCACTATTTGTGCTAAAATTCATTTTACAAAGCCAATTTTTAACAACTTATCTATTTAAACATTGTAGTTCCATGAATTTTGTAAGATAGAATACACAATCACTCTGGTGAAATGAGAGGCAAGTGTCACACCTGGTTCATATCTGGCTTTGCATCCTGTTTTTATGTTCAGGGTCTGAAATATGGTAGACATGCTGGAAATACTTGAGCAGAATTATCTCTAGGACTCAGATGAGTTAATGCTATGGGGTTATATAAATGTTGGAAGACATATTGCTTGTTTCTCTTAGTAGATAGGAACATCAAGGATGTGGTGATTCATTTGGTACGGTAACTAGGACATGGCATTAAGTTCAGATATTTGCTTATAAGGATTTTGACTGTGTCCATATGGGTATTTTTAGATGAGATTAGAAGGAAATAAGGTAGCTTGAATGAAGCACATTCAACTCCATTATAAGAGAGCATAGTTAAATATGGCAAAGACCTGAACAGAATACAAGGCTGATTCTACAATAATTATTGTGAACTCTTGTGCCAATTTCTAAAAGCTGCAATATAAACTCTTATCCTGTCTCTTGACTCAAACAAAGATTTCTTATTTCTAAGGCTCAAACTGGCCATTCACCAGGCAAGAATTATATACTAAGTCCTCCTGGATTTCAGGCCTTTGTATTTGGATTGATAATTGTAGAATACAGGTTCCAGATTGCCAAATCAAACTTCAGAGCATGCAATATCTCCTCCACTCATCATGTGAGGTGACTTTTTATATTTGTGTGTGTGTGTGTGTGTGTGTGTGTATGTATGATGTTTTATGCTTTATATAGTATGTACACATAAATACATATGATAAAATCCCACATCCAAATAATTCTGTGTCTCTGGAGAATCTACTACAGAAAATATGATGGCATACTAAGTAATTACTTGCTTACTGAGTAACCAGTTCTTTAAAATGAAGATTATTGATTGAGAATTTTCATCTATGTGAAGCTACAAATACTTTGATTGACTCATTAAGTAATCTGTTATTGAACTAGGCTAAAATCACTATTCTGTATTAATATTATGATAGTCTACTGCATTAACTATAATTGATGAAATAGTCCATTTAATTTGTTAATTTAAGAGTAGGACCAACATACAATATATAGAAGAGCTCATTGTAAATAGTTCAATAGTTTATTGACTTAGTTCTCCCATTATAATGAAAAAAGTACTAATATTCTTCTAATTTACAAATAAAATTATTAGGACTCCTCTCTCTCTGTCTCTGTCTCTCTGTCTCTCTGTCTCTCTGTCTCTCTCTCTCTCTCTCTCTCTCTCTCTCTCTCTCTCTCTCTCTGTGAGTGTGTGTCAGTGTGTGTGTGTGTGTGTGTGTGTGTGTGTGTGCTTGAGTATGTGCAAAAGCCCTAGGTGGAATCCATAGGTGAAGGCCTGGTGTGTTCCTCAACTGCACTTCTCATTACTTTTTTAGAATATGGCTCTTATTGAAGGCATAGCTTACCCATTTTTCTAGACCAGCAAGAATCAGAGTTTCTTCTGCCTCCAGCACCAAGATTAGAAGAGCACGCCAGTGTACACTCTTTATTATGTAGGTTTAAGAGATCAAATACAGATCTGCATGCTTGATAGGCAAGTATTTTGTCTACTAGTTTATAACTCCGGCATTCATCATTGTTTCTATGCCAACTCCTCCTGAGCAATATTATTTATGTAAACCCTCACTTCATCATCTTACTATAAACATAACAAGCTAAATATATAACAGTGAAATTTAGAGATTATTAAAGATAATTTGTGTTTATGTTTATTGTAAGGTTATATCAGCTTGGGTTCCATATCTATGCCATTTTAGCATATCTCTTATTGGATTTATTTGAATTAAGGGTAAGATTTACTCTGGTGTACTAATGAACCCTGGGTTTTCATCTCTATGCCATGATTGAGGCTAGGGAATCATGGTAAGTTTGAAGGCCTATTTCAAAGGGGATTGAGAGAAAATACTTCCAACTTATTTGTGAAAATTGAGGTTTCATGAGTAATTCTCAGGGAAGGATTAATAGTACCATGTGGGAACACGGATCTATTAAAAACAATGGCTTAAAAAATTCCAAAACAAATGGAATTTGTGAATTTAAATTAAAGTGAATTTAAAGGACACCAAAAAGGAAATGTCCATTTGATATTTGCCCAACACACTCAGTAATTTCTTAATGATTACTTAATGAGTCAAAGTATTTATAGCTGCACATAGATGAGAATTCTCAATCAATAATCTTCATCTATGCTAGTATGGTGAAAAAGAAGGAAAAAGAAGAATCCCCAAGGCCATACAGGTCAGGTGGTCTGACATACAGTGTAGTAAACAACACAAAGACAGTCTCGGGCACTAAGCTATCATTTGACCTCAACACATGCACTGTGGCATGTTAGCCCACACTAACAAATATAAATACACACACACACGCACACACACACACACGCACACACACACACACACACACACAGAGTGAATAAAACAAATGAAAATATATACTTTAAGGGCCATATATTTAGTCATTGGCACTTGGGTTCTGATATAAAGGACCCAATTCTTTGTCTGCTGGTCTTTTACAGGATGTTACAAATGTTTCAACTTTTTGAATTATTGAGGTTTTCCCCTTCCTGTGTGTGGGCTTTCTCACATCAAAGTAAATGATGCAACTACTTATATTAAAAAAGAGGAGTTTACATCTGTGCATCGAGCAGATCCTGCAGGGAGAGAGCAGGTCTCCCAGGAATGCTACCACACCTGAGAACACAGGTAAGACCACCACTTCTGCTCAAATACCTGGCCCAAGAGGGACCTGCCAGGAGCCCTCAGGACACAGGAACCAGGGAACACCCAGGGAAAGGATCCTTCTGGTTTCCATCTGAGCCCAGAGCTGACCCCGTGCCACAGCAATTCATACCTGGGTCTGCCCAGAAGAGAGCTGGTCTCCCAGGAGTACTAACACAAATGTGAGCACAAGTAGGACCACCACTTCTACTCTGAGAGACCCACCCAGAGCCCCCAGGACACAGGAACCAAGGAGCAGCATGGGACAGGATCCTTCTGGTTTCCATCTGTTCTTGGAGCAGACCTTGTGCCTCACCTCTCCTTACTCATATCCCACTGGGAGAAAGCATCTCTCCCAGGAGGGCTGACACACCTGAGAGCACAGCTCTCCATATCCAGATCCTGCCAGGAGAGAACTGGTCTCCAAAGAGAGTTGACACACCTGAGAGTACCAGTGAAACTGCCACTTCTGCTCAAATTCCTGTCCCTAGAGGGACCCATCCACAACCATCAAGTCCCAGGATCCAAGGAAGAGCATGAGACAGGATCATTCTGGCTTCCTTCTGTACCACAGAACTGACCCTGTGCCACAACTATCCTTACCAAATTCCTCCCTGAGAGAACTTGTCTCTCAAGAGTGTCGACACACAGACTTACAGAAGGAACAAGCCACAGTCAGAGACAGCAAGACCATCTAGCACCAGAGATAATCAGATGGTAAGAGGCAAAGTCTAGTAACCATAAGCAACAGAAACCAAGGCAACTTGGCATCATCATAACCTAGTTCTCCCATATAGCAAGCCCTGGATACCCCAAGATATAGGAAAAGCAAAACTCAGATTTAAAGTCACATCTCATGGTGATGATAGAGGACTTTAAGAAGGACATAAATAACTCCCTTAAAGAAATACAGGAGAACACAGGTAAAGAGGTAGAAGCCCTTAAACAAGAAACACAAAGATCCCTTAGAGAATTACAGGAAAACACGATGAAATAGATGAAGGAATTAAACAAAACCATCCAGGATCTAAAAATGGAAATAGAAACAATAAAGAAATCACAAAGGGAGACAACACTGGAGACCGAAAACCTAGAAAAGAGATCAGGAGTCATACATGCAAACATTTCCAACACATTCCAAGAGATAGAAGAATCTCAGGTTCAGTAGATACCATAGAAAACACTAACACAACAGTCAAAGAAAATGCAAATTGCAAAAAGCTCCTAACCAAAACATCCAGGAAATCCAGGACACAATGAGAAGACAAAACCTAAAAATAGTAGGTATAGAAGAGATCGAAGTTTCCTAACTTAAAGGGCGAGAAATTATCCTCAAGAAAATTATAAAAGAAAACTTTTCTAATCTAAAGAAAGAGATGTCCATAAACATACAAGAAGACTACAGAACTCCAAATACATTGGACCAAAAAAGAATTTCTTCCCATCACATAATATTCAAAACATAAAATGCACAAAACAAAGAAAGAATATTAAAAACAGTAAGGGTAAAAGGTCAAGTAACTTATAAAGGCAGACCTAACAGAAGTACACCAGACTTCTCACCAGGAACTATGAAAGCTAGAAGATCCAGGTCAGATCTCATACAGACCCTATGAAAACACAAACGCCAGCCCAGGCTACTATACCCAGCAAAACTCTCAATTAACAGAGATGGAAAAACCAAGATATTCTGTGACAAAAAGAAATTTATACTATATCTTTCCACAAATTCAGCCCTATAAAGGATAATAGATGAAAACTCTAACCCAAGGAGGGAAACTACATCCTAGAAAAAGAAAGAATGTAATCATCTTTCAACAAACTCAAAAGTTGATAGTCACACAAACAGAATTCCATTTTTAACAACAAACATACCAGGAAATAACAATCTCTATTCCTTAAAATCCCTTACCATCAATGGTCTTAATTCCCCAATAAAAAGACACAGTCTAACAGACTGGATATGTAAACAGGACACAGTATTTTGCTGCATAGAGGAAGTGTACCTCAGTGACTAAGACGGACACTACCTCAAATTAAAAGGCTGGAAAAAAAATCCAATCAAATGATCCCAAGAAGCAAGCTGGAGTAGTCATTCTAATATTGAATAAAATCGACTTCTAACCAAAAGTTATCAAAAAAGATAAGGAAGGACACATCAAAGGAAAAATCTACCAAGAAGAACTCTCAATTCTGAACATCTATGCTCCAAGCCAAGGATACCCACATTCATAAAACTAACTTTACTAAAACTCAAAGCACACATTGTACCTCAAACAATAATAGTGGGAGACTTCAACATCTAATCTCATCAATGGATAGATCATGGAAATTGAAAAAAACACAGACACAGCAAATCTAATAGAAGATATGAACTGAAAGAATTTAACAGATATCTATGGTACATTTCATCTGAAAACAAAAGAATATACCTTTTTCTCAGCACCTCATGGTAACTTCTCCAAAACTGAGCATATAATCAGTCACAAAACAGGCCTCAACCGATCCAAGAAGATTGAAATAATCCCATGCATCCTGTCAGATCACCACATACTAAAGATGGTCTTCAATAAAAACAAAAGCAACAGAAAGGCCACATACACTTAGAAGCTGAACAATGCTTTACTCAATGATAACTTGGTCAAGGAAGAAATAAAGAAATTAAAGACTTTTTAGAATTTAATGAAAATGAAGCCACACCATACCCAAATTTGTGGGGCACAATGGAGCTGTGCTAAGAAGAAGAAGGAAGAAGTCAAAATATCACTATTTGCAGATGATATGATAGTATACTTATGTGACCAACAAAATTTCACCAGAGAAGTCTTTCAGCTGATAAACAACTTCAGCGAAGTGGCTGGATAGAAAATTAATTCAAATTAATCAGTTGCACCCCTCTACTCAAAGGATAAACAGGCTGAGAAAGAAATTCAGGAAATGAAACCCTTCACAATAGTCACAAACAATATAAGATATCTTAGTTTGACTCTAACTCAACAAGTTAAAAATCTCTAAGACAAGTCCTTAAAGTCTCTGAAGAAAGAAATTGAAGAAGTTCTCAGAATATGGAAAGACTTCCCATGCTCATAGAGTAGCAGGACTCACATAGTAAAAATGGCCATCTTGTTGAAAGTAATCTACAGATTAAATGCAATCCCCATCAAAATTCTAACTCAATTCTTCATAGAGTTAGAACAATTTATTTGGAATAACAAAAAACTGAGGATAGTGAAAACTATCATCAAAAATAAAAGAACATCTGGAGAAATCACCATCCCTGACCTCAAATTATACTGCAGAGCAATAATGATAAATACTGCAGTGTATTGTTACAAAGACAGTCAGGAAGATCAATGGAATAAAATAGAAGACCCAGAAATGAACCCATATACCTATGATCACTTGATCTTTGACAAAGAAACTAAAACCGTCCAGTAGAAGAAAGAGAACATTTTAAACTAATGGTGCTGTTTCAACTGGCGGTCAACATGTAGAAGAATAAAAATTGATCCATTTTTATCTCCCTGTAAAGCTCAAGTCAAAGTTGATCTAGGACCTCCACATAAAGCCAGATATACCAAATCTAATAGAAAGCAAGGTGGGAAGAGCCTTGAACACATGCACACAGGGGACATTTTCATGAATAGAACACCAATGACTTATGCTATAAGATCAACAATAGTTAAATGGGACCTCATAAAATTGCAAATTTTCTGTAATTCAAAGGACACTGTCAATAGGTAAAAATGGCAATCAACAGGTTGGGAAAAGATCTTTACCATCCCTACATCTGATAGAAAGCTTATCCAATATATTCAAAGAACTCAAGAAGTTAGATTCCAGAGAAACAAATAACCCTGTTAAAAAATGGGGAACAGAGCTAAACAGAGAATTGTCAACTGAGGAAACTCGAATGATACACTTAAAGAAATGTTCAACATCCTTAGTCATCAGAGAAGTGCAAATCAAAATGTCCCTGAGATTCCACCACACACCGGTCAGAATGGCCAAGATCAAAAACTCAGTTGACAGCAGATGCTCAGGATGATGTGTAGAAAGAGGAACATTTCTCCATTGCTGGTGGGATTGCAAGCTGGTTCAACCACTCTGGAAATCAATCTAGTAGTTCCTCAGAAAATTGGACATGATATCCAGCTATACCACTCCTGGGCATGTACCCAGAAGATGCTTTAACGTTTAATAAGGATACATGCACCACTATGTTCACAGTAGCCTTATTTATAATAGCCAGAAGCTGGGTAGATCGCAGATATCCCTCAATAGAGGAATGGATACAGAAAATGTTGTAGATTTACACAATGAAATACTACTCAGCTATTAAAAACAATGACTTTCTTTGAAATTTCCAGGCAAATGGATGGATCTAGAAAATATCATGCCAAGTGAGGTAACTTAGTCAAAAAGGCCATATATGGTAAAAACTCAATGATAAATGGATATTGGGCAAAGAGCATGTGATGCCCACTGACCAGATGAAGCTCAAGAAGAAGGAATACCAAAGTGTGGATGCTTCAGTCCTACTTAGAAGGAGTAACTGGATAATCAAGGGAAGTAGAGGGTGGTAGGGATGTGGGAGATAGAGAAGAGGGAGATGGAGAAAAGATGGCAAGAATCAGATATGGGAGGAGATTGAAGAGATGTACAGAGGGTCAGGAAATTGAACAGAAGTATGTAGCAATAGGGAAGGGGGAACTGAGTAACAACTAGAAAGACCCAGATGCCAGGAAAGCAAGAGCCTTCAAGGATGCCACGTGGATGACATTAGCTGAAATACCCCACAAAGTGGAGGGAGAACTTGTTGAGACCATATCCAGAGGTTAGCCATGGGCCTCCAGTTGAGGGATGGAGCCACCCACCAATCTCCAAAAGTTTAACCCAGAATTGCTCCATTCTAAAGGAAACACAGGGACAAAGAGTGGAGCAGAGACTGAAGGAAAGGTTATCCAGAGATTGCCCCATCTGGGATCCATTCAACATCCAGGCACCAAACCCAGACACTATTGCTGATGCCAAGAGGTTCTTGCTGAAAGAAGCCTGATACAGCTGTCTCCTAAGAGGCTGTGCCAGTGCCTGAACAATACAGATGTGCAGGCTCACAGCCAACCATTGGACTGAGCACTTGGACCCCAATGGAGGAGTTAGGGGAAGGACTGACAGAGCTGAAGGGACCTTATCTGGCATCAATGGGAGGGGAAGCCCTTGGTTCTGTGATGGTTTGATGTCCCAGTGTGGAGGAATGCTAGGGCTGTGAGGTGGGAGTGGGTAAATTGGTGGGGGAGCACTCTCATAAAAGCAGGGTAAGGGGTGATGGGACGGGGGTTTGAAGAGGGGAAACCTGGAAAGGGGATAACATTTGAAATGTAAATTAATAACATACAAAAACTAAAAAAAAATAAAAAATGGAGTTTTTTTTTTAAGAATTGCAGTGTTATACTTTTAAAGTTCATTAAAAAGGAGATTATTTCCTTTTTAATTATTTAGCAAGATTTATATTATGCCATGAGTATCATTAAGCTAATATAGAACACAAAATATCAGAGATAAAATTTCTTAGTTGCTTTAAAACTTTGTTTATGGCAGTAATAATCATGAATAGTAGGAACTCATTTGAAGATATCAAAACATTTTAGCATTCCTTTCAGTAATATTTCAATTTTGATACATAGTATTCCCTTGATAGTTGTTTTTTAATTCTGCTGGTGATGAATTAAGCCAATTTATATCATTAAATATAATATGGTGAAATCAGGCTTCCTGGAGTTCTTCAGGAGGCACTAGTATTCTTATAGACATAAATTTAATAAAAGTTCCCCACTCTCACTATTATAAGACCAAAAGGCAAGAAACTTGTGTAGTTTACTTTCCCCCCTCTCTCTTCAAAATCAACTTTCTTTCTTTCTTTCTTTCTTTCTTTCTTTCTTTCTTTCTTTCTTTCTTTCTTTCTTTCTTTCTTTCTTTCTTTCTTTCTTCCTTTCTTCCTTCCTTCCTTCCTTCCTTCCTTCCTTTCTTTCTTTCTTTCTTTCTTTCTTTCTTTCTTTCTTTCTTTCTTTCTTCCTTTCTTTCTTTCTTTTTTTCTCTCTCTCTCTCTCTCTCTCTCTCTCTCTCTCTCTCTCTCTCTCTCTCTCTCTCTCTCTCTCTCTCTCTTTCTTATTCTTTTTATAACCTAATTGCTGATCCCACTTACTGTCACCTTCTCCCACAACCCTTCCCTCATTCTCCAACTCCTCTTCTCCTTTGAAAGGGTAGAGACACCCTTGGATATTCCCCAACTCTGGTAGATTAGGTCTCTGGGGGCCTAGGCATATCCTCTCCCACTGAGGTTAGAGAAAGCAGAATAGCTAGAAGAACATATCTCATAGATAGGATGCAGATTTTGGGAAAGTTCCCACTCCAGTTGTTCAGGAAGTTGTTCACTTGAAGACTGAACTACAAATCTGTTATATATGATATTCTCACGTTCTAGCCATTTGCCTGGAAAATTCATGATGTCTTTGTTTTTAAAAGCTAAATAGTATTCTACTGTGTAAAGAGATGTACCATACTTTTTATACATTCTTCAGTTGAGGGACATGTAGGTTGTTTCCAGTTTCTGGAATCAAGAATAAAGCTTCTATGAACATAGTTAAGCAAGTGTCCCTGTGGTATAGTTGGGCACCTTTTCGGTATATGCCCGGAAATGGGTCTTGAGATAGAACAATTCGCAATTTTCTGAGAAACAATCAAACTGTGTAGTCTTAAAACAATGGTTTTGTTAATGTTTTAATGTAATGACCCTTTTATTGTAGGAAAGCATTATCCTTGTAATTTTTGCTTATTTCCTTCACTTCTACACAGTTTACACATTTAAATGATATACAATCATGATTATTTCCAAATTATTCCTAGGAGAGAAATACTAGCATGATCTAGCAGTATGATGTATGATGAAAAGGTAAGACCATGAATAAAATATTTTCAATTACCTTATGAGAATTTACTTTCCTTCATTTTAAGGCAAAATATAATCAATAAATTACACAAAAATAGATTACATACAAATTCAGTGGTAATCTTTTTTTATATATTTGTTATTTTCTTGAAATAACTCATTTTCTGAGTATTTGAGATAAGATCCAAACAGAGAACATGGAAAAATGGGGCTTTGGATTAAATCTTATAGTTGTGCATGCCACCTTTTCCTATCATGCATTTCATTATAATGAAGTAAATAAGATTTAAAATAGGTGAATTGTGTCTTGGGTATTCCAAGCCAAGAAGAAGGAAGGAGAGGCCCCTGGTCTTGGAAAGGCTCGATGCAACAGTACAGGGGAATACCAGGACAGGGAAGCAGAAGGGGGTTGATTGAGTAACAGGGGGAGGGAAGAGGGCTCATGGGAATTTTGGGAGGAAGCAGGAAAGGGGAAATCATTTGAAATGTAAACAAAGAATATAATAATAAAAAAAGAACTTCAAAAAAGATTTAAATTAATGGTAAAATCTGTTTATGGATACAAATAACCATGTAAATTTTAAGATATGTATCACACGAAGAGTTTATGTGTAGCATATGATCATTTTAATAAATAAGTTCAATCAATGACTAAAAGCAAATAGCTAGAAAGCTTAAAGTAAGTTGGGGCTCAAGTAACTTCCAAGAACAGGTAATTATTATCTAAGAAAATGTGGTGCCAAGAATGGGGGAGGATGCAGAGAATAAATGGAACATCCTAGAAATTCAGTTCAAGGACATACTAGGACCAACATATACAAGACACTAAGACCTTAAATGTTTTCCTTCATCAGACTGTAATATTTAACATAGTAATCCCTACCATGTCAGCAAACTGGATACACTAATGATGTATGGGAGACAGATATACCCCACTCTTAGCTGTGAGATAGAAAGTCTGCTAGGATTTGGCACATTGTCAGGGGAAAATATAGGAAAGATGAATCCTTTCTTCTGTTTTTTTTTATTTCCTCTCTACTCTCATTTTCCATTGTCTCTTCTTATATTCCTTCTCTCCTTTCACCTTTCTTCAGTTTTTATTGGCAAGATGCAGAGACCAAAAGATTGCCGGTTGTGTCTTCTCATCCTTTTATTCTTCTTCTGTGAGTCTGTCTCTCTCTCTCTCTCTGTCTCTCTCTCTCTGTCTCTCTCTGTCTCTGTCTTTCTCTCTCTGTCTCTCTGTCTTTGTCTCTGTCTCTCTCTCTGTCTGTCTCCCTCTCTCCCTCTCTGTCTCTCTGTCTCTCTGTCTCTCTCTGTCTCTCTGTCTCTCTCTCTGTCTCTCTGTCTCTCTGTCTGTCTGTCTGTCTGTCTGTCTGTCTGTCTGTCTCTCTCTCTCTGTGTGTGTGTGTGTGTGTGTGTGTTTGTGTGTGTGTAATATGTGTGTATAGTGTATGGGAGGGAAATATTCATGCATGCACAACCATCTTGTAGATGTTTGAGAACAACTTGTCAGTTCTCTCCCTTGATGGGGAGTAGAGAGGGAAATTATATTTTAAGATTTTTAGGAGGGTGCAGAAATGACAGAGAAGTTACTCAACATCTATTACTTTATGGAAAGTCACAGTCAACTTTAAATCTCTGAACACCGACATTCAAATCTTGCAGTGCAAAAGTATTCGCAGTACTATTATTGCCAAGTGGTAGATTCTAGAAAATCAATGGGAACCTTAACATTGAGCATGACAGAACAAGGGTTAGAAAAAGAAAATAAGATTTTTTAAGTTTTTTTTATTACTAAGCTATTTATTTACTTTACATTCTAATCGCATCTTCTCCTCCCTCCTCTCTTTCCAGTCCCTGACTCTCAACTTCCTCCACCATCCACTCCACCACCCCTTCTTCCCAGAAAAATGAAGCCCTCCCAAGGACATCCACCTCCCCAGCATATCAAACTGCAACAATAAAAGGTACATTGTCTGCCATTGCTGATAGACAAAGCAGCCCATTTAGGGGAAAGGGATCCAAAGGCAGGCAATGCAGTCAGAGACAACCCATGATCTACTTTAGAAGTTTCTACATACGTGCAGAAGGCCTAAGTACTGCCCACTGATGCTCTCTGGATAACAGTCCAGTCTCCATGATCAATTTTGTAGTCTTAGCTTGTTTCTTTCCTTGTACTTTTTTTAATATTCTAAAGCCATTAGGACAAATATATGAAGAGCAAGTTAAGGGACCTCTAGTCATGGTACACAAATGATATCTGGCCAAGATAGATAAAGGCTCTATGTTGTATGAATGCTTTCTCCAGTCTGAAATGTCTGCACCTGAATAGAGGTAGGAGCCTCATGAGGGTCACACAACATTCATCAGCTTACTGAATTTCATGGGGCTCATGAAAGTAACAAAAGCAGGAAAACCAATATCTGTCTCCTCTTCTTGAGGTTTTATATGCATTACACAGTAACTTGGGTTGAGGAGACCATGAGGAGTACTGCTAGCTGTGTAAAGGTTGTCCAGGGAGCCTCGTTGATATGAATTTCATTAGTTATCATCCAGGCTGATCCCTCTCTATGCAAAAATGATCAATGCTAATAAATTCACTGTTTTTCCAAAAGAAAAAGTAGAAACTGGCAGCTTAAGTGCCTTTCTGAATAGATTTCAGTGCAACGGAATTAAGACAAGCAATTGACAGATGGGATGTCATGAAACAACAATCTTCTGTACAACAAAGGAGAAACTTCCACTTTGGAAATATGTCTGGAGGTTTCTCAAAACAAAGAAAAGCAAAGTGACAACAGCAACAACAACAAAACAGAAATATGACTGTATGAGTCAGATATACACAAAGTCTTTATATCTTACTACAAAGACACTTGGAGTTCTGCCTTTATTCCTGTTGTATTCAGAAAATCTAGAAAGAGGAATTGAACGACATGCCCACCAGTACATGAGTAACTAATGAAAATATGGCACATAGACACAGTAGAATATTACTCAGCTATGAAGAAAAATTAAAATGTAAAAATTTCAGACAAATAGAAAAATATAGTCAATGAGAGCACTCAGCCAAAAGTCAAATATCATCTGTCTTCTCTCATGTATGGGTGCTAGGTACAAATATTTGTTTTGTGTCTTTGGCCTAACATACACATGGAAGGCAGGAGGAAGAATGCATTTAGGGAGTATGGAGAGTAGAATAGAAGTCCTTGAAAGGGAAAAAAGATAAAGGAATCCCAGGGACAGAATCTTCCCGCAGATAGTGGAGGCAGAAAGATGGGAAATGTAGTGTGCATGAACAGGAAACATGGCAATCTACAAACTTGCAACTCAAGTAAAATATTTTTCAAAGGATTTGTGTGTGTGTGTGTGTTTTGAAAGAATTGGGCAAGGGATAATGGAAACTATGGGATTAATCTGGAGTGAAGGGAAACAATAACCAAAACTAAGGATGCATGAAGTTTTATCAAACACCACTAGGTGGTAAGTTGTGGTCATCTGCACAAATTCCAGCCAGTTAAATCTTTCAGCTTGAGATGGGGAGGTGACTCCCAAAATGTCTCTCTAGCTGGATATTGACAATTGATGCTGATGTCTATGATATGGAGAGGGATCAGGGCATAGAGAAGGAGACAGAGACAGAGACAGAGATGAAGACAGAGGCAGAGGCGGGGGCGGAGGCGGAGGCAGAGGCAAAGGCAGAAAGACAAAAAGACAGAGAAAACTGAGAGGATTCACTGGATTAAAAAAAAGCCAGATGAGAGAAATTTGAGATGGAAGTTTGGGCTTGGAGTGTTTAAAGAGGGGGAATTTTAAGAGAGTGTTCATGACTAAAATATATTGTATACATACATAAAATTTTAGAAAAAATATTTCATATAATCAAGACATGTAATTTTGATACTTTTAAACCAGCAATTTTAAAAGATTTGTAAAGAAACTGTTACATACTCTTTGACACGTTGCCAGATTTTCAGAAGTCAATAAGATCATGTGAAGTACCCTGGGGACTTGATAGGCTTGTAGTGATAAAAGACTGAGGTTCACGGATATGGAAAAGGATAGCTATAAGCTTCAAAGCTTCAGATGAGCAAATAGGTAGATAGGATCTCCTACACATGGAGAGAATGGCTTCTCTTCCCTTTCACTCTCTCAACTCTTTCATTGTACAAAATTGACTTATAGAGGGAGGCAGCAAAGAAGACTTTGATATAATTTAAGGGTTTCAGTCATCAAGAGTCTCATGCAGAGTGAGGATAGGTTATGTATGGTTATTATGGAAAAATTTATATTTAATATAAATATATATTTAAGAAATTTTTCCTATTGGGGGGTCACAGAGACCAAACCAAATAGCATGCAGGAGCTGGATGTAGGCTCCTACACATTTATATCAGATATGCAGTTTGGTTTTCATGTGACTTCTTTAACAATTAGATGGGAGCTATTTCTGACTCTGCTTCCTGCCTTTGGATACCCTTCCCCTAGCTGGGATGTCTCAGTGGAAGAAGATGCTCCGAGTCTTCCTGTGACTTGATGTGCCAGGGTAGGGTGACTGGGTACCCATGGTGGGGTGCTTCTCTTATGAGGGAAGGGCTTTGTGAGGGTGGGACTGAGAAGAGAGATTTGGGGGTTGCAATCAGCACATAAAGTGAGTAAATACATGAATTAACAATAACAACAAAAATTATTTTGTTAGATATTTGAAATTCTGTGTTAGTTCAGAACACATGATAGAGCCAAAAGTAATGGACCAAAAGTAAAGAATGAAAAACAGAAAACTATACTGTGTAGAGAGTTTCAGTTATTTTGTGTAAAGATAATTAATAGTCTCTAAAGCAAACTGTACATGTGTGTAACATCTGAGGACAAGTCCTGGAATAGATCAGTTTGAACCTTATATCCAGTAAGTCTTCAGCCCTCTCGGGAAACTACATCACTTTCTCTTTAAAGCCTATTGAAATTGTGTCACATGGCTAATTCATATGCAAAGCTTTCTGTACAAATTAGTGGTTGTAGCATCTTAAAGTGTTTTCTTTGTTATCATCTTTGCCTGTGTTCCCACAATCCTCTCCTGCTACTTCATGAAGGGTTATGGTATAGACTGCAAAGAAGAATTACAAAGACACAATGGATTTCCAGGAGTTGTGCCTTTTACCCTTAACAGGGACATTCCTAATATAAAATGTATCTTTTAAGTTCATCTGGTAACTGAAGAGTAAAACAGAAGAAGAATGACTGGGTCAAATAAACCAACAATTACAGGAACATCCATAAAGAAGAATTGTAACAGAAGTGCCTATTACAAGTGCCCAGTAAGATTACAAAGGTCAATTTAAGGAGCAATAAGTAGAACTTTACATAGGCTATACAAAACTTAGAGAACATTCATCATTTCAATATGTGTAGACTGTAAAGTATGTTTAATAATAGTGTTAGATATGATATTATGCATTGTTCAGTGTTACATAGGAAAAGATGAATGCAAAATGTATTTCACAGATCAAGAATCTTTTCAAGCAGTTAAGAAGACAGAAAAATCTGTTACATGGTGAATTACATACAGTATTGCACTACTGGTTAAATGTCCAGTGACTTACTATTCTTCACTATCAAAAGTGAATTCTATATGACAAGAAATCCTGGATAAGAGGAAAAGTGGACTAAGAGCTGAAAATACAAGTTTTTAAGATTAGAGGGGATGATTTAAAAGAAAATGTAAGGATCTTTTATCACTGGATAATTAGAGAGACAGGGAACAGGGAAGTAGCTATGTTGGGAGGAAGAACATTTTTTAACCTTAATAATCTTCCCAAGATATAATTCTCATGAGTTTCTATCAATATCTGCAAAGATAAGATGTCAGATTCTGAATTAAATTATTATTTTATTTGATAATGCATCATAACTTTTAGTGCTAAGGAAAAATGAAATTCTGACCCTTAAGTATTCACAGTAAATCTAGAATGAATACTTGCTATATCATTCTGTTGTTTTCCTCTGTGAGTACATGTACTATGTACTAATTGCTACTGCAAATACATGTAATATATCTGCTTCCAGAGTCTGGGGTATTAGGAATAATATGCTGGTTAGACATATGAATTCCTTCCAATTCTTAAAAGTCCAGTAAACTTAAGATAATAAATTTTTCTAAAATATTGAGCAGACAGTTTTGATTTTATTTTCATTATTAACTTTTTATTCCATTTCAATAGTAAAAGTTGTGCATCTTTCCAGTTTAGATACAGAATACTTTCTAGCCTCATGCTTGAATATTTAACTCAGTAACAGAGACTGCTTACCGTGATCATTTGGCATACAGAATGTTAATAACCATGCACAGAAAATTGTATCCTGCTTCTTGATGAAAACAGTTCTTATTTCTATATATTACTCCTTTCTAAATACATACATAGTAAAGTGTATTCCTCATTTATTGAAAGTATGTGGTGATAAAATTCTTTATATTATTTCTGGTTTCTCAGAAACCCCCAACCCCCAAATTGGAATTCCTATTCCATATGTTTTCCGATTTCTGAGTGCTCATTGCTCTATCTCTATTAAATATTATGTTTTCATGTTCAATTATGGATAATACTTCCTATCATTCCCATATTAAATCTGAATTTGCTGTAGGCTATTATTTTATACTATAGTAAAGAATTGCCAAAACCCACCTCTTTCAAAGTGCTGAGATTGTTCATGAACTTCTATGGGCTGAATTCCTTGAAGATTATTAGCAATTTTTCCACAGTAAGTTATAATGTCCCATTCAGATTCTTATTTTCCAGCACACTAATTTTTCTTTTTACCACATAGACTGTCACATCAGACTGTGAAGCTTTAATGGACTGATTGCATAATGTTTTACTCCTATGTAATAAGTCATGCTCATACTCTTTGTCAATGTCTTTTCTTCTCCGTTCAAGTCAAAATTATACCTTTTTCTTCTTCTCTATATTCAGGTTTCATTATAGTCCTCTAAAATGTATCATCCTTGAACCTGAGTTATAGAGACATGTATTTGTTTTGTTTCTGCCATTAATATCTAATTAAAAATGAAGGTATTTGATGCCAATGAACATGTACGTCATGATAATTCATAAAAATTTTTAGGACTACACTATAACAAATTCTTTGTGTTAATAGAAAATTGAAATAAATTTAGTTTGACTAAGAACTAAAAAGCAATTGCAAAAAATTGAAATAACCATAAGAAAATATAAAGAGTTATTGCACAAAATAAAAGGAAATTACAGTAGACTGTATATGAGAATGAAGGTTTACTTAGTGCTTGATTTGAAGAACTGAATTCTGAAGAATATGGAGAATTTTATATATATATCATACAAAAATTGATGAAAACCTTCGAGCAAGTCAATAGGTATGTGACTGTGTAATGTGTCAAATGCACCAGCACTTCAGTAATGGTAAATTCTGAGGAACCAGAATAAACTGTGCTCTAAAACAGCATCAGTTTTTGAAAATAGTGACTGTTCTTGCATACATTAACATACACATGTACACATGCACACACACACAAAAATACACAATTGATACCTTTGTTTCAAAATCAGATGGTTGCAGAAAGTCTACCTGTACATTCATTCATTGTAACTCTCTCCATAGTTCAAAATATGGAATTCACCAAAAGTTCTATGAAGATATGAGTACATAAAAGAAATATGAGATTTATATTAATGGTAGACATTTTTTAAGCTGTAAGAAAAATGCAAGTATATTTTTTGTAGGAAAATGAATGAAATATCTTCCTATTGTGTTGAGAAGCGTGACTTTCATATGCAGAATCTAGAAATACACACACACACACAAATACACACACACATACAAATAGACATACATGAGCAGACATAAATTTGGAAGAAAGTAGACCAATCATCAGGAAGGAAGAGAGGTTGGATAGAGGTTAAAGTCAGATGAATAAGGTCCACATATTGGTTATGCTTTTATGAAAGTAGTATAGCAAAACCCATAACTTTATACAAGGAATACACACACATAAAATTAAAATAGTAAATGGTCTTTTATTTCCTAGTAGAGGTAGACCAAATAGGAAAATCTTTTCACTTTTGAATTGACCTGCAAAGATTGCACAGAGAATAATGGATTGGAAGCAAACTATAAGATTTCTTCTGTGGCAAATGTGAAGCAGGGAAATAATAAACATCAGTGACTTGAGTATGGTGAGAAATAAACAAGCTGATAATGGCAGGCATCAGGAGAAGCGACCTGATGGTGGTCTCTTTTTACTGCAGTCAACCAGAAAGATTAGCATTCTAGTTATCAAAACAGAAATATAATGTGGCATGCATGGTAGAGTACACCTTGAATCCTTGCACTTTGGAGGCAGAGGCAGAGGCAGGGAGATCTTTGAGGATAAGGCCAGCCTTGTCTACAAAGTGTGTTCCAGAACAAACAGACTGCTGTCTCAAAACAACAACAACAACAAAACCCACACAACACCAAAACAGCATAAATGTGGTAGAAGAGGCTTGTAGAATAAAACTCTTCTTTAAGTCTGAGTTGTCACTTATTTAGAACCTCATATTAAGCTGTCCATTTGGAATTTGTAAAAATATTGAGAATGTTAAGAGAAGGACAGATGGCTCCAGAGAAGGATGACATTTACTAGGAAGCATAGCAAGAAACACTGGTACCTATATGTATGGAACAAAAATAGGAATTCCTGAGTAAAATTATGGACTGCAGGGTCAGAGAATACTGAAACATCTTAAGGCATAAGGATAAACATCAAGTTTCTGGTTTAGTAAAATAAATCAAGAAACATGTGTTAGGGACCATAAAATAGTACAAGTAGAAAAAGAAGAAAGTGACCAACAGTTCAACATGCCAGTAAGATTGAGTGGAATGGGAGCTATTGCCTATGAGGCTTAAAACTGATAGCCAAAGTTTCCGGGAATGAAAGAGATAAGAATCTTATTACAGATTTTTGATCTATATAGCAGAAAAGCCCAAACAAACTAAAGAAAGGCTACATTGGATTGTAGCAATTGGGAAGCTTGGCCCATGCTTTACAAGAGTAAATGTACACTGGGGGTATAGAAAACAATCAGACTTTTTGCGGCTGTATTGGGTATTTATTTTGAAATAACACTGACTTTTGGATATCCTAAGAAACATTATGGACCACCAATTAAAGTATAGGTTTATTGATTAATGGAGAGTTGCTTGAAATCTGACTCACAGTAGGTTTAGTGGGTCCCTCATCTTATCTTGTAGTTATTTCTTCAGTACCATAGCATATATTTAAGCTACATACACTTAAATTCCAACATTGGTTCCATGTCCTGTGATGTGAGAGTTACTGTCATTAGAAAAGCCAAATGGGGGGCTGGAGAGATGGCTCAGTGGGTAAGAGCACTGACTGCTCTTCCAAAGGTCCTGAGTTCAAATCCCAGCACCCACATGGTGGCTTACAACTATCCATAATGAGATCTGACTCCCTCTTCTGGAGTGTCTGAAGATAGCTACAGTGTACTCAATAAATAAATAAATCTTTAAAATAAAAAAGAAAAGAAAAGCCAAATGGAAGCCACTGGAGTTGCCTCTACCAGAGAAGTTAGTGAACCCTTTAAAAATATTCCATCCCTGTAAAAGCTGCAAAAATTAGGGCCACCATCAAGGCAGAGATATATAGCTATATATTTCTTCTAGGCCAGAAGGTGACATAAGGAGACCCTGTCTCCAAAACAAAACAAAGCAAATAAGATATTTGAGTATGTGATAGAAATTAATTTTATTTAAGATAAGTTGTAGGGGATGTAGAGTGACTAATTGTTCTTTGACTAGTATGGTATCAGGAATAGTTATTTGTAAAAATGGATACACATTAAAAATATTGTGTGTGTAAAGCAGTACCCAACCAAGGATATAATGTAGAATGTCTAAGCAGTGTTCAACTATCAAAAAGTAAAAAAATAATAATGTTAGTGGTGATTATTAAATACAGAAATATAGAGAAAATGGGATTGTGTGCAGAAGTTTAAGATTGTTAGGGTAGAATGCTATTGAAAACTAAGTATGCATAAGACTATGACTATAAAGATATGGAAGCAATGATCTATGAGACAGTCAGTGATTATGAACCAGAGAAGACAGCAGCAGAATTGACACATGAGCTTGGATGTAATTACAGACAAAATCCAATCAGTCTATCTTACACACGTGATCCATGGTGTTATATTAATTGGTAGGTAAAACCACAAACATAGAATAATTAAGTCATTCTATAGTAGAAGAGTAAAACATGAGGGAACATTCTTAATATTAAGTACTTCCATATAACTATTGTTATTAAAGTACTATATTCATGGTACTGGGCAAAATCATAAACCAACACAACTAAAGAAAGTATTCTAAACTAGAACCACACAGGAAAAGCTAACCACTGTTTGAAAAATACAGACTAATTCAATAAAGGAAAGGTAATCTTTTCCATTAAATTGCAAGGAGCAATATGAACAGCATATGCAAATAACAAAACAAAAACTTAATTAAACTGACATCACTTCACAAATCCTGTATCAGGTGGAACGTCATATAAAACAGGAAAAACAGAGTGTTCTTGTTTCACGAAGAGCTGGAAAGCTGAGTGTCATTTTATTTGCTTATTTTCTATTGCCTAATTCCTCCTAGTGACAACTAATCTTTATGTATTGTAAGTCCAGTGTGAGATATATGGTCCCTCCTGGAAAGGACTTCTCAAAACTGAAGCAGCATTAGCATCTTTGAGAATATGCACAAGATAGATTAAAACCTTAGCAAAACTAACTAAAAGGCATAGAGAGAATTTCCAAATTAAGTCAGAAATGAAAAGGGGAATATAACAACAGACACCAAGAGAATCAAAAGAATCATTAAGTCTTGTTTCAAAAAGCTATACTACACAAAATTGGAAAATATAAATGAAATGGGTAATTTGCTTAATAGATACTACTTACTAAATTTAAGTCAAGATCAGGTAAATGCTCTAAATAGACCTATAACCCCTAAGTAAATAGAAGCAGTCATTAAAATTTCCCCAACCAAAAAATTCTCAAGTCCAGATGGTTCTAGAGTAGAATATTACTAGATTTTCAAAGAAGATCTAATGCCAACATTCCTCAAATTATTTCACAAAAGGGAAGCAGAAAAGAACATTGACAAATTCATTTTATGTGGCTACAAGCACCCTGATATATAAAACATACAAAGACTCAAAAAAAATTCACACTTTACATTATGAACATCAATGCAAAAGTACTCAACAAAATATTCACAAACCAAATCCAAGAACACATCAAAAACATAATCTACCTCAATCAAGCTGGTTTCATCCTAAAGATTAAGGGATGGGTCACCATATCAAATCCATCAATGTAATTCTCCATATAAACAAACTGGAAAAAAAAACCAACATGTGACCATCTAATTACATTCAGATAAACCTCTGACAAAATCCAACATTCCTTCATGGTAAAAGTTCTAGAGAAACCAGGGATACAAGGTGCATACCTATGCACAATAAGGCAATATACAGCAAGTCAATAGTAAATATAGAAATAAATCTAGAGAAAATTTTAGCAATTACACTGAAATCAGGAACAAGACAAGGCTCTACATTCAATAAATTATAGGACTTGTGGTTTCAGCTAGGGTAACAGGACAACTAAAGAAGCTCACAGGAACACAAATAGAAAAGAAAGAAGTAAAAGTATTACTATTTGTAGATGATATAATTGCATAAATAGTGATATCAATTATTATGCCAGGGAATTCGTTCAACTGATAAGCACCTTCAGCAAAATAACTAAAGACAAAATTCACTAAAAATATCAGTAACTCCCCATACATAAAAGATAAATGAGTTAAAAAAATTAAGGAAACAACAACTTTTACAATAGCCACTAATAATATAAAATATCTTGGTATAACTCTACCCAAGCAAGTGAAAGACCTGTATGACAAGAACTTCAAGTTTTTGAGAAAAGAAATTGAAGATGATCTCAGAAGATGGAAAGATTTATGATGCTCATGTTTGTAGAACTGATAGTGTAAAAATGACCATCTTAAAAAACAGCTATCTACAAATTCAATGCAATTCTCATCAAAATTCAAATATGATTCTGTTCAGCCTTTGAAAGAAAAATACTTCATATGGATAAACAAAAATCTATGATATCTAAAAGAAATCTTGTATAATAATAGAACTTCTGGAGGTATAACAAACCTGGCTTTCTAACTGTACTGTAGAGCAATAATAATAAAAATCACAAGACTTTGTCAAAACAAATTTATCAATAGAATAGAAACAAAGAAGTAAACCCACACATATATAGGAACTTAATTTTTTACAGAGAAGTTAAACCATACAGTAAAAAAGAGAAAGCATCTTCAACAAATGGTGCTGGTCTAAATGGATGTCTATATGTAGAAAAATGCAAATAGATACATATTTATCACCTATCCAAACCTCAAAACCAAGCAGATTAAAGACCTAAACATAAAACCAGATACACTAAATCTGATAGAAGAGAAAGTGGGAAATATTCACGAGCACACAGGTACAGGAGAAAATTTACTAAATAGAATACTAACAGTTCAGTTGCCAAGATCAACTTCAAGAAACTGGAAAAAATTTGTAATGCATAGCAAAACATCAAAAGAACAAAATGACAGCTTACAGAGTGGGAAAAGATCTTTACCAACTCTGCATTTGACAGAGGGCTTATATAAAAACTATATCAATCCCTCAAAAACTAGATGTCAAAAAAGTCAATTAATCCAATTGAAAATGAAGCACAAATTTGACAGAGAATTCAACCACTTTGGAATTCAATTTCATGGTTTCTCAGATGATCAGAAATAGATCTACCTCAAAACCCAGCTATGATACTCTTGGTCATATACCCCAAAGATACTCTTCAATAGCACAAGGACACTTGCTCAACTATGTTCATAGCAGCTTTATTCATATTCCCAGAAACAACAAATGATCTGGATGTTCCCCAACTAAACAATGGATAAAGAAAACATGGCACAATTACATAAGGCACTCAGCTATTAAAAACAATGACATGATAAAATATGTAGACAAATAAATGTAACTAAAAAGGATCAACGTGAGTAACTCAGAAAGAAAAACATGATGGAACTGGAATCAGTAGAGTGAGCATTTCTGGAAAGAGCTAAAACTGTAAGACAATGGAAACTCTTATGAATATATGAAGGTGAACCTAGCTAAGACTCCTAGGAATGGTGAACACAGAACCTTAGATGGTCATCTTCTGTAACCAGGCAAACTGTCTAATGGAAAGGTTGGGACTGCAACCTGGCCACAAAACCTTTGATGCACAATTGTCCTGCCCACATGATGTACAGGAGTAAAGATGGAGAAGAAAAATTGAAAGTTACCTGTCAATTACTAGTCTACCTTGAGACCCATGCCATGAGAGAGAGCCCAGCCATGATACCATTAAAGATATTGATGATATTGCAGATAAAAGCCTAGCATAGCTGTCATCTGAGAGGCTTCACCTAGAAACTGATAGAAACAAATGTAGAGACCACAGTCAAATGTTAGATAATCATGGGGAATCCTCTGTATGAGGAAGAGGATGGAATAAAGAGCCAGAGAGGTCGGGGCACCACAAGAAAACCTACAGAATCAAATAACCTGGTTTCATAGGGGATCCCAGAGATTCAACCACCAAGAAAACTTGCATTGGATTGACCTAGGTACCCTGCACGTATGTAACAGTTGTGCAACTTGGTCTTCATTTGAGACACCTAACAACAGGTGCAAGTGCTGTCTTTGATTATGTTGCCTGCCTTTGGAGTCCTTTTTCCTAACTAAGCTACCTTGTCTAGGCTCAATATGAGAAGATATACCTAATTCTGCTAAAACTTGTATGCCAAGACTGGTCGAAATCCCTGGGAGGCTTCCCCTTCTCTGAGAAGAAAGGGAAGAGGTGGGGTCATAGGGAGGGGAAGTGAGAGGGAGAGATTGGGAGAAGCTGCAAGGGGGGTAAAAAGTAAATAAATTAAGAAAAATGAAAAAAAGAAGACCTGGAATTCTGAGGATCATTCTATGTAAGTATGTATGTATGTATGTATGTTTGTATGTATGAATGTATGTATGTATAAATATATGTATGAATGTATTTATATATGTATGTATGTGTATGTATGTATGTATGTATGCATGCATGCATGTATGTATTCTGTATAGTCTACTTCTTTCCAAAGACCAGAAACTGTTCATCAGAATATAAGATCTATGGTCCCACATGGAAAGCACTTCTCAAAACTGAATCAAGGTACATATCATCTGGAAGTGTGTGTGAAGGCACAGTGCTGAACTGCAGCCCAGAGGTGTCTGGTTCTTAGTAGCTTTATAGCATTAACAAGAAATTATATTTGTGTTACAGTTTAGATCACGGCTGCTGCTGTAATGAGAACTTGACTTTGAGAACCACATTTATGGTTATCAGAGATCTCAGGTGAAAAGATTTGTGAATATAGTAAGGAATCAAAAAAATATGCTTTTAAAAAATAAATTAAAGAGCCAAACAGTTTCTTTAACTGCTTTTAAAACAGAAGCAAGATTGAAAAATATAAAAGATAAAAGATTAAAGAGTAATGCAGAGAATGTTGAGATAGAAAATAATCAAATAAGTGACAACTTTGTGTTTTCACACTACTTTTGGTTTAATTTATTTCTACAATTATGCATGTCTTATTTTAATGTATAGATGAAATACATTTTATTATATCAGCTCCTCTCTATCTGCTTCAACTCCTCCTATGTCCCTCTAGTTGTATTTAGAACATTCACGCACGCACACACACACACACACACATACACACACACAGAGACACACACACACAGACACACACACACACACAGAGAGAGAGAGAGAGAGAGAGAGAGAGAATACACACAGACACGCAAACACACACATAACTCATAAACACAAGCACACACAGAGAGAAAATGCACAGACACTCATACACACATATAACACATACACACAAATACATACACACATGATATATCACACACACACACACACATACACACACACACACACATATATATATATCACATCATCCACACACACAGAGCCACAGAGCTGTTGATTTCCTGGGCATGGAAAATCTATTCGGAAATTAATTCTGAAAAACCCCTGTAATTATATTTTAATAATTATCTAGTTTTTCTTTACCCTTGGCTCACTCCTAAGCGATTGAGTCTGAGAATACTAGATTTATTCAGTCAAGGTTTACATCACAAAACCTTGGAAGTCATTGACTTATTCTAATTCTCTAGGAGGACCTATCTATTTCCCAGACAAATTCCAGGTTATATTTGAATTTTAGTATTGGTCTTGCTCTTCAGGCTTCAGGTAGATTCTTCCATGATGCATTCTCACAATCCCCGCGGTTTAATCCCTCTTACTTCTCTGTTTGTCCCTTCTTCTGGGTGGGAGACATATAACCCAATTATCTATTCTGCCCAGCCATTGGTTGATCAGATTTTATTGACAAGGTATAGAATAAATGGGGACCATTGTTTATACAAATTTAAAATAGAGATATTTTCAATAAGCATTACAATGTCAAGTAAGGATTGCAACAATATGTGGGGACAGCAAAATCAGCATTTGAATAATACAAGGATAATCTTTACACAGTGCTCAAAAATATTATGCCTACTGAAACCTGACTTTTTGTCCCTTAGTGGCCATCACTTGCCTGTAGCTCTCTGACTAAAGGTTAGAATAATGTGAACCTGTACCCTACTCTTTCTGGAAAGTTTACTGGTATGGTCTTGTCCAGGAAGTCAAAGTTGTTAAGAGTTCAGAGTATAAGCAGAAGATCATAATTCAGTCATTTTAATCAATATTTGAAAAATGACTCAAAGTAAGAACATAATGGGATGACTAAAGAAATGACACGGAAAATGGAAGGACACAGTATATTTTGGGATCATGAAGTATTAGGAAGTTGTTAGTGATAGACTCTATCAGGAAGGAGATGTGTTGCTGTAGTTCAATGAGGCATAGATACAATTCATCTTGAAGAACTCATATTTTAACCAGTGCCATAGCAAAACCATTCATTCACTACTATCTGGATATGCAAAGTAAGAATAGGTATTTTCAAGTTGATATAGCTACTTTTCATTTCTATAGTTATTCTGTTATCCTACTGATTTCTCACTCTATTAAGTATCAAGAGTTTATGAGAACTCTAAGTTACCAGCTAATGATAATGAATTGATAGGAGCAAAATCCTAATTCAAGGAGCCTTCCATTTGCAGGAAAATACTCATGACTTTATATAATTATTTTCTTTCTCTTTCTGTTTATAAAAAAAGTAATTTTCTTTCCATGGAGGCTGAGAGACATGGAATTAATTACAGTCTGGCCAAATATTATGGGATAAGTTCAATTCTGCATCATCTTATGGGCTCATCTGGAACTTGTTATTTACCATTACTTATGGTTGCTGATATTTATATCAATGGTAATCTCTCCCTTCTAATGGAGACTATTGCTTTAATATTTCTTTTGAGTCTTTCCTGTCAACAATACAGATGGGAACATTTGTTGCTGTCCCTGTCATCCATTGACCGTGGGTAGCCAGCAGGAATCTTCAGCTCCCTAACAGGGCATCTTCTCACACAAATAGACATCTGATAATGTATTTGGTTATAAAACCCAGGTAAATTGAAGAGGCAATAGCTCATCATAAGCTCTCCCCAGATGAGAAAGCATACTGTAACAGACCTCATTATAATTTTTCACATTCCTACATCTGAGAGTGTGTCACAGAGAACTCATTGACATGTCTCTTTCCATTTTGCTACACATCACATTGTAATGAGGCACAGGAGATCACCACTTCTTGTTATTGTTTGAGCAATGTGTGTGCATGGGGGGGCTTCATTGAATAATATACCCTGATTATTTGAGGTGGCTTTTACCCTTCCCATTATCACTGGCCGCAATCATGTGTGATTATAGAATAGTCAAAATTTTCACAGAGAGAGGAGAGAGACAGAGTCATACACAGACAAAGAAACAGACACACTTATGCACACACACACATACACACATACAGAGAGAGAGGGAGAGAGAGAGAGAGAGAGAGAGAGAGAGAGAGAGAGAGAGGAAGAAGAATGAAGAGGAGGGAGGGAGGGAGGGAGAAGGAGGGAGGGAGAAGGAGGGAGGGAGGGAGGGAGGGGAGGGAGAGGAGGGATGATGAAAAGAAACCAGTCATTTCTTTTAAAAAAATAGCTCACTCATTAAAAATACAATTTAAGTTTTCCACCAGTTGTCTTCAGGATATAATCTAACAGAATCTGAGACTATAGAAGTAGACTTTAGAAATTAGATCACAATAAAAGTATATAGTTTTATTTATAGTGTCAGAGGTTGGTTCTCTCCTATGAAATGGGTCTCAAGTTGGACCAGTCATCAGTTGGCCATTTCCCCAACTTCTGCTCCATCTTTATCCCTGCATATCTTCTAGGCAGGAGATATTTGGAGTCAAAGTTTTGTGGATGGTCTACTATGCCCCTCCCTCCATTGGAAGTCCTACATGGCTATAGGAGGTGGTCATTTTAGTTTTCATATCACCCACTTCTAGAAGTCTTAGCTAGGGTCACCCTCATAGACTCCATAGAGCCTCCCCTGTCTCAGGCCTTCAGCTCATCCCACCAATTTCTAATCTCATTCACCTCCTGCTCACCATGAAATCTCCCCACACCAGATACCCACCACAATACTCCTCCCCACAAACTCACCCACCCAGTTCTCACCTTCCACCTATGATGTCTATTTTTTTTTCCATTCTGAGTGAGATTCAAAAATTCTTCCTTGGACATTCCTTGTTACTTAGCTTCTTTGAGTCTGTGGATTATAGCATGATTATCCTGTACTTTATGGATAATATCAACTTATAAGTGAATACATATCATGCAGTTATTTCTGGGACTGTGTTACTTGACTCATGATGATCTTTTCTAGTTTCACCTATTGTCTGCAAATTTCACAATTTTGTTTCTAATAGCTGAGTAATATTCCATTGTGTAAATATATCACATATTTTTATACATAATTCAATTGAGGGACATCTAGGATGTTTCCTGTTTCTGCTTATTATGAATAAAGTTACTATGAACATAGCTGAACAAGTGTCCTTGTATTATAATGGTGTTTCTTTTGATTATATGCCCAGGAGTGGTAAGGCTGGGGCTTGAGGAATAACTATTTCCAATTCTCTGAGAAACTGCCAAACTGATTTCCATAGTGCTTGTACAAGTTTGTACTCCCACCATCAATGGAAGAAAGTTCCCATTTCTCCACATCCTTGCCAGCATGTGCTGTCATTGAGATTTTTGTTCTTAGCCATTCTGGTGGGTATAAGATGGAATCTCAGTGTCATTTTGATGTGCATTTCACTAATGACTAAGGATTTTGGATGTTTCTATATGTGTTTTTTTGGCCATCAGAGCTTTCTCTGTCGTGAATTCTCTGATTAGTTCTGCACTGCTTTTCAAAATTTGGCTATTTGGTTTGTTGGTGTCTAATTTATTGGGTATTAGCCCTTTGTTGGAAGTAGGATTAGTGAAGATATTTTCCCATTCTGTAGGCTGCCATTTTGTCCTATTAATGATGTCCTTTGCTTTACAGAAGCTTTTTAGTTTGCTGAGGACCCATTTATTGTTGATCTTAGTGTCTGGGCCATAGGTGTTCTCCTGTTCAGGGTTATTCTCCACTTTCTCTTCTATCTGTTTTAGTGTAAGGTATTATGTTTAGGTTTATGATCTACTTGAACTTGAATTTTATGCAGAGTGATTGTTGTGAATCTATTTTCATTCTTCTATAAGCAGAAATACTGTTAGTAAAAAAAAAAAAAAGAAAGAAATACTGTTAGTCCAGCACCATTTGTTGAAGAAGTATTCTTCCCATTGTATGGTCTTAGCTCTTTGTAAAAGAACACGTGTGTCTGTAGGTGAGTGGGTATACTTTGAGATCTTCAATTCTATCCCATTGATCAACCTGTCTGTTTTTGGTAAGGCAGAATTCTTAATAAATCACCTTTAGTCTTCTTTTGATATTCCATTCCTCAGGAATATACCTTAACTTCACTTCTGTACATTACTATTCTATTCTTATGATCTCCCTAAGTCTTGGCAGCTGGTATATTCATAAATTCTATGTTATATTTATATTTTAATAATAATTTATGTAGATAAATAATAATGTGTGTGTGATATAAAAGTAGAAAGCAAAGATGTCTAGAGGAAGGGAGAGGACTAGCAGGAGGGGACTCAGAAAAGGGATGGAGAGAGGTGACATGAAAGCTCAAGAACATTATATACTTATATGGAAAAATGCACATGAAATCCATTAACATATACAGTGTTAATAAGTCAGCACAGTATTCATACATTTATATTCTACTGAGAACATGTGACAGAAGAAGAAATGGATGCCTAGAACAGGAAACAGTATTAAATAATTTGGTAACAGTCTTGCCTCAGCAACTGTCCTCATTTGCCTCTCTACACATTGTATTTGTCATTATAATCTGTATTATACAATAAATTTATTTTCTCTGAGGGAAAGAGGATCAACACTATTTTTTATTTGATTCTGGTTTCTTAAACACTACACAACATGCTGGTCACAGTGTCTCAATGACTATTTGCTGAGGCACTCGATTATTAAGCCAAAAAAATTATGATTGGATAGCATATATATTCATGTGTTTTCAAGTGATTACTCTGTTTTACTTTTACGTTCACAGAGTATTCACAATGGTTTAAGAGTGGGATCCACTTCAGACAGTTTAAAATACAATTGGAAAGAGAATAGAGAATCATGAGATCACTCCACTGCATGTCCATGTCTCTAGGGAGAAGTTTACTGTATAAAAACTAGAGACAATACTGTAACTTATGTTTTTATTCTGGATTCAAATGAACATCTCAGTGTGCCTGAAGAACTGTCATTAATGTCTGGGTTTTGGGAGTTAAAAGTCATGGAGAGTTCACATTCAGGTGACTGCCTCTTTTAGAACTTCTAGAAACAATTTCCTTAACTCTTATTGTGCCTCTACACTTATAGTTCCTTGTGTAAGTAGAAGGCAGGCAGCCATACTAACTCTTTAAGCTGCATGTTAACTACAGACCTTATAATTAACCTACAAAGTTTATAAAGGGCTAAAAACACACCACAGAGAATTAACAGGGACCAGAAGACAAAGTGGCTGTACCTTTATTGTTTTCCTTCCCAGCATCAGGACAGAACTTAAAGGAAGAACATCATGAAATGTCCCACTTTGAATCTTTTTTTGATTTCACAAAGCAAGACACAGATATTTAGATATAAAATTATTTGAGAGTCAATTGTTTTAAAGTGTGTGTAACTACATGGTTTTTTCCTGTGCTAGAGTATGGGCCATGGGGGCTCATGAGTGTATGTTCTCATGTTCTCTTACTTGTATATAAGGAGGAAAGCTTTATCTGATCTCCTGGAAGTAACAAGGCCACCAATGATACTCTTTCAAGTCCTTAGCACAGAGATAAATAGGAGTGCTGGATCAAAAGCCACCATTTTAACCTGGCAGGAAATGTACCTGACTGAGCATCTTCTTCCATACTGAGTGGAAAGTGCTCCACCATGTACAGAATGTCACTACCATCAAAGAACCCTTACTGGCTGTACCCTTCACTGTATAATGAATGGCAAGAGCACCAAAACAGGATCTTTTTAAATGCATATATTTTAAATACATACTTTTTCCTCTTCTGTTTTTGAATCAAACTGAAATATTGTAGATTTACCAACAATGCTTCTTGGTCCTAATTTCAGTTGCCATATAAATATCCTGATAAGTGGTCACCAAATCATGTGGTAGTTTTACATTTTATATTTTAGAGAACCTCTGTATAGATTGAATGTTTGTTCCCCATCCCCTAAATTTACATGTTGGTCAGTAATTTCCAATGGTGTCTGGACATGGGGCCAATTGGGCATGAACAATCCTCTTCAGACAGGGATGATTTCTCTTAAGAAAGAAACAGGAAGTTGCTCCTTGATCATTTCTGTTATACAAGATATAACAAGGCATAAGATACATCAGGAAGCAAGCCTGAAGCACACACTTAAGTCTATCTGTCTGATCACAATTTCTCCAGAACCATGAGAAAACATTTATGGTGTTCCTAAAGCATACATTTATATTGTCGTGATAATACATGTTGACCAGAACAGTCAGACCTCCATGTTGTTTTCCATATGAAATGAGCCATTCTTCCCCTCCTAGCAACACCATGCAAGGTTTCCAGGATTCTATATTCTTCCTCACATTTACTCTAACCAGGTACTTCTTCTTTTCTTCCTGTTTCCTTTTCTTTCTTCTTTAGATACTAGTGTTTCTGAGAAATTTTCAGGGATATCAAATTCTGGCTTTGACTTACCTGATGATTAGTAATTCTGTACATACAAAGGGATTGGAATCAACATTCACAAGATCAAAAAGAAGAAAAGAACAAAAATTCCACATGTGACAACAGGTACTCCTCCCAAGGACACCATGCTAACTGAAATAACCAGCCTTGGAGAACAGTCAGGTGCTTCCATTTCTATGATGTACACACAATGCAGAAAGTCATAGAATCCTAATGGAATAACTGCAGGCAAAGGGTAAGGGAGAGTAGAAATATAGTTACTCATTATTGACCAAGAGAATTCATATATCCACAAGTAGAAATTCCAGAGACATGCTGTTCAATGTTGTAGTTCTAACTCCCAAAACTGTGGTATAAAAGTATTTCAGAGATCAGTTTTAACATGATACTCTTTTATATATTCTTCCTCAGCTTCTCTTCCATCTGGATACACACCTGTTCTGTCTCTTATTAGAAAACAGGCATACCAAGAATAATGATAAAATGAAAAAATAAGATACACAAAAACAAATGTTTCAGGACAGGACACAACTAACATAAGAAAAAGAGCCAAATCAAAAGCAGGAGAAGCCTATATAGATGCAGAAATATACATATTTTCACAAACAGGAATCCCATCAAAACACAAACTAGAATTCCTAACATATATGCACAAAGGACCTGTAAGGTTACAAACAAACACAAAAAACAAACAAACACAAAACTGAAGGCCTTGACACAACATTATGAGACAAAAAACTGTCCAAATAATTCTTCAAAGTTTTTTTTTTTTTGTTGTTGTTTTTCCTGTTGGCCATATATTGCTGGATATAGAACCTACACTTAAGTGCTGTTTGTATCCTCAGGAAGAATCCCTTGGAGAAATCTAAATGTTCATTTGCAAGTGGCCAGCAGATAGAGATAGCTTCTGTGCTAAGGATGGGGCCATGTATTCAGCTAGGACTCCCTCTGGTGCAGACCTGTGTGGACCCTGTCTATGCTGCGAGTCTCTGAGATTTTTCGTCAATCCTGCTGTGTTTAGGAGACCTTATTTCCTTGGTGCCTACCATGCCCTCTGATTCTTATACCCCTTCAACCTCCTCTTCTGTAGAATTTCCGGAGCCTCAAGATGAAGGTTATGTCATCCCATTAGGGAGCAATTCCCTAGCCTGGTGGAAGGTACATTGATTTTTTTAAGAGGAGGTTGTTAGTGCTGCCTGGAGACTGAGAGCGCAATAGCTGCAGCTTCTCCAGATCTCAGCATGGGTCCCAAGAAAGGTCTAAAATCATACTAAAGAGAGCTAAATGGCCCGATTCAGATCCACACAGGAAAAGCCTACAACTGTCCAGAGAAAGGGATTGATCTGAAGGGGGGGGGGGGGGAAACAGGAGCCCGCAACCTGCTAGAAGACTGGGCTAGACTGAGCAGCCATAGACACATGCTGGTCCGAGGAGTCTGCAGATTTTCCTGGAGCTCCGGTGGGACTAAAACGACCAGAACTTCTGAAGTGGGAAAGGATTAAGTTTGAAAACAATAAAACAGAAAAGAAACTAGGTTTAAAAAAAAATCATAGCAGCCTTATTTATGATAGCCAGAAGCTGAAAAGAACCCGGATGTCCCTCAACGGAAGAATGGATACAGAAGATGTGGTATATTTACACAATGGAATACGACTCTGCAATTAAAAACAATGAATTCACGAAATTCCTAGGCAAATGGTCAGAACTGGAAAATATCATCCTTAGTGAGGTAACCCACATGGTATTCACTGATAAGGGGATATTAACCCAGAAGCTAGGAATACCCAAGACACAATTCACCTATCAATTGATTTCCAAGAAGAAGGAAGGAGAGACCCCTTGTCCTGGAAAGACTGGATGTAGCAGTGTAGGGGAATACCAGGACAGAGAAGCGAGAGGGGGTTGAATGGGGAACAGGGGGAGGGAAGAGGGTTTATGGGACTTTCCGGGAGGGGGAAACCAGGAAAGAGGAAATCATTGGAAATGTAAATAAAAGAAAATATAGAAAATAAAAAAAATAGGAAGAAATATTTCCTTTGAAAATAAGAAAGTGGAGTCCTTACGTGGGAGTTAAAGATTTAAAAAAAAAATCTGTGTTAAATAATGGGAAGCTCTGTAGAAGAGGAATATAAACCCCATATACTTTTCTTATTGGATATTTTATTTATTTACATTTCAAATGTTATCTCCTTTCCTAGTTTCCCTCCTGGAAACCTCCTACCCCATCACTCTTCCCCCTGCTTCTCTGAGGGTGCTCCCCCACCTACCTACTCCTTCCTGTTGTTTTGACTGTCAGCCTAAAAATAATTTTATATTCATGGTCGATTACAAGTTTATATATACCCTTTAAGAAAGATTAGAATGAAACCTATGTAAATAAGGAAAGGCCTGTAAGATGAAATGCTGGATTGGAGGCCATAGAACAGAGGTTAGAGGATTCTTTAAATCAGAATAAAGCACCTTTAAATGAATCCAGTCTGGAACAACAAAAGGGAAGTTCCAGATGAGAAAAAGCCCTCTTGAAGAATTAGCATGGAAACTCATAGACATGAAATATTCTGAGTTAAAAGACAAGATTTCTAAGAGGACTTTAAAGGAAATGCTCATAGAACAGAAAGGACATATGAGGTCTCACTGAAAGATTAAATAACGCTTTATTGACTTTAAATATTTAAAATGTCAATCAAACAGATAACAAACAGCTGCTGAAATAAACTGGATTTTAGAAAGGATTGGTTAATTAAATCAGTCTAAATGTATGATAACTTCAGAAGGGAAGACAGGAAATAAGTTACATTCAGCAGTATATTTTGGCTTTGTTTCAACAGGAACGAAAAGGCTATTGATTCCATCCAAGTTGATAAAAATCAGATTAGACAGAGAAGACCTCCGGAAGATTTAGGCTGCATCTATGAAGAAAGAAACCAAGAAGAACAAAACTGGTAGCATAAATTGTTGATCTCTCTATATCAGAACAGCTGTGAGACTGGCTGAGACATGAAGATGTCCCTAGCCAGACCTTCAGCTATGTATAGTCAATAAATCTTGTTAGCTACAGAATCCTCAAGACTTACCATGCCATCCTGTTAAATGGCATAGATGAAATTTATAGTACAGTTTGGCTATATAATCCCAACTATCTTATAAAGAAAGACAAACCCCTTACCTGCATGAACAGAGAGCACAGAATCATCTTTAACTATGTTGTACACACTGCACATTCTATACATATCTTATTGCAGAAATGTATATTATCTGTAAGTCTTTATATGTTTACAGATGCCAGTGAAGTCAATAAAGCCCTGACAAGATTCACCCTTGGAGATGATCAGACACTGAGACATATTTATTCCAGCATCCTGCTTGAGCCTACCTCAGACTGTCTCAATGCTGTTTCCTTTAAAACCTACATCCAGGAAAATTCAAACCAGCTAGTCAGGTCATCCAACATCACAGACTATTCCAGTCAGGCCTTCAGTTAAGCCCTGAAGTTCCTCAGCATGCAGAAACTGGACAGCAAATCTTCCCACTAGCGTTCTTACAACTGACCAGTATACCAGTTTGAGGGAGGTGGTGCAAAAGAAAAATGATGACTCAAGTCAAAAGAAAACAACTTAGAGAATGATGCCTCCATTCCCAAAGGACGCAAGGAATTTTTCTTTTTTGGGTAGTTCAATGGGTTTGTGATTACTAAATGGGGGTTGGTTACAAATTGTTAATGGTTTGGTTATGAAGGAAGCAAAATATAGGAAGAAAAACTCAGGGAATTCTCTTTTTCTTTTTCTTTCCTCCATTTTTCTTTCTCTTTTATCCATGTTAAAGGGACAAAGGGAGAAGAGATAAAAAAATGATGATATAGTAATAATACTATAAGAATAATTATTATTTATATATATAATTATTATTAATAGAAGAATAATTATTATTGAATCTACTCTTAAAGTATAGAAAAATCTACTAGTCAAAAATATTGTATTTAGTATAGATCTTTGTATATTGATAAAATATTAAGGTAATATGTTAAAAACATGCTATGTATCAACTGGTTTTAAGGTATTGTATGAGGTAATTCTTTAAAATGCAACGTTAATTCATAGCCCTTTTGAAAGTTGTTATTACAAACTGCTTAGGATAATTAAGAAATGCAATTTAATAGTTAATCAATCAAACTTACATTCCTGTTTGATACTAGTCTAGTTTATTACAGACATAAGTTTTCAAAGGCAGTTAGAAAAATAGCTAGAGACAATTCAGATGTACTATCGATAGATAGATGGTCTTCACAAACCTCAGAGATCTAAAGAAAATGCCATTTAAGCATGTTTTATTATAAAAGGCCAATTTTTGACAAAAGACAGGTCTGTTCTTAAGAGCACCCTCTCCCACTTCAAAGAAGATGATGAACATCAAGGAACTTCCTTATGATGTTCACTTCATATGTGACAAGCTAGCCAAGGGGTAAGAAACTGTCCTTGATTCAACTGCTTACAATGCTGTCCAAATTGGAAAAGAAAAAAAAAAAAGACAAAAGGAAGTCAACTGCTAAGCCTTTTCAAGACAGGGCAAGCTGTCATTCATATTTTCTGCTTCCCAAAATAGTCTGTTAGATATTCTGGGGCAGACGGCTGAAGAAGATGCTCCAATAACACAACGCAATGTTGGTAAACTTGTCCAGGAAGCTAGCTTTCTCTCACACATCTGTAATTTTCGAAGCTGTTCACCTGTACTTCCTGCAAACTCAGGTAATACTTGTTCCTTCTCAGCTCTCTGATGGGATTGCAGACTAGATAGTTATTGTTCCCCATATAAGTTTAACGTGTAATATTTAAGAAACTTATTAAGTTTAAGATGTTTTAGGTTTGTAATGCAAGTTATGATAGAAATTCATTTAGGTGCAAAACTCTGAATGTACCAAAATAGGATAAGTAGTAGAGTACCATCTCCAATGTTGCCAAATACATATAGACTGAACATTAGGAACGTAATTCTTACCTGATATTTTTCATAATTGTTCTTACTGTATATAGTTTATTGATGTAAAAGAAATAGCTTTTTATTCAACTAAATGGGAGATATAGGGGTAGCCTCCTATGTTCTGTGTGGGAGCATTACCTGTTAATAAAAAGCTTAGGCAGGAAATAGGAGGTAGGACTTCTGGCAGAGAGGCAGGATTCTGGGATAGAGTCAGTATTGGGAGGCAATTTAACCTGATGGCTGATGGAAACAGTAGAATGAACCTGAGGTGAGGTAATTAACAATGTGGCAGGACTTAAAATATAATAATCAGGAAAAATGAGTTACAAGGTAGTAGGAATGAGCCAAACCTTTTGGCTAGGCATTTCTTCATAAAGAAATTAGTCTCACAGTCATGTCATGAACCTGAGTGCAGGTAGAAGAAAGGTTTTCTGATGATGACTGGATAAATATTAATCTAGGAGCACAGCGGAATATTATCAGGAGTCATTTTATTGATTTCTTTAAAAAGTCCATGCCTGTTTGGTTTTATTTGGTTGCTGGACTATATAGTCTCTGGTTCTCAGTTGCCTAAGCAGTGTCACATATGGATTCCATCTTAGAGAGTGGGCCTTAAGTTAAATGTCGGTTGGTTACATCCACAAGTTCCATGTCACCATTGTCTTAACATATTTTGAAGGCAGTACAAATTTTAGGTCAAACGTTTTGTGAGTATGTTCATGGCCATGTTTCTCTTTTGGCATCCAGCAGGGTACCTTCCTGCACCAGAGAGACGAGGAAATGGGGATGAAGGTTCCATATAGGCACCAGCTCAACTTCTTCATATTTAATGAATTGTGCAGAAGTTGCCTTAGGTTTTGTGGTTCTGCTGTCATTTCTGTGGAGATCAATCCATTATCTTAACATCAGCCTGGCTTGTTTGGACTTTGCCATGGTACTTCCTTGTACAATTACCTAACTGAATAGAGAGTATTCCCTCAACTGGAAAACTTTCCTGCCTACAAAAGAGATGGCCAGTTGACAGACTATATCCTTATTTCTAAGAGTCCTCATCAGTATCAACTTCATAGATTACATGATGTTCTCACTGCACTAGGTTTCCACATACCCCAAAAATACCCCCCAATTCTAGATATATCTCCATTAACCCTTTCCTTTAATCTGATCTTCCCCTTACCTCATCCCTCCTGCTCCCATTCCAACCTACCCTCATTCTACCTGTAAAATGTATTTTATTTTCTATTCCTAGGGAAATCCATGGGCCTGTCCCCCATAGACCTTTTCTATTCAATTAACCTCTATAGGCCTGCAAACTGTAACTTAGTTTTCATTTACATAATGGGTAAATATACTTATAAGTGAATACCATATTTATCTTTCAGGGTCTGGGTTGCCTACTCAGGAATTTTTTATTTCCTAGTTCCATCTATTTACCTGAAAATTTCATGATATAAGTTTTGTTGGTTTCTTTGTTTAGTTTTTTTATCATCTGAACAATACTCCAATGTGTAAATGCACCGCATTTTCTTTCTTTTTTTTAATTGGATATTTTATTTATTTACAATTCAAATATTATTCTCTTTCTCCCCCTGCTTCTATAAGGGTGCTCACCCACCCACCCACCCACTCCTGCCTTCCCACTCTGGCATTACCCTACAGTGGGACATTGAGCCTTTCCAGGACCAAGGACCTCTTCTCCCATTGATATCCGACCTTCAAAGAAGACATAATACCAATACTCTACAAACAATTCCACAAAATAGAAACAGAAGGAACACTACCCAATTCATTCTATGAAGACACAATTATGCTTATACCTAAACCACACAAAGACCCAACAAAGAAAGAGAACTTCAGACCAATTAGGAATGTCAATGCAAAAATACTTAATAAAATTCTCGCAAACTGAATCCAAGAACACATCAAAACGATCATCCATTACGATCAAGTAGGCTTCATCCCAGGGATTCAGAGATGGTTCAATATATGGAAATCCATCAATGTAACCTACTATGTAAACTAAGTCAAAGGAAAAAAAAGCACATGATCATTGCATTACATGCTGATAAAGCATTTGACAAAGTTCCACATTTTCATTATCCAGTCTTTTGTTGAAGGACAAGAATATTTTTTTCCAGTTTCTGGTTACTAAGAGTAAAGTCAACATGAACATACTTATCTGATCTTGATTTAAGTTTGGTAAGTGATACCTATCTAGAAAATGATCCATTTAGTTTAGATATTTTTTAATTTGGTAGAGTATAGGATCTTAAAGTATGTCCTTATCTTTCTCTAGATTTTCTGGTTACCTGTCATCATTTCCACCTTTCATTTCTAATTTTCTTAATTTTCTCATTCACTACATTTCAGTTAATTTGGATAAAGGTTTGTCAATATTATTGACTTTCTCAAGACACCAACTTATTATTTCATTAGTTGTTTGTATTGTTTTGTTGGTTTTATTTTATCAATTTTATCTCTGAGTTTGTTAATTTCTTGCCATCTATTCTCACTCCTTTTTGATATGATTTCTTCTTGTCATTCTAGAGCTTTTTAAGATGCAGTTGGTCCTGGAGTCTATAAAAAAAATGGACTGAGCAATCTTTAAGGGCTTAATTGGTATCTGTTTTGCTTCCTAGGAGAGTATAGTGGCTGTGGTTTGCCTCAAAGAGAATACTTCTGATAGCTGGCTGGATATAGAATGTTTTTCAAGGTATTGTGAGCTGACATTTAGGAGTGTGGACGTGCTAGATATGAAGAGAGATGAAGGGGCCCAGATCAGGAAGAAAAGCAGTATGTTATAATATCTGAATAGACCCCCCGGCATGGGGACAGAGAGGGAGCAGAGGCCACAGCAGGTGGTCTGATACAGAGTTGAGGATTTCTTAAAAGGGTGAATATATCCTATCTCTTTTCCTGTTCAGCCTGGCCAGCTAGTTCTAGAGATGGAACAGTTATTGTACTTTTATAATAATAAAATAATTTTCAAAATTATAAAGAAAAATATTCAACTGGGCCTGGTGGTACATGCCTTAATCTTAGCATATGGAAGGCAGGATTAGGTATATCTGTGTATGTCTGAGGCCAACCTGGTCTACATAGAATGTTTTAGCCTAGCCAGGGCTACATAGTAAGTACATACTAATAAGTTATTTCTCTCCCAGTGAAATAAGCATCCACAGCTTGATGAGAGCTTGTATAGGCATCTCTAAAACTTTTTATTGAGTTTTGGACTCATACTCTTGCAAATGACTCTAGGAAATCATCTCTTCCCCTGTGGCTAGAAGGAACCGAACCTATGTCCTGTAAGTGGAGAAAGTATATATTCTAAAGATATTACTAACATGCCAAATCTTTAACTTATGGCTGAATTAAAGTAGGATAAATTTGAATGGGCCTTACCTCAGGAGTTGAACTCTTTCTTGAGCAAAAAGACTCTGCCTGCTGCTGACTATCATAGAATTAAATTACCATGAAGTCTAAAACTGCAAGCTTGGGATCTCGTGCTAACAAAGTACATAAAGATACAAACCTAGCCCAGCCCTAGAGCCAAAAACAAAGCCCCAGCAATTGCCTTATTTCAATCACTAATGTGTGTGGTTAGAGAACCCAAGTAACAAGTTCATCGGAACTTTTTGACTTAAGATAGTTGAGACATAATGAATACATTATTTCAAATGGCTGTGTTTGCAGTGTTTATGAATAATTTTTGACAGCGGACTTTCCTAGTATATGTGGTGTCCTGGGTTAAATCCTGTGGTCCACAAAATAAATAACAACCTACTTAGTCATTGTTACCTGACATTACAAACCAATACAGAAGGTACATGAAGGTGGATGCTGGTTCATGGTGTTGGGTGGGTTGTCTCCTCTCAGGGAAAAGGGACATTTGAAGTCTGAGAAAACTCTATCTTTAAAGTTCCTGTCAATCAGAAGTCTGATAGTATTTTAGAAGCACCATACACCTGTCTCATACTATAAAGTGAAACACATTCTACATCAATTTTAAGTGAAAAGCTCATCCTCCGGAGTCTTTGAATGGACCCTAGCCTGCAATTACATTTACTCCTCAAGTGTATATAACATATACTGTAATCTGGATTAAAGTTAAAAATAAAATCAGTGATTGGAGAGTTCCAGATAAATTGATACTTACTGTTGAACATACTGACATTCTGGTTTGCTGATTCTTTTATTCTTTTTCTGTGAGAACACTTTGGGAGCATGCACCTGCATCTACACACAGTGATAAGAATGGGTGGCATGATAACATGAATCAGCATCCCTGAACTGCACATGATAACGGGCAATTGATAGGATGCTTCTGCTAATCCCCATGTCAGAGCATAACGTGTATTTAAAGAGGTCTGAAACTCATAGGCTTCCAGATAATTGCATGAGTCTTTGTACCCTGTTTCTTGATAATATTCAGCTAGCTTCCTTTTTCTTGTATCCTAATTTTGTTCTCAGGCTAGTTTCTCTGTGATAACATGAAAAGGATACACCCTAAAATACAAGGGGTGCTCAGTCTGGAAAAGTCCTATTTGGCTATAGCTTGGAGGATTTCAGTCAGACAGAACACAGTTAAATCTAGAACTTAGCATTGTGAACTATAATAAAGCATTTATGTGTGTACATATTGATTTAGAAAAAGATTGACAACTTCTCTTAATTATTATAGTACATTGGTAATCATTGAGGATATTTTACATGTAACACTACTATATTTGTGCTTTACAAACTTTAAGTGAAAGTGAGCAAACAGGATATTTCATAAATAACAACTGAAGTAATTTTGATAGAAATCTCCCAAATAGAGTTCTAAGGAGCGTGATAAGACACAATTATTGGAAAGTATTTCTGGAGGAAAAAGAAAGATTTCTTAACCAAATTTCTAATTAAAATAATTATATATATGTTATATCTAAAATCTGTAACATAAAAGAAAAATGAATGTATTCTTATAATGTCTGTGTTTATGCATGGTAAAGGTATGTATTTAAGTAGGAGAATGCACGTGTGCATAGGTGTGATTGAACATGTGTGAGCATAGAACCCAGATTTGATGTCAGATGTGTTCCTTCATCTTTCCATACATAGTTTTTGAAAGGGTTTTACACTAAATGTAATGCTAGTACATTTAGCTGTACTGAATGGGCAATGAGCTCCAGGGATTTGCTCACTTTTGCGATCTTCACGTGTTGTAGTTGCACAAGAGTGCAAACAGTTACTACATCAGCTACCATGTTCAATGGGGAACATGAACATAGACCCTCATGCTTTTATAACAAACATGCTGCTGACTGAACCATATGCACGTATGTATGTAACACAATTATAAAAACATATATATTATATATACATAATATAATGGATATGTTTGTACACAATTATACATGTACATATGTATGAATTTACATATTAAGTTTATATTACACATAATAATATAAATATTTTAAATTATATTGGAAACTGGAGATTAGTTGTATAATTTGAAACTGGAAGCTATTTTAAAAATTTAGATAGTGGTATTTTTTTGTGGAATAAGTTACACTGTTAGAAAAGTCCATGTACTTGGGAATGCCATGTGGATATCAGACCAGGGTTTGTTCCCCAAATGCAAGACAGTGTTTAAAATCTGGTATGCTGACTGAGAAGTTTGTGAGAAGTGTAAAATAAGGACAACTGCTGAGAAAACTTCCACAATTAGAGTTTAATTACTGAAGGTTTTAATTGTTCAGACATTTCTTAATAAACGTCATTATCTCGCTGTCAATAATAGCACTGTTTATCAATAGTGGATACTTGAAGTTTGAAGTACTTCCATATATGTTATTTCAAGGAGGGATGATTTCCTTTAAGAATAGAAAAAAAAAGTTTGTTTTACCTTCTCCCGAAGGTCACCTTGGACTATTGAAATGGAAAGCAATTTTATATATCCAGATTCACTTACTTTTTATGGCTTAAAATTTTGTACCAGAGAAAAAGCCCCGATTCCACACTGTTTGCTGTTGTTAACAGGTCGAGTTGCCTGTGGGTAGTCTAGAAAGTTTTTAAACAAAGGTTCTTCACATAATAAAAGAAGCTGACCATGGTCTTCCAATTTGGGTCCCTAAACTGTAATTGCACAAATTGGCACAATTATCATGGAGAGAATTTAGTTTGACAAGTTCACCATTTTGCTTACTCTAGTATGATTCTATCTAAAAATATATCTCCCACGTGTGGAAGGTAGAATTAAAATGAAAACTACATATTGCTTTTAAATTTCAATATATATTTTAAACTTTAAATACGATGAATGGATCATCAATTAATGAATAACTGAACTTTAAAATTTATTCAACATGGAAATAAAATAGCACTTATTGTTAAATAAAGGTTAAAAAAGGATGAAAATATATAGACTAGGGAATGTAAAGTTAGATTCAGGTTAAATTATTGCTCCCAAAGTGCCAATTTTTGTATGCAGAATATATATTAAAATATTGCTGCTTTGAGGGTATAAATTTAAATCTTGCACCCTGAGTAATTTTAAGCATAATATCTTTAACATATCTCATTTAACAATTGTTTGTGATAGTGTGGTTTGCAGGAATTGCTCCCTGTCCTGGCCATTCAGAGACAAATAAGATACACCCAGTAGTGTAGGCCAATGGCAGAAAAGACCATGAACTCTGATAGAAATAGAAACTAAATAAAGGAAGCATCATGCCCAGCTGGGACACCTTGTTTTAATCTACTTTTTCACCAATGTAGAAATGAGAAAGAAGAATGACTCACTTAAAGGCAGTTAATCATACTCAGGCCACTGGTACAGGTTGTACGCCCTTGCGGGGTGGCTGACTATGCAGGAATTATTATTACAGATAGAGAACAGGATGTGAGGAGGGGTGGACTCTGGAGTCCAATGGGCTGAGTGTGATTCCCAGGTCAGCCCTTATTTCCTCACTGTGTGACCTCAGCAAGTAATGAGCATCAGAGTTCAGCAGGGCTCCATAGCAACACCGGGGTAGTAACCACAGTACCTCATTATGTAGAGAGGATTAAAGAGGTGATTCATATAAATAATGTAGGACACTGACGTGTTATTAATGACTATGTACAATGGGCTCAGAGCTGCTGATTCCTTATAAACATTAAAATAAAAAGGCTCCCTATCATATCATAAGTAATTCAGAACCCTTTGTATAAGAAACTACATAAGCATTTTAAATATAGATTTGCCTAAAGAAAACACTCATCCTGTAACCATATGGAATTTAGTAGGATTCAAGTGACAGTTAAGACCAACAGACTTAATTAGAAACTAATTAATTATAAACATTATGATGATCGATATGTTTTGAGGCAAGATCTTACTCTGCAGCTCAGACTTGTCTGGAATGCACTATATAGCTAAGCTGGTTTTGAATCTCTAGTCCTTCTGCCTAAGCTTTCCCAGTGCTAACATTATAAGCATGCTCATCAATGTTTGGCATAGCCTGCATTGGAAATTATGGCATTACAATTATTTCTAAAGAATTCCATTTAATATTCAAAGGAATATGCTGAGATTTAGTTGACTAGTCCACTTTACAATTAGGTTATGGAAGTTCAGATTGTTTAAGGGAATTGCTCATGGTTATATAATTATTCACACATTGAATCAAGATTTAGACCTAGTACCTAGTACCAGCCTGGCCTTGAACTTACTGAGACACACAGTGATGTGCCTGCCTTAAATTCCTGTCTACTAAAATTAGAGGCATGCACCACCAATGTACATTTCTCATTCCTCTGTTGAGGGGCATTTAGATTGTTTCCAGTTTCTAACTATATGAATAAAGTCATAGCGAACATAAATGAGCATCCTTTTGATAGGATGGAGTATCATTTTGATATATGACCAAGAGTATATTTGGGTCTTGAAGTAGATCAATTCACAATTTTCTGAGGACTGGAAAATTGATTTCTATAGAAACTGTACAAATTTTCACTCCCACAAGAAATAGATGAGTGTTCCCTTTCCTTCACATCTCTGAGATCATGAGTATGAGCTGTAACTTGTCTTATTGATTTTAATCATTCTACTATTTTTTGATTTGCATTTTCCTGAAGGGTGTTGAATATCTTTTTGTTTTTCTATCATCTGATCTTTCTCCATTGACTTCTCTGCTTACATAGGTAGTTCATTTTAAAATTATTTCACTTGGTTCATTTGATATCAAGTTTCTCATGCTCTGTATATATTTTAGATATTAGTCTTCTGCCAGATGGTAAAATCAGTGATAAAAATCATGTATCATTCCTTAGATTGCTACTTTGTCCAGTCAATGTTGTCCTTGACTAACAGAACATTTTCAGCTTTATGAGGTTCCATTTATTAATTGTTGATCTTAGTACCTGAGCTATTGGTGTTGCTATCAAAAAGTCAAATCCTTTGCCAATGTTTTCAAAAATATTCCCCATTTTCTCTTCTATAAGATTCAGGGTCTCTAGTTTGTTTGTTTAGATTTTTTGTTTTGTTTGTTTTGTTTTGTCTTGTTGTTGCTGTTGTTGAGGTCTCTAATCCCTTTGGACTTTAATTTTGTGTAATAGAAATGGATCTACTTAAGATATTCTACATACAGAAATCTATTTGACCAGCAATATTTGATAAAGGTGCTGTCTTTTATCTAGTGTTTATTTCTGGCTTCTACAACAATGCTAAGTTGTGTATATGTGTATAGATTTATGTCTGGGTCTTCAATTTGATTCTATTGATTAATGTGTCTATTTTCAGACTAATATGTTGTTTTTATAACTATAGCTCTGCATCTTGAGATTTAGTTTTGTGTGTGTGTGTGTGTGTGGTGTGTGTGTGTGTGTGCGTGTTTTCATAAGAAGTTGAGAATTGTCCTTGCAAGGTCTGTAGAGAATTTTGTTGGAATTTTGATTGGGAATCCATTGAATCTATAGATGATTTTGATAAGATGGTCATATTTACTAGTTGAGCATTAAAAATCATTCATTGTTTTTATATCTTCTTTAGTTTCTTTCTTCAAATACTTGGTCTTTTTGTCATCTAAAACTTGCTTAGTTAGAATTACCCAAGACAGTTTATATTATTTGAGGCTACTATGAAAGGTGCTCTTTCTTTAATTTCTTTGTCATTTGTATATAGGAAAATTACTGATTTTTTTTTGAGTTAATGTTTCAACCAGAAACTTTGCTAAAAATATTTATCAGCAGGAAGTGTCTCCATATGGAAGTTTTAGTGACAATAATTTATATACTACCATATCATCTGCAAATAAAAGTGCTTTGACTTCTTTTATTGCAATTTTATCTTGATCACTTTCAAGCACCTTAGCTTAGTATCCTAGCTATGAATTCTAATACTATACTGAATAGTTATGAAAAATGTGGACATCCTTGCTTTGTTCCAGATTTTAGGGGAATTGCTTTGATTTTCTCCCAAATTAAGTTGATGTTGCCTACAGGATTACTGTCAATGCCTTGTTATTTTGATGTATATCCCTCTTACCTCTAAGTTCTCAACTACCATCCTTCTTTTTATAAATGGGTGTTGTTTTAATCAAAGATATATTCTGAATCTAATGAGAAAATCATATTTTTCTTTATGTTTGTTTTTATGCTAAAATACTATTATTGATTTTAATATAATGAACCATCCCTGACATCTAAAATGAAACCAACTTGATCATGGTGGATGATTTTTTTGATATGCTCTTAGCTGAGATTTGCAGGTATTTTAGGATTTATATTCATAAAGGAAAGTGGACTATAATTTTCTGCCTTTGTTGGGTTGTCATGTTGTTTAGGTATTACTGTAACAATTGCCTTATGAAATAAATTTGATTACTTATTTTCTAATTAATGATTTCTATCATATTCATAAAGCCTACTTTGATGTGTTTTTCTCTGCTTCAGCTGTATTTGAGTATCCCAGGCCTGCTGTAGATGAAGAAGGTTAGAGAGAGAGAGAGAGAGAGAGAGAGAGAGAGAGAGAGAGAGAGAGAGAGAGAGAGAGAGAGGAAGGAAGATATGTGGGGTCTGCAGGAGATTGGAAGACAGGGAAGACTGCCCATTATGTTCTGCTGCAGAACTAGGCATGAGCTAGGGAATTAGGGTAAGGCATCTTTTTATTTCAAGTGTTTCCTGTCTTCCCTCTTTTAAGAAGACCCATTACCTAAGTTAAAGTCAAATGTTGTGATTTTAGATAATAACAACTAAATTTTAGTATCCATTTTCTTGAGCATGTACTATTTATAGGAGAATTAAGAATTAAGAATTATTTGATTTCTCTTTCATAGTGGTTCCTAAAGAAAATGTAGGTTAAAAAGCAATGCATAAAATGTTTGCAAGTTGATTTATTTAATATGTATTTATAATGTACCCAGCACATGTGTAGTGAAGGACAAGGCACCCATTATCTCTAGTTTACGATGAAAATATAGCATTGAACTCCTATTTATCTCAATTTTAAGCTCATGATTAAACATTTATTATATTCCTTTCTACCCAGTTTCTTTGCTTATCTTCCCAAATAAGCAAAATTAATCACAATAAAATGTTAGCATATTGTTAAATTCTTCTGTACAGTAAGCTTTTAAAAATGTAATGAAGTCACTGATAAGGGGATATTGACCCAGAATCTCAGAATACCCTAGACACAATCAGCATATCAATAGATTTCTAAAAATATGGAAGGAGAGACCCCTGGTCCTGGAAAGACTGGATGTAGGGGAACGCCAGGACAGAGTAATGAGAGGGGGTTGAACGGAGAAAAGAGGGAGGGAAGGGGGCTTATGGGACTTTCGGGGAGGGAGGAAACGGGAAAGGGGAAGTGATTTGGAATGTAAATTAAAAAAATTAAATTAAATTAAATTAAAAAAAAATAAAAATGTAATTTTATTACTCTATGTAATACATTGATTTGTTTTGTGATAAAGGAATGGGAGAACAGAGTGTAAATTCAGAAAACCAGCACAGACATGATTGGAATGAATGTGCTTTACTGCTGTATATGACGTATTCTCATTCTTAGCATACTCTCCCCTCAACACAGACAGCATTAGTCCAAATGTGCAAGAACAGAATCTTAGTCATTTACTTCACATAGTAGATACTTCAACAATTTGCAGTTGCAGCCTTCCTTGCAGTCAGACTTTCTCATTGCAAAACTCAGGACATTATCATATGCCTTCAGGGTCAGCACAGCAAGGGTCAGTGATGGATCAGGTGTTGTCCCTTGTGTTTCTACATATAAATAATAATTGTAGCCTCTATGAGTAGTTCCTTAACAAAAATTGTCACATGTTTCCAACCAGTAGAAGGGAGTTCAGAGTTCAATCCTATAATATGCTCCAAGACAATGTAGAACGTATTTTCATGAGATGATCTGTACTATCAATGAAACAATTTAAAAGTAACTCATTTAATGCTGTACCAATCAAGAGACTATACAAATACATGAAATTTGTAATGGAGATTATTTTTTTTACCTTGCTTCCCTTTAGGGAAAAGACATTTAACTTTACATTTACATACAAGAGGGTGCTTCTCTAAAGTGTTTTGGTAGTTGTAGCCATTTCAGTCTTTTGTTGTTGTCGGTTTGTTATTGTTTATTTTTGAGATTATTTTTCTATCGACAATATTTCACCCTTCCTTATTTTCACAGCAATTGCTCCCATATTCCTGTTCTCACACTCCTTCAAACTTATGGCCTCTTTTCTCATTAGTAGTTATTGCGTACTCTCTCTCTCTCTCTCTCTCTCTCTCTCTCTCTCTCTCTCTCTCTCTCTCTCTCTCACACACACACACACACACACACACACACACGCATATATCCAAATACATATATTATATATATGTATATATATACACACACATTTCCAAATGTAACTTACAGAGTGCATATAATGTTACCTGCTTGAATATTTTTCAGTTTCTCCATAATAAGCCCTTGGTGTACTCTTCTCTGGGGAAGACTATTTCTCCACCCCAAGCTTTACTCAGTTAATAGTTTAGTGTTGCTATGCACATATCTTTGTGGGGCTGAGGCCCTCTAGACTTTTCCCTTTTCCTTTGCATGTCCTGACCTTGTTCAGCTCATGTTTGGGCAGTCACATTGGTGTGACTTTATGGCTATAATTTCTGATGATACTAGGAGGCATCGTTTCACAGCAAAGTCCCTAGTCCTCTGGATTTTATAGGCTTTCCACATCATCACCCTCAGTGTTCCATAAGCCATAGGTGTGGCAGCATTTTGTAGATGTATTCTGCAACTGTCCTGAACAACTTTGAATATTATTGGCTGTGGCTTTCTGTACTGGTTTTCATCTGTTGTAATCTGTGATCTGCATCTGTTTCCTTGATGAGGGATGAAGATTGCCTTCACCTGTATGCAAAGACAGATGTTTATAGACAGTTGTTGAGAAATAAGCTGGTTTGATAAATTAGTGTTGTAGATTTTCCTCAAGTAACAATGATTTTTTTTTAATTTAATTTAATTTTATTTTTTTAATTTACATTCCAAATCACTTCCCCTTTCCCGTTTCCTCCCTCCCTGAAAGTCCCATAAGCCCCCTTCCCTCCCTCTTTTCTCCGTTCAACCCCCTCTCATTACTCTGTCCTGGCGTTCCCCTACATCCAGTCTTTCCAGGACCAGGGGTCTCTCCTTCCATCTTTTTAGAAATCTATTGATATGCTGATTGCGTCTAGGGTATTCTGAGATTCTGGGTCAATATCCCCTTATCAGTGACTTCATACCATGTGTGATCTTTTGTGATTGGGTTACCTCACTAAGGATGATATTTTCAAGTTCTGACCATTTGCCTAGGAATTTCGTGAATTCATTGTTTTTAATTGCAGAGTAGTATTCCATTGTGTAAATATACCACATCTTCTGAATCCATTCCTCCGTTGAGGGACATCTGGGTTCTTTCCAGCTTCTGGCTATTATAAATAAGGCTGCTATGAATATAGTGGAGCATGTGTCCTTATTGCATGCAGGTAAAGTCTCTGGGTATATGCCCAGGAGTGGTATAGCCGGATCCTCCGGAAGTGTCATGCCCAGTTTTCTGAGGAGCCGCCAGACTGCTTTCCAGAGTGGTTGTACCAGCCTGCAATTCCACCAGCAGTGGAGGAGTGTTCCTCTTTCTCCACATCCTCGCCAACAACTGCTGTCTCCTGTGTTTTTGATCTTAGCCATCCTGACTGGTGTGAGATGGAATCTCAGGGTTGTTTTGATTTGCATTTCCCTAATGACTAAGGATGATGAACATCTCTTTAGGTGCTTCTCAGCCATTAGATATTCTTCAGGTGAGAACTCTTTGTGTAGCTCTGTACCCCATTTTTTAATAGGGTTACTTGCCTCTCTGGAGTTTAACTTCTTGAGTTCTTTGTATATCTTGGATATTAGCCCTCTGTCGGATGTAAGGTTGGTAAAGATCATTTCCCAGTTAGTTGGTTGCCGCTTTGTCTTTTATTTGCACTGATTATTTACCCAGTTGTTGAGTTCTAAACACTACTGAAGAAGGTAGAAGGAGAGTGAAGGTAAGTCGTAGGACATAATCTTTAAAATTGATCCTCTAATAATAAATTATTTTCTATTAGTTTCTCAGCAAAGTAATAGCTGGAGAAGTAGCTACTATAGTAATAGAAATATATGCTTTAAATAATGTTTTTGATGGAAAAGAGAATGGTGACTTCATTACTTTTCTCATTACTGAGACAAAAATCTTGGACAAAGTCACCTTAAAGTTAAAAAAAAAATAAGTTATAGTTTGACTCAGTTTGATCTCCCAGTCCATTCCAACAGGGGCTGTATCTTTGCCTGATCATGAGGGAATCATATTGATCCAAAGACAGTGAGGAAGAAGAGAACAAAGGCAAATGCTGATGCTCACCTTCCTTTATTGCAGGACTCCAACCAGTGGAATGGTACCTGCCACACTGAGGGTAGATTTTCCCACCTCCATTAAACTAATCTAGCTAATTCTCCAAAGATATATCCCAACATTTGTTCCACTGATGACTAGTTCCTGTTGACATTTTTATTTTTATATCATTATAGCAAAAAGATATGTTGCTGTTGTTGGATGTATGTACATGTGTTTGTATTTTTGTGGGTACATGTGTACAGGTATGTAGTGGTCAGATCAATCCACAATTCCCTAAGGCCCCATTCCGTTTCTTGCAAATTGTTTCCTGAGACCTTGAGTAGCTGGATCAACCCTATTGTCTGGGGGAATAATTATCCACAACTTGAATGCTTCTTTTTCCTTATCTAAGGAGATCTCTAAAGTGTGTTCCTCAAATGTTTTCAACCTTATATTTTAAGACGGTATCTTCAATCCCAATCTTATTTGTCAGAATCTAATAGAATGAGTAGGAAGTAGACATAATTTTATATGCTATTTGAGTCCTAGGTGTTTTTTTTCTTTTTTAATGTTGGCTTATGATATCACTGAGGAATGAGCATCGTTAGAGAATTTGGGAAGTCAGGTGCATTGGACTGTATGAAGACTTTGTGTAGAGTCTGTGCATTCAAGCATGTCCTATGTGGTTTTTCATGCCAAGATACAATGGTATAAGAACATAAGAGATAAACTCCTGTGTGTGCAGGGCATGCATATGCTTCTCCCAGACCTTACAAACTTTATGGCTGGAGTGAAGGAAGTGGTAGGAGAGAAAGAGCTTAAAATTATCACACTTTAATTTGAGACCATTTAGTTGCAGTACTGTTTCCTAGGAAAGAGTAAAGTGGAATGCCTATGAAGCAAGTGACAGGCTGCATTAGAGAGATTTGGCTGGTTTTCCTGTCTTCTGATAGAAAGCAAGCACACAGAGTCACGAGGGAGGCAAACAAGTGATGCTGAGTCTTAAGACAATTTTAATTGCTACTGGGAACATGAAGCCACTTTTAGGGCTTGAATTAAAATGAAAACACGGTAACTGTCCAATTCTAGCATAGTCTTGATGCAGCCTCTGAGACAGCTCTTGCATCTCCGTCCTCCCCAGCGCATCCTTCCAATTAACCCAATTCCCTAAGGCCCCATTCCGTTTCTTGCAAATTGTTTCCTGAGACCTTGAGTAGCTGGACCAACCCTATTGTCTGGGGGAATAAATATCCACAACTTGAATGCTTTTTTTTCCTTATCTAAGGAGATCTCTAGTCAGAAAAAAAAATCTTATATTTGAATTTGAAGTCATAATATCAAAACTCTCATAAACAGCAAAGCTTCCCCTATTCCTTTCAACTGGTAAGAGACAAGCAAGTATGATAATCCAAGGGTATAAACAACTGTGGAAGAGAAATGGGTTGAATCAAAGGCCGAGTAGCTCTATAGTTCCAGGAACCCTACTGACCCAATGTCATTACTCCAACATCTTATTTATGTGCCTGACTTGACTATACATATTGAATACATAATTACTTATTAGGCTGTTTTATAAACTTGGTATAAAACAACTTTTCCAAACGTTCCCATTTTTTTAAATTGTCTCCCATATTTAGGAGTTACTTTGGCAAAACACTGAACATTTTGTCTCCTTGACCTGCCATACAAGCACATTGTCCTCTAGAGCTCTAATTTAATTTTTTTTCCTTTTTCTTTTTTTGGGGGGAGGAAGGCATTAAAATATTTTTATTTCTTGTATGAGTGTTTTGCCTATATATGTGGTATATGTGTATCACACATGTGTTTGGTGCCTACAGAGGCCAAATATGGTGCTGGATGCCCTGGAACTGGAGGTATACAGATGTTTGTAAGCAGCCATATGGGCACTGAGAACTGAACCCAGGTCCTTTGCAAGAGCAACAAGTGTTCTTATCTGTTGAGTCATCTCCAGCCCCCATGGTTTTCTTGTGATGAGAAGGAGCTTGAAGATTTTCCAAGGACAAAAAGTGAGTGAGATATTCATTTAAGCGTTTGTTCTTTGTGTCTCTTATATAAGTTTTGCTCATTTTCATTGGCTCATCATGTGACTCATATAGCTGAAAGGGGTAGGGATAGCAAGGGTAGTTTCTTATTCATCTACCATTTTCCTGTATAAAACCTGGGGTTCAGATACCAGTAAGGGAGGGAGGAATGGATTTACAATCAGCAGTCAGAATTGTATGCCACACTCTCCAGTAAATCTAATTTCTAACTCCTGTTGAGAACCATTGTGTGAAGACATTGTCAGCCTTCTTTGCCCACTGGGTCTCCAGTCTCTCTTCTTAAGCCTCCAGCAGAGCCAATTAGCAGAGCATGTGGTGTAAGTTTTCAGAGTGAATGTGGTCGCCAAGTCCTGAAAATGTGGCCTAAATGCTAATTGGCCTTCAGACAAGTTCTTGGGTGAGAGTGCTGGGACTTGATTAAATGCAGAGCACATGGTGCATGGGTATTAATCTATTTACTCCTGAAGGTCATGGCATTCCATGTGCATTGGAAAAATGTATGAAATGACCTGGAATGCTCTACAAATGATATAAAAAAATTAATGAAAGATTGAAGGTAAATACAATAAGTAAGTAACTTAAAATTTAACTGAGAAGAACAGGGGTACAGCTAGATTTTCAAGCCTATGCATAGGTCTCACCCAAGCCAAAGGTATGAACATCTATTCATCTATCAATGCTTGCTTCTTCTTGCCTTTCTCAATACTTTGAGCCTTCATTTTTGGTTAATAGTGTCATTTGTATGAAAAGGCTTTTTCTTGTGATATTTTCCAATAATTTTGGCTCTCCCTAAATGTTTCTTCTCTGTGGGTGTGGTCTTCCATCCAAATTGCAATGGATTCTCTTAAAGTTTACTCTCATGTTTTCTGTTCTGATAATTATATCTTCATGTGTAGATTACATTGGAAGTCAACAGGAAGCTTCTATAAGTTTCCTTGCTGATCATTTGAAGAGAAACTTTATAGCAATTGGCACCATTTAATCCTGGAATCTCTCAGAGCTTTTGTTTTATCACTGATTGAGTGAAAAAAAGTCACTAAATTATTTTTTTAACTGTTATAAGGAATAGATCACATACTTACAGGGAAAGAAATTTCTTCCAATTCATATACCTATACAAAGCTAGAAAATCTGAATTTCCAGCTTGCTTCTGTGTCATGTGTAACATTACCCTGTCATGAGATACAAGAGTGGTCCTAAGGTTTAATCTGACGTATTACTGTCTTTTACCAGCAGAATGCCAAGTATATCACAGACAGTTTCATAAAGGCTTGTGATGCTGTAAGTTTTATTTCAAGGTGAGCTCAAGAAGGTTAAATGGCTCTTTGAAGACTGTATGTATAACTACAGGTTACAGGAAAAAAATGTCAAATAAGAATCAGCTGACCTGTACTGCCTCAGCTTAAAAAATGTATCATGAGAATTGTATGCATCCATTTAATAAAATAGGAATGTATCTCCCATTTCACTCTCTTAGAATTACCACAGCAGGTTCTGTGTGGGACATCCATTGAATCATAGAAATCTTTACCAGGGGCCATATCTTCAATGAAGAATGATTATCCCTGTCCTAGCTAACACCTGCTTTTATTTTAAGTATCCTTGTGCATCCAGTTCTCCTCCAGTAGCCTCCAAGGCAGCTGATCTTTAGGTGCCTCTAATACTTAAAAGCCTTCATGCAATATGACCTATCCTTTTCACTGTCTAGAGAGTGTCATATCCACCGCATCCTATCACAAAAACTGACCCCCCCTCCAAATTTCCTTGTTTCCACCTTTATGAAAAACCAGTGTGTATGTTAGGAAATCTACCACCAAATTTATGAAAATGAGCAGAAGATGCACTGCTCCTGAATGTCAAAGCCCACGTTTTTATGAGACCTTATTTCTTCAGGTATTTTACATATGTGAAGTGAGGGAAATAGGACTGAGCCACCAACCAAAGAGCATCCATGAGCTGAACCTAGGACCTCACACACTTATGTAGCAGATGTGTAGCTCAGTCTTCATTTGGTGCCCAAACAACTGTGATGGGACCTTTCCCTAAAGCTGTTGCCTGACAGTGGAGCCCCTTCCTCTAACTCTGCTGTCTTGTCTGGCCCCATGGGGAGAAGAAGAGCCCAGTCCTGCAGAGACTTAATTAGCCAGGATCTAGGCAGGGGTGGGGTGGAGGGATTCCCAGGTAACCCTCCGCTCTTTCAGAGCAGAAGGGGAGGGGGATGGAAAGAGGGACTGCGGGAGGGGAGGGCCAGAAGGGAAAACAGTGATCAGGATATAGAATGAATAAATAAAAAACTAAAAATAATTAAAAAGAGTAAATATTGCCTTGTTTTCTTTCAGCCACCCCTATTAAATAACTGCCTGTGCCTGCCTTGTTAGATTATCTAAGGAAACAGACTTGTATTGCACTGGCCAGTTAGCATTTTGGCCAAGGAAAAATGGAGCTGTTTTTCTATTTCCTATACTTGCTTTGCCAAGTGGTTTTTCCCATCATAATTTGGGCTTTAGCAAGAGCAGAAACTTCTTGCTGAGCAGATCAACTAACTTCCCTCATATATCATGCTTTCATCTGAAGACTAAAACAGGTCACTCCTGGTCCAGCTGGGTTTAAGTCAATGACCTGGTCCTTGTGCATATCCTATTACCAAAGCCCAGCAGTACAAACCACAGTCTGTCTAAGTATTTGCATGGAACCTAACCCTGACCAGAGATTACGCAGTTTGGGCTGGCAAAGGCAATTCTGTCCATTTACAAACATCTGCCAGGAAGGTCATAATGCAGCCTGGCCACTTCCTGGCTTCTGATTATGCAGACTGCTTCAGTTGCAAGTACTATGTCCAAGGAAAATCAACGAAAAGTAAAGCTCAAGTTAATGTAGACATGCCTGGAAGTTGAATCAAATTCCTACAAGCTAAGATTTCTTAGTCCTTTTCTCAATGATGTTGAACCAGGAAGGTTTTATACAAGTGAGGGAAGCTTTTATGTCTAATTCTCACTTCTACTTAAGTACATAAAACAATGAGCAAGATATGGGGGAAAGGAGAAAGAGGAGAGAAGGAGATGGAGAGGGAGTGGGACAGGAGGAGAGAAGGGGGAGAACTAGAGAAAGAGCAAGAGCAAGAGAGAGAGAGAGAGAGAGAGAGAGAGAGAGAGAGAGAGAGAGAGAGAGAGAGAGAAGAAGAAGAAGAAGGAGGAGGAGGAGGAGGAGGAGGAGGAGAGGGGAAGGTATGGGAGGGGAGGGAAGGAGAGGAGAGGAGAGGAGAGGAGAGGAGAAGAGAGAAGAGAGGGGAGGGGAGGAGAGGAGAGTGTAATGCTACTTCATTCTAAATTCAGACATTTGTTCTTTTTTCCATAAAGAAATTGTTTTCACTTAAGCAACTGGCTAACAAAATATGGAACATTTGATTTAATTTTTCTTTTCATGAAAAGCTATGCTAGCACTCAAGTTAATTTAAAAGAAAAGTCCCTCATGATAATGTGCAGTTTGAGCAGTGAAAACAAGAGACCATCAGATTCCATTTCAGAGTATTGGAATGAAATGTTCTTTCATATTTTGGTCAGTGAATACTTACTGCTACCATACATATAATCCTGGGATCCTAAAGAATTCATTTTCTCAATCTGATCTGCCTAGCTATGTTCTTTATCAGGGACATTCATTACCAGATTCCCAGTAATGCCAAATGAGCCGAACTTCTCAGGAAAGCACATTGCACATGTACAAAATTCAACACCTATTACCACGTATTGGCTACTAAGAGAAATTTCCTCTTATGATCTACAAATACGACTTTAATTTAGCAAAGTTTATTTTGAGGTAGTGGAAAGGGAAGATGGGTTAAAGGAAGAAGGAGAGTTTTAGGACACTTTCTCACGTTAAAGAACACTGTGTTTCCACTACCTGGTGTCATCTGGTTCCAACGGGAGGCAAACAACAAGCCAGAAAGCTTCTAGCACATGTCAAATTCTTAGCTTCTGGGCATTGTAGTAAGGGGAAAATTTCAGGGAGTACCTTATCCATGGGTTGGCTGGGAAGGAGTATGAATGACCTATCCTTTTCATTATATATTTTAGAGGGCGAGGCTGCTGGGGACTAAATTCAGGGTCATAAGCATGTTGATCAGAATCTCTGCCACTGAGCATCATTCCTGCACTAGTTTGATTGTTATATGTGATAATCTCTAATCAAATGTCTGCTCCATCAAAGGGACTTGGTAGGATCTGTATCATTTACTGAGACCATTTCACTCTGCAAGGGTGTTTGTTGGATGGTTATTAAATCTTTTATCAGATGTCTTATCAACTGCCTTAGGCATAGTATCAAATGTGATTTGTTGTCAAAGAACTATAGTATAGAACACATTACACATCCTTAATTTCTATTCCCACAACTTTTGCTGGTTTAAAATATTTTGTCTAGGACATAGAGGGAGTGACTTTTGAAGTTCATGATGTCAGAATTCTTAAACTGATTCCTTGTATTCTGATGTTACAGACTTCATTAATAATTTTAAAAAAATCATGATATTCCAAATAAAACTTCATGCATCATTAGAGTGGTAAAACATCTATCTCATTTTGTGCCCCATTTTTTTCCTTTTGGACTTTTTATTAGCTAAAAGACTAACTTATAGATCTATATGTTATTTAACTAAAATGTAAGTTGAAAATGATTCATTTTAATGTTACATTATGAAAACAACAGGGCAAAGCCAGGTGTTTTCTTGATTGAAACTCACTGGGCCAATATGTGACATATAGTAGACTTTCAGATGGTCATGAAGGTAGTGAATTTTTAAAAAAGTTTTACTGTAAACACTATGAGACCTGTTTTGTATATTATTGACTTTCAAATTTAATACTAAATACAATGAATAAAATATGAATCGAAAACTAAATGGTGGTAAAGGAATTTGTAGTCAAATCCCAAGTAGTGGCATGGGGAGATAGCTCAGTGAATACTCTGCTGGCTATGTGAGTCTGGGGACCGGAATTCCTATCCCCTTAGACTCACAAGCAACCTGGGTACAACTTTGTGTTCCTGTAATGTGAATGCTGAGTCAAGTGAAGCTTTGGTCTTTGAAACTTAATGACGAGTCTTTCTAGCCAAATGCCAAGGTTCAGTAAGAGATCCTGTGCCAAGAAATAAAATAGTTATTGACAAAGTTATTCCTATGTCAACCTTCATCATTTACATGACCCTGCACAGGAGAACACCTGGGGAACACAAATGCAATCTCTCTCTCTCTCTTTCTCTCTCTCTCTCTCTCTCTCTCTCTCTCTCTCTCTCTCTCTCTCTCTCTCTCTCTCTCTCTCAAATTCCTGAGTTCGTTGTTGTTGTGGCCATAATTTTCATCACAAATATTTGAGTTACTAAAATAAAAGTGATAAAAAAGGAAGACATTATGAAGACAAATAGGGGATACATTTGTTGGAAAATTGTGGAAATGTCTTCAGCTAATTTTTTTGTATAATAATTTTGAAATTGTTTCTATATATTTTATTTTTATTACAATTTAATGATAATAATAATAATAATGATGATGATGATGATATAAATGTCCTTTAATCAGAACTAGCTTGCTGTTATAGTTTTTTTTTTAGCTAAGGTAAATATAGATGGAGGGACTTGATATTTATTATAGCTTATACATAACTATCTTTAGAATTGTTAGTATCATTAACAAATTACAGTTATTCTGCATTGAGACATAAATATTTTTATGGAAATAAATGTATGCATTAATTCTTTGTACATATGATACTGACATAAATTATTATGTTAAAATTGACCTCATCCCATGTACAAATCAACGTCTCATAGAAAAACAGATTGGCAAAGACAAAATTATGTTGAACTTCTACTGAGACTTTGGGAGGTGATTCCTTGAAGAAATACAAAAGGATAGGAATCAATGCAACCATCTGTGAACATTATCAAAACAAATCAACAAAACTTGGAAGAGCTGTGACAAATGGTTGAAGAGCAAGGGGCAGATCTTCCAGGCTTCTACTCGGTATTGAATTCCATATTTTCTTTTTTTAGTAATAGTCACTAGCATTCTATGTTCTAAGTGGTTATCCACTTGGCTTAGGTTCTGACTATAGTGTGTATTCCATAGGAAATGAATCTCACTGTATTCCTCTCACTGTTCTTAACTGCATCATACTGAAAATGCAAATTCCTGCTCACTATATTCCTCCTGCTTGTGGTCTTTTCAGGGACCAAGATTATATCTTTTCCTTGCAAGCCTTATTATCACAGGAATCAGACATATGCAACAAAATGGGAGGCAGGAGTTTCTATATGCTTTAATTTATCTATTGTCTCAAAGTTGAGGGGATTATGTAACAAGACATCCTGTTAAGAGGGCTGATATAGAATTGTATGCAACCGAAATAGCAAGCTGGTCCTGTAATGATCCACAACCATGCTTATCTTCAGAATGTGTAAGAATGGTAGAAATAGAAAACAGTATTTAAATAAGACTATTTACAGATAAAGAAGTGCTATGTATTTTTTTTCTCACAAAAGTGAGCAAAACTACCACTCATTTCCTCCTGCCTGCTTTCCCAATAGGATGGTGAAGAAGCATACAAGCACACAACAACATCATCTGTCTTCTTTCTTGCTATCTGGCTTATCGCTGAGATGCAAACTAATCCTGTGCTATTATAGAAGTAGGTAAAACATTTCTGTATTCTTATGATAATTTGATGCAAATTTCTAAAGTATTCTATATCTTCATTTTAGCTTGGAAGAATCAGAGAAAGGGTATAGCTTGTAGCTCGCTATTGTAATGGCTGAAAGAACAGATGTATAATGGATAGCAATAATGTGAGCTCAGGGAACTGTTCAGCTTATGGACAGTTCTGTTTCTTATTTGTTGACTTTACAGAATTACTCTATCACACATTGTGAAGCACTAAGCTTATTCTAAATAAAACATTCCAGATTTCCCTTTAATATGTTACAAGTTCGAATGAGCTACAAGGGTCATGTCTGTACCTTCCTTACTGCTTTTCTCAGCTTTTTGTTGAACCAATAATTTAGTTGGAAACAACTTTTGTATACAGAATTAGACTCAAACATTTTGCAATGAACTAATCAAGTGAATGTTATCCTGAATGGGTCTGATCTATTCATATATAAATAGGTGACTAAACTCTCCATTAAATGAGATAATCCAGCTTTGATTGTCTTTCCATTTACCAGCCACTCAAAGGGCATAAGGCAATTTTCACTGTAAATAAATATATGTTAAAGTTCTTTATAGGTTGTATTCTTATTTATATATGTGCACAATATATACATTATGTCTGTAATGTATACTTATCCTTTATTTTGTTTCTTTAGTTGTAGCCTATTTGTATAAAGCATGTGACTAACGTATATAAATAAATAATTTGGAAATATTTGAGATTTTTGAAGTTATTTTCCATATTAACTCCATCTTAAAGAATGTTTCTATGCACAATAACAAGAAAATAAGCAAAAATAAAACACTAGTTAGATCAGCCTCCTTAAATTCTGATCGTAGATTCTTGAGTTCATTTCCTGAATTCTCAAGGGCTCTAGAGCCTGCTTGGATTCTGAGGTCCTGTTAAGAGATTCTTTGCTCACCATGACAGGGTTATTGTACAGTTTCTTACATGTGTCTCTTTGCTAAAATGTTAAGCCTTGCTTAGGATTTTGCCCTAACTTAGAAATTAAGGAAGCATATTGAAATTCTCAGTTGTTAATGAAAACAAAATTCTGGGAAATACCTGCAGCATTTCTGAAAATATAAAATAAAAAGGTCTTTTAAGACTTGAAAATCTAAATATTTGTCTCTATTTGGACCTGAAGTGTGTCAAAGACTGACACATTAGAATCCAGAATAGAAGACTGGAAATCATTCAGAATGTGCTTAAGTATCTGATGAGGCAATAAAAGAGCTACAGTCATTGTTGTCAAAACCCAACAATCATAGCATCTGAGGGCATGGACTTCTTGTTTCATTAAACACAGAAAGATTGTCCTTGATATCTTTCTTTTGTAACTACATAGAATCATGTGTCTATCACTTGTGGTGAGAATAATAATAGATTCTGTCTCAACATGAGGTTGAATGTGCATTGGTGTCAATAAATTGATAGCTTTCATATTTCGTTATGTTCTACAGATTCAGCCATTATATTGAGAATGGCATTAAGACTCCTCAGGAAATACTGTGACTGTTCAATGGGGATAATTACAATGAGTGATCTTCATACTGTTTTGGAGAGCCCACAGTACATTTGAATATTGTTTGTCATAGGAATTATATTTCATCCTACTTTTCATATATATAATATATATATATAATTATATATGAGAATATATATTGTCAGTAATTCTTTTCAACACATGCAACCTGTTCAACCAATTTTAAAATTCAGGGAATAAAAATACATTATTTTCTTCCTATTAGCATTCAGACATTGTATTTATTCATTTTTTTAACTAAAATATGACTACCTGTTTATTCAACTTTACCCATTGTTCATCTTGTTTTTTAATTATCACTTAGAATTATCATTAAGAAAATAATACAAGATGAGTTCTTAATATGTAATAAACATATATTATGTATAAATTCATAATAATTTATGAATATATAAAAGTGTCTGACCATGAATATATGTACTTTGTTATGGTACAACTTAATCCAGACATGCACTAATTTATTTAAACATAAGTCAATTAGAATTTATTCAAATACTTGGAAATTTCTCAAAACTTTTTTTTTTGGAATTTTTGTATTACAAAAACACAAGTAAATGGCTTTATCCTTTCTAGTTTGAATTCTGACACTTTATTCAGAATAAATAATGCTGCTTCATGTGACAGGCTGACATTATGATAAATATAGAAATGTTTTCTTTGGAGTTGGTAAACATTTATTTACTGATATCTTTTTTCTTTATTTTAGATAGTAGATGGATTGAATTTTAACTTTTTGCCATTATTTTTTTACAGACAAGCAGAGCTCTGGGCCTGGTTAGGCACAGCTCCAGAAGAAAAACACACCTTTGCATGAACTTGTTTAGAGAAGAGAGGTTTTGTCAGTGTTGAGTTCAAATTACCTTCAATAGCATTGTCAAGCCTGAAGCTAAGCAATAACTTTCCTGACACACCCATGCTTTATATTTGAAGCTGTCATGGATTTGTACTTTAGGCTGACAATTAGAAAAGGAACAAGGACAAAGTAGAGCTAGATGTAAAATGTGATATTAACTGAGGACCACAATATTCTGGACATGAAGATAGCCTGACATGAGAGAATCTTGTCTGGGTTGGAAATTTCACATATGAAGAAGAACTTTACCAGACTTCTTCATTCTTTCTCTTTGCCTCCCAAATTTGCATAAGCACAAATGAGACCAAATTATTTCTACCACTTGCTCTGAACTAAGCACATACATTGGTATCTGACCTGGAAGGAAAATGCAGAAGAAAGTAATCAAAACAAACGTTCCACATGGGTTTTGGAAGAGAGTAGAACAAACTATATATGAAGTTCATAGTTTTTACAAAAAAATAAAACATAGCCAAACAAAATCCCATGAAGCTAATGTTCACCCATTAATTACTATTTTCATTTTGTTTTGCTTTAAACTTCATTTAAAGATGCACTTATTTATCATTTATTGGTGCATATATGCATTGTGATGAGAGTTTATGTGCACCATGTGCATGCAGGATCCCACAACAGACCGAAGAGGACATTGTATTTCCTGGAAGTAGTTGTAAGCTGCTATTGTAGGTACTCATAATAGAACTTAGATTCTTTGCAAGATTAATACAAACTCTCAATGGCTGAACCATTTTTCCAGATCCTGCTTTAAATGTATTGATTGTTGTCTGAATAGCAAATTCTTTGAAGCAGTTATTCATGATTCATAACACTCCATAACACACATATTACTATACTACATTTCTCCATATATCACACATTTATCTCCAGTATGTGATATTTTGAGCACAGTTAAGGGGGAAAAAATTTCCAGGACTTTAAAAGGTAGCAGTTGACTTTATGAATGCTTAAATAAGTATTTTCAATGTTTTCTGAACATCCATAGTCATAAACAATTATAGCAGCTATTATATTAATATTATTGATGGTGATTATGTTTTAGTTGATATAAAAGCTAGTTCTGCATAAATACCTTTTAAAATTAAACTAAGAAAATTATTTTGAAAACATTGACCTGGTTCTTACAAGTATTTCATGATCTATTGTCATATTTCGATTCTGTTGTTAATATTTTAAGGTAATTGCAGAAGAAGGGCTAAAGTTTTACTTACTGTACTGTGAGAACCATTTCTATGTACTCAGGGCCTCTCTATCATATTTCCTTTTGCTTGAGGTTAATGTGCTTAAAATTCAGTATCCAAAGATATTTCAAAATGTTGGTCAAAGAAAGAATTTTTTAATGGTGTTTATAGTCTTAATCTTCTAGAAGACATTTGTCAATTTGAATGACAGTTGATAAAATGGTCTCCGTGTTTGACCGAATCTTGTTCCAAAACAGAACCCTTTGGGGTCATAATCTGACAGTATTTTGACTAGAAATGATTTAGTTTCAAAAGCATAGTGATTTTCCACATTCAAAAATGAAGATAGTGGACTTGTGAACAGTTCTACCAATTACTGATATTAGTATTGCCCATTTTGGATTATTATGTATACCATATGCTAATGTCAAGATATCATTTCTCTTGAAACGAATGCTTAGGTAACATATTGCAGGGATGGTTCAATATACAAAAATTCATCAACACAATCCACTATATAAACAAACTGAAGTTAAAAAACCAACATGATCATCTCATTAGATGCTGAGAAAGCATTTGACAACATTCAACACCCCTTAATGGTAAAAGTCTTGGAAATATCAGGTATTCATGTCACATACCAACTTGAAGCAACACAACTAGAATCAGGGACTAGACAAGGCTGCCCACTCTCTCCTTATCTATTCAATATAGTACTAAAAGTCCTAGCCAGAGTGACTGTAAAAGAAAGGGAGGTCAAAGGAATAAATATTGGAAAGTAAGAAGTCAAAATATCACTATTTGTAGATGATAGGATAGTATACTTAAGTGATCTGAAAAATTCTACCAGAGAACTCATAAACCTCATAAACAACTTCAGTCAAGTGGCTGGATATAAAATTAAATCTGTAGCTTTCCTCTACTCAAAGAATAAAAAGGCTAAGAAAGAAATTAAGGAAATGGTACCCTTTACAATAGTCACAAATAATATAAAATACCTTCATGTGAATCTAAACAAGCAAGTGAAAGATCTGTATGACAAAAACTTCAAGTTCCCGAAGAAAGAAATCAAAGATCTCAGAAGATGGAAAAATTATCCATGCTCATGAATTGGCAGTATTAATATAATAAAAATTGTCATCTTGCTGAAAGTAATCTATAGACTCAGCACAATTCCCACCAAAATTCCCTATCAATTCTTCATAGAGTTAGAAAGAGCAATTTGGAAATTCATTTGGAATAACAAAAAACCCAAGATAGAGAAAACTATTCTCAATAATGAAAGAATTTCTGGGGGTATCACCATCATTACAGAGAAATCATGATAAAAACTGCATGGTATTGGTACAATGACAGGCAGTTAGATCAATGGAATAGAATTGAAGATCCAGAAATGAACTCACACACTTATTGTCACTTGATTTTTGACAAAGGAGCAAAAACTGTATTTTGAAAAAAGACAACATTTTCAAAAAATGGTGCTGCATCAATTGGTGGTCAGCATGTAGAAGAATGCAAATTGATCCATTCTTTTCTTTCTTTACAAAGCCCAAGTCCAAGTGGATCAAGAACCTCCACATAAAACCAGATACAACTGAAACTAATAGAAGAGAAAGTGGGGAAGAACCTGGAACACATGGGCACAGGGAAAAACTTCCTGAACAGAACACCAATGGCATACGCTCTAAAATAAGCAGTAGACAAATGGGACCTCATAAAATTGCAAAGCTTCTATAAGGCAAAGGAAACTGTCAATAGGACAAAACAGCAACCAACAGATCAGGAAAAAATCTTTACCAATCCTACATTTGATAGAGGGCTAATATCCAATATATACAAAGAACTCAAGAAGTTGGATTCCGCAGAACCAAATAAACCTATTAAATGTAAGGTACAGAGCTAAACAAAGAATTCTCAACTGAAGGATATCAAATGGCTGACTGAGAAGCACCTAAAAAAATGTTCAGCATCCTTAGTCATCAGGGAAATGCAAATCAAAACAACACTGATATTCTACATCATACCAGTTTGAATGGAGAGACCCATGACTCCAGCCACATATGTAGCAAAAGACAGCCTTGTTTGGCACCAAAGAAAGGAAAAGCTCTTAGTCCAGTGAAAGCCCAATTCCCCAGTGTAGGGGAATTCCAGGGCGGTGAAATGGGACTGGTTGGTTGAATGGGGGAGCACCCTCATAGAAGCAAAAGGTGAGAAAGGAAAGGTGGGATATAGTATTTCTGAGGGGAAACCTGGAAAAGGTATTTGGAATATAAATACATAAAATATGCAATAAAAATGTAAAAAAAAATGTTTTGCCTTAGATTCTTTTCGGATCAACCACCCAAAAATATTCAGCAGATTCTTCATATTGTTTCTGTTTCACAAATCCATCTGGACTGGAACTTGTCCCCACTCCTATATTATTCTGTTTAAAAACATCAGTTTTATCTTCTCATTGAACTATCAGTTCTAGGTCTGCATGTAGTGGTAATGGGCAATCCCACTTTGGCTCCAGGCAGGTTGAAGGCATGCACCTGCCCAGGAGCAATCTGTATTTGCAAATGGAACACACACAGTCTAGCTCAAATGTTGGCCAGTTGTAATCCCCCCTACCTCCTACAGTTAGCATACATTTCACTCCTGTAGTCCTGGCTTAACACCTTCTAATTCTATATTTTATTTCTGTTGCCCTGGCTCCTTCTGGGAAGCTCCCTAGTCTTTGCTATGCAATATGCTTCTAGCCAGCTCTTCTGAGGGCCACAGTCCTTCTCATACATTTCGGGTGATTTTCCTTCTGCATTTCTAAATCTGATTCATCTCTCTCTGAATTATGGCAATTCCTTTTTTCTTTCTTCCAGTTTCTAGTCTGCACAATCTAAAAGTTCTGCTCCTCTGTCTCTGCCCAGTCTGTTGGCTGTTGGCTCTTTATTGATCGATCAAGACCACGTGGGGACAAGGACCTTCTGTGTTTTGACATGCAGATTTCCGATTAATTCAAAGCATTAAAATAAACAATCTCCCAAATCTCACCTTTTCTGTCCAATAAAAGCTTTCTCTCAGACATAAATTAAACATAATCACAAAAATTAAATAAATTACAAAGTATGATATACAATTAATATCTGTAGTGGTTATTCCTGGTTGTCAACTTGACTAAATCTGGAATGAACTAATCAAGAATTGGAAGGCTCACCTATAATCCTAATCTGGAGGCTCAGAGATACAAGTTTCTGACCTGGAGTTCTTGATGCATAGTGACTATGAATTCCAGAAGATTAAGATTAGGAGATCTCTGAGTTCAAGGTTATCTGGGATTAAAGGTGCAGTGGCACACGCCTTTAATCTGGGCCACACCCTCTGCTGGAAACCTATATAAGGACATTGGAAGAAGGAAGATTCACTCTGGCTTTTCCTTGCCTGCTTCCCTCGTGGGACTGAGCAACTGCTAGATCCTTGGACTTCCATCCACAAGTACTGCTGACTATTGTTGGGGAGTTGGACTACAAGCTTTAAGTCATTGATTAACTCCCTAACTATATAGAGACTACCCATATGTTCTGTGACTCTAGAGAACCCTGACTAATACAATATACAATCTATCATATTTATCAAATAGATAAAACGCTTTACCACCTATCCTAACTAAAGGGCTTATAATTCTATACTTGAATTATGTTCTGATTTAGATTGTATCACCTTTTGAAAACCATCCTTTTAATTCTATATCAACTCTCAACGCTAATCAACTTGAGTTTGATTATGAGACTATAAATAATATCCAAATAGCTTCCAAAACTTAAATAAATTGTAGAGATAGCTGATTACCTGGGCAGTCCCCTATTCCTCAAAATGTTGGAGTGTTTTTCTTCAGTCTTTTGGCCAAGAGCCATCTAGTCGACCCTAAAATGAAGTAGGTATATGAAGGACTAGATTACTCTGTTTTGGCAGAGCTTAACAGTCAACTCTCTCACATCTGTTTGTCCTCTTTGGACAGTATTTTGTCTGTAGATGATATAGGCAATTTTTGCCCAGTAGCTACCTTGCCATGATAAGTAACCTCACCTGGAGAATAAGATGTTCAATATCTTATTTGAACCATGCTGTCAGGAGCCAATAGGTCTCTAATCAAAAATTCTAATAATAATGAAATGATTAAATATCAGATTCTCTGAACTTCTCATGATTATATTCTCATGAATATGTGTGTGTGTGTGTGTGTGTGTGTGTGTGTGTGTGTGTGTGTTTCATTGGTATATATCTTTGTATATTGATACAAAATTTGAAATTTTTATTATTATTCTTGGATTGACATTGTGCCTATTCAACTCATTTAAAAACACAAGGCTTTGACCCTTTATAGAGGCTATTACAAACTGTTTAGGATGATTAAGTAATGCAAGTTAAGGATCAGGTAGTAAACATATTGTTATATTAGATTCTGATTTAATAATAAGGTGTTTTCAATATTATTTAATTAGAAATAGCTAAAAGTATTCAAGGTTTAACATTTCAGAAATAATATATAAATATGTGTGTATGTATATAAATTTTGTCCCAATGTTATAACTTTAATTTTACGTCCTTTACAAAGATTTTTACCAATGTAAAATTATGGCTACACAATGCATTGTTCAAGAATAACATTAGTAATCTATCCTATCTATTTCCTCCCTGTTCAAAATTATGACCATTTCCAAATTCTCCCTTAAAATGACAACAACCTATCTATAATTTGTAAAATATCTATAACTGGACACCCAAACCCAAGGAATTGGGCTGATGACTCTCCATAGCTTCTTCTGCTGAAGAAGGGTGATGAGAAATTCTTTAAAGAGTTTGGGAGGGGTAAGAAATTGAGAAAAATGGTTAAAAATAAGAAAGCTAGGTTTAGCATCTGTTATCTAGTCTCTGTATGCCTAAAAGGCTCAGGGCTTGACTGAAATTTTGACTGGATCTTTCTGAAAGGTTAGGTGAGGTAAGATCATCTGGAATTAGTAGCATTTCTTGAAGCTGTTCTTTTTTTTTATTTTCTATATTTTTTTATTTACATTCCAAATGATTTCCCCTTTCCCATTTCCTCCCTCCCTGAAAGCCCCATAAGTCCTCTTCCCTCCCCCTGTTCCCCATTCAACAGAAGCAAATCTCTGTACAGCATCAGGAAGCAGGGAGCTGGAAGGACAGTTCATCATCTCTGAAGATGATTCTTGTCAAATCTGGACATTCTGTAATATATGAACCTCCCAACCAAAATCTTAGTACCATTAGGTACCATTTCTTATAGATTGTACAGGGTGCACAGATCACATAAGGATGAACATTTGCTTATTGAGCAGGTGAAAGACAACTGTCTTTTTATGAGTTAATTTTATCAATAATCAATTGTAATAAATCTACATCAATGCAAAAGGAAGGAGGGCACAAAGAGGCTTAAGGATTCCATAACCAACAAAATTTATTGTCTCATTTTGGTTAGTGACATTTTTATGTCTAAACTAGTTACTGGGCTGTTCCCTTGTCAAGGAATCAGATCAAGTTACCTATCCTGTTTGATTTTCTCAAAATTTTCTTTTCAGTAGCCAAGATTCTCAGGGGGGGGGTCTTCCCATGTCATATCTGATCCACATATCAATCCTTTCCTGTCAACACAAATACAGAGCCTCTCTCTCAAAATAACATATCCTTAGTCCAGTAATCAGAAATCATTAAAGGTATAGCTTGACCTCTCTCCCAGAGGAATTTTAATATAACCACCAAACTCATAATCACACATTTTGATAATTAAAGCAGTTCAAAGCAATTAAAGCAATCTAAATAAATGTTAACCATTGAGACAGTGCTTCTTCAACAGCTCTTGCTTGTTGACCTATAATTTAAGATCAAAAACCTCAATATTTTATACATCTATGTAGAGTTAAATCCTCCCTACTATGGAAATTATTATCTCTGTGGGTACATATGCTAGTATGCCCCTTTCTCTTTAAATAATCCTCAAGGCCTAAGATCCCCTGTTTTTCTATCTAATGTTTAAAGATCGAAACTCTCAATATTTATTATCTATGTCTACTTGCTGTATAAGTCTATTTACAGGCTCTATTTACATCATACCAGGCAAAAGCAATCCCATGAATTTCATGAAGTCTTTTTTCAAAGATCCTGAGTATTTGCCCTGGCAAGACTCTTAGATTTCTTTAAAGCATTTTTTTTTTCATTCAATCTTCTTAATGTCTTCCTTCTGCCCTTAAAAGAAATTAAATCTATAAATCATTATTGTTTATTTATCTGGTGGCTGGAAGCAAGCAGCTTTTATTATCTGTTTCTCACTGCCTTGCGTCTAGCACCAGGCCAGCCAGCCTCTTTGCACAGTAGAGGCTCTCAGCATCTCTAAGCTGGTCCTTTATTTGGTGGCTTTATTCATTTGTTTTAGTTTCATGGCTGGTCTAGAAACTGTGTGACTTGGTTCTGCTAGCTGAGAAAATGCTTCTTCCCTCCTCCTAGACTTATATCAATTGAGTGTGTGTGTTCTATCCCTGAATCTCTGAATTATTTTTACTAGTGAGGTTTTGGTGGTGGTGGTGGTGGTGGGTTTTTTTGTTTCTTTTTTTCTTTTTCTTTTTTTTGAGACAGGGTTTCTCTGTGTAGCCCTGGCTGTCCTGGAACTCATTCTGTAGACCAGGCTGGCCTCGAACCCAGAAATCTGACTGTCTCTGCCTCCCAAGTTCTGGGATTAAAGGCGTGCACCACCACTACCCAGCCAATAGTGAGTTGTTGCCTACAACACTGAGCACCATTGGTCACACTACTTTGACTCTAGGGATGTCACATCCACACACCTGCCCAGGAACGATTTGGTTTTGCAAATGCAACACACACACACACACACACACACACACACACACACACACACACACACCAGTTAATTTTTGAATTCCTTGGCTTGCTCAAAGATTGGGCAGTTCTAATCCTCCCTGCAGGTGGTATGCAGTTCACTCCTGTAATCCAGGATTAATACCTTTTAATTCTATATTTAATTTTGTTGTCCTTTCTCCTTCTGAGCAGCTTTCTAGTCTTTGCTGCCCAATACGCTTCTGGGTAGCCCTTCTGAGGGCCAGATTCCTTCTTACCTACATTTCAGGTGATTTTCCTTCTGCAGCTCTAAATATGACCTGTGTGTTTCTCTGAATCATGGTAATTCTCTTTTCCTCTCTTCCAGTTCCTAGCGTGCACAATCTAAAAGTTCTGCTCCTGTCTCTCTGCTTAGTCAATTGACTGTTGGCTCTTTATTCATTAATCAAAAACCAGTTGGGGACAAGGTCCATCAGTGTGTTGACATGCAGATTCCCAATTAATTCAGAGCATTAGAACAAATTCTAACAATCGCCATAGTGTGACAAATACTTAGTCTATACAAAGCTCATTTTTTCTTCCCTATTCTATCAGGGAGCTCACCCATTGGAATGATACTGCTGGCATTTAGGGTAGGTATTCTTACCTCAGTTAACCTTGCTGAGATCATGCCTTCACAGAGATAGCTAGAGATTTGTTCTTACGGTGAATGCTATATCCCATTAAATTGGCAAATAAGACATCATACTATCTTTAAACTGTGAATATAAATAGAATACTATAAAACAGTGTTTAAAGAGTATAAAATAGTGGCTGCATGAACTGTCCGCTATCGCTTATTATCAACATGAAAGCTATTACATTGTGTGCAGCTTTATGTTCTGTTCTCTTGTATGACACACAATTGGCTTGTTCATATCAACATTGCCTATTACTACACAAATTTGAATGCTATGTTGCTCTTACAACTTTGAAATCATTACCTAATAAGACTGAACTCACTAGGAAGCAGAGTCTTTTCTCCTCCATTATGGATCCTATAATATCGTCTGTGAGACACAATTTTGTAATGGTTCAGGTATTTCGCAAAGTCTGGTTTCTGAGGCTATTTTGTGAGAATTCTTTACTTTTAATGCTAACAGAAAACAGGATCTTTCTGAAGATTAGCTAGGAAACATTTGACACATTAAAAATTATTCTGTTGATGAAATAAGGACTCTGCACTCCTTGAATCATGAAAGTCCTTGAAATCATTTTTACAACCCATTCATCATCAGTTTTACATCAGGGATGAACTGCTTTAACAATGAAATTAACTTTAATCTATTTGAGTAACTCTTCACCACAAAGAATGAAAAAATATCTACCGTATCACATATTGATGTTTTTACTGATTTTCATTGGGCCCACGTACCTAGTTTACACTTTGCTAATGCAACCTTTTGATCAGGTGACTACTGAAGCCTGAGCTTAATAATATACTGCCTCAAAAACTTGTAACAGAATCTAAACTTTGACCTCATCACAGCAAAATAGTAATTTATGTCAGGTAGACCTTGATAACACTATTAAAATTGTTCTCAACCTTGGAGCAGCTAATTAAAGTGTGAAGATTCCTATATTACTTTACCAAGCTTGGTCCCACAGCGCCTATTATCTTCCTGATTAAATACAGTAAAATTTCCAACACATTAGGGAAATCATCAAATGAGGCATGTTTGGCATAGGATGTGTTTATATGGGGAATGTATTAAAACAGCAGCTTTCCCCTG